>OZ012738.1:51128478-52366811 GCA_963859935.3 Lathyrus sativus
TATTATAAAAATTCGGATTCTTACCAAGATGAATAACGTTTTGACTATCAGCGAATAACACATATTTCTCTTGAACAAAACAAGCTCCTAAAAAATTTATTAAACCATAATAACTCTTTGCGTGCTTCAGTAATTGCAATCAACTCAGCCTCTGTAGTAGACAATGCTACGCATTTTTCCAATCTAGGCTGCCAAGCCACATCCCCCCTGAAAATTTTATCATGTAGCCTGAAGTACACTTTCTAGAATTAATGTCTCCAGTCATATCAGAGTCATATTATCCCATTAGAGTAGTCTTATCTCCTTCATAACAAAGCCTCGCATAAGTAGTACTGCGAAGATACCTTAAAATCCATTTTACAGCATTCCAATGCTCTCTACATGAATTTGACAAAAATCCACTAAATGTACCAACAACATGTGCTATATATGGTATTGTACACACCATTGCATACATCAAACTACCCACAACAGACACATAAGGAACACATTTCATATCAAATGCTTCATCTTCACTTCAAGGACTTTGATTAAAACTCAAGTTGAAATTAGTAACAAGAGAAATGCTTACCGCCTTAGAACTTTCCATTTTGAATCTTTGCAGCACTCTTTCAATATAATGTTCTTCCAAAGTTTCTTCTCTTTTCTGTCACGCATGATTCTAATGCCAAGAATGCATTTAGCTACTCTCTTGTCTTTCATGGCAAGTTACTCTCCCAATTTCTTCTTTAACCTATTAATGTTAGATATACTTTTCCCTACAATAAGCATATCATCAACATATACCAACAAGATAATGAAGTCATCATTATAAAATTTCCTAACAAAGACGTAATGATCTGAAGTAGTCTTCTGGTATCTTTGATCACACATAATAGGCTCAAACTTCTTGTACCACTTCCTTGGAGCTTGCTTCAACCCATATAATCTCCTTTTCAATTTAGACACATGATATTCTTTGCCTTTAACTTGAAAACCATCAAGTTGTTTCATCTAAATCTCTTCCTCTAAATCACCATGACGGAAAGTCCTTTTCACATCCATTTGCTTAACCTCTAAATCAAGAGTAGCAACCAAACTCAACATGGTTCTAATTGATGACACCTTTACAACATGTGAGAAAATATCATCACAATCAACACCCTTTCTTTGACGGGAACCTTTCACCATTAATCTAATTGTATATCTTAGAGACTTAAAGTTGCTCTCATGTTTAACTCTATAAATCCACCTGTTTTCCAAAGCCCTTTTGCCTCTAGGAAACTTCACTAAAGCATAAGTGTGATTATCATACAATAATTTCATCTCATCATGCATTGCATCCAACCACTTTTGATTTTCATCATTTTCTATGGCCTCTTGAAAACACTCGGGTCCACCCTCATTAGCCAAGGTCACATACTCATCAGAGTTATATCTTATAGAATATTGTATGTGCCTGCTAGACCTCCTAAGTTGAACTTGGGATGATTTTGGAACTTTGCTAAGATTCTCATCCTATGACATACTGCTATTCTTTTCACTGTTGTTAGATGGAAATTTTAACTCATCTTTAATTTTGTTGATCATCAACATAATCGTATGGCTCACTATTTTGATCATCACCTCCAATAGCATCCACATTATGATTAGGTAATAGAACCGGATCAAAATTAGACAAACTAATATCTTTCTTGGGTGTTGTAACACCCTTCTAATCCCCACGAAAAAATACATATTTAATCAGAGTAAATTAACATGCTTTCACAAAGGGCGTCACACATAGTTACAAAATCTTAACATTCACCTGTCATACTCATGTAACATTGAAATAAATAGTCATTCTATAAAATTTTCATCTTGCATGAAACAACGGATTCAATTTGGTTTACATAACTCTTCACAGAAAATTCATGTTCATCACATAATCATCAACACTTAGACACAGAGGCCATTATCACATATTTCAAATACATTTAAAAGACAACTTAGAATATATAATATATCTCTAAGGCATAAACCCCGAAATCCCAGTATTACATAACCAGAGCATGACTTGACACAACATTATTAAATACTAATAGCTGCACCAACAGCGACCTCACAATTACAATTAATCCGCATAGACTTATACATTATGTTTCATTAGTCAATATCTTTCACATTTACATTATTCTCACATCTACCAAGCAAAACATGTATATATATATATATATATATATATATATATATATATATATATATATATATATATATATATATATATATATATATATATATATATATATATATATATATATATATATATATATATATATATATATATATATATATATATATATATATATATATATATATATATATATATATATATATATATATATATATATATATATATATATATATATATACTATTACATCCTCTGGCATTATTCATAATTTCTCATATACACTACAACCAAGCACATTCAATCATGCTTCTATAATTCACATCATTTTCACATAAACATACACATACATGTTTATTTCACCAATGCATCATATAAAGATGAATCATGCAACTCATAGAGACCGACTCACGACTCTATGCAGATGCAAATGCAGTACCGACTCAATTCAGCAGGTTCAATTGAAGAACCAAAAATAACCATCGCTCACACCCCACAAGGGCACACGAGGTTCTGCAGATTCTCCGAGGAATCAATAAATAACCATTTCTCACACCCCACAAGGGCACACGAGTTCTGCAGATTCTCCGAGAAATCAATAAATAACCATCGCTCACACCCCACAAGGGCACACGAGGTTCTGTAGATTCTCCGAGAAATCAGACACACAAGAATGCATACCATGATGCTTCACATGCAACAGGACTCATGACACTCTTGAAATGCACACATGTTTACAAACATACTCATGCATTCATCATGTTAATTGCATATATTCATTATGCACTCACAATATTTAAACATGGTTCACATTTACAATCATCATACATCACATACGAGCAATATGCACTTGCAAATATCGTGCCAAACGGCAATAGACTCAATCACATCCATCATGCATTTTCAATCAATTTAAACAACGCATCACATATGCCAAAAGGCCACATATTCACAATCAATTCATAATCTAGGATTCACGCCATACGGCTACCCACAACACAACGTACACAAGCTATTCGCTACATGCTAAAACCAAAGACATCAACATTGGATGGAAACAATCAAAATAAAACAAATGATGTCCCATTCGCCAACCTTCGCCTGACAAAGCCATTGGCGAACCTTCGCTGCAACGTTCGCCTGGCGAACTTGCCAGCGAAGACCACTGGGAGCTATTCTGGAATTACTCGCTAGAACTCGCTAGCACACTCGCCTGACGAACCTTCGCCATTCTCATTCGCCTGGCGAACTTGCCAGCGAAGACAGGGTGTTTGGTTCTGACTTGATTCGTTACCGTTCGCTGGGCTTCGCCTGGCGAAGCCTCGCTGCCATTCGCCTGGCGAACCTGCAAGATCAGAACTTCCATGGCTGTCCAAAAGCCTAAACCTCACGAAACCAAACGATTTAATCCAAATCAGCCCCAATAGCACAACCCACTCATCACTCGACTTTACTACACCGTTTATTCCAAATTCTAACCGATAAAACTCAGTTTCTACCGATTAAACTCATTTTGACCTAAAATGGAAAATATCCAAAAAACCACCCAAACAATCCAACACACATACACAATGATTAAGATAGTAAGATTTCACACCCTTACCTCGATTAATCGGAAGCTAGAGGATGTTCTTGATGATTCTCCAAGTTTCCTCTTTTTCTCCTCCTTTTCTCTTCTTTCTCTTTCTTTCCCTTTCTTTTCTCTTCCTTCTTTCTTTTCTTTTCCACTTCCTCATATATATATATATATATATATATATATATATATATATATATATATATATATATATATATATATATATATATATATATATATATATATATATATATATATATATATATATATATATATATATATATATATATATATATATATATATATATATATATATATATATATATATATATATATATATATATATATATATATATATATATATATATATATATATATATATATATATATATATATATATATATATATATATATACATATATATATATATACATATATATATATATATATATATATATATATATATATATATATATATATATATATATATATATATATATATATATATATATATATATATATATATATATATATATATATATATATATATATATCTTTCCCTTTATTTATATCCAATATATTCCCTCTCTCAAACATCTATAAATCCATTTAAACAATCATCTAATTATTCAAATAATTAGAATAATCCAAATAAATCAATTAATTAACACAAATAGTTAATTATTGAAAATTGGGCTGTTACAACTCTCCCCCACTTTAGGAATTTTCGTCCTCGAAAATGTTACCTCAATGAACCAAGTCGGATACGACTTCCTCATCCCAATCTCTCAAATCCCACTTTCTCTAGTTGGTTCACCCAACTGTCTTTACCGAAGAAATCTTCATTGCCTCGAAGTTACTTCTTGCTCATCAATCTGAACTAGCAATGTCTCAACAGTCAAATCCTTCCTCACTTGTACACCATTTGCCTGAATGAATGCACTTGCACCTCCTCATTAGGCACATACCACATCATGTAAATTCACAAGCGACATCGGTAAGATAATCTAACATGATACTTCTCCCACGCTTCCGTTGCGCCACTCTGATACTAAGCAATAAAACACGGTGTGTGCTTCTGAGACTTTAAAGCTCGATCAACACCCGTCACCACTGAAACTCTCAGAACACGTACTTTCTTGGATCTTCTTGATCTTTTCAGTCGCCTCTTACACAATCCTCAGGTCTGAGCACAACGCTCTCGCCTGAATCATAACAATACAAAGGAGTCCTACACCTCCTACCACACAACGCTTCAGATCCCTATCTGACACAATATTCGACGATACCTCATACAATCTTTATCACTTCAATGATATCCATCTCAATCAGCTCCAACATAGAATGATTAATCCTCATTGGTAGGAAAAGAGCCAATCTAGTCATTCCATCCAAAATCACTCAATTAAAACCATATTCCTCAAATCCGGTTACATCTTTATAGCACTAGGATGGATACTCCATCTACCTCGATACTCTTATTCCGCATAATAATAACTAGAACATAACTCTATCCCGACATCTCATGATACCATTCCCATTAATACGAAAATCAGTCCTTCGACTTAATTCATCAAATTCGACCATCATCATCAGTATATACCAAATTTTCAAATCGATGCATCAGCTACTGCGTTGCTCTACCCGAATGGTAATTCAATCTAAAACCATAATCCCTCAGGAGTCCCAATCGTTTTCCTCTGCCTCATATTCAAATCTCCCAATTCAAACCAATACCTTAAGCTCTTGAGATCACCAACCGTTTCAAATCTCACACTAACCAATTGGAGTCTCCAACTCCGGCACAGACACAATAACAACCAACTTTAAGTCACTTGTCAGATAATCCCTCTTATATACTTTAAATTGCCTTCAAGTAACTAAACTCATTGATGTTGCACTTAACATAACTCCCAAACATACCCACGAGGCATCACAAACCACTGTCGCTACTCGAAAAAATGCATCGTGCAACGAAGGGTAGGCGAAAAGAAAGGACAGAAGAGTCGCCACCGAACTTTATTTATCCCATGAGGGGAAAGGAAAATATCGAGAAAACCTTAAGAAACAAACGGATAAGATGGTCTCGCAACCAAGAACGGGTTCGGAAGCCGGTTATGCGAAGGGAAGGTATTAGCACCCCTCGCATCCATCGTACTCGATGGGAACCTTTTGTTTGTCGATGTGTGAATTTATTTGCTTAAACATTATGCTAATAAAGAGTGTTCTAAAAGATAGAGAGAAGGGTTTAGAAACGGGGAAGGAGAGGTAACGGAGGGGAGAGGAGAAAGAACGGACTCGGTAGGACTTCGCAGTCCTATGCCTACGTATTCTCAATAGACATGAGAAAGTCAGAGTCGACGTAGTTCTGGAAACTACAAATATGGGGGGAATATGCTCGGCAAGGATTGTGGCCCTTGTGCCTACGTATTCTCATCTGGTATGAGAAATCAGAGCAGCCGTAGTTCGGCCTACGGTTTGTTGATGTTTTTTATGGATGATGCTATCGTGCGCATTCTAGCATTTAGGTGTTTCGCTGCTCACTTGTTGGAGACTTAGGCGTTACCTGTTTGCGGTAGAACGGACGTAACATATCCTTTTTGAAAGATTGATTAGTTTTCGCCGCGCGAGGCAAGAAGTCACGTTTGATTGATTGGATTGTTTTTTAGGGGCGAGATAGGTCTTCGGATAGTAACCCCTACGGGTAGTACCCAATTCGTTATCTCAAAGTTTTTGTTATAAAAAGGTGTGGCGAACGAGGCGTCTTCGTATTGAAAGACGAGCGTCGAAACCACCCTCACTACAGTGGGCATCCCAACGCTCGGAGAAGAAGAGGTCTACACCCAATCCTCTCTCTTTAATTCAATACAAAGGGAACTTCGTTCTCTTATTAAAGATGTTTTTTGGTTTTGAATGGTAAGTGCCTTGCGACAGAGAATCCTACGGTAAACGTCAGCACTCGGGATAGGAGAAGGTCTACGCCTAACCACTCCACGAACATTCAAGTTTTTGTTATGAAAATGATTTTAAAATGCACTCGGTGCGAGACCGAGGTTTTAGGTGACAAGGGTTACGGAAAGAAGTTGTGAAAGTGAGAGGTGGTGGATAAAGTCGCGTCTTCGTGTTGAAAGAAGAGTGTCAAGATCACCCTCACTACAGGGGGCATCCCAACACTCGAGGAAGAAGGGGTCTACACCCAATCCTCTATTTTTAATTCAATACGAGGAATTTATTCTTAAGAAGACGAGAAATGTTTATAAGATACGAAGTAAGCAAACCCTAATAGAGGGTCAACTTTCAAGCAAGTCAAGGGTCTTGAAAATACAAATAAATTGAAATTTTATCTCATTAAATGAAAATAGTCATTATTATGAATAATTGTCAAAAAGAACGGATCAAAAATAATAAAGTATGCTAAAGTTATGGATTTTGGAAATTATATAGTTAAAACAAATAAATAAATCAATGGACCTATAAAAAGTGCAAGAGGTGGGAGTTGAACCCACCTCCTTTTGGTACACAGCAAACACCTATCCGTTGGGGCGAATATGCGCTTGGTGATATAGAAAAGGAAAGAAAATATAAAAGAGAAGGAATAAGGATATAACGAAAGGAAGAAAAAGAGAGATAAAAATAATGGTTTTGTCCACAGCAGGACTCGAACCAGGGTACACAAGATTACAAGGCGCATGGTCTACCGCTGGGGCGGTGATACTTCCAATATTCAAGGTGGAAATAATAATATACATAGTATATCATCATAATTGCTGGGCAAAAAAAATAAAATAAAAACAACACAAGATCAAAAGCAAAAGCAATCGAAAGTATATCAAAACTCCATGGAATTGAGCAAACTTTGAGCCTATTTTGCGTATTTTTTAAAGAGGAACACAATGATGCTATCTAATTCTTCAAATCATGCTTCTAAAGTAAAACACGAATGAAGATGCAAGACAAACTCTTGAAATGCATAAAGGGAACCATAGGCTAGGACTGATATAAACATGAGCAATCAGGGATCCAATCATGTTTGAAATTCAATATTCATGGGTTAATTTCAAAGAGCAAAATCAGTTTCTCAATAGATTAAGAAATGGATATCAAATTGCATATCATGGAAACAAACTTTTAACAAGTCTCAAATCAACCAAAGCTGGGGCCAGATCTGTATGACAGCAACTTATAAACAACTTAAAGTGCAAAAAGTTAAGATTTCAACACATATAACAGGCAACAAAAACTGAACTAAAGCTTAACAAGATTCAAAGCAGAGTTTGCCAACCAAATGCTCAGTTATTCCAATCAAAAGTCATGGCTTCAATAGCAAGTTTCAGAAAATAAAACAAGATAAAAAAAACAAGTCAAGCAAACAGGTTCTGTCAATGGAAGCAAACACACATCTTGACCAACAACCTCAATTCCAAACAGTACTCCTTAATTGAAGGTCCCACCAAAAGTTAAAAGAAAAGCAAACACCAGATATAACAAGTTGACAGCTTCAAACCCCTTATGGCAGCAACAAAACTCAAACCATGGTAGGTTGGTTCAGCAGGCATGCATGCACATGTTTTAAATGTAATATAAATCAAACTTAATCATCAAGATAAAACCAGTTGTTAACAGAATAGAATGAGGCTTGTGAGCTGCTAAAAGAATGAAAAACTATGCTTTCTATGAACTTCTCAATTCAACAATATCAATACTGTTAAAACAACAAACAAAACCAAAAGGAGTCATAACCCAAACTTCATACACACTAACTGTGATGATTTGAAAACAAATTTGGTGATACCCAAGGATTAAAATTAATAAGTCAGCATGGAGATTACAACATTAAAACCCTGCAATACTTAAAAAAATGACCAAGAAAGATCCTCAAACAACACATATCAAGCCTTTAGAACAGTTTGGCAAAACCCACAGCTAAAAAAACAATGGCTTTGCAAAAGGCAAAGTAAACCTACACATAAGCAGTAGCAATTATCTGGTTATTGGTCCCAATTCAAATATTCAAATGAAAGTCATAGCACAACCAATTTATTAATGTGAAATGAGAAACCTAAAAGCATCAAGGTAAGCATTAGCAAATTCAGCCCTCACAGCAGCATTTGACAGCATACTCACTTTTATCAAACCAAAACATCAACAACATACACATTGCCCTAAGCATCTTCTCTTACACATTCTAACTTTCCAAGTAGCATATAAGCAAATCTTTATGTAATGAACAAAAGTGTTTTCATGGAAGTCAATTGGCCTTGAACAAAACAAAGTGGACCACACAGTTTTTTAACTCACATAAGTAGCAGTGAAAAGAAAAAAGAACTAATAGCTTAGCACAAATTCAGCAACCAAGTTCACAAGGTTAGAACAAACATTTGTCAAAGCCTAATGGTCTAAATCAAAGCAACAATGATAGGTGGACAAATTAAGTCCTAAGCACATTCAAAAGTAAAAAAGGCAAACAACTTACTAGAAAACACAAGATATGAATGGATGCTGTCAAGTCATGATAAATAATTCACAAATAGAATACTGACTCAAGCATGCAGTGTCAAAAAACAAAACAATGTTCAGACCCTAATACAAGCAAAACTCAAACATTCAAACTTTGACAAATGAATTTCACAAAGGTAAGCAACATCTTGAAACAAAAAAAACAAGCCAAACATGGGATGCTCCTAGGGTTGAGGCCACCTATTTTGAATGTCATCAAGTTAACATAACCCTCATACCTGGACCAACAATCATTCTCATAACAGCAAAACAAACACTGCTAACAATGTAAATCCAAAAGCCTTTTTCTTTTGAAACATAGACAACAACATGTTGACAACATCAACATTAAACAAATGACTCAATACTGCATCAAGTGACAAACACCACTTTATGATACTAACCACAAACAACTTTTAATCACAAAACCATGCTCAACTGGAAACAGATGCAAGCTTATTATTGAAACAAGGAAATCATTATATGCTTTCAAGTGATGGTCACAACTTGGTGACTGCAGACATAAACCAAGCTCGACATAATGCTCAAATTCAACAGCCAACAATCCAACCAGCTAGACAGGCTTAAACAAATGATGTTATATACAAACCAAAACTAAAACAAATTTAATATAGCCAACAGATACAAAACAGAGCAGTTGATACAAAAGTCATTTATCTCAGGTGTTTTTGACAAACCAAGTTGCAACCCTAACATAGAAAATATCAACACTCACTCCATATGCACATGATAAGAGGGTTCAGAGTCAAATACCTCTTGCAGCAGTACTCAACCACCAAAGCTTGCAGTCTTGAGCAAGATAAACTCCTTTGAACAGAACTTTACCCTCCTCCCTTCTTGAAGCAACACTTCGAATTTTTAGAGAAAAAAAACCTCAGAGAAAAAACTTCAAAACCCTCCTTCTGATTTTTTATCCAAGTGTGGCTGCTAGGGTTTGCTTCAACCTTTAACCTTTTATATTCCAATTTGAAATCCAATTTGTTTTGATGAGCTTTGTCCTTCGTGTCCTTTTTGTTGGAGTGGGAAGGTGGGACAAACTAGGGCTGCAGCAGGCCAGTGTAGAGGCTGCTTGCCCTTGCCCGGATTGGTAATGGATTCAGAAAAGTAGCCAAGGCAAGTACCCTGTTGGTTGGCCTAGAAATGGCAATGCTCAGTACAAACTTATGAAAAATCAAAATGGCTCCATATTGCAATTCCAATTGCAACTTGAAATACACATTTCAAAAGTGAAAACTGAGTATTCCACACTGATCCTTGCGAAAAAACAAACAGGATTGGCTTTTGTTTTGTTGAAAATGATTCAGTCTTGCCCAATCTCTCCTCTTTCACGCACGGCCAAAAACATGTTCTTCAAACTTGCCCAGCCATGAACAAACAAGGCATTTAACAATTCTGGGGTGGGATAATCACTGGATGTATCACCACCCCAGTGGTTAAGTCAAGCGTGTGTTATGTACTGTCCCTGGTTCGATTCCTGGTGGAGACAAAATCCACCCTTTTTTTTATTTTCCTGCGCTTGTTTTCCAATCTTTAAATATATACTTCCCCTTCCTTTGTTATTCACAAGTGCATGAGCGGCTGAGCTGGTAAGGCATTAAGCTTGCAATCCAAGGGTGGTGGTTTCAAACCTCACCTAGTGCATTTTTACTTCATTCATTTTTTTAATATGCTTGTCTGCCTATTTCCAAAGACTTTGGCTTGTATCTGATGACTTGAACACAAACTCTTGATCAGGTTTAGAAACCCTTGACAAATTCTCTCTTTTTTTTAGACACACATTCTTTGATCCTCTGTAAATGCAAAAAATGCTATGCAAAATGTAAAGTTTTATGTAATATGCTGATGTAATGAAATGAAACATAAGCCAGAGAGGTTGGTCAAATTTTGGGGTACAACAGTTGCCCCTATTCGAGCGACTTGGACCTGAAGGTAAGAAAAGCGAACAGCTTTCAAACATTCAGGTAAAAGACGGTTGAATACCCAAGGAACCCAGAAATTTGCCAACCGCAAAAAAAAAAAAACCACACACAAAGGTCCGAAGATAACATGCACTGATCGCCAAAATAATTCGCTGGGAAAAAAGAAACTTAACCAAACAACTCTGTGGGGAACAAGCGTCCATCAAAGGATAACATTCAAAAGATATCAACCAAAAGTTGGGATAAATGTTCATTCTCCGGGGGGTATAAATCAAACATTACCAACCAAGAGTTGGGATTATCGTAATACCGAATAAAGTTAAACCCAAGCTGTCAACCAAAAGTTGAAACCATCAGATGAGACAAAATCAACCACGAGCTAACAACCAAAGGTTGGAATAGCTCACCAGGAAAACAAAGATTACCAACCAAGAGTTGGAATAACATCAGCAAGACAAACAAACTGGGTATTACCAACCAAAAGTTAGGATAAATCTCCACAAGAGAAACAAAGACTACCAACCAAGAGTTGGAATAACGTCAACAAGGAAGACTACCAACCAAGAGTTGGAATAACATCAACAAGGAAGACTACCAACCAAGAGTTGGAATAACGTCAACAAGGAAGACTACCAACCAAGAGTTGGAATAACATCAACAAGGAAGACTACCAACCAAGAGTTGGAATAACAACGTCAACAAGGAAAAATACCAACCAAGAGTTGGAAGACTACCAACCAAGAGTTGGGATAACATCAACAAGGAAGACTACCAACCAAGAGTTAGAATAATGTCAACAAGGGACAAAATCACCATCGACCAAAAGTCGGAACACAAGCTACTAACCAAAAGTTAGGATCGCTGTAAAGATCAACATCGACAAAAAGTCGGAACACAAGCTACTAACCAAAAGTTAGGATCGCTAAGAAACGCTAAACGAAAGCGAACTGACCACAATAAAGGTTATCAACCCAAAGTTGAAATGTCCGCCTCTGTTGAGGAAAACGAGGATTACCCACCAAAAGTTAGGATAACATCCAAACCACCAACCAAGAGTTGGAATAAAAGTTACTAACCAAAAGTTTAGAATAAACAAAGATCCATCCCACTGGGGATATATGAACTTGAATAAGTAAACTCTGTTAGGGAGAATGATAAGATGAACACAACTGTCAATGATCTTTGCTGGAGACCTGTATTCCATACAGGCTTGATAAATATACTGATAATTGCTGGAGATACGCCTGAGAATAAAAAGGGATAACAACCTGGCATATGTTTCACATGCACATGTTTGAATATGGTGTAATGCTCCATACGAAATGGAAATGCTACGCATTTTGGGAGGATGCTATGCACGATGCAAATGCAAAGGAACCACTCTAGCAAAAATAAATGCTAGAGAAGAGAGACCAACTCCGCTGGGGAAAGGCTAGACACGCCTAGCGCAAACAAACTTGTGCTAGGGAATACAAGCCTTGGATGGCCTCCGAGAAAAACTTATGGGTAAAACTGCTCTGCTAAGAACAAATCCACCCCACTGGGGATCCAAATCAACTCTGCTACGGACAACATCCGGACGGCCTACCAGAAAACAACTCTTCTGGGGAACAAGCAACTCGCCCGGGGGCAACAACTCCACTCTACCGGGGAAATCGGCCATGAATGATTAGCCAGAATAACTTTATTGGGGAAACACAGAAGATTGCTGAGGAATAACTTCATTCTGTCGGTGATTGAATCTGCTACTTGTTAGGGATATTGAATAATTTTTACTGGGAGATTATCCCACACTCTCTCTGCTGAGGATGGAGATAAACAATCTCTGAGTCAGTCCCATTCTGCGGGGAGGAAGATTAACTCCGCTGACTTGGCTGGGGATTAGATAAGGAGGGAATCGGCATCAACCTCTGCTTGGGAAAAATGAGGTAAACTCAACAAATACGACTTCCGCTTGAGGAATGAGTCGATGACCTAGACTCTGATGGGAAAGGAGTCAATTGTTCAGACTCTGTGGGGATAACAATACTGCACTCGCCCCACTGCTGGGGAAATAAACCCAAATCTGCTTTTATAACTCTTATAAGCTCTGAAGATATGGAGAGGAACACACCTCTTTTGTTTCCGATTTTGCCCCAGCCTATGGGATATTTGAAAAAATCTTCCTCGAAAGGGAATCTGAAATCTCTGTACTTTGATGGTTAGATATGAACTGCCTCAGTGCTTTGAACCTTGAAGAGGTACTTCAAGTCAATTTCCTTTCTGGATAAGGATGGTTGTCGTGCTCCTGGGGTGGCCTGCCCCAGCTTAGAAATGACTTTTACCTTGATTGGCTAAATTGGAGAAGTGCTTTTGACTTCGAGAGATTTACCTAATCTCGACCTGATTGCCCCAGATTAACTGCATCTAGGAATGACCGACTCCGCTTATGTTTACCTGATGTGACTTGCCCCTGCTCAAAGGAGTACTCAGGCGCTCTATATCTTATTTCTATCAAACTTCGCATTGTAGAAACTTTCCTGATGTCAAACGCTTTCTCGGGAGTAAAACAATTCGTTTTGCAAAAGATAATATTAATGCAATGCATATGACAGTTTTAAAATCCAAGTCTGTTCACTAAAAAAAGTTGTGACATATAGTGAATGAATCACTTATCAAAATGTCAATATCAATACCCATACGGTAAGAAAATCCTTTTAGGAGTCAGTTTTGACACGATCTTTACCGAAGTATGCTTTCGAAACAAACATGCTTCAATTAGGTCTTTTGAAGGTTGTAACGTGGTCAGGTTCATGGTTTAAAATAAAGGATATAAGGCTCAAAGTTCTGTTTAACCCACCTAATCTCCTTGATGTTCTTCAATCCTATGTTCAGCTAATTCGACACAAGCGCTCACCTCTCAAAGGTTGAATGATAGGAGTTATGATTCGGGAAACCACAAGTTTTCGGAGTGGCAGCCACTCGCTTTTCGCCTTTGGTGCCTGGAGTCACACGACTTATTCTTTTATAATTTTTATATCCCTATTTTTGCCTGGACTGACTCTTTTAATTACATCTTCTGATTTCGAAGTCCAGCGGGATGCCCTTAATTTTTGCCTAAGCCACTTGTTTTCAAGTTATCGACTTAACGGGCTTTTTCTTTTCTTTTCTATTTTTCTTTTGGTTCTCTTTTGAACAAATCGTGTGACACCGGCTTGTCTGACCTGTTGAAAAGGATTGTGATTGTCTCACTCCTTGGCTGGTGAAGGATAACCACTGTGGTTCTTTAGGTACGACCTATACAGGTGCGATTGATCCTCGAACGGGAACACTACTCTTGCAATTTGGATGTTTAGTCGAATTAACTGACACCTACCCTACCCCGGGTTAAGATTGAGGGTTTTTTCGTTTTCAGAAAGAAACTCCTACTACTAGGCTCAAAGGGGTTAACAAAGGATTATCTTCCTTATATCTCCGGTGTTTAGGAATTTGAAACAATGCCTGTACATCATCAACAGAGGTTTTAATTCAAAAAGCATACATTCGGAAATTTGCGTCTTTAAATTTCGTCATCCTCCCTCGGATTCCGCTTTAACAAGAGTTTGACAACAATAAAAGCATTGAGTGAACACGAATGGATTTAATCAAAACAAACATATTCAATTCATTATCATTATCAACCGAAAACAGCAAAGTTCTACAAACAAGATTTGCAAATAAGTTCAAATTTAAACAGAAAAGAAACTACAAATGCAAAGAAATGACATGATAAAAAGGATTGAAGATTGTCAGCTCGGAGAACTTCTTCCTATTTGCGAGGGTTATTCTGATTCTGCCGCTAATAGTTCTGCTGCGAAGACCCAAAAGGTTGTGGACTTTGAACAACAGGAATGTCCGGGGGCTGGGTTTGAATCATTGGGGATCCTCTCTGTTTAGGCACTTTCATCCTCAAGCTTGACCTTGGAATAGGCAGCAACTGCGGGCAAGGGGATTCTGACACCAAAGGTTGCAGGATATACTCCTGACCTACTGCAGTTTCAGGTGAGGGAATAGGAACAAATTTTCCTGATACATTCATGCCGCCCGACACGAATTCAATCACCTTTGATTCAATTAGGTCCTGAACCTTATGCTTAAAAGCTTTACAGTTCGCAGCGTTATGCCCCGGTGCCCCAGAGTGGAAGTCACAATGGGCTCTTTCATCATAGCCTTGTGGTGGCTCACCGGTAAGTGGAGACATAGTCCGAAGTTTAACCAATCGAAGTTGAAGCAAGAGTTGCAACAACTGAGCATAAGTCATAGGGATCTGGTTGAAGATTCTGTCGGACTGCTTCGTCCTTTGACCATTCCTTCTAAATGTGGGATTGGCTTGAGGAACAAGAGGTGGTTGCTGACGCAGGAGTTTTGGAACCTCCGGTGGCGCAGAAGATTTCTGACGCACATTACGCTCTGGTATAGGTTCCACAAACAGAGCTGGAACAAGCATCTTGGCAGCAGCTTCAGGCATTTGATCACCCTCTTTTCTAAGCACATCCCTTATCACTTCCATGATCAAGCCCATCTGATTTTTCAGTTGATTATTCTCCTCTCTGAGTGCATCCTGATCCAAGCGCAACGCTTGCATCTTTGCCACAAACTGCCCCAACTGGCTCTGAACTTCCCTTAGTTCTTCTCGAATCTGTTCCATGGTTGTCTCTGTTGGTTTCTTTTGGTGGAATACTGGTGAATGGCTGGATCTTCAATTCTGGAACCAACCGGATGGAAAACCACATGAAGCAATAATGTCCACAGAAATAGAACACCTCTATGCAAATGAAGAATGATGCAATATGCAAGACATGTAAAGAAATGAAAATGAATATGCAAATGCAACAGGGGATCAAAAGTTGTTATGTTGTTGACTGTGACGGATCAGCGCTTCGCCTTGAAACCATACAACACTAGTACAAGGATCCCACTGTAATTGTTCATACTGACAAACGGGTAGGATGAAGGTCAAAGTTTCCCTGCAAGATAGCACAACGAGATATCTTTCCCATCGGGTGAGCAATCTATTGGTTTAAGAGGGTATTCCAAACGCTTTTCAAACAAAGTCCCATGCACTAACCCTCAAAAGTTTCCCATCATAACGACTACTCGTAAGACGGTAATCCCTTCAAAAGGATGAACACAGAGTTATGTTTTAGCAACCTTCGGAATAAGGTTCTACAAAAGGTCCTCAGAATCGCGGACTCCCAAGTTGGAAATAAGAACGCCATTACGACTACACGTATGACATAATTGTTCCAACGAGGTCTCATCTGAGCGGTGGAATTCGATCCAACTCAACGAGTCCTACATCTCGCATATCAGAAAGAAACCACCTCCTACTCTTAGTGTATACTAGAAAGCTCGGGTAGAAAGCTTTATCCTTACAACCCATCCCAATAAACCCAACAAGTTAGAGAACAAAGCATAAACAAATAAAGCAAATAAAACATAAATACGACAAACAAAATAGGTTTGGCTCGCTAGGATTCCCCAGCAGAGTCGCCAGCTGTCGCTACTCGAAAAAATGCATCGTGCAACGACGGGTAGGCGAAAAGAAAGGACAGAAGAGTCTCCACCGAACTTTATTTATCCCATGAGGGGAAAGGAAAATATCGAGAAAACCTTAAGAAACGAACGGATAAGATGGTCTCGCAACCAAGAACGGGTTCGGAAGCCGGTTATGCGAAGGGAAGGTATTAGCACCCCTCGCATCCATCGTACTCGATGGGAACCTTTTGTTTGTCGATGTGTGAATTTATTTGCTTAAACATTATGCTAATAAAGAGTGTTCTAAAAGATAGAGAGAAGGGTTTAGAAACGGGGAAGGAGAGGTAACGGAGGGGAGAGGAGAAAGAACAGACTCGGTAGGACTTCGCAGTCCTATGCCTACGTATTCTCAATAGACATGAGAAAGTCAGAGTCGACGTAGTTCTGGAAACTACAGATATGGGGGGAATATGCTCGGCAAGGATTGTGGCCCTTGTGCCTACGTATTCTCATCTGGTATGAGAAATCAGAGCAGCCGTAGTTCGGCCTACGGTTTGTTGATGTTTTTTATGGATGATGCTATCGTGCGTATTCTAGCATTTAGGTGTTTCGCTGCTCACTTGTTGGAGACTTAGGCGTTACCTGTTTGCGGTAGAACGGACGTAACATATCCTTTTTGAAAGATTGATTAGTTTTCGCCGCGCGAGGCAAGAAGTCACGTTTGATTGATTGGATTGTTTTTTAGGGGCGAGATAGGTCTTCGGATAGTAACCCCTACGGGTAGTACCCAATTCGTTATCTCAAAGTTTTTGTTATAAAAAGGTGTGGCGAACGAGGCGTCTTCGTATTGAAAGACGAGTGTCGAAACCACCCTCACTACAGTGGGCATCCCAACGCTCGGAGAAGAAGAGGTCTACACCCAATCCTCTCTCTTTAATTCAATACAAAGGGAACTTCGTTCTCTTATTAAAGATGTTTTTTGGTTTTGAATGGTAAGTGCCTTGCGACAGAGAACCCTACGGTAAACGTCAGCACTCGGGATAGGAGAAGGCCTACCCCTAACCACTCCATGATCATTCAAGTTTTTGTTATGAAAATGATTTTAAAATGCACTCGGTGCGAGACCGAGGTTTTAGGTGACAAGGGTTACGGAAAGAAGTTGTGAAAGTGAGAGGTGGTGGATAAAGTCGCGTCTTCGTGTTGAAAGAAGAGTGTCAAGATCACCCTCACTACAGGGGGCATCCCAACACTCGAGGAAGAAGGGGTCTACACCCAATCCTCTATTTTTAATTCAATACGAGGAATTTATTCTTAAGAAGACGAGAAATGTTTATAAGATACGAAGTAAGCAAACCCTAATAGAGGGTCAACTTTCAAGCAAGTCAAGGGTCTTGAAAATACAAATAAATTGAAATTTTATCTCATTAAATGAAAATAGTCATTATTATGAATAATTGTCAAAAAGAACGGATCAAAAATAATAAAGTATGCTAAAGTTATGGATTTTGGAAATTATATAGTTAAAACAAATAAATAAATCAATGGACCTATAAAAAGTGCAAGAGGTGGGAGTTGAACCCACCTCCTTTTGGTACACAGCAAACACCTATCCGCTGGGGCACATATGCGCTTGGTGATATGGAAAAGGAAAGAAAATATAAAAGAGAAGGAATAAGGATATAACGAAAGGAAGAAAAAGAGAGATAAAAAGAATGGTTTTGTCCACAGCAGGACTCGAACCAAGGTACACAAGATTACAAGGCGCATGGTCTACCGCTGGGGCGGTGATACTTCCAATATTCAAGGTGGAAATAATAATATACATAGTATATCATCATAATTGCTGGGCAAAAAAAATAAAATAAAAACAACACAAGATCAAAAGCAAAAGCAATCGAAAGTATATCAAAACTCCATGGAATTGAGCAAACTTTGAGCCTATTTCGTGTATTTTTTAAAGAGGAACACAATGATGCTATCTAATTCTTCAAATCATGCTTGTAAAGTAAAACACGAATGAAGATGCAAGACAAACTCTTGAAATGCATAAAGGGAACCATAGGCTAGGACTGATATAAACATGAGCAATCAGGGATCCAATCATGTTTGAAATTCAATATTCATGGGTTAATTTCAAAGAGCAAAATCAGTTTCTCAATAGATTAAGAAATGGACATCAAATTGCATATCATGGAAACAAACTTTTAACAAGTCTCAAATCAACCAAAGCTGGGGCCAGATCTGTATGACAGCAACTTATAAACAACTTAAAGTGCAAAAAGTTAAGATTTCAACACATATAACAGGCAACAAAAACTGAACTAAAGCTTAACAAGATTCAAAGCAGAGTTTGCCAACCAAATGCTCAGTTATTCCAATCAAAAGTCATGGCTTCAATAGCAAGTTTCAGAAAATAAAACAAGATAAAAAAAACAAGTCAAGCAAACAGGTTCTGTCAATGGAAGCAAACACACATCTTGACCAACAACCTCAATTCCAAACAGTACTCCTTAATTGAAGGTCCCACCAAAAGTTAAAAGAAAAGCAAACACCAGATATAACAAGTTGACAGCTTCAAACCCCTTATGGCAGCAACAAAACTCAAACCATGGTAGGTTGGTTCAGCAGGCAGGCATGCACATGTTTTAAATGTAACATAAATCAAACTTAATCATCAAGATAAAACCAGTTGTTAACAGAATAGAATGAGGCTTGTGAGCTGCTAAAAGAATGAAAAACTATGCTTTCTATGAACTTCTCAATTCAACAATATCAATACTGTTAAAACAACAAACAAAACCAAAAGGAGTCATAACCCAAACTTCATACACACTAACTGCGATGATTTGAAAACAAATTTGGTGATACCCAAGGATTAAAATTAATAAGTCAGCATGGAGATTACAACATTAAAACCCTGCAATACTTAACAAAATGACCAAGAAAGATCCTCAAACAACACATATCAAGCCTTTAGAACAGTTTGGCAAAACCCACAGCTAAAAAAACAATGGCTTTGCAAAAGGCAAAGTAAACCTACACATAAGCAGTAGCAATTCTCTGGTTATTGGTCCCAATTCAAATATTCAAATGAAAGTCATAGCACAACCAATTTATTAATGTGAAATGAGAAACCTAAAAGCATCAAGGTAAGCATTAGCAAATTCAGCCCTCACAGCAGCATTTGACAGCATACTCACTTTTATCAAACCAAAACATCAACAACATACACATTGCCCTAAGCATCTTCTCTTACACATTCTAACTTTCCAAGTAGCATATAAGCAAATCTTTATGTAATGAACAAAAGTGTTTTCATGGAAGTCAATTGGCCTTGAACAAAACAAAGTGGACCACACAGTTTTTTAACTCACATAAGTAGCAGTGAAAAGAAAAAAGAACTAATAGCTTAGCACAAATTCAGCAACCAAGTTCACAAGGTTAGAACAAACATTTGTCAAAGCCTAATGGTCTAAATCAAAGCAACAATGATAGGTGGACAAATTAAGTCCTAAGCACATTCAAAAGTAAAAAAGGCAAACAACTTACTAGAAAACACAAGATATGAATGGATGCTGTCAAGTCATGACAAATAATTCACAAATAGAATACTGACTCAAGCATGCAGTGTCAAAAAACAAAACAATGTTCAGACCCTAATACAAGCAAAACTCAAACATTCAAACTTTGACAAATGAATTTCACAAAGGTAAGCAACATCTTGAAACAAAAAAAACAAGCCAAACATGGGATGCTCCTAGGGTTGAGGCCACCTATTTTGAATGTCATCAAGTTAACAGAACCCTCATACCTGGACCAACAATCATTCTCATAACAGCAAAACAAACACTGCTAACAATGTAAATCCAAAAGCCTTTTTCTTTTGAAACATAGACAACAACATGTTGACAACATCAACATTAAACAAATGACTCAATACTGCATCAAGTGACAAACACCACTTTATGATACTAACCACAAACAACTTTTAATCACAAAACCATGCTCAACTGGAAACAGATGCAAGCTTATTATTGAAACAAGGAAATCATTATATGCTTTCAAGTGATGGTCACAACTTGGTGACTGCAGACATAAACCAAGCTCGACATAATGCTCAAATTCAACAGCCAACAATCCAATCAGCTAGACAGGCTTAAACAGATGATGTTATATACAAACCAAAACTAAAACAAATTTAATATAGCCAACAGATACAAAACAGAGCAGTTGATACAAAAGTCATTTATCTCAGGTGTTTTTGACAAACCAAGTTGCAACCCTAACATAGAAAATATCAACACTCACTCCATATGCACATGATAAGAGGGTTCAGAGTCAAATACCTCTTGCAGCAGTACTCAACCACCAAAGCTTGCAGTCTTGAGCAAGATAAACTCCTTTGAACAGAACTTTACCCTCCTCCCTTCTTGAAGCAACACTTCGAATTTTTAGAGAAAAACCTCAGAGAAAAAACTTCAAAACCCTTCTTCTGATTTTTTATCCAAGTGTGGCTGCTAGGGTTTGCTTCAACCTTTAACCTTTTATATTCCAATTTGAAATCCAATTTGTTTTGCTGAGCTTTGTCCTTCGTGTCCTTTTTGTTGGAGTGGGAAGGTGGGACAAACTAGGGCTGCAGCAGGCCAGTGTAGAGGCTGCTTGCCCTTGCCCGGATTGGTAATGGATTCAGAAAAGTAGCCAAGGCAAGTACCCTGTTGGTTGGCCTAGAAATGGCAATGCTCAGTACAAACTTATGAAAAATCAAAATGGCTCCATATTGCAATTCCAATTGCAACTTGAAATACACATTTCAAAAGTGAAATCTGAGTATTCCACACTGATCCTTGCGAAAAAACAAACAGGATTGGCTTTTGTTTTGTTGAAAATGATTCAATCTTGCCCAATCTCTCCTCTTTCACGCACGGCCAAAAACATGTTCTTCAAACTTGCCCAACCATGAACAAACAAGGCATTTAACAATTCTGGGGTGGGATAATCACTGGATGTATCACCACCCCAGTGGTTAAGTCAAGCGTGTGTTATGTACTGTCCCTGGTTCGATTCCTGGTGGAGACAAAATCCACCCCTTTTTTTATTTTCCTGCGCTTGTTTTCCAATCTTTAAATATATACTTCCCCTTCCTTTGTTATTCACAAGTGCATGAGCGGCTGAGCTGGTAAGGCATTAAGCTTGCAATCCAAGGGTGGTGGGTTCAAACCTCACCTAGTGCATTTTTACTTCATTCATTTTTTTAATATGCTTGTCTGCCTATTTCCAAAGACTTTGGCTTGTATCTGATGACTTGAACACAAACTCTTGATCAGGTTTAGAAACCCTTGACAAATTCTCTCTTTTTTTTAGACACACATTCTTTGATCCTCTGTAAATGCAAAAAATGCTATGCAAAATGTAAAGTTTTATGTAATATGCTGATGTAATGAAATGAAACATAAGCCAGAGAGGTTGGTCAAATTTTGGGGTACAACAACCACGATAAACAATTCTGTCGAATTTCGGTAAGAATCTACAAACGAGTTGTTGACAGCTCTCCGAAACTCTTTGAAACCCTCTTCGCCTTGGCATAAAAACTGCTTTCCCTCTCACACTGATAACTTAAGTTCCCCATGCTCAACATGATTCTATATCTTCTTTGAATACACCAAAATATCATAGATTAACACAACCATTTCCTCGCTCCATCAAGTAGGGAAAATCCCATGCCAAACGGATACTCACTCTCGCAAGTTATGGCGGAAACACACACCACACACTCTGCATCTACAACAAAATCCAAAATAGTCCTTCAATAATTAACTTAATTCCATCCCAATACTCCATCATCATCTAGATCTTTGGACTAGCTTTCCAACGCTTCAAACCGTGCGTCATTCCAAGTTACGGTTCTCCCGTTACGATAAAAACACCAAAACAACTTTCTCTGCCCAGGACTTCCTCGCCAGGCGAACATAGTAGCGAGTCGTTCGCTAGCATGCTCGCTAGGCGAAGGGTCTGGCGTACATGACAGTCCGAAATCTCATTTTCGACCGTTACCTGACTTCCGAGTGTCCGATTTCGATTCCGTAAAAAGCTGCGATCTCGGAATTCAACGTACTACAACAATTTCACACTTAAAAGAACATTCAACACATCCTCAACTCTTGGAACACTTAAAGGCCGAGTTACACCGATTTGCACTCCATATTTTTACCTTCTTTAACATCCACCAGATGTCACTATCCACACTTACATACTCGGCTTCACAATTTGTCGTCACAGCACACACGCTCGATACCAATCTCAAAACTACTCCCTCGATTCAATCCTTGTCCATCCTATCCAACACAATGCAAACTACTATTAACAAGAGATTAAGGGTAATCAGTTTCTCAATTTGTCAACAGACAGCCGAAAATCATGATGGAGTATAAACCATCTTTACCAAACTATAATAGCGCTTAACAACACACCGAGCTATAACTCCTTTCTTGCAGCATCCTGGAGAATCACAAGCTTCTCCCCCACTTCGATCATTCCCACTTTTGAAGACAAGGTTAACCACGAACATGTATCAACATTGTTTCACACACATGTCGCGTACAAGGTAACAACCAACAAACACAACTTGGCCGGACGAACCGACCTGCTCTGATACCACTTAATGTAACACCCTTCTAATCCCCACGGAAAAATACATATTTAATCAGAGTAAATTAACATGCTTTCACAAAGGGCATCACACATAATTACAAAATCTTAACATTCACCTGTCATACTCATGTAACATTGAAATAAATAGTCATTCTATTAAATTTTCATCTTGCATGAAGCAGCGGATTCAATTTGGTTTACATAACTCTTCACAGAAAATTCATGTTCATCACATAATCATCAACACTTAGGCACATAGGCCATTATCACATATTTCAAATACATTTAAAACACAACTTAGAATATACAATATATCTCTAAGGCATAAACCCTGAAATCCTAGTGTTACATAACCAGAGCATGACTTGACCTAACATTATTAAATACTAATAGCTGCACCAACAACGACCTCGCAATTACTACCAGTACTACTCCTTGGTACCTGCACGATGTCATGTAGGACATCATTCCAGCAGAAGGGTGAGAAACATTACCATAATAATCAATGCATATAATCATATATCAATGCACAAGTACAAAATATATATATTTCACAGTTTCTCACTACAATGCCTCACAATCCACTATCATACATCATAATGTATATATGTATAAAACCAAGCATTTTATCATGCATACATTCACAATTACAATTAATCCGCATAGACTTATACATTATGTTTCATTAGTCAATATCTTTCACATTTACATTATTCTCACATATACCAAGCAAAACATGTATATATATATATACTATTACATCCTCTGGCATTATTCATAATTTCTCATATACAATACAACCAAGCACATTCAATCATGCTTCTATAACTCACATCATTTTCACATAAACATACACATACATGTTTATTTCACCAATGCATCATATAAAGATGAATCATGCAACTCATAGAGACCGACTCACGACTCTGTGCAGATGCAAATGCGGTACCGACTCAATTCAGCAGGTTCAATTGAAGAACCAAAAATAACCATCGCTCACACACCACAAGGGCACACGAGGTTCTGCAGATTCTCCAAGGAATCAATAAATAACCATTGCTCACACCCCACAAGGGCACACGAGGTTCTGCAGATTCTCCGAGGAATCAATAAATAACCATCGCTCACACCCCACAAGGGCACACGAGGTTCTGCAGATTCTCCGAGGAATCAATAAATAACCATCGCTCACACCCCCACAAGGGCACACGAGGTTCTGCAGATTCTCCGAGAAATCAGACACACAAGAATGCATACCATGATGCTTCACATGCAACATGACTCATGACACTCTTGAAATGCACACATGTTTACAAACATACTCATGCATTCATCATGTTAATCGCATATATTCATTATGCACTCACAATATTTAAACATGGTTCACATTTACAATCATCATATATCACATACGAGCAATATGCACTTGCAAATATCGTGCCAAATGGCAATAGACTCAATCACATCCATCATGCATTTTCAATCAATTTAAACAACGCATCACATATGTCAAAAGGCCACATATTCACAATCAATTCATAATCTAGGATTCACGCCATACGGCTACCCACAACACAACGTACACAAGCTATTCGCTACATACTAAAACCAAAGACATCAACATTGGATGGAAACAATCAAAATAAAACAAATGATGTCCCATTCGCCAACCTTCGCCTGGCGAAGCCATTGGCGAACCTTCGCTGCAACGTTCGCCTGGCGAACTTGCCAGCGAAGACCACTGGGAGCTATTCTGGAATTACTCGCTAGCACACTCGCCTGGCGAACCTTCGCCACTCTCATTCGCCTGGAGAACTTACCAGCAAAGACAGGGTGTTTGGTTCTGACTTGATTCGCTACCGTTCGCTGGGCTTCGCCTGGCGAAGCCTCGCTGCCATTCGCCTAGCGAACCTGCGAGATCAGAACTTCCATGGCTGTCCAAAAGCCCAAACCTCACGAAACCAAACGATTTAATCCAAATCAGCCCCAGTAGCACAACTCACTTATCACTCGACTATACTACACCATCTATTCCAAATTCTAACCGATAAAACTCAGTTTCTATCGACTAAACTCATTTCGACCTAAAATGGAAAATATCCAAAAAAACACCCAAACAATCCAACACACATACACAATAATTAAGATAGTAAGATTTCACACCCTTACCTCGATTAATCGGAAGCTAGAGGATGTTCTTGATGATTCTCCAAGTTTCCTCTTTTTCTCCTCCTTTTCTCTTCTTTCTCTTTCTTTCCCTTTCTTTTCTCTTCCTTCTTTCTTTTCTTTTCCACTTCCTCATATATATATCTTTCCCTTTATTTATATCCAATATATTCCCTCTCTCAAACATCTATAAATCCATTTAAACAATCATCTAATTATTCAAATAATTAGAATAATCCAAATAAATCAATTAATTAACACAAATAATTAATTATTAAAAATTGGGCTGTTACAGGTGTAGCCTTTTATACCTTATCAATGTCTTCAATAGTTCAATCTTCCATAAACACCACATCGCGACTTCGAATAAGCTTCTTCCCTACAAAATTATACAACCTGTAACCAAACTCATCTTGCCCATATCCGATGAAGATACCTTGTTTGAACTTTGCATACAACTTGGATCTTTCATCCTTTGGAATATATACAAAAGACTTCTAATCAAAGACTCTTAAATGATCATACTTGACATTTTTTCCAAACCAAATTTTGTCTGGAACTTCATTGTTCAAAGCAACAGTAGGAGTTAGATTAAGAACATGCATTACCGTGTAAAGTGCCTGAAGGTGTAAAAAAGAAAAGAAATAGGGGGTTTGAATTGGGTTTTTAAAAACAGAAGCTTTTTACGAACCAAAAAAATCCAACAATTAAAAGATTGAATAATGAGAAATGCACAAGAACTTTTATCTTGGTTCGCTTGAAACTCAAAGCTAATTCAGTCCACCCGCCAAGGTGATTTCGTCTTATACACAAGGACTTAATCCACTATAATCAACTTATTACAAATACACTAGTAACAACTAGTGACTAATAAACCACAATGACAAACTGTCAAATTCTTCTCAAGAATTTTGACCTAACCGGTCCCTTAAGAAAATACAAACAACAAGTTTGAATAAAGATCATGTTACAAGTTGCTTTTACACAAGCAGAGTTTACACAAATTAAATACAAGCAATTAAAGAAAAGTATACACAAAGTTGTAAGCTTTTCACATAGAAACAGTCTTGTAAAGATTGACCATCAACGAAATTTCTACTTGGTTTCTCCACTAGATATCTTCTTATAGAGTTTTCTCAAGAAGGCGAAGTGAGGAAGAAAAGTATCGAGAAAGAGAAACATTTTTGTCCTTTTGAAATAGTCACTCCCCTGCCACATGAAAAGGGGGAATGGTTTGTTTTGTTTAAATATTTTTGAAGAAAAAGTAAACATCTCTCTCTCTCTCTCTCTCTCTCTCTCTCTCAATTTATTTTAGTTATATTTATTATATTATCATTATTACTATTATTATTTATTATTATTATTATTATTATTATTATTATTATTATTATTAACTATTATAATTTGTATTGATCATTATTTATCATTTACTATCTATTATTATCATTGTTATTATTTATTAATTAATATTATTATTTTCATTAATATTTATTGATTAATTATTTATTTTTGTCATTATTATTATTGTTTATTATAAGTATTATTATTTGTTTATTATTATTATTATTATTTATTGATTAAATTGTTAAAGAAAAAATTCAATTTACTGTCCCATGGATTTTCAGATGCGTTGAAATTTCGGAGTTTAAAATTCAATTTAACTTCAAAAACTGATTAAACGTGTAGAGTTTTGTTGACCATCCTTAGATAGAGTGATTCCTACATGAATTATCCTATGATTACTTAACATGGCGCTAAATTCAATAGTTCAAAACTCTGATTTATTTCTGATCCATTGGCTTTCCCTTGGGCCTTCTTACAATGTGATCGTTGTTTATTTATACTTGTTTATTGAGCCTGTATTGTTAATTGCTGTATTGTATCTCCATTCGACAAATTGTAACTCTATTCCCGTAATGTACAATAAGTTTACTGCTTTTCTTTTATTTTTTTATTGTGTTAGTTGATTGTTAATTCAAATATTAAAATCAACAACTTTCAGAAAAGAGCAAAAACAAACATTCGATCCAACGTCGAGTCTTTCCCAAATAAAATTCAAATTGAATGCAAAGTCGAGTATTACCCCGATTAATCCAAACTATTTTCATAAATCAACTTGCAACACTTGATCCAACGTCATGTTATTTCTTATAAAAATTTCTCAACAAAAATGAATAGAAGAGAATTAGGTTTAGACTTTCCCCTTCTCAGATGTTTGAATACTGTTGTAAAGCTCCATGTTCGAACATTTGTCTTTTGTATTAAAATACAATAATCAGATGAATTAAGTCAGTCCTCTTATAAAAGAAATAGGATTGATTGATTATCAACCTTCTCCTTCTCGATTATTTGGATACTATTATAGAGCTCCTTGTGTGAATAATCATCTTCCATTAATGAACTTTAACCTGATTCACCACATAGTTTCATAATAACTCTTGGACGAAAAGAGAGTAGTTGGGCGTAGGCCTCTTCCCTTCCAGGCATTTGAATACTGTTGTAGATCTCCCTGTTTGGATGCCTGTCTCCGCTTAAAAGCAACTTAACCAATCAAACTTGTTTTTCTCCCTTGTACGACTTCAAAAACATTTTTAAGAAACAAGTATGCTTCACCCGTAGTGATGTGAAACAAACAAAGGCTTTAGTCTCCAAGAGCGAGCAATAAGCAAAGGTTAAGTCACTCGATATGTCTAAAGGATCACTCCATAAAAGTAATCAACCCAGTAGTTCTTTTAGTAGAATTATGTAGCCTTGAGTTCTTCATGGCACCTGAAGATGCATAGGAGCAGGATTTTGAAATCTTGGCAGGCATCCCTTTAATAAAGCACCCCTTAATTTAATAGTCTTTTATTTCTTTCTTTCTCTTTTCTCACTTGATAAGTAGAAGACCGCACACTAATATCAAACTAGCACTTTAACGCAAAACTAGCTAAGTGGGTCCCGTTGAGTACAACGAATGTGAGGGGTGCTAATACTTTCCCATTGCACAAGCGACTCCCGAACTTGATCTGGTTGAGAAGACCTGTTTCTTATTGTTTTTTGTGGATTTTATCAAAATTTTCCCTTTCCCTCTTCGGGAATAAATAAAGTTCGGTGGCAACTCTATTTTTTAAATATTTCGAGCGATATTTGGGCCTTCAATGTGTTCTTTGCTTCAAAAGAATATCCAAACTCTGATAAGTCAATGGCCCATTTTCTCAATGCTCAACCACATTCGATGAAGCACCTGTTTTAGGGGAGGTCCGTCCGAACAGTTATATAATGTGCGAGGAAGTACCTTTTCAGATTCAGTGATACAATTATCAATGCCAAACACTATGCCAAAAAAGACCTTTAGCAGCGCTTTTTTAGCCTTTAGCAGCGCTGCCAAAAGCGGTGCTGCTAAAGGTAAAGGCAGCATTTTTTTATTGAAAAAGCGCTGCTAAAGGATCCCTTCAGCAACGCTTTTAGCAGCGCTTTTAAAGCGCTGCCTATTCCCCCCAACCCTCCCCCCTTTAGCAGCGCTTTTACAAAGCGCTGTCTTAGACCCCCCTTTAGCAGCGCTTTTATAAAGCGCTTTCTTAGCCCCCCCTTTAAGCAGCGCTTTTATAAAGCGTTGTCTTAGACCCCCCCTCCCAACCTATAGCAACACTTTTGTAGCGCTCTCTTTGTAACCTTTAGCAGCGCTTTTTTGTAAAAGCGTTGTCTAATGTCCCAGATTTTTAATTTTTTTTTTAAATAATCAGACTATTTTATATATTTTTTGACAACCTGCTTATATTACATTCCCTACTTATAATTCAGGCCTTTATTTCAACACTATGGCCTAATATATACAATTCAACACTTTGGCCTTTAAGTATACATTGTAATTCATCACTTTGCCCACATAATCATTTTAATACACATAAACCTGCTTAAATATATTACAACATAATCCGATCCTCAGAATTACAACATCACAAATACAATCAACTTACATATAATTACAAATCTTCCAATCCTCCTTTA
Source organism: Lathyrus sativus (assembly GCA_963859935.3). Taxonomy (NCBI): domain Eukaryota; kingdom Viridiplantae; phylum Streptophyta; class Magnoliopsida; order Fabales; family Fabaceae; genus Lathyrus; species Lathyrus sativus. Next base: position 51,157,938 of record OZ012738.1, read on the forward strand.
TTTCTTACAATTCTTCCAATCCGTTAACTTTATACAATTCTCAACTCAAGAATAAATTGACACCATTCCTCCTTTATTTCTTTCAATCCTGCTTTCGAATAAGTACCGCACTTGAAATCATCAAAGTACTACATAATATAACAGAACATGCACAATTTAGTTTTAAAACTAATTACTCAGATGAAACATTGGTTAATTATCAAAATGAATCATATAATTTATGAATTGATCCATACCATGATTGAAATCTCTATTTGACCAGAATGAATAATTTCCTTCATAAAGCGCAATACAAAATATCCGCAATCAATCCCATTGTGCTGACGAGGACACTGTAAATGGAAAAAACAAACGAACATTTATCAGGATATATGGTTTACATAGTTTTATCAAGTAGGATCACTATAACAGTCAAATATGGGAAAATATACCTGCACTCTGATCCAGCTAATGTTGTTAGCCTTGTTTTTTGGCACTGTTGTTTGTCTTTGTGCTCTGAATATTTGTATAGCTCTAACATAATATAAACGCATATTTAGAACAATGTCACATAATAAATAAAGATATATAATTATTCAGAACAATATATCTCATCACTTACGTATCAATCATATTCTTCATATCAGGATATTTTGTTTGATCGCCATCCAATGAATCCAGATAATACACTATTTCTTTCATCGAATTAATCGCGACCAATAACCAGCATCCACTATAAAATAAGACAACAGTTTATACGGAAATGTTATATAGAATGGAAAAAATTGAATAATTATAATAAATGAATTTAGAATGAAGTCATACCCATGGCCAGTATTATATGGCAACAAGAACAACTTCTCTGTAGTCGCAGCCATAAATCTTTGGACTATGTAATCTTTGACTACATCTGGTGTGTGATCTATTGCCCGTGAGTTGATACATGTAGCAGATAAGAATGTGATTATGGAAGTCAAATCATGTGGGACTAACAACTTGTCATACAAGAGCCTAAAAGAAAAACATAATCAACATTAGAATATTCAGTTAAATGAGCAAATTTTAAAATGTTCAATTATTTAATTAAAATGGATCAGAGTACCTGATGTAGGAATGCATAACACCGACGCCCAATTCAGAATGTTGGAAAACCTGGTCCAAATCCTCCTTAGCAATTGTTTCAGAATATTCAAAACCGAAAATACCTTCCTCCATAGGTATTTGACGGATGCCACCCTCATTCACATTTGTTGTTCCTACATATGTTTCAAGGCACAACCTAAATCGAGGAACAAATGCTTTTTTTGGCTCGACCTTTTTTTTGTTGGGCACCTTGGAAGATTCAGGCATCTTACCCTTGCTGACTTGTTGCAAATGTTGATCATGAACCTAAAAGTCATACAAGTTTAGTAATTAATGTATAATAAGATAATCATGTAACTGTAGTAGTACCTGTTTTTTTAATGCAGCCGAATCGGTTTCCCGCACAATGATTCCCTTATCTTTTGATTTGGATTTTGTAGGAGTCTAAGATCATCATGTAAATAAGAAAATGTAAATGTAAGAAAAACTTTCATATATGGGTCGTAAAACATTTGAATATTACAAGGTTCATAATGGTGTTCAACATACCTCATCATCCATGAAAATGAGATTTGCTGGCCATGCAACATACGCTCCTATTGCGTCTCCCACCACTGTTGCGTCAGAAACAACATTTGGTATAGGCAACAACGCACCCCCTCTAACGCAATATCAACTGATACTTTCAAATGTCCAGCAGGGAGCAGTTTATGGTGAAGTAAGTCTCCCACAGTGTTATGCACCTTTCCCTTGCCAACCATGCGATAAGTCGGTGTCGATAAATATAGCCGACAAGGTGAAATGCTCTAAACAAATAATGATGCCGATTAATGTGTTAATTAAGAAAATTGTTCTAAATTAATTTCAATGTAATATATACAATTACCTCTGGAAGCTTCTGCGGACAATTGATACTATCTTTGTCACTAGTATCTTTACCCTGATCTGGACCGCGTCTTTCTTTGTCCTTCTGTAATTCCCGAATCTGAGCTTTCAATTCCTCCAACGTATCCATCACTTCTTTATTGCTAGGATTTTTTTCTTTGGCTTCTTATACAGCTGTGATGGAGTGACGCCAAATCCCTTACCCCTCACACGCCCAGAATACTCGGGGATATTTAACACCCGACTCAGTATGCTCCTGCAATCATCATCCTCTGCTGGAGTTATACTCTGGGATAAAGTCTCCTGAAATATAGATAAAAGCATATATAAATATATTATACACTTTTGATCAGTTACTGACAAAACTAATGTTGTACTTACACATCGTTCAAACACTTGTTGAACTTCTTCCTGAACGACTCCATCTCTTCCCACACGGGCATCCTTCCACACAACATGGTCTGGAAGAGATGTCGCATCACTTTTCTCCTCTTCTATCTACGCATTAAGACGGATAATAAATCATTCATATCCTATTATATATACTTACTAATTTTGGTAACTATATCATATTAAAGCATTTATATATACTTACTATTTTTTGTTCTAAGCGTGCATATCCCAAACGCCCTTTTTTGTATGGATACGCGGGTTTTGATGCCCGTTGCCGATTAACGCCACTCACAACCTAAAAAAACAAGTTTAAGTCATATCAGAACTCTTGTGGAAGAAGTATATATACTATACATTATTCATGATAAGTTGTACTTACTAAAAATTCTTTGGTTCTTCGCTTTGCAACAAATGTCTCCCATTCTTCTTCCGAAATCAGCGTACTTCTTTGGATGCTTCGAGTCGACAAAGTTTCCATCAGAATCTTTGAGAAACTTGTTCGTTAAAAACGCTCTGAATTCCCTCAGTCGTTTACCGGCCAATTGAAGATAATATTTTCTTCTGCAATCATCAATATTAAAATATCTCTGCAAACAAATACACATACATATAACATGTTAGTATAATTAATTTAAAGATGTAACCGTCAACATAATTAAAAATAATCAAGTATCATACCTGTATCTCACTCTAAATTTTGTCTTTAGCCGGTTATAGCGAGTTAATTCTCCAATTATCGCAAGTAATCGGAATTTGCGAACGTACAAGTGCTCCAATGTAACTTGTCAGCATCGCACCGTTAGGCTCAACTAATTGATCTCTTTCATTCCAATGCACATCATACTTAACACCCTTATCTCTCGCACGGGTGATTTTTTTTATAATCATTATTCCTCTTTTGATATCGTGTTCCATGTCTTTTGTTGTTTCATTTCCATCATGTGATGTTTCCTCATTGGTGGCCATAATACCTGTAATTCAGAAAAACCAAAGTATCAAATGAATGACATGCAAATATGTAAATAAGAAATATATACATAAGAAATGTATAAATAAGAAAAACACATACATAATTTTATAGAATGACATAATATGTAATTGTATTGCATGATAGAAATATGTAATTTTATTCAATGAGACAATATGTAATTTTACAAGTACCTTTGACACTAAGATCTCTTTCTTTTCTTAATTGGAACGTGGTTTACTTGTCTCTTAACAACACAGATGGATGGATTGATCCAAATTCCCTTGTTATGATCATTTCTAATATATGATTCGTCCGCTCTAATATTCTCATATGGATCATCTATAATATAAGATTCCTTCTCAACATCAACATCCCCCTTGTCTCTAATGTTATCATCGATAAGTTTGTTGGAAAAAAGAACTATAGACCATTTCGTACTTGTCGGATCAGTGACATAGAACACTTGTTTAGCTTGCGTCGCTAGAATAAAAGGCTCATATTTGTACCCCACCTTATTAAGATCCACTTGCAAAAATCCTGACTTATCCATTCGTATGCCACTATTATTTTCAACCCACTTGCATCCAAAGATAGGAATCTGAAACTTTTCATAATCAAACACCCAAATGCGCTCGATAACACCAAAATACGACAGATTCGCATATTTGGGGTTTAAGTCCTTCACACTTGAAATGTGCATTGCTTCGGCAAGCACGGTGACGCCACTATTTTGCATTGTACTCTTATCATCTTGTTCTTTGGTATAAAATGTGTATCCATTAATTGCGTATGCGCTATAAGAAAACACATGCAAACTTGGACCATATGCTAAACATCTCAACCTTTCTGTTATTGAAGCGGGATCAGAATAAAACTTTGAAAAAATATGATCCTTGAACCATGTTATAAAACTTCGATTGTGCTAACGTACTATCCAATTTTCATTTCGATTCAGATTTATACCTCAGAGAACGTCCTTGTGTATTTCAACATACGACTCAACCTCAATGTCATTGTGCAGAACATACAAATGCACTTGCTCCCGTTCATCCCTTGAAACTGTCACAACTTTATTTCTAATAAACTGTTTACCTACTATTTTTTCAACAACATTAGATTTTGGGAGGCCAATGGATTGAACGTTGGACAAATATTCAGTACAAAACTCAATAGCTTCTTCAACAATGTATCATTCAACAATACATCCATCTGGTCGGCTTCGGTTTTTCACATACCCTTTCAATATTTTCATATAACGTTCAACAGGGTACATCCATCTCATATAAGCTGGTCCACACAATTGTGTCTCTTTCACAAGATGGACAACTAGATGTACCATTATGTCAAAAAATGATGGAGGAAAATACATTTCAAGCTGACACAAAGTAATAACTATTTATTTTTGCAATGATGGTAAGATCGCAGGATCGATCACCTTACTACAAATTGACCTGAAGAAAAAACACAATTTAGTTATTGCGCCTCTCACTTTTTCTGGCAAAATAGAACGTATACCTATTGGTAGAAAGTGTTCCATTATAACATGGAAATCATGTGTCTTTAAACTCTTTAACTTGAGGTCTTTCATAGAAACAAGTCTTCTAATATCTGAAGAGTATCCTTCTGGAACTTTAACTTCACTCAGAAACTTACACAATATCTTTTTCTCCTTTCTAGATAAAGTATAAGCAACAGATGGTAGATATGTGCGATTTCCTTTCTTCAAGGATCCTAATTCATTTCTTATTCCCATTGCTACCAAGTCTTTTCTTGCTTTAAGGCCATCCTTAGACTTTCCTTGTATATTGAGTAACGTACCAATAACACTTTCAAATACATTTTTTTCAATATGCATAACATCAAGAAAATGTCTTACATACAACGACTTCCAATACGGCAACTCAAACAAAATTGACCTCTTCTTCCACCCACGTGTGACAATAGTATGTGCAAAAGGCTTGCCAAACCGAGTACTCACATCTTTCACCTTTTCAAAAATTTGTTCTCCGGTCAATGTAGGTGGAGCTCTACGTTGTTCTGAATTTCCATTGAATGCTTTTCTCCACCCACGGTAGTGATTACTAGAATTTAAGAATCTACGATGACCAAGAAAGACATTCTTCTGACCAAATTCCAACCGCGTCCAATCTGTGTTTTTTTCACAGATAGGACACGCACATTGACCTTTAATGCTATACCCCGATAGATTTCCGTATGCTGGAAAATCATTAATTATGCCAAACAACATCGCCCTCAAATTGAAAATTTCTTTCATATATCCATCATAAACCTCCACACCATTCTCTCACAAACTCTTTAAGTCATTGATTAAAGGTGTCAAGTATACGTCTATATCATTCCCTGGTTGTTTAGGGCCAGAAATTAACATAGATAACATCATGTACTTACGCTTCATACATAGCCATGAAGGTAGGTTATAAATCATAATAATTACAGGCCAGGTGGAATGTGAGATACTTTGCAGACCATGCAGATTCATTCCATCAGTCGATAATGCCAAGCGAAGGTTTCTAGCTTCTTCTCCAAAATCAGGATACTCATTATCAATTTTCATCCACTGTGGTGAATCTGCCGGATGTCGATACTTCCCATCTATAATTCTATCATCTGCATGCCAAGTCAGGTGTTTTGCATCTGTTTCATTATAAAACATGCATCTAAATCTCAGAATTATAGGAAAATACCATAAAACTTTTGCTGGTGACAACTTTTTCTTATACCGAGATACACCACATTTAGGACACTCGTTTAATGATGCATATTCATTTTGAAACAAAATGCAATCATTTGGACAAACATGTATCTTATCATAGCTCATGCCAATAGAGCACAACATTTTGTTAGCTTCATAGGTTCGACTAGGAAGAACATTATCCTCCGGAAGTATCTCTTGAAGTAGGGCTAACAACTCTGTGAAACTTTTATCCGACCATCCATTACCCGCCGTTAAGTTGTACAACTTTAATATCGCAGACAATCTTGTGAAAGTAGTGCAACCTTTATACAATGGTTTCTCTGCATCGCTTATCAACCTCTCAAACATCTTGGGACAATCTTGAAGATCTTCTTGAAGTGCTTTTGCAATCTCTTCGACTCGATCACAATCATATGTATCTCTGCCATTGTCCTTTGAAGCATAGGTCGTATTATCCCCGGGTTCGACATTCTCGTTACTTATCTCACCATGTAATGTCCAACATGTATAACTTTGATCAATTTCATGTCTCATTAAATGAGATTCCAACTGAACAACGTCAATTCGACGCCCATAACAGCAACCTAAGCTAGGACATGTGATCCTACTGGGGTCTTTGGCGTGTTCAACAACAAAGTTAACAAATTTCGATACCCCATTCTCGTACTCTTTAGACAATCGATTGGAAGACATCCAGTTTTTATCCATACTAATTGAGTAGTCTAAACTAAATTAAGAAAGTTAAACAAATATACAGAGAATACCTGTAAAGAAATCAATAACTTCTAAGAAAGCTACACAGTAGGATGCTTGAAAACGATCACAACCTTGCTCTTCACAGGTAACCCCTATAACAAACAAAATTAATAACATCATCAACATTAAATAATTCTTGGAACATCAATTATTGATAAAACTTGCAATAAAATTAATTAATTTGCAATTAATATGAACTCATATACAATTTTTACAATTTTTACTAACATATTAATTATTTAAAATTTTATATAATTTTATATTTATCTAAAATTATCTAAACTTTTATATAACTTGAGTTTATATTTATCTAAAATTTTATACAATTTTTACTAACATACTAATTATTAGTAAAAAGAACTCATATAAAGTGTAAAAATTAGACAATAGTACACTTTATATGTGCTTTAGGATGATAAATGATGTCCTTTGCGTTATCCTTTGCGTTGAACAAAATTATTTTCTTATACTATTTTAGTAAATTAAATGTTACTAAATTAGCAAGACGGTACAAAATGCAAATCTTCCCACATAATATTATTAACACTCAATATACCTGAGAAAAATTGACTATAACATGAAGAATATGTGCCACACAATCTTGAGGCTCCAACAATTTTCCAAGAGCTGCACAACCCTCAACAGCAAGAAGCCGAACATAATCTTGATCTATAAGAACAAGAGTCAATACGTTATTATTTTTATATACATATAGATAGATTCAACAGGTTACTTCAAAAACAATTTGCTATTCAATAAATGAGCATAACAAACAAAAATTATATTCACTTAAACTGGTCGGAAAAATATACTAATAAACTGACAATGTCTTCAGTTACTAATAAGGATTAAGGAAAATAAATAAACTTCAAGATTAATAGAAACTTAAAGCTTTCATCTGAATCAAAAATAGTGTGAAGCTTCTAAGGCAACATAATCTAAAAAACCATTGAACAAACAAAATTTATCAAAATGTCAATTTCAAATAAGATTTATAGGCAACAATAATGAAAATTACCTTATAAAAATTATTAGTAAAAAGAACTCATATAAGGTGTGGCATTTCAACAAACACCTTGTATACGGCTAGATATAATGAAAGTTAACCTAAGTAAATTCATTGTGGCATTTCAACAAACACCTTGTATACAAAACTCAAGCCAATATCAAAAGAGTAATTCTCATCAATGGTATCAACAAAAACAAGTCAATAACTCAGAAAAGAAGTAACACTAACATCATATAATCCAGAAAAATGAAATACTAAGACAATAATCTAGAAAAATGCAAAATGAAAAACTTCAAATACCGTAACAATGGCGGAAATGCGCTACAGAGGCTGTCGAAAACGAACGGTCAAATGGAGGAGAAATGCAACACAGGCTGAACGGAGGTGGGCGACGGAGGCGCGGCAGTTGGACGGAGGAGGGCGACGACCGGCCGTGGTGAATAGGGTTCTGGTTCGCAGAGAGGAGAAAGAAAGAATGAAGAACGTACGCGCACGAGCTAGCTATCTGTTATGTTTCTTTAAAAAATTCTGTGATATTTTAATTTAATTATAATAACACCTATGGCAGCGCTTTTAATACCTACAGCAGCGCTTCTCAAAGCGCTTTCGTTGAAAAACCATATAGAAGCGCTTTAGAAGGAAAGCGCTTTTCTTAAAATTCTGTGATATTTTATTACACCTATGGCAGCGCATTTTAATACCTACAGCAGTGCTTCAAAAGCGCTATCTTAGCCCATGCATACAGCAGCAGCGCTTTAGAAGGAAAGCGCTTTCTTTGGCACACCCTACAACAGCACTTTACGAAAGCACTGTCTTAGCCCATGCATTTAGCAGCCCTTTAGCAGCGCTTTTCCTAAAAGCGCTGTCTTAGGTATGCTGTCTTTTTTCTTTTTTTTATTACTCTTTAGCAGCGCTTTTCCTAAAAGCGTTGTCTTTGTATGCGCTGCTAAAAATCAATTCTGGCATAGTGAAAGCTTCTTTTTATATCTTATGTTATCACGTCTTTGGACCAGTTAGATTTTTTGATATGAAGTAGACAAAGCTCTAGTTAGATTCCAACTCTGTAATCAATATGGTGCTTACTGCCTCCTTCGAGATTGCTAGGTACATGTACAAGGTTTCTTTAGGGAGAGGATGCATGAATTTCGGTGGTGTGGACATCACTTTCTTCAACAATTCAAACTCATTTTTGAACTCAAGTGTCCATTCAAACTTTTCCTATTTCCTCTACAGCCTATAAAAGGCATTATGTGTTGGGATGATTTTGAAATGAACATGTTTAAAGCAGTTAGTATACTGTTCAACTTTTGGACCTTCTTCTTTAAATTTGGAGTTTTCATTTGGACCATTGCTTCGCACTTGCCAGGGTTTGCTTCAATTCCACTATCCATTAGGTAGAAGCCCAAAACATTGTTGACTCTTACTCCGAAGGTACATTTATCTGGATTGAGTCTCATTTGTACCACCATACCCTTTTGTACACTCGCGGAAGTGTTGAGTATGGGGATCCTTTTGACTAGACTTTACGATCATGTCATCCATGTATACTTCCAGCGTCTCCCATATCTCTTCTTGAAAAACTTTTTTCATCATTTTATGATATGTTGCTCCAATATTCTTCAATCTATAAGGCATAATTTTGTATTGATAATTGGCTTGCTCTTTCGTGAATACCTTCTTCATCCTGTCGGGTCCGAACATGGGTATTAGGTTATACCTAGAACAAGCATCCATGAATGAAGTAACATATACCTGGCTGAATCACTTACAAGTTTGTCGATATTTGGGAGATGGTATGAGTCGTTTGGGCATTATAAATTATGACCAGTGTAGTTTATACACATCCTCCACTTTCCCAAAGCTTTTTTCACTAGAACGATGTTGAAAATCCATTTCGTTAATTTTACCTTATAAATGAATCTTGTGTCTGACATGCGTTTCATTGTGCTCACGGTTGCTTCCAATTTCTTGAGGGACTACCTCCTTTTTTGCTGGGAGACATACTTGGCACCAGGTTTGGCATTTAACTTATGGCAGGCTACCGTGAGGTTCATACCAAGCATCTCGTCTGGAGACATAGCGAAAAGGTATTTGTTCACCTTGTAGCATTCGATTAGTGTGGACTTTACCTTAAATGGAAGCCTGAATCATATCTTCATCAACCGCGATGGAGTATCACCGAGTTGAATAACTTTGAAATTAGTGTAATGCCCATTTTAATTATCGAGTTTTTCTGTGTTATTTTATTTTTGGCGTGTTTTGTGGGGGTGTTTGAGTGCGATCGTGTGTAGCTCTTAAGTTGGAGATTGATTGATGATCTTGGACATTAATATTAATAATATAATTATTGTTGATAATAATATAAAAGTAATGATAATAATATTATTATTAGTAATATTATTGTTATTATTATTATTATTATTATTAAAATTGGGATAAGAAAATAGGAATAAGAGGAATTTGGATTAAGGGGCTGTTTGGGGAATTTGGAAAGAGAAAGGAAGAACACGTTGGGACAAGAAGGAAAAACAAGAACACGATCAGAGAAGAGGAAAATTGGAAGGAAGAAGAACTCGGTCGATTGGAGCAAGAGGAAGCTAGGAGTCATCATTGGAGCAAGAGTTTCATCAGCTGTTCGAGCTATCGAGGTAAGGGGGGAGAATCGGGTCGAATTCGGTAGTTGCATGAATTCTAGGTAGAAGGAGATTTTCCTAACCCCATAGGTTCTGATGATTATGTTTGATTATGTTGTTGAATTTCTGATTTGTGGTAGCATGATGAGCTGGTTGCATGTGATGTAGAGTGATTGTTTGGTGATTTCGGGATTTCGGGTAATTGTTATGTTTATGCCGGAATTGATTTAATTGAGTAGAACTAAAGTTGTATCGGGTAAAATCATGAATAGATTTTGTAGCTGAGCTGTATAATATTGGTCTGATATTGTGAGAGCTGGTTTGTGCGTAACCGTTGAGTTCGGAGAGTTTTGCCGACTCTGAGCAGTGGAATTTTTATGAAATCGCAGGCGTTCGCCAACACCTTCGCTGAGCAAACTGGGGGCGAACCTTTGGCAGGGATTCACCAGGAGAATTGGGCAGCGAGTGCTTCCAATAGCCACTGTCTGCATTCGCTAGGGAGTTCGCTGGGCGAGCTAGTAGCGAGTCTTCGCTGGGGGATTCACCGAGCGAACAGGTAGCGAGCATTCGCTGCGGGGCCTCGCCAGGCGAATGAGCTAGCGAGCGTGACAGTAGTTTGTGTTTCTGGTGCTGTTCTGTTCTGTTTTCTAGTGTTGTTGGACCCTTGTTGGTCGTGATCGAATATGAGAATGATGTTGATCTATGGAGGGTGTATGTATGGGGTTGGAATATGATTTCCTTGATTATTCGTGTAATTATAATATTTGCATTGAGGTGTGTCATGTATGTATGATGTATGAATGTGGTGATGTGTGAGATATACATATGGTGAATGATAAAATGTGATCAGGAGGATCATGTGCACCGGGTGTGCTGTGTTTGATGTGTGCATTAGTGTCTTGCATAGCATAGTGGTAGGGATGGATCATTGCTCGGATGTAGTGTATGTGATCTATCCTGAGTTTGATTGTATGGGCTCAGGAGGAGCGTGGTAGGGATAGATCATTGTTCGGATGGAGTGTATGTGATCTATCCTGAGTTTGATTGTTTGTACTCAGGAGGAGCGTGGTAAGGATAGAGCATTGCTCGGATGGAGCGTATGTGATCTATCCTGAGTTTGGTTGACGAACCAGTGAGTCGGTACCATATATCATAGTGTTGTGTTGCATATTTTTGCATTGTTATGTGTGTTGTGTTAGTGTGGGACAGTAGGTCCGGGTTGATGTATGTGAAATGATATTTGTATGATTTACTGCCTTTTATTCATGTATATTATTACCGTTATATTTTGATCGTGATTTCTCACCCTTGCTGTTGTTGTGGTCTATGCTTCTTCGGAAGTACAGATAATCCAGGTGCGTAGCTAGCTTGGATTATGGCGAGTCGAGTTGTGGGGATGCTCTGATACGTAACACGGGGCTTTGGGGAGTTATTTGTTTTCTGCTGATTATGTGTGCCCCTGTGGCGTATCATGTTTTGTTGAATCTTTTTGGTGAATATGTCTTGTGTATTTTGGGCAGTTGGCCGCGTACGATGTACATGATATTTATATATGTGTGTGTGTGTGTGTATATATATATATATATATATATATATATATATATATATATATATATATATATATATATATATATATATATATATATATATATATATATATATATGATGACATTTTCGCTGTATATTTTGAAAAGCATCTAATGAGTGACATGTTGAGTTTCTTCTGTGACATCCCGTTGTGTTTTGTGGTGACTCTGATAGGCCTAACTTCATCTTCATGCTCATCCAAGTCAAACATATTGACCTTCCCCAAGTCTTCCTCTATCACTACCAATGAAGCGATGAGGTCCTTAAAATGACTTCTTTAATCGATTCTCCTCCTCTAGGCTGGCATTGATCATGGTTGACTTTCCTTCCTTGTCGTGTTACAATACTTTCAGGTGGACCTGGGATGCCACCATATCTAATTTTTCCAAGAACGATCTCCCCGGGATACCCTTGAAAGCACTCCAACATAGAATTGCAAAGAATCTAAGGGTTACCTTTCTCTCACCTACTCCTTCTTCCAATGGCAACGTCAGATCTGTCAATCTGCAAGAGTGAGTTATTGAATCATTGAAGGCTAGAAGATCTCCATAGAAAAACAGTTTCAGATATGGTTGTTGGAGGCCTAATTGTTATAAAGCGTCGGTGTGGAGGAAATTGCAAGAACTTCTAACATCTACGAGGAATAGTATCAAAGTATGACCAACAATGATGATTTCTAAGATTAGCGAAAATTTGATGTTTGGACCTCTCTTTATCTTGTCACGATCAAGGAATCATATCTCTAGCCAATCCTCTCTTTGTGGTTTGGCATCAATTGTTGTTTGGAAGAGACACTTTGGTGTCAGACCAATGCGGGATGTTGATACATCGCGAATCTCATCGATAGATGATAAATGAGGCAAGACGAGATAATAAGATTTGATAGAATTCTTTGGTATAATGAATGGAGTTACTTCCTCCATCTCTGATGCTTCCGGTAGCAATCTGTCTTTGGAGCCAAGATGATGTATCAATGGGATTTTGTGGGATTTGTGAGTCAATTCTCACAAGCGAAGTCATTGTTCTATTCTGGAAGCAAAATTAGTGTATAACGATGATGGTGAATCCTGAACTGGTTGCATTGATCTCCGATGCGGAGGTGAGGGACAGACTTGGAAGGTTAGCAATCTAACATCCAAGTTAGCTTAGAATTCAAGATGAGTATAGCAAAAATGAAGATCATAAAATGTACCTTGAAGTATCATGTGTGATGGCTTTTATACATTGGGTCATTTGGATTAGACTTTCATCGTGTTAGGTCTTAACTTTGAGCCTTTGACCGACCTAGAAAAATTTCAAAAAATATTTGAATTTCCTTGAAATGCATCATTTGTGAGAGTAGATTATCCTTTAATTAACATTATCCTTCCATAAAGGAATTTTTTTGCAACTATCAAGACCATCAACAAATTCAACTTTTGGAGTTTTATGGTTTGCACTCCCTTTAAAATAAGGTGTTACAATTGGGTTAGAGGCATTTTTTTAATAGAAAAATATTAGTAGTTAACTATTAGTATATATTTAATTTATACCTTTTCCAAGAACCCTAGACTTTCAATTCCTTTTTAACCCTTAGCCAACAGTTTCAAGCTAATTAAGCTACCCCTCCTACCCACTTGAGTTAGATCATATCCCAAGTGTTCTTCAAAATTTGTTTGAATGTTTTTGAAAAAAGGATTAAAAGTTTTTTCTAAAATAGAATTAGGAATATTTTGTTGAATTTGTAAGAAAAAACTTAGAGGAAATTATGAAAATTAAGCGTATTAAAAAAATAATAGTAACAAATGGTGGAATAGAAATTGATCTTACCGGATCAGAAAAGGATCAGCAGCCAGCAACACGTCGTGAGATCTTGTATTCACCAGTGGTGGAGAAGAGTAGGGGGTGTACCTGCAAGGTACTTCGATGCCAAAGTAAGAGACGGAGCAACGAGAGCAAGTACATAAAATGTGTGTAAAAAATAGAATACCTGACCCTAGAGGATATTTATAATGTGTCCCTAGTACTGGGCCAACGATTACTTTGCATTGGATTGGATCACAAGGCCCAACACGAGTAACTGTCAGGTCTTACATAGCATAGGGAAGACTAGCATGTGGTCTTCGCCCTAGGTCAACTGCCCCGTGATCTTCGGAAGCTGGGTGACCTGTTCTTTCGTATACGGGTAGTTGCTGATGACGTGTTACCGCGAGGGGGCACGTGGAGTCCATAGTGTTGGAAATTCACCTCACACCCTATGAAGAATTCCCTTCAATCTTGATCTCAAGATTGATGAACAAACTCACAATATGATAGTAATGGTAATAACATGTAATTATCAAGAACAACAAAAGAGAAGAAGAATAACAAACAAGAAAGAGAAGAATGAGAGAAGAAATATTTGGAGAAAATTGTTACCCACAAACTGTGGGATTTCTGATTGCTTATAGAACTTTCACTTGCTAAAACTACAACTGTGAGATCTGTTCAATGTTGTGTTTGAATACAAAGCAAGACACCTTATTTATAGTTTTAGGTTTACAAAAGCCCAAAACATAAAAGGCCCAAAATATTCAAATCAAATCTAATCATATCAAATCAAATCTGTTTACACTATGAATTATATTTAACACACCACCTAATTCATTGTGTCTAAACTCTCTACATTCATCATGGCTCTTAGTCTTCTGAAGGCTTCAACCTGCACTCCCTTCGTCATGATATCTGCAATCTGATTCTCAGTTCTGCAGTGTTTTAACTTCATCTTCCCTTCTGCTACCTGCTCTCGAAGATAATGGAACCTCATTTCGATGTGCTTGCTTCGACCATGAGCTATTGGATGCTTCGCCAAGTTGATAGCTGACATGCTGTCTATCCTCATGGTAATTGCTCCATGATTCTTCCCTGTGATTTCTTAGACCAAGTTTACCATCCAAGTTGCTTGACATGCACAAAGAGAAGCAGCTATATATTGTGCTTCACATGATGACAATGCCACTACTGGTTCCTTTCTCGAATTACAAGCAACTGGTGCACCACCTAACATAAACATATAACCACCTATGGATTTTCGATCCACAACATCACTACACCAACTGGAGTCTGTGTATCCCACTAACTTGCATTGTTTTCCTTCATCAGTTGCTGGAAATAAAATATCATAGTCGAGAGTTCCTTTTAGATGCCTCAGTATCCTCTTCGCCGCTGCTAGGTGTGATACCTTTGGCTTCTGCATGAATCTACTTACCATACCAACACTGTATGCTAAGTCAGGCCTTGTGTGACAAAGGTATCTAAGTGACCCAATAAGTCTTCTGTATTGGGTTGGGTCGACATCATCTTCATCTGAATCCTTCGACAATTGCAATCTGGGCTCAGCTGGAGTCGAAGTTTGGTTGCAATCTTGCATCTCAAATCTCTTGAGTATTTCGCCTGCATATCTTCTTTGATTCATTATCAAACCTCTACTTGTCTTGTAGAGATCGATGCCAAGGAAATATGAGAGATTTCCCAAGTCTGACATTTCAAACTCCTCACTCAGGTCATGTTTGAAATCTTCGATCTCCTTCTTGCAACTCCCTGTTATCAACAAATCATCAACATAAAGACATAGTATAAGTAATTCGCCATTACTTTTTCTTACATATACTCCATGCTCAGTTGTACACTTCACAAATTCCTTCTCCCTTAAGAAGCTGTCGACTTTCTTATTCCAAGCTCTTGGAGCTTGCTTAAGTCCATACAGGGCTTTATGAAGCCTGTACACCTTTCTTTCTTCGCCTTGTTTCACAAACCCAGCTGGTTGTGCAACATAAACTTCTTCGTCTAAGGGGCCACTAAGGGGTGCACACTTTACGTCCATCTGACATGTGTGCCAGTTGTTCATATTTGCTAGACCAACAACCAACCTGATTGTTTCAATTCTAGCAACAGGTGCGAATACTTCATCAAAGTCGATTCCTTCCTTCTGAAGAAATCCTTTCGCCACAAGTCTCGCCTTGTGTCGAGTTACTTCTCCTTTAGGATTTACCTTCACCTTGTAAACCCACTTCACATCAATTGCCTTCTTGCCTTGCGGCAATTCGACAAGTGACCAGGTATCATTGACTTCGATGGACTCCAACTCTTCAATTATTGCTTTCATCCACTTTGAATCTTTCAATGCCTCAGCTGCATTGACTGGTTTGACATCTGCGTAGAAAGCATAATGTACCAACTCACCCTCTTCATCGACTACATCATCTGATGTAATTACACATTCTTGCAACCTTGCAGGCATGTGTCTTGTTCGTCGAGGTCTACTTGAACCTGCTTCATCTACAACTGGTTCCTGTCGAACTTCTATTTTGACTTCAATGGCTGGTTCTTCACAAGAGATTCTCACTGAATCCTTCTTGGCATTCTCAGTCCAATCCCATTCTTTAAGCTCATCTATGATCACGTCCCTGCTGATCACTACCTGCTTATTCACTGGGTCGAACAACTTGTAACCTCCTGTCGAATGATATCCTATCAAGATCATCTGATTCGACTTATCATCAAGCTTCCTTCTCAACTAATCTGGCGCATGTCTATATGCTATAGATCCAAACACCTTCAAGTGACTGAGACTAGGCTTGACGCCAGACCAACATTCTTGTGGTATGATTCCTTCAAGCTTCTTCGTTGGACATATGTTCAATATATATGTTGCTGTCGAAACTGCTTCTCCCCGTAATTCTTTAGGTATATGCTTTCCATTTAACATACTTCTCACCATATTCATGATGGTTCTGTTCTTGCGTTTTGCAATCCCATTTTGCTGTGGAGTGTAAGGTGGCACCAGCTCATGCACAATCCCTTCTTTTACACATAGTGTATCGAACTCTTTCGACACATACTCTCCACCACCATCAGTCCTCAGAATTTTCAGCTTTTGGCCACTCTGTCTTTCGACCATGGACTTGAATCTGGAAAATACCTCAATCACATCATTTTTCTTCTTGATGAGGTAAGTCCACAACTTTCGACTGTAATCATCTATAAAAATGACAAAGTATCTATTTCCACCAATCGAATCCACCTGGATTGGACCACATACATCAGAGTATATGACTTCAAGTATTGCCTTCGACTTCCTTCCTGCATCCTTGCTGAAGCTATTCTTGTGTTGTTTCGACTAAACACACTTCTCACAGACTTCACTTGGAATGTCGAGTTCTGGTAATCTTGAAACCATATTTCTTCTCTTCAGTTCTCTGATGTCATTAAAGTTGAGATGACCTAGTCGAAAATGCAATAACCACTCATCTCTGCTGGCTGCAGTTGCTAGACATCTGTGCTCCATCACATTGATTCCAATCTTGAAGGTCCTATTTTGAGACATTGGAGCCTTCAAGATTAATCTACCACCTGCGTCGAGAACTCTCATCATCTTGTCTTCGACAACTACCTTGTAGTTCTTTTCGACAAGCTGCCATATGCTGAGCAAATTACCCTTCATGCCTGGTATGTACAACACATTGGAAATTGTTGACCTTTTGCCATCTTTCCTCATAATCAGAACATCACCAACACCTTCAGCTGCTAGAGTGTTTTCATTTGAAAACTTCACTGTGTTCTTCGACGAGGGCTTCATGTTGACAAACCAATCTTTCCTTCCAGTCATATGTGATGAGCATCCTGAGTCCAAGTACCACTGATCTTGGAATCTTTCTTCATCTTTTGTTGTGACCATTAGCAATGTTTCTTCTTCGTCATGTTTCGCCAGCTTTGCATCAGTCTCTTGATTTCTCTTCCTTTATGGAAAATCACTAACATAATGGCCATACTTTTGGAAATTGAAACATTGAATGTGGCTTTTGTCTGTCTTTCGACCACCGCCTCTTCCTTTACCTGCAGCACCACCTCTTTGGTTTCCTTGGTTCCAAGGTTTCTTCTGATTTGACTGGTTTCCTCCTTTGTTGCCATTCCAGCTACCTTTGCCTTTTCTTTCCTTTTCTGACTGCACCTGTAAAGCCATATCTTTCGACTTTCCTGCAGCTCTCTCAGCCATCCTCTGTTCATGAGACTTAAGAGTCCCTTGAAGCTCTTTCTTCGTAAACACTGATAGATCTTTCGAATCTTTTATGGCAACTACCACGTGGTCAAATTTTGGAGCCAACGATCACAAAATCTTTGAGACAACTGCTTTCATCGTCAACGCTTCTCCACATACTTTGATTTGATTCACCAACTTTGTAACTCTGGTGAAGAAATCTGTAATGCTTTCATTGTCTTCCATCTAAAGCAACTCATAGGTTCTCTTGTGAGTTTGTAACCTCACCTATTTCACCTTCTTTGCGCCTCCAAACGACTTTTCAAGAATCTCCCATGCTTCTTTTGCTGAATTAAGATCACTAACCTTTTCAAAGTTATCAGGATCAACACACTGATGAATTATAAAGAGTGCCTTATAATCCTTCTTCTTCAATTCTTTGTGCACAGCCTTTTCCGCCTCCGTTGCGTTCTCCCCAAGCGATGTTACTCCGTCTTTCACAAGATCCCAAAGATCTTGATAACAGAAAATCACCTTAATCTGCTTGCACCAATTCTCATAATTGTCTTTCTTGAGAATCGACAGGGTCGCCGGAAAGTTGCCGTTCGGATAGTTCGTCGCCATCACTATCTTCCTTCCTTGAATCTCTCAACCGGAGCTCTAGATACCAGATGTTGGAAATTCACCTCACACCTTATGAAGAATTCCCTTCAATCTTGATCTCAAGATTGATGAACAAACCCACAATATGATAGTAATGGTAATAACAAGTAGTTATCAAGAACAACAAAAGAGAAGAAGAATAACAAACAAGAAAGAGAAGAATGAGAGAAGAAATATTTGGAGAAAATTGTTACCCACAAACTGTGGGATTTCTGATTGCTTATAGAACTTTCACTTGCTAAAACTGCAACTGTGAGATCTATTCAATGTTGTGTTTGAATACAAAGCAAGACACCCTATTTATAGTTTTAGGTTTACAAAAGCCCGAAACATAAAAGACCCAAAATATTCAAATCAAATCTAATCATATCAAATCAAATCTGTTTACACTATGAATTATATTTAACACATAGGGGAGATGTGTGAGAGCTCCCTGTGTGCACTGATGGATTGGGCCTTCATTGGGCCCTCCCCGATGAGGAGCTGGGTTGGGTCGTGCCCGACAATGGGCCAACCTCTAGCCTAGTCCAAGACAGAAATTACCTAGTAATTAGAGGGGAAAATGGTCTTTCATGTATACCTTATATAAGCCCTTTGTTAGACTAAAATTCATATTGAAAATTCTGGCCAGCCCATGATGGATGTTCCAATAGAAGTTATAACATCCACTGTGACATTCACTACAGACCTACTATTATGCAGTAATTATAAAGTAGTAAATGACACAATTGGTTGTTGACCCAGTTTAATGCAACACACTTACATCTGAGGGCTACCAAGCCAGGGAGAAATTTCACTATCAGTAGAATTAATTCAGAGTCAAACCTCTAGTTTGCACTCCTCACTTAAAACCTACCCAATGACAATTTAACCTAGAGACACTCTAGACCTGAGTATACCCACTCACTCCCTACAATCACACACCAGTGATATCAAACAGTTACAAATTAAATAGTAGAATGAAGAGACGCTTCAACTACACACACACACACCTTGATCTTGCTTCAAAGCTCTGATCAAGTGACACACACTCTTGCTTAACAGCTTCGAGTGGTACACAACCTAGAAACTACCTAGCCAATGCAATCAACAGTTGCTTGGATTACAAGTGTTCCTAAGACACAATCGTGAAGAACAAACGTTTCACTTCTAAACCACTATGGTGATTTCTTTGCTTCTCTATCTTCAACAGCTGCCTTCTAGGATTGCTTCTCCTGGTATTTATAGCAGCGGATCAGTCCTTGGGCCTGGGTGCATAAGTTAGGTTTTATCCATCATAAAACCTCTCTTCAGTATTCTTCTCACTTGCCACTTTAATCAAGTACATATTAGTTCCCCTAGGGCGTTTAAAATGTCTCCTGCGTTCCAGCTTGAGCTTTTGATTTGTTTCCTGAGTTCTAGCTACCAGATTAACAAACCTCCGCTTGATGTCATACGACCTATGTCATAACATTGAGTATGACATCTAGCTTAACTTATAGTTAGCTTAGTTAACTTACCCTGCACAATCCATATTATGAATGTAACAACATCAGGCATGACATTCATACATGCACTAATATTTTGACACAAAATGCAGCCAATCAAGAGCACTTACAAACCCCCCCTTTGGCAAATTTTTGGCTAAAACACTATGTACTTACATCAAAGATTTCCACACAGCAGAAGACTTAACATAGGTCCTGTCATGCAGGTAAGTCACTTGCTGCTCAAGCTCTCAGAATCCTCACAGTTGGCTTTCAGCCCTGTTAACACTCACTTTGTTAACTCTCTGTAGACTTCTACTACAGATGTCACCCTTTGCTAGTTGAGTCACAGAGTTACTCCCCCTCAACTGATGCATTCTATCAGTTGGACACTTCACCTACAAGCAGCCTGCAGTCACTCATATTCATCCAACCTGCTCTGGATGTTATGACCTTCAGGATAACATTCTGAAGTCACACTCTCACACAGTTGTGCTACTCCCCCTAAAGGGATGCACTATGCTAAGGAATACACTATGCTTTTATTCTGCTCCTGCACATAGTTCCTAGTTCTATCATACATGGCATACATATCATATTAGTAACAGCCACATACACATCTCATTAGCAGCACCTGTTGTTACCACTGCAAATGTACCATGAAGCATGTGCTCAAGCATAACTCATGGCTGTCTTGTTCTTCCACCTGTTGTTACTACCACTACCACATAACTTGTGGTACTCATATTGGTTATCAACCAATTCTTCCATCTTTTGTACCTGCTATATCTAACACTCTCTCCCCCTTTTTAGCCATAAATTGAGATCCAACTAGCACATAGAATAGACAATAAATTGTACCAAT
The DNA here is from genome assembly GCA_963859935.3 of Lathyrus sativus. Lineage (NCBI taxonomy): Eukaryota > Viridiplantae > Streptophyta > Magnoliopsida > Fabales > Fabaceae > Lathyrus > Lathyrus sativus. Next base: position 51,178,938 of record OZ012738.1, read on the forward strand.
ACATAAGTATGTGGTTACATTACAAAACTGCTCATAGAGAGCCCTACACAACCAGTGCAATTCTTATTGTCAAAGAGGTCTGCCCAGCATAATTCAAAACATAATACACCAATTCACACAACCAGCTCAATCAGCACGAGCTTCACAGCATTTTATCAGCACATGTCATCCTTCTTCTTCAGATGCAGCACTGGACCTATCTTTGTCAGATTCTCCATCACTAGTCTCCTTAGCCTTAGGGGATTCATCTTCATCATTTTTCTCTCTTTCTTCCTCTGAATCAGCTTCCTGATGATCACTCTCTTCTGCATCATCGTTTTGCCTGTCCTCATCAGTGAACTCAGCCTTGTCACTTTGCTCAAGGGCCCTAATTAGTGCTTCAAGAGTTATTTTCCTCGCATCCATCTCTTGACATGTTTCTCTTAGCTCGATAATCACTTCAGCTTTTGTTGATGTGGACTGTGATGTCTCAGCTAATGTTGCAACAAGGTCAGGGACATGGTTGCCAAGAAACAGCTCGGGATGAAATGATAGAGGGCTTTCTCGTTTGCTCGCAACATCAGTCCGTTTGAGAATGTTGGGAAACTGTTTCAAAATGATGCCACATATGAGGGAAGGGAATGCAATGGGACCCTTGATGCTATAGCTTCCCGCATGCTTCATAGTTTGATCAAACACATATGTTCCGAAATCAAATTTGGCCTTGGTCCCAATAAAATAGATGATTTTACCAAGTCCAGTTGCCACAATAGATTTATGGTTTGTGGGCACCCAATTTGCTGCTCCAATCTTATGCAACATAGCATATTTGATACTCAATTTGCTGGCCACTAGCTTTCTTTTGGATGGCCATTTTTGTACCTGGTTGCCTGTTATCACTTGGCATATTGTGTTTTCTGAACCATTTACATCTGGACGAGCTCTATCTGATCTTCCCAGATATTTATTGATTGTTGATGGAGTGAAACTAACACATTCCCCTCTTACATGCACCTTGCCAAACTCTTTAGATTTTCTGTCAGCACATTCCTCTGAGAGATTAACTATGAATTCCTTGACAAGTAGCTCATAACATGAAGAGAAGTCACTAACTGTTTTCATTAGTCCTGCATGATTAATGAGTCTCGTGATTTCTTTACTTTCAAGCACATTTTGTCCCAGCTCTCTTTCCACTGCCATCCTTTTCTGAACCACATATTCCACCTATTGACACACGAGGGGTAATGAAATGAAATATTGTCAATTGGGACTTCAGGGACCTGTTCAGCCAGTTTGCTCTTGGAGGGTTTCTTCTTGTTTTGAATGTCAGTGACATCTTCAGCAACATCAGGCTCAGTCTCTGATTCAGTACCGGAGTCATCCTTTCTTTTCTTGGTGACCACTTTGCTCCAGGCTTTGGGAGGTCCAACTGGTCTTCTTTTAGTCCTAGCCTTCCTTGAGGGAGTGTATGTTCAACTATCTTCTTCTCTGTGAGGTTGTCTTGCTCAACAGCCTGTTCAACTGCCTTTTTCTTGGGGAGAACTTGTTCAGCCATCTTCTTATCTTTCCTTGTCATAAGCCTTTTAGTTATGCCTGGATTGATGTTTGCAATTAACTCGTTATCAGAGTATTCATCAAGGTCCACCAACTCAGCTTTCTTGGTGTCTTATACTTCATCACTTCCACCACCCGAGCCTATACCCTTGTTTTTCTTTTCTGAAGTATGGTCTTTCAAGGTTCCAACATTGGGCATAGCATCCCTTTGATCATGCACAGTTGGCCCAGACCACTTATTGCTGGTTGAAACAGGGATGTTCAGAGCCCTAGCTACCATGCCAGCAATGATATTGTGCATGGTCTTGGCTCCATCATCATTAACATCAGAGGTTGCCGGAGTAGGAGTTTTACCTGAGACATCCTTGGACCTTCTTGCATGTTGGCTCCTTGGATTTTTTACTAGAACCCCTTCTGGTGTCATCATGCGCAGTGGTGCTATTTCAAGCACTGAGTCATCGTTGCTTGACTCAGTTCCTATCACAGACTCATTTGTGGGTATGTTATTGGAGGGAGATAATTTTGATGAATGTTGAGACATTGTACAGGACGTTGATCGTGTGAACAGGGGTTTCTGTTTGTTGAAGGCTGTAGGGACGATGAAAAGTTCGATAGTGGACCAAGTTGAGTAGAAGGTTGATACAGAGGGGCTCACTAGGTGATATAGCAAATGAAGAGGGAACTTAATGTTTTGACCAATCAGTAAATGATTGAATTTTAAATTATAATTCCCTATTCCCATTAATTTCTATAACTCACTATTGCGGTGAAAATTGGATATCAAGCTATTGAATTAACTTGAATCTTAATTCTTTTACAACCGAACTTTAATTTATCCAAAGGAAAGGTCTAAAGAAAGAAAAACCCTTTTCGCGATGTAATAACAACGCTAAGAGATTCGGGGATCGGGGGTTGGTTATACCTAGGGAAGGTGTTAGCACCTTAAGCGTCTGTAGTACTCTACAGGAACCTTTTGTTTGTTTGTGTGTTAAGTTTGTTAAGTGTTTGCTAGGTATTTGTTAAGGATTGGGAAAAAGGTGTAGGTAAAGACCTAAAGATATATACACTAGGTTTACTCGCAAAGACATCGCGTCCTCTGCCTACGTATCCTAACTAGGACACAATCGGAGCAATCGTAGTTCACCTCACGAAGGATGAAGAACACTTGATTATGATCAAGGTTCAAAGGGGAACAAACATGACAATGTTTGTGTAGAGTTTAAAGAAACTCTCTAAATCTAAGTTCAAGAAAAGGGGAGTAAGTAATCATGACGATGATTCTTACATAGAGTTGACAAACTCTATCCTAGGGTTCTAGTTGAGGAACACTCCTAGTAAAGGTGGGTTTCTTAGACTCAAAGAAAAGTCTAATGGCTTCTAAACTAAGGTTAAAGATGACTTAACAAAGTCAAGAGAATGGTTACGAGCTATCCATGACACAAGGGGCAACAGAGAGACTTTTCCTTTGGAAGGAGAGAGGGGAGGCAACTTGGACGAGAACTAACGAGTTCCATCACTTGGGGAAAAGAAAATACTTAACAAAGTAATAAACATGATGAAGATAAAAGCATGGTGACAACCATATAAAGCAAGTATCAAATGTAACCACAAAATATGCATTGATGACGATCAAAGCAAATAATCAAGCAAGAAGTGTGACGACGGATCAAGCTTAAAATAAATTCTCAGAGGGAAAAATAGCTCATGGTAACAACCTAAGGAAAATAAATCCATCATGTTGACTAACATAAAGGAAAATGAATATAAACAATGTTTCACAAGATAAACAGGCATGGTGGGAAAGAAAATCAACAAGCTGTGGGGTAACGGCTTCAAAACGTACACAACTTCCAAATGGTTAAAAGGCATTGAAAATATGAACGATCATGGAATTTTAATACATCACATGAAAATAGACATGAAAAGGAATACAACACAAAAAGAAGGGATAAAAAACAATAAAAGATGTAAAAGTTATAAAAATATGAAGTTAGTGAAGAATATGAACAAAATAAAACAAAGACTAAAAAAAATGGGGCAAGGTGGGATTTGAACCCACGCCCTTTAGGGGGCAAGCCTCAAACAAGAACCACTGGGCCACAGGGGGCGCGTGTGATAAAGAGGGAGAGTGAAAAGACAAAATACAACATGTGAAAAATGAAAAAAAGACCAAAAGGGTTTATCTCCACGCACGGATCGAACCCAGGTCTTAGAGGTGAAAGGCGTGCTATGTGCAAGTGTGCTTACCACTGGGGTGGCTATACATCCAAGTATAAATGCCACCCAATAAATACATAACCTTACAAATGAACATCCTGGGCCAAGACAAATCAAGCAAAACAATGGCCAATGCGGATTGGATCAAAACTGTATCAAAACCACACAAAATCTTACAAAATTTGATTCTATCATGCTTGAAATTTAATGTAGAACAGGATGGTAACAAACATGTTTCAAAATAATACACGCATCACAAAATTGGAATGAACACGCAAGTATGAGTTTCGAAGAGCATTTTGGATTTTATGGGCTGAAACAGATGTAATTATGATCAAACAAAGTTTTGCACATGTCTTGAATATGCTTTAGAATAAATTCTAACAAGAGGCTCATCCAAAACATCAATGGAGCAAAAACTGGTATGGGAGTTGTCAAGATGAATATGAGTTGGGCATGTACCAAAACAAAACAAACAAAGAGTGTGAGTCCAAGACCAACACAGGTCTGCTCATTCTTGGAGCATCAAACTCATGATGAGTTCTAAGGGAATAAACTCACTGCTGTCATGAAACAAAACAAAACTGTCAAACTGCAATCTTAATAAATAGGTTAGAAAAACTTGTGTGAAAGCCAAGGCCACAAGATTCACAAGCTGGATTTCAAGAATCATGAAAATGTTCAATTGGATTATCCTGCTCCAATAACACTCATTAAATCCCAACAGGCCTCAAAATGCCAAAGTACAAATGATGAGTAATTTTGAAAATGATAGCTAAGACTAGACAACAGCCCCATCATCAAACCAAACTGTCAACCAACAACCTAACATCCCAAAAGCAAACCAACAACAGTCTTATTTTCCAGGCATACTACAAGAACAAAAGCAATAATTTAGCCTCTGAGCCTGACCAGCCTGCTCCCACCAAAGCCTAGCAGAAAACTTATTGTTCTAAGCAGCTCCCCCCAAGACCCTCATGACAGCCTTTTCAAAACAGTTTGGTAGTGAAAGCAAAAGCAAGCAAATACTGTGCATCAGCATATCCAAGTAATTTTCAAATGCATAATAAACTGAGTAATGCTGACAGGATTTGTGATGTTTCAAGCAATATGGATTTGATGAATCCAAACATAGCAGCCTCACTATGCAACATAATCACAACAGTCAAAAAAAGATGACTCATAGGGATTGACAAATCTGAGTCCAAACATGGAAAGATGATGTAAAGTGCAAAGTGTTTGGCATTTGTAGTGAGGCAGCAGTGGTGTTTAGTTGCAGACAGTGAGGTTTTCATGAAACAAAACATGCACACATATTTCATATATTATGGCAAGTAGGATGAGCCTAAGACTTGGGGTACATGGTATCCAAAATAGATTTTGAATTTCTCATGGAAAAGCATAGCATTTTTTATGGCAGTAGATGAGATTCAAATAGGAATTGCTTTAAACCAAAATGAGAGCATACACACACCATAAATTTAGTAACATTGATAGTAGAGTTCAAAATCTAGGCACATGTATTTTGATTCAAAAGATAGCATCATGATGATAACATTTTGCAAAACATCAAAAGAGCACCAACTGTCATAAAGCTAAATCAGCAAGATATGCACATATTCTCATCCATACAAACCTCAAACATGTATCTAGATGTTTATAGGCATTAACATCAATCAAAAGCTAGCTGTCATGAAAGTTGGCATGCTCATGGTTCATGCTTTTTAACATATTTCTCAAAAAATGCCAAAACATGGAAAATGATGTAAAGTTCAAGATTCATAGACTACATACCTCTTGTAGACTATGTTGAACAAGTTAGAACACCAAGAAATCCAGAGATCTTCCAAATGGAACCTAGCTTTGGAGCTTTCTTCTTCTTGAAGCAAAAATGCAAACCTTAGTACAATTGGAGAAATAAGCATCACCACTTGTTTCCAATGCTTTGGACAGGTGTAATATGATGTATATGAGGTGTTTGGATGATTAGAACATCAAGAAGAAGCCTAGATAAGAACTTGGCAGATTTTATGCATTGTGGTCAAAGTTGCTTGGTATGGAAGTTGACTTTTTGCAAAATGGTGTTTTTGAGTGTTTTAATGGTTGGAACACCTTCTATACCATATTTGTGGATTGTGTGGAAGGTTTTTGGTGAGTTTGAATGTGTGGAAATGAGTTTAGGGGCTGGGCTGCCAAGACAACTTTTTAGTGTTTTTGTGATTTTGAGATTTTGTGAAATTGGAGTAAGGAGGGAAAGAGAGAGAGCTTGTGACTTCTCTGGTTTTTAGAGAGGCTCTTGTGTGTGGAATGAGGTAGAGAAGGCCTCTATTTATAGGGAAATGAGGGGGTAAGGACAGATTGAGAGATTTCCTTCATAAGAGTGAAAAGTGGGATTTTGGCTCCAATCTCTCAAAAGTGTTTTCTTGGCTTGGAGGTAAGCTGAAAGTCAAGTGTGATGATGGATTTAGAGTGGATGAAGTGAGGCTAGGGAGAGTAGGGACATGGCTGGTGCAGATTTTCACTTTCCACCTTTTTTGTATTTTGAATATTATAATGCAACTTGCAAGCCACTTGCCTTGGCTTCAAATTTCATTTCCTCTGCATAAATTTCACACTTCTACATTTCAAAACACCCCAATATCCGAAATAAAAAGAATCCAAGGGCTGAGAAAGGTCCAAGTGATCAAAGAATGAGTTTATGAAAAATTGTCAATGTGGGACTCAAGTGTTGAAACACCATCTTGCCAAATCCATAACTCTCAGCTCATAAATGCCATTGAGATGTTCTAGTACTTTTTAGAAAGCCCTCAAATAGCTATAAAACATTCATGTTTTCATGAGTTCCAAATTCATAAAGGAGCTTGGCGAAAAAACCTCTTAAAGTTGCTAAAAAACAAGCTTAAAAGTGAAATTTCTCTAAGTCATTTTCCCTTCTTGAAATGAATTTGATCATAACTCCAAATCTATGCATTTTCTGATCATGGACCACTTTGAGGCTTTTGTAGGATTTGTCAAGAGCTTTCCAATGAGCTTTGAACCACTTCATTTGGATGTGTGGTTAAGGAGTTATGGTCTTGCCCCTTTCAAAACCCTAATTCCCGACTTTCGCGATTACTCCTTAACCCTTGATCGAATTTCCATGAAATTTTATGGGTAGATGCAATATTTCATTAGGAACATTTTTGATTCAAATCTTGAGGTCAGATTTCTTATTGTTGAAGAGTTGACGTTTCGGTCAACCGAACGATCGATCGGTGGCTACTGAGTCGACTGTTGATGCTCTGGACCTCCTGAGGCTTTGAAACTTCTTGAATGGACTTTACCAAGCCATATGAACACTATGGACCACAATAACACCATTGTAACACCTTTTAGATCAAAAGTCAAACTACAGTTGACTTTTCCTGCTTGAAAACCCTAATCGGGTATCCCGAACTTCACTACTTTTGATCCCTGGGTGACAACCTCAAATTGGATTCATGCTTGATTCAATGGAATACTCTTGGTGATGTGGAGACCCAATCACAAAGAGAACCAATCCCAAAACATTGACCGGTCAACCCTTGAAATCTCGATTCTGGTTGTACAAAACCCTAATTCTCCTGTAACTTGACAAAGACCACTTGGAAAGGGTTAAGGTTAGATAAACATGTGAACATGCTCCTAAAATGATGATGAAGATCTAAGAGGTTAAAATTTGGGGTATGACAGTTGCCCCTATTTAAATATCTTTCACTGGATGGCGGCGAAAGATGACAATCCTCGCGAAGTCGTAGTGAAAGGTATTTAAATATAACGAACCAAAAATTTTGTCCCTTAGATCCAATGGTATGCAAAAGCGCAAATGCAGATATGCTATGAATCTAGATGATGCTTTATGATGTTTGAATGCAAGACAGATGTAGACACGCGAGCAAAGATAAAAGAACGGCAATACAACGAGTAACTACTCATGGAGGACTCGCACACTGGGGAAATATCCAAGGAAGAGCAAACAAAAATAGTTCAAACGTGACCAAAGACGATGCTCATAGGAATCTTCCACACAGGGGACACCTACTCCAACAGGGAAAACAAAACTTTATTGGGGAAAAGGAGGTGATACTCCGTTGGAAAAAAAAAAGAAAGAAAAGAGACGCAAACCTCATTGGGGATAAACAGCTGAGGAATCTCCTATAGCAAAGAGTTCGAATGGGATCTTCAGGAAAAGAGCAGAAACAAGACTAGACGCACCGGGGATGCTAGTAAAGACTAGATCTCCGAGACTCGAATGGGAAAGCGACGTTTTACTGGGGATACTGGTGACGACCAGAACAATCAACAATCAAAGGGTGCTAGTTTCTACTAGACTTACAAAGGGGTGATGGTGACGACCAAACAAAATGGGAGTTCCGAATTGCATTGATACAATACAGGATTCCGACTGGGGAAATTGGTAAAAACCAACTCTCGGTATTAATAACGATTAACTTTCAAGCATAGCCAGTAACCACTGGACTTTCAAAACTATGGTGACGACCAAAGCAACGATACCAATAACGATTGGATTTTAAACAATGCCAGTTACCACCGGACTTTCAAGAGAAATGCCAATTACCATTGGAATTTCAGGAGATGCCAATTACCATTGGACTTTCCACAATTCCAGTTACCACTGGACTTCCAGAGGATAAGGTGACGACCAAACCAAAGATACCAATAACGATTGGATTTTAAACAGTGCTAGTTACCACTGGACTTTCCAGAAGATCTGGGGGGTGCTAGTAACGACTAGACTTCAAGGTGTGAAACTGGTGACGACCGGGCAGACGAGACCAGTAACAACAGGACATCCAAAGGTACTGGTTACAACCAGGAACAGGCGGGATACAAATAACGACCTATAACCACACACAAACTTAGTAACAACCGAGGTAGAGAAATGAGTGACGACCAACACCTCAAAAGGACAGAGGACGTCCAAAGAACAACAGACAAGACCACTGGTAACAACCAGGAAACAATCAAGACAAAAGGTAACAATCAAAGACCAAATAGAGGCCGGACAAATGCACATGATATGTCATGATGCCAATGATTAATGGTATGCAGGATTTGATTCTAACGAGAATTAGAAGAATCTGGAGACTAAAGGGGAAAGATAGATAAACATATCTATCTCACTGGGGGCGCAATGAATCATCTGAACCCACAGAACAAAGGTGCTGTAGATTTTTGGGAAATAAACCCATTCTGCTTGGAGAAAACTTTGGGAGATGCTGGCCAATATTGAAAACACAACTCTAAATGGACGCTCTAAAATCTTCTACTGGGGATGAGACTACCATCACAAGAACTCGTCTCATCAGGAAACCTAGGAGAGGGTCTTCAATCTTGGTGACTACACCCGACCGAATGAGCAACCTAAAAAGTCAACTCAACTGACATTCACTGGGAGATGTATTGAGACTGCACGTCAAAGTTTCTGCCACTTTAAAACTTTCGAGAGGTATGATCTCCATCGAGTCTTTCCGTAAGCCAAAGTATTTTATGTTTTGTTAATCTTCAAAAGTTATTTTTAAATCCGAACCCGGTGCTTTCAAAATTATCATTGATCAATAAACGATGTTTTGCATAACAAAAGAAATAAAGAAAATGGTAAATTGCAACAGAATGGTCCAAAAACTGATTTCATTTAAGAATGGAAGTTTGTCAATGACAGAACTCCATGGAACTTTTACAATTGAAAATGGCAACATAAAAGAAAAGGTTACATTGAATCCACTGACAATTCTACCCCTAATGACTAAAACTTTCCAAAACCTTGCTTCTGACAAGAGTGGTTGAAATGGACTTCTTTGTAAAATCTTCTGCAGAGGTAATAACCCATCTGATGCAGTGAAACGCCTTTGTCCCTAACTTTTGCCTGGATTGCCCTTTCAGGTTTTCAATCCACCGGAACGCTCTTTTTTGCCTAAGCCACCCTTTCGGGTTTTCAAGTTAGCGAGCTCATTATCTCTTTTTTATTTCATCCCTAAAACTTTTGACTGGACCTCCTTCATAGGTTATGATCCAGCGGGATACCCATTATTGCATAAGCCGCCCTTGCGGGTTTTTGACTTATCGGGTTCTTTTAGGCATAATATTTTCGGACTGCATCAGAATTCATTGGGTGTGCAAGCTGTTCCCCATCCATTGTTGTGAGAATTAACGATCCTCCTGAGAAGACTGTTTTTACAACAAAAGGACCATCATAGTTGGGCATCCATTTTCCCCGTGCATCTTTGTGAACTGGCAAAATCCTTTTGAGTACAAGCTCTCCTTCTCGGAATTCTCGGATACGAACCTTTTTGTCAAAAGCTCTCTTGATCCTTTTCTGATATAACTGCCCGTGACATACCACAGTCATGCGCTTTTCATTAATAAGGTTCAACTGGTCAAATCTTTCCCTCACCCATTCAGCTTCTTCAAGTTTGGTTTCCATTATGACTCTTAAGGAAGGTATCTCAACCTCAATAGGAAGTACTGCGTCCATCCCATATACCAAGGAGAAAGGGGTTGCCCCTGTTGAAGTGCGAACGGACGTTCTATACCCATGCAAGGAAAATGGCAGCATCTCATGCCAATCTTTGTAAGTTTTCACCATCTTTTGCAAGATCTTTTTGATGTTATTATTCGCAGCTTCGATAGCTCCATTCATCTTGGGACGATAAGGAGAGGAATTGTGATGTTCGATTTTGAAGTCACCACACAGCTCTTTCATGGTTTTGTTATTCAGATTGGTACCATTATCCATTATGATTCGGTTTGGGATTCTGTACTGACAGATAATCTCCTTTTTGATAAAACGGGCCACCACTTGTCGAGTAATATTGGCGTAGGATGCGGCTTCAACCCACTTTGTGAAGTAGTCAATAGCGACCAGAATGAATCAGTGTCCATTAGAAGCCTTTGGCTCGATTGCCCCAATCATATCGATGCCCCACATAGAGAATGGCCAAGGTGATGTCAACACATTTAACAACGTCGGAGGCACATGCGTCTTATCCGCATAAATTTGGCATTTGTGACATTTCCTGGCATATTGAATACAGCCAGCTTCCAAAATCAACCAGTAATACCCAGCCCTCAAAATCTTCTTGGACATGGCATATCCATTGGCGTGAGTGCCAAATGTTCCTTCATGAATATCTTGCATTAACAAATCTGCTTCTCGTCTGTCGACACATCTAAGCAGGACCATGTCATGATTTCTTTTATAGAGCACACCATTGCTGAGAAAGAACTAGAGGCCAATCTTCTCAAAGTTTTCTTATCAAGTGATGTAGCATCGACCAGATACTCTTGCTTTAACAGATAATTCTTTATGTCGTGGAACCATGGCTTGTTATCAACTTCTTCTTCAACCATCTGACAGTAGGCTGACTCAGTATTGTGTCCAAATCGAATGAGAGTAGCATCATTGAGGTACTTGACTTTCCATATTGAGGCTAACATGGCTAGAGCATCAGCAATATGATTTTTAGATCTCGGAACATGTTTGAAGGTGATCTCATCAAAATATTCAATCATTTCAATGATATAGGCTCTGTAAGGGATCAAATTCTTATGTCTGGTCTCCCATTCACCTGTAACTTGATAAATAACCAAGGCTGAATCTCCACTTACTTCGAGAAGTTTGATTCTGAGGTCAATAGCTGCTTCAAGGCCAAGGATACATTCTTCATAATCGACAATGTTGTTTGTACATTCAAAGTCTAACCTTGCTGTAAACGGAGTGTAACCACCTTCGAGATTCATTAGAACGGCTCCTACGCCATGCCCACTGTAATTTGAGGCACCATCAAACATCATTTTCCACCAAAGACCCAGCTCAGGACCTTCATCAGGACCTGGTTCTTCACAATCTTTTACCAACATAATGTCTTCGTCTGGAAACTCAAATTTGAGAGACTCGTAATCTTCAACTGGCCGATCTGCAAGATAATCTGACAAAACACTGCCCTTGATTGACTTCTGGGCCACATGCTGGATGTCATATTCTGATAACAACATATGCCATCGGGCGAGCCTTCCTGTTTGTGCGGGCTTCTCGAAGATATACTTTATCGGGTCCATTTTTGAAATCAATAAAGTAGTATGACAAATCATGTACTGCCTCAAACGTCGGGCAGCCCACGCCAAAGCACAACAAGTTTTCTCTAAAAGTGAATATCGGATCTCGCAGTCGGTGAATTTCTTGCTCAAATAATAGATGGCATGTTCCTTTCATCCGGACTCATCCTGCTGACCTAACACACAACCCATTGAATTCTCGAGCACTGTCAAATACATGAAAAGAGGTCTTCCAGGAACAGGAGGTATTAAGATCGGAGGCTCTTGAAGATAGCCCTTAATCTTATCAAATGCTTGCTGGCAATCTGAATTCCAAACAACCGTTTGATCCTTTCGTAACAACTTGAAAATAGGCTCACAAGTAGGAGTCATATTGGAAATAAATCTGGATATGTAGTTCAATCTTCCAAGGAAACCTCTGACTTGCTTCTCAGTTTGCGGAGCTGGCATATCTTGAATGACCCGAACTTTATCTGGATCTACCTCAATCCCTTGGTGACTGACGATGAAACCGAGTAATTTCCTAGATCTCACCCCAAAAGTACATTTGGCTGGGTTTAACCTCAACTGATATTTTCTGAGTCTCTCAAACAATTTCAAAAAATGGTTCAAATGGTCCTCTTCACTATGAGATTTGGCCATCATATCATCAACATACACTTCTATCTCTTTGTGCATCATGTCATGAAATAAGGTCACCATAGCTCTTTGATAAGTGGCACCAGCATTCTTTAAACTGAACGGCATGACTTTGTAACAGTAAGTTCCCCAAGGAGTAATGAAAGTGGTTTTTTCCATATCATCTGGATCCATCTTGATTTGGTTGTATCCGGAGAAACCATCCATAAATGAGAAAGTCGCGAATCGAGCCGTATTATCCACCAATGTATCAATATGCGGCAAAGGGAAATCATCTTTCGGACTGGCCTTGTTCAGGTCTATATAATCCACACACATTCTGACCTTCCCATCTTTTTTCGGCACATGTACAATATTAGCTACCCATTCAGGATATTTGGATACTGCCAAGAAACCTGCATCAATCTGCTTTTTCACTTCGTCTCGAATCTTGAGAGCCATGTCAGGTCTAGTTCTTCGGAGTTTTTGTTTGACTGGCGTGCATTCGGGTCAAAGCGGTAACTTGTGGACCACTACGTCGGTGTCTAACCCAGGCATATCCTGATATGACCAAGCAAATACATCCACATATTCTTTTAAAAGCTCTACCAATTGCTGCTTGACTTCTGCCCCAAGTGTTGCCCCAATCTTGACCTCTTTCTTGTCTTCTTCGGTACCAAGATTAATAACATCCACCTGCTCTTTGTGAGGTTGAAACTCTGGGTGCTCATAACGTGCCATTTTTGCCAATTCATCAGGGATCTCAAAATCTTCGTCCTCATCTTCAGCTTAGTAAATTGGCGAGTCAAAGTCAGGAGGGAAAGCAAATTCAATGGATTCAACGGGTTTTGGGGTATCACTGCATGTTGGAAAGGCTTAATTTATTAAAACACACAAAGACAAATGTAGCAATCAAGAAAACTGTTTTGATGATTTTTTTTTAGAAAATTGCCATCTTCTTTTTAAATATGGAAACAAAAGCAAATAAGGGAACAACAACAAAAGGATTTAACAAAACCATTCATTAATCATAATATTCATGAAAGCACGGGGCCCTTACAAAATGCATCCTATAGCCTTGGGCACGACTATGGAGGTTTAAAGATAAAAAGCAACAGCAAGTAGAGAAAAACAAACAAATTACTTCAACATAGGAAAGACCACGGGAATTTCAATAGCCTCCCGATTTCCTAAAGCAGCTTCACAATGATACACCAGATGTTCAATATCCTCCTCTTTAAAATCTTCTCCCACGGCGTTGACTTGGAATCCTCCACTGGTGAACACCTCTTGGATAGTCTTCGGACGTCCTTCGGTGTGTGTTGATGTTTCAATATGAGTTGGTTTGTAACCCAACCCTTGGCGACCCAGTCTTGCCTTCACTTCAATGACCTCTCCCCAAATGGTTGGTAAGCCTTGCTGAGGTTGCTGAACATAACTACTGGAACCACTAGCCACCTTTCCATTCTTCATTCCTAACTCCACTCTCACCCCCACTGCTACTATATTAGAGAAACTTGCAGTTACACTACTGATCATCTTCTCATAAAACTCTGGTCTTACCGTATCGACGAACCAATCTATCAACTCTTTTTCACTCAAAGGAGGTTATACTTGAGAGGCAGTCTCCCTCCAACATTGTGCATACTCTTTGAATGATTCGGAACTCTTTTGTGTCATACTCAACAACTGTCTTCTGTCTGGGGCCAAGTCCATATTGTACTTGTAATGCTTTATGAAAGCATCGGCCAGGTCTTGGAAACTGTGAATGCGAGACTGATCTAAACTTAAATACCACTTAGCAGGGGCTCCTTTCAAGCTATCCTGAAAACAATGGATCATTAACTTATCATCTTCTACATGTGCGGCCATTCTTCGATAATACATGATCAAATGTGTTCGAGGACAAGTAGCACCGGTGTACCGATCAAAGTTGGGAATTTTGAATTTCGGCGAAATTATCAACCTAGATACTAAACACATATCTCTGGCATCAGTACCAAAGATATCATTTCCCTCCATTGCTCTAACCTTCCTCCCTATAGTTTCTACACTCTCCTTCAACTTATCATGTCGTCCGCTTTCTTCTTCGGACCCATCAGGAATTTCAAACACTTGTGGATGACTGTGAAAAACAGGTCGCACTTGAGTCTGTATAGAGGCTGAAGTATAAGTCGGAACAGATCGGGGAATTTCTGCCCCTAGAGGAACTGATTGTTGACTGACTGGTGGTGGAGGTACAAAACCTGGTGTCAACCTATATGGTGGAATACTTGCAACATTGACCGCCGCGGGGATCGACTCCACAACTGTATTAGTGATCTCAGAAACTATAGTGGCCTGAGTGTCCATCTTTGCATTGATAACTTGTAAGACTTCCATGATTCGTCCTACGCTTCCTCGTAAATCTTCAAGTTCGTTGTCAACCCTGTCCAGAGCCGCGCTGTGTTCTTCCATTCTTTGGCGAGCTTGGGCTCGTGTGTTGTATTGATGAGGAGGATTCAGTATGATTCTGGAGATAAGACAGTGAGATGAGACACAGCACAGGAAATGCACATGAAATGCTATGGGTGTAAAATGCAAAATTAATCATTCAATGAATCCAAAAAGATATTTGCAAAAATTATAACAATGGGGAAATAAAGCAAATTCAAGGTCTTCATAGATTAATAACTGAGATTTTTACAACAACAATTTTGAAACTGAAATACAAGTCTTCAATACAGATACATGATGAAATAAAACAGAAAACAAAAGGATCCTAGATCTTCTGGTTGGAGGGTCCTTCGTCTTCTGGTTGACTCTTCTTCCCACCTTGACGGATCAATTCTTGAAGCTCTTCCTTCTCTTGCATAATCTTGAAATACTTATCCCTCCAAGCCTTTCCTTCTTTTTCAGCTTTTGCCAAAGCAGCTTTCAATTCTTCTACGGGAGTAGATTTGGGTGAGTCAGGCTCAAAGCGAGTATAGAACATCTTCAATGCTGCTTCTTTCACCCATGATAAGTAAGATTCTGAAACAGCAGTGTCATGGTGACCTAGGGCAGTTACTCCTCTTGTGTGGATGTGACGCCAAGCATACACAATCCGAGCCTTTTAAGCGGGATTCTTCCTCTCTTCAATGTAAAAGCTTCTCAAAAAGGCTGGGCCTGGTTCATTCTCCATTGGGTGCCCCAACTGGCGACGAGCTAAAATAGGATTATAGCTAATGCAACCATTAATGCTGATAAGCGGTATATTCAAGCAATCCCCACAGCTTTGAATCATGGCAATCCCCTCATACATAGGGTCATACCACTTAATATCGGAATGTTTGAGTAACAACAACTTTTCTATCCATGAGAGCCCATTCTGCCCATCCTAGAGTGCTGGAATTCTTGGCAAGTGCGAAATAAACCAATTGTGCAAGAGAACGGTGCAACACTCAATATGACCAACTCCATAACGATTCCTTCGGTGGATGGAAAAGTACACGTCAGCCAACAAGGTAGGTACAAGATTCTTGATTAAGAAGAGGTTGATTGCATTTGCGTCCACAAAATCATTAGCGGTCGGGAACAGGAACAGTCTGTAAATCAGTAAAACCAAAATGGCCTCAAATGCTTCAGAATTCTTTGACACGACATAACTTTGAGCTTTTTCATACAAGAACTTAGCTGGAAATCCATATAGCCCTCCCTTAGCAGTCATATGAGATCGTACTTCGTCCACCTCCAAATACACGGCCTCTGCAACTGCTCTTTCATTAGGAGTCCCTTCTCTTCCAGAAAATGGTCTAGGAGTGACGCTTACTCCCATCAGGGCAAGATATTCTTCCAAGGTTGGCAGCAATTGATAATTTGGAAATGTGAAACAGTGATAGGTTGAATCATAAAACTGCACGAGTGCGGACAACATCTCTTCATATACTTGAACTTCCAGCAAAGACAACATATTCCCATACTTCTCTTTGAACGCCTCGGGGTCTTATACTAAACTTCCCAGTTTCCTCAAGTTCTCCAATTTTGGGCTTCAGAATACAATCTCTGCTTTCTTTCCAGAATCCATCCTATAATATCTGCAAAACAATCTTTAGTTCCTTGAATGATTAATAAATGCGAATGCAAATGCCCGAAGTACCATGGAACTCAGATTTAGTAAACACCAAAACATTGTTGATTTAAGTTCATTGGATTACAAAATTTTAGTACATCTTACAAAAGTCGTAAACAGAAAGCTAAATAAAAGCTAACAAAAAGCCCTAAGAAGGTTCTCCTAACAGCCTCAAGTTAAGCTTCTCAATCTCTTTCTCCATCTGCGTCTTCTCAAGAATGAGCTTGTCCATGATTAACTTCCATGGAGTTGACTGGGGGCTAGAAGAAAATAAATCTTCTTGCACTTTTCTCTTCTTGCTGGAGAGTACCTCTTCATTCTTCAACTCTAATTGCTTCTGGAGCTCTGCGCTCTCTTCAACAACCACTTGGTACTTGTGCTTCCAAGCGTCTTCGGTTTGTCGTGCCTTGTTCAAAGCAATCCTTAATTTCTCCTCTTCAGACATGAAGATCAAGGTAGGCTCCTCTTTTAAAGCCATAGGTTCTTGTCGAGAATAGGGCATCTTCAACTCAATGGCCCTCTTTCGAACCCATTGGAGATAAGGTTCCAAGGAGACACAATTAGGCTTTCCCAAGTCTTTCTTTCCTTTCTTGTGCAAATGACCCCAGGCTTTTAGAATCCTCTCTTTCTGCCCTTGATTATTACCTTCTTCTTTAAAGAAAATATTTTCCACATGAAGACTGTTGGGACTATCTCTTAAAAGGTATCCCAACTGTCGACGGGCAAGGACGGGGCTGTAACTGATTCCTCCATTGGTACCAAGAAGAGGTACATTACCAAAATTCCCACAGCTGTCAATGATTATTACCCCATCATATTCACGATTATACCAATCAATATCAGAGTGCGTGAGAGCCATAATCTTCTGTGACCACCACCCCTTCTTCGGATCCCAAAAGGTGTGGGCTTTAGGCAAATGTGAAGTGAACCATTTGTACAATAAAGGAGCACAACAAGTAATCATCCCTCCTTTGTGAAAATTCCTGAGATGAACAGAATGATACGCGTCTGCTAGCAGAGTAGGTACAGGGTTTTTCTTCAAGAAAATCTTAATGGCGTTGAGGTCTACAAAGTTCTCAAAGCTGGGAAACAGAAAGATACCATAAATGAGTAAGGCAAGAATAGCTTCGAATGCATCCATACTCAAATGATCGACGTAGTACTGAGCTTTTTCAACCAAGAATTCTGCACTCAACCCAAAAACTCCTCCTTTTGTGATCATGTTCTTTTGAATATCCACTAATCCCAAACGTGTGGCTTTGGCAATATCTTGTTCTTTAGGGTCCTTCTCCATGATCGGAAAAGGAGAATATTCAAGAATAAGCAAACCAACCAACTGAGAATATTCTTCCAGTGTAGGCACTAGCTGATAATCAGGGAAAGTGAAACAGTGATAGAGCGGATCATAAAACTGGAGAAGCGTAGAAAGAAGTCCACTATCCACTTTTATCTTCAATAACAACAACAGCTTCCCATACCTACTCTGGAAACCCTCTAGACCTGTCACCAAGGTACCCAACCTTCTTAGGTCATCTAGTTTAAAACCTTTGTAAGTGTACTTTAATGTTTTCTTTCTTTCACCATCCATAGTGATCCCTGATGTTTACAAACAAAGAGAATTTGAGTTCCATGAAACTTTATAAGATGATGTTATGAATGCAAGGATGCACAAACACAAGTAAATGCAAAGGTCACATATATGCACAAGCACAGGTCTAGGTTTAAAGGTCAAGCGTGGATCCAAGGTCTACCCATCCCCAAAAGGTATGTACTAGGGGTTTCAAACCTGTAGAACAAGGTTCTAAATGGTTCTCGGAGTCATCAACCCATCTTTCGGATATTATCAACTTCCCAAATTACTTGGTAATCGATAATATTCTCAAGAGAGTCTCGTCTAAGTGTAGTATCGCGTATCAACTATTTCGAAAATACTTCCTTATAGCCATCGCACTACGTCCTAGTAAGGCCAAAATAGGGTAGAATGTAATCTAAAAGTCCACAGTGTCATGGGCTCCTTCGTTGAAAGTAGCATTGTTTTCACGAATACTCGATCAACAATACTAAACTCTCAAAAAGGGCCCACACTGAGCGGTGGTTTCTCAAGTTATCTTGGTTGGGAATCAACTCCCTATAAGCCTCCTTGAATATACCACCATCCTATCATAATTGCACTCAAATCCGGGTATAGGACCATCTCACCACTCAAAAGGTCCCAAGATCCAACAAACAAATAAATATACACAAATATACATGTAAAGCAAATATTCACAAATATAGCAAATAAACAAACAAAATAGGCTAAACCCTCATTTGATAGTCCCCAGTGAAGTCGCCATTTCTGTTGCGGTGAAAATTAGATATCAAGCTATTGAATTAACTTGAATCTTAATTCTTTTACAACCGAACTTTAATTTATCCAAAGGAAAGGTCTAAAGAAAGAAAAACCCTTTTCGCGATGTAATAACAATGCTAAGAGATTCGGGGATCGGGGGTTGGTTATACCTAGGGAAGGTGTTAGCACCCTAAGCATCTGTAGTACTCTACAGGAACCTTTTGTTTGTTTGTGTGTTAAGTTTGTTAAGTGTTTGCTAGGTATTTGTTAAGGATTGGGAAAAAGGTGTAGGTAAAGACCTAAAGATATATACACTAGGTTTGCTCACAAAGACATCGCGTCCTCTGCCTACGTATCCTAACTAGGATAGAATCAGAGCAATCGTAGTTCACCTCACGAGGGATGAAGAACACTTGATTATGATCAAGGTTCAAAGGGGAACAAACATGACAATGTTTGTGTAGAGTTTAAAGAAACTCTCTAAATCTAAGTTCAAGAAAAGGGGAGTAAGTAATCATGACGATGATTCTTACATAGAGTTGACAAACTCTATCCTAGGGTTCTAGTTGAAGAAAAATCCTAGTAAAGGTGGGTTTCTTAGACTCAAAACAAAGTCTAATGGCTTCTAAACTAAGGTTAAAGATGACTTAACAAAGTCAAGAGAATGGTTACGAGCTATCCATGACACAAGGGGCAATAGAGAGACTTTTCCTTTGGAAGGAGAGAAGGGAGGCAACTTGGACGAGAACTAACGAGTTCCATCACTTGGGGAAAAGAAAATACTTAACAAAGCAATAAACATGATGAAGATAAAAGCATGGTGACAACCATATAAAGCAAGTATCAAATGTAACCACAAAATATGCATTGATGACGATCAAAGCAAATAATCAAGCAAGAAGTGTGACGACGGATCAAGCATAAAATAAATTCTCAGAGGGAAAAATAGCTCATGGTAACAACCTAAGGAAAATAAATCCATCATGTTGACTAACATAAAGGAAAATGAATATAAACAATGTTTCACAAGATAAACAGGCATGGTGGGAAAGAAAATCAACAAGCTGTGGGGTAACGACTTCAAAACGTACACAACTTCCAAATGGTTAAAAGGCATTGAAAATATGAATACATCACATGAAAATAGACATGAAAAGGAATACAACACAAAAAGAAGGGATAAAAAATAATAAAAGATGTACAAGTTATAAAAATATGAAGTTAGTGAAGAATATGAACAAAATAAAACAAAGACTAAAAAAAAAATTGGGGCAAGGTGGGATTTGAACCCACGCCCTTTAGCGAGCAAGCCTTAAACAAGAACCACTAGGCCACAGGGGGTGCGTGTGATAAAGAGGGAGAGAGAAAAGACAAAATACAACATGTGAAAAATGAAAAAAAGACCAAAAGGGTTTATCTCCACGCACAGATCGAACCCAGGTCTTAGAGCTGAAAGGCGCGTTATGTGCAAGTGTGCTTACCACTGGGGTGGCTATACATCCAAGTATAAATGCCACCCAATAAATACATAACCTTACAAATGAACATCCTGGGCCAAGACAAATCAAGCAAAACAATGGCCAATGCGGATTGGATCAAAACTGTATCAAAACCACACCAAATCTTACAAAATTTGATTCTATCATGCTTGAAATTTAATGTAGAACAGGATGGTAACAAACATGTTTCAAAACAATACACGCATCACAGAATTGGAATGAACACGCAAGTATGAGTTTCGAAGAGCATTTTGGATTTTATGGGCTGAAACAAATGTAATTATGATCAAACAAAGTTTTGCACATGTCTTGAATATGCTTTAGAATAAATTCTAACAAGAGGCTCATCCAAAACATCAATGGAGCAAAAACTGGTATGGGAGTTGTCAAGATGAATATGAGTTGGGCATGTACCAAAACAAAACAAACAAAGAGTGTGAGTCCAAGACCAACACAGGTCTGCTCATTCTTGGAGCATCAAACTCATGATGAGTTCTAAGGGAATAAACTCACTGTTGTCATGAAACATAACAAAACTGTCAAACTGCAATCTTAATAAATAGGTTAGAAAAACTTGTGTGAAAGCCAAGGCCACAAGATTCACAAGCTGGATTTCAAGAATCATGAAAATGTTCAATTGGATTATCCTGCTCCAATAACACTCATTAAATCCCAACAGGCCTCAAAATGCCAAAGTACAAATGATGAGTAATTTTGAAAATGATAGCTAAGACTAGACAACAGCCCCAACATCAAACCAAACTGTCAACCAACAGCCTAACATCCCAAAAGCAAACCAACAACAGTCTTATTTTCCAGGCATACTACAAGAACAGAAGCAATAATTTAGCACTCTGAGCCTGACCAGCCTGCTCCCACCAAAGCCTAGCAGAAAACTTATTGTTCTAAGCAGCTCCCCCCAAGACCCTCATGACAGCCTTTTCAAAACAGTTTGGTAGTGAAAGCAAAAGCAAGCAAATACTGTGCATCAGCATATCCAAGTAATTTTCAAATGCATAATAAACTGAGTAATGCTGATAGGATTTGTGATGTTTCAAGCAATATGGATTTGATGAATCCAAACATAGCAGCCTCACTATGCAACATAATCACAACAGTCAAAAAAAGATGACTCATAAGGATTGACAAATCTGAGTCCAAACATGGAAAGATGATGTAAAGTGCAAAGTGTTTGGCATTTGTAGTGAGGCAGCAGTGGTGTTTAGTTGCAGACAGTGAGGTTTTCATGAAACAAAACATGCACACATATTTCATATAATATGGCAAGTAGGATGAGCCTAAGACTTGGGGTACATGGTATCCAAAACAGATTTTGAATTTCTCATGGAAAAGCATAGCATTTTTTATGGCAGTAGATGAGATTCAAATAGGAATTGCTTTAAACCAAAATGAGAGCATACACACACCATAAATTCAGTAACATTGATAGTAGAGTTCAAAATCTAGGCACATGTATTTTGATTCAAAAGATAGCATCATGATGATAACATTTTGCAAAACATCAAAAGAGCACCAACTGCCATAAAGCCAAATCAGCAAGATATGCACATATTCTCATCCATACAAACATCAAACATGTATCCAGATGTTTATAGGCATTAACATCAATCAAAAGCTAGCTGTCATGAAAGTTGGCATGCTCATGGTTCATGCTTTTCAACATATTTCTCAAAAAATGCCAAAACATGGAAAATGATGTAAAGTTCAAGATTCATAGACTACATACCTCTTGTAGACTATGTTGAACAAGTTAGAACACCAAGAAATCCAGAGATCTTCCAAATGGCACCTAGCTTTGGAGCTTTCTTCTTCTTGAAGCAAAAATGCAAACCTTAGGATAGTTGGAGAAATAAGCTTCACCACTTGTTTCCAATGCTTTGGACAGGTGTAATATGATGTATATGAGGTGTTTGGATGATTAGAACATCAAGAAGAAGCCTAGATAAGAACTTGGCAGATTTTATGCATTGTGGTCAAAGTTGCTTGGTATGGAAGTTGACTTTTTGCAAAATGGTATTTTTGAGTGTTTTAATGGTTGGAACACCTTGTATACCATATTTGTGGGTTGTGTGGAAGGTTTTTGGTGAGTTTTAATGTGTGGAAATGAGTTTAGGGGTTGGGCTGCCAAGACAGCTTTTTAGTGTTTTTGTGATTTTGTGAAATTGGAGTAAGGAGGGAAAGAGAGAGAGAGCTTGTGATTTCTCTGGTTTTTAGAGAGGATCTTGTGTGTGGAATGAGGTAGAGAAGGCCTCTATTTATAGGGAAATGAGGGGGTAAGGACAGATTGAGAGATTTCCTTCCTAAGAGGGAAAAGTGGGATTTTGGCTCCAATCTCTCAAAAGTGTTTTCTTGGCTTGGAGGTAAGCTGAAAGTCAAGTGTGATGATGTATTTAGAGTGGCTGAAGTGAGGCTAGGGAGAGTAGGGACATGGCTGGTGCAGATTTTCACTTTCCACCTTTTTTGTATTTTGAATATTATAATGCAAGTTGCATTTGCAACTTGCAAGCCACTTGCCTTGGCTTCAAATTTCATTTCCTCTGCATAACTTTCACACTTCTACATTTCAAAACATCCCAATATCAGAAATAAAAAGAATCCAAGGGCTGAGAAAGGTCCAAGTGATCAAAGAATGAGTTTATAAAAAATTGTCAATGTGGGACTCAAGTGTTGAAACACCATCTTGCCAAATCCATAACTCTCAGCTCACAAATTCCATGGAGATGTTATAGTACTTTTTAGAAAGCCCTAAAACAGCTCTAAAACATTCATGTTTTCATGAGTTCCAAATTCTCAAAGGAGCTTGGCCAAAAAACCTCTTAAAGTTGCTAAAAAACAAGCTTAAAAGTGAAATTTCTCTAAGTCATTTTCCCTTCTTGAAATGAATTTGATCATAACTCCAAATCTATGCATTTTCTGACCATGGACCACTTTAAGGCTTTTGTAGGATTTGTCAAGAGCTTTCTAGTGAGCTTTGAACCACTTCATTTGGATGTGTGGTTAAGGAGTTATGGTCTTGCCCCTTTCGAAACCCTAATTCCCGACTTTCGCGATTACTCCTCAACCCTTGATCCAATTGCCGTGAAATTTTATGGGTAGATGCAATATGTCATTAGGAACATTTTTGATTCACATCTTGAGGTCAGATTCCTTATTGTTGAAGAGTTGACTTTTTGGTCAACCGAACGATCGATCGGTGGCTACCGAGTCGACTGTTGATGCTCTGGACCTCCTGAGGATTTGAAACTTCTTGAATGGACTTTACCAAGCCATATGAACACTATGGACCAAAATCCCACCATTTTAACACCTTTTAGATCAAAAGTTAAACCACAATTGACTTTTCCTGCTTGAAAACCATAATCGGGTATCTTGAACTTCACTACTTTTGATCCCCGGGTGACAACCTCAAATTGGATTCATGCTTGACCCAATGGAATACTCTTGATGATATGGAGACCCAATCACAAAGAGAACCAATCCCAAAACATTTACCGGTCAACCCTTGAACTTTCGATTCTGGTTGTGCAAAATCCTAATTCTCCTGTAACTTGACAAAGACCACTTGGAAAGGGTTAAGGTTAAATAAACATGTGAACATGCTCCTAAAATGATGATGAAGATCTAAGGGGTCAAATTTTGGGGTATGACACTCACCATTACTTAAAGGTCTTAATTTCTGTAAATCATTTTTATGGGCCTCGACCCTACAAGCACCACTTTCAGTCCTATTCATGGCCTCCTTATCTGGTATTGCATCAATCCCTTGCCCTATACACGAGTGACCCCTGAATGGGTCTCCTTTGGACTCACCAAGACTTGTTTGAATGGTGCGCTGGATGTCACAGAACAAGGTCATGACATCAGGAGTGACATTGCTTCTTTTTTGCAGGGTAGTTTCGATGGACTCCATCAGGTTCCAATATATCATATCTAGCTTTACCTGATGACCAATCTTTAGGTGTCCCTTCTTGTATAGACTTCCTACCTGACTTTTCTTACAACCTGTCCTTCTTTCTGAAGCATATTTTGAGGATCCTTTTGCTGATGATTTGGACCTGGTTCTTTTCTCTAGCCCTAGGTGATCCTTTTCTTCATTTACCAGTCCATTTATGTTACTGTTGGGCTCCCATAGGTAACAGTTATTCTTGGATCTAGATCCCCTCATTTCTTCCTTACCCTCTTCATTGATCACCACACACTTGTCTTTAGAAAAGTGGACTTTCAAACCTTAATCACATAGATGACTTATGCTTATTAGGTTGATAGTTAATCCTTTCACTAACAGGACATCCTTCAATTCTGGAGCTTTAGGACTGTCAAGTTGTCCAGCACCTGTGATTTCTCCTCTAGCTCCATCCCTAAAGGTTACATGACTAGATGAATGAAGTTTGAGTTTGATCAACAGATCCTCAATTCCAGTCATATGCCTGGAGCAGCCACTGTCAAAGTACCAATCTTCATTGGTAGGCATCCTTGGAACAATGTGTACTGCTAGTGCTACAGTCTTGGCAATCCATTGATTTTGCTTGTTATGCACTTCTTTCTTAGCCTGATTCTGCCTCTTGCCAGGCTTGGCATGAAGTTGTCTTTTTCCATGTGTATCATGATGCTGTATTTTTCCATAGTTACCTTGTTTGGTCTTGCTTTGGGCAGGGAATCCATGCAACCAGAAGCACACAACTCAAATATGCCCAAGTTTTCCACAGTGGTAGCATCTATGCCTTTGGAATTGTCTCTTGACTTGATTCCAATTTCTGTGTGGAAGATGTTGTAACTTTGACTGTGACATCCTTTGTAACTTTTGAATCTCAGGCTGCAACCTCTTGAGTTTCAAGACAGGATTTTGATTTTCAATAAATCCTAGACCAAACCTATTTCCTGCAGTCTGACCACTCTGAAGAATTTCCTCTAGGGTGTCAGTTCCAGAGTTGAGCATCCTTATGGATTTTGTCATTTGCTCCTTTTCTCCTTTCAACTCCTTTACCTCTCCTTGGAGTGAGTTTATAGTAACTAGATGCTCTCTCTTTTCAGTTTCTAGCTCTTTGATGAGCTTCTTCTGATGCTCTCCTTGCTGGTACAGTTCTGTGCTTCTGATGGACAACTTCTTATATGATTCAGCTAGTTCATCATAAGTTAGCTCCTCTTCACTTGAGTCACCATCAGATACACACACACTGTTGAGAATAGTCACATGTTTGGATGATTCTCCTTCTGATCCACTATCAGACTCTTCATCAGACCAAGTGACTGTTAGACCTTTTCCCTTCTTCTTGAGGTATGTGGGACATTCCTTTCTAACATGTCCATATCCCTCACACTCATGGCACTGTACTCCTCTGCTTTGGATGGCTTTATCTTCAACTTTTCCTTTGTCAGCAGACAAGCTTTTGAAATAAGGTTTAGACTTAGCATCTATCCTTTTGGCCAGTTTTTTGAACTATCTTCCAAGCATGGCTATTGCCTATGATAGATCTTCCTACTTTTCATGATCTGAAGCCTCAGCAGTGTTTGAGAAAAGAGCTATACTTTTGCTCTTTTTCTCCACAGCCTGATCACACATCCCCATCTCAAAGGTTTGAAGGGATCCAATGAGTTCATCCACTTTCATATGGCATATGTCTTAAGCTTCTTCAATGGTTGTTACCTTCATGGCAAACCTTTTAGGTAGTGACCTCAGAATCTTTCTTATAAGTTTCTCTTCAGTCATCTTTTCCCCCAAAGCTCCTGAGGTGTTAGCTAGTTCAAGAACATTCATGTAAAAGTCATGAATGGTCTCATCTTCCTTCATTCTTAGACTTTCAAATTTTGTGGTCAGCATTTGAAGTCTTGACATTTTGACCTTGGAGGTTCCTTCATGAGTAGTTATGAGAGTGTCCCAAACATCCTTTGCTAGTTCACAATGGTGGACCAGTCTAAAGATGTTTTTGTCTATCCCATTGAAGAGTGCATTCAATGCTTTAGAGTTTCCAAGAGCCAATGCCTCTTGCTATTTGGTCCATTCCTCTTCAGGAATTTGCACAGATACTCCATGTTCTCTTTCTTGGCTGCGGATACCCTTTCTTGGATCGTCCTTGCTGCACAAAATTTACTTCATGTTCTCTTTTCTTCGTAAAACCATTCCCATACTTCTTAGCATCATTGGGAGCACTTCCTTCCTTGACTAGTCTTCCTTCACGAACACCTTCTTCTAAACGCATCCCCATATTGACCATTTCAGTGAAGTCGCTGGGTGCACTTGCTACCATCTTCTTATAAAAGAACGGACCTAGAGTCTTCAGAAAAATCTTAGTCATCTCTTTTTCCTCCAATGGTGGTATGACTTGAGCGGCTAACTCGCGCCAACGTTGAGCATATTCCTTGAAATTCTCTTTGTTCTTTTGAGCCATGGCCCTCAATTGGTCACGGTCTGGAGCCATGTCCACATTATACTTGTATTGCTTGATGAAGGCTCCTCCTAGATCGTTGAATGTCCGAATCTTTGCATTATCCAGTCCCATATACCACCTGAGCGCAGCGCCTGTTAAACTGTCTTGGAAATAATGAATGAGCAATTGATCATTGTCAGTTTGGGCAGACATCTTTCTAGCATACATGATAAGATGACTTTGAGGACAAGTATTTCCTTTGTACTTCTCAAAATCAGGGACCTTAAACTTTGGCGGAACCTTAACGTTTGGAACTAAGCACAGGTCAGAAGCATTCTTTCCAAACAGATCCTTCCCACGAAGGGTCCTCAATTCTTTTTGTATTTCGGAAAATTGGCCTTGAAACCCATCCATCCTTTCTTCCAAACCCACAGTTTCGCTGGGTACCCTATGGGGAATTGGTTCGTCTAGGATATGTGGATTAATATTCACACGCGGAGGTGCACTAGTCATTACAGCAGTAATGGTAGGGATAGCTTGAACGTTGGTCAAGGCAGGGACCTCGGGAACAGGTGGACGATAACCGGCCGGAGTGAAATAAGGAGGCATTCCCCACGGGAAACCTGACGGCATACTGTAGGTCATTTCAGCAACAGTAGACACCACTGGGATCGGTGTTGAAACTATTTCAGAGATAACGGTCCTTTGAACTTCTTGGTTGTTGAGTGCAGACTGGTTAGACAGAGCTTCAACTATACCATTCAACCTTTCCAATCTCTCTTTCAGAGTTGTAACCTCGTCACGGAGCACCATATTCTCTTGTTCCAATTGATCCATCTCTTGGCGTTGATTGGCTCGAGTGTTATACTGGTGATTCAGTTTGAGACGTCGACTGACAGATAAAGACAGAAGACGAATGAGGACGCAGAAGAGGAGAGACGCATGCATATGCAAATGCCGAATGTAAAAAATGTTAATGTAAGGATGCAAGAATGAAAGGTTTCATGGAACTTAAGTTTTTATAAACGTACAGCATACCAATGAAAATTCATTTTTCGATACTGGATTACAAGTGAATATTCTTATAAGAGTCCTGACATAATAGCTAAATAAAAGCTAAATAAAGCCCTAAGGAAGTCCTTCATCACATTTGGTGATTTGTTCCTTCACTTGGGTCTTCTTGAATATAAGTTTTATTGATGATCGACGTCTAAAAATTTGATAGAGGAAAATAAATCCTCCATCTCTTCTTTTGTTCTTGTGAGAAAGTGAGGAATCAATCCTTTGTATTCTCGGACCTTCAATATTGATGAGAGTCTTTCAAACTTCATTTGTAATATGTTGGTCTTTTGAGTTTTCTTCAATTTGAGCTCCTACTTCCTTAGGTCATCCAAGTTAGGACTCTTAAAAGAATATTTCAAAATATTTTTCTTTTGTAATCCCTATTGGTTTCTATAATGTTTATAAATAAACTCGGGATTCCATGAAACCAATGCAATATGATGCTATATGAGTGCAACAAACACAAGTAAGCACATAAGGACACAAAGATAAACAAGGGGGACCCTAGGTTTGCAACGAGCATGGAGCAAAGGTATACCCATCCCAAAGGTTTAAGGACTAAAGGTTGTTTGTACCTGTAGAACAAGGTTCTAATAAGGTTCCCAAAGTCATTAGCCCATCTTTCGGATATTATCGACTTCCCAAGTACTCGGGGGTTAATAATATTCTCAAGAGAACTTCTTTTGAGCGTAGTATCGCGTAGCACTATTTCGGGGGTACCCCCTCACAGCCCCGCACTACATCTTAGTAAAGGTCAAAGTGGGGTTAAGGTAACTATGGTCCTCAATATCATAGGTTCCAACATCGAATGTAGTGCATGTTTTCACGATTAAAGACTCGTTCAACAATACATCTTTCGAGAGGGCCTCAATTGAGCGTGATTTTCAAGTCAGCTTGGTCGGGATTCTACCCCCTATAAGCCTCTTTGAACATATCACTATCCTATCTTAAGTTCACTTAAGTCCGGGTGTAGGACTTTGTCTCACCACTCAAGAGTATCAACCCAAGAATACAAATAAATAAGCAAGTAAACAAATAAGCAAATATAAGCAAATATTTAAAACAAAACAAGTTAGGGAAACCCACTGAGAGTTCCCCAGTGAAGTCGCCATTTCTGTCGCGGTGAAATTTTGATACCAAACTATTGATTAGTTTGAATCTTTAATTCATTTTGCAACCGAACTTTGATTTGTCCAAAGGAAGGGATAAAGATCGAAATTCCCACAATGCAATGCAAATGCAAGCTAGATTGTTTAGGTTCGGGGGTTGGTTAAACTTAGGGAAGGTACTAGCATCCTAAGTTTCTGTAGTACTCTACAGGAACCTCTTGTTTTATGTTGTTTACTGCTATGGTTTTTTCTGCTTAAGGGGTTAGAGACCCTAGTGGTTTATTTCTAAGTATACTCGATAAGGTATCGCACCTTGTGCCTACATATCCTTACGGGAGTGGAATCAGAGTATGTTGTAGTTCACCCTAAAGGGTTAGAGGAGCTCTTTGACTGTGGTCAAAGTTCCTACGGGTTTAGGGTAGTTGATTGATTGGGTCTAGGAGAAGAGATGAGTCTTCATGTTAAGGGAGAGATAACCACCACAAATGTAAAGAAAAGGGGGTTGTAGGAAATGGTCTTTGCATCATCTTAAGAAAAGGTCTTACATACTCGGATGGTCGCCAAGCATGCCTTTGTCGCTCTTAAGGCAAAGTCCCTACATGTTTGATTGTGTTGTTGTGGGGTGGAGATTATATCTCACTTAAGATGATTAACATCTATTCTCTAAATGTGTTTGTAGAAGTTGTATTGTGTTGTTTCTATGTTGTAAGGATAAAGAACAGTCCTTCCTTCCTATGGGGTAGGATCTATCCTAAGTGATCGACTTGAAGAATCAAGGATCGAGGGGAATATGATGCAAATGATGTGCAACTACACACAACGTTGAATTGTGTGTAGGTTTTTCCTTTGGACGAAATGCAATGCGATGCAATGATAGATATAAATTGCGATAAAGATAAATTGCCGAAAAATAAATACGGAAATATAAATCATACACGAACGCATGAAAGCGCTAGGTGAGTGTGTGCATTGTGAATAAAATAAAGCAGATAAAGATAAATAGACAATACGCATGAAAGCGCTAAGTGTAAGTGCATGTGTCGTGAAGTGTGAATGTGCACAATTTGTATTTTACGATGTTGATTAATTTTAATTGATTGATTTTATAGGCGAGAAGTTGTATTATATTAAGAGGAGATTTATTAAAATGATTTTAAGTTGTTATCATAAAAATAAATAAAAGGTTCTATTATCATTTTTTTGAAGTCATTTCTAAATGTAAAATGGTTTTTACTATCATATCAAGAAAATGGTTAAAATTAAAAAAGAATATATTTTTATTAAAAGATTAATTTGAAAAGAAGTTGTTTATTATTAATAGTTTAAATGTGAAAAGGATAAACTTATCATTATTTAAAAAGAGTATTAAGTTGATCTTAAATAAAATAAATAAAAATGTTAATTCAATTTATTAATAAGAATATTAATTAAAAGTTAAATAAATAAATAGTAGTTAATATTAATTAAAAGATTAATTAGTTATTATCATTTTTTAAAAGGGGTTAAGGTTAGTCAGGTTAATTAGATTGATATTAGGTGATGATTAACGGATTAGGGGAGGGGGTTTAATGAGTGTGTGCAGTGATTAGTGTGATAAGTGTGCTGCAATTACATAAGAAGCAATAAAACCAACAAAAAAAACCCTAATTTCCCTCTTTTCCCCTCCCCAATCACGATCTCTCACGCGGTTCGAATCCTCCGCCTTCTCCTTCGATTTCTCGTCACCCACTCTCATCTTTCCCTCTCTTCGATCACCTTCCTCTTGCGTTTTACCTGAAACATAAACACACAAATCAAAAGTTCAATAATCTCAACATGGATCGATGGTTTACCGAGAGTTGGGATGGCGGCGGATTGGAGACGGTTGCGACTTGGGTAACGATGGCTCTTGGAGATTTCCGGCGATATGAAGACGGTGGCGACGGCGGTAGTGGCGTCGGAAAGAGGTAAGTGCCCTCTTCTCTCTTGATTTTGCTTGGTATGCTAGGGTTTCGGTGATTTGGGATTTTTTGTGGGTTATCGTTCTTTTAGTGTTTGGGGATTGTCTCCTTTCCGATGTTGTTCCCCCCTTGTCTCAAATCTCTCTTCCTTTTATAGGCCTTAGAAATGATTTGGGTTTAAAAGCTTTCCAAATTTGATAGAACACGCTTGAGTTCATATGGAAATTTGATTTATTGTCTGATGATTGTATTTCCATTTGAATTGAACACGTTTAAGGAATGTTATGAATGCTGTCCTTGTTGGTACCTTGAGTTTGTTTTGGAAACAACATAACTTCAATCTTTGGTTTTCAATATCCGTTTGAATGACTTGATTACACGTTTTCTCTTTTCAGTTGAATATGTTTACCATGTTTGGATCTAATTGAATCAACTGATTTTGTAGGAGCAAAATGCGAGTGGTGAATTGAATGCCGGGGCCAGCAAGATTGCGTTTTATCACATACTGTACCTTCCTTTGGCATCTTGGCTTTCGGGGAGAAATTGTCACTTTGGAGTGTAGTCACTACAGGAGAAAACTCTTTCGAATTGCCCGCGGGAGCACTAGTTAATGGAAGCTTTGAATTGGTGCCAAGAGTATGTTTTTCCCTGTACATTGTTTTAATCTTGCTTTTCGTGTATGTGACCTTCTTCGCCTCAATGTGTTGCTTTTCTTTTTATGGTGTGACAATGTTCTGAATTTGTGTCTTGATGTTGCTTGTTTTGCAGGTTCTCACTTTTAAATGTACTTCTTCAGATGTAAATGCAGGCTTACTGAATCCAGAAGTTTTCTTTTGCTCAGTTTCTTTCTCATCCAACCAACTCTTTAACCTTTTCTGCAATATTAATCGCCTCATGCACTCGTTCTTTTGGAAGCCAAGACTTCTTTTCTTTCCACTCTTCTACAATCTGTTTCAGCTCATCAATGTATTTGCGGTCATGCTCAACTGCTGCTGGTCGAGCTGTAAGCTCTTTTAACCTGAAGAGAAATGGATCTCCAACAGCTTTCAACTGATTTAGACGCTCTTCAAACTCTGTGGCATTGGTATTTTCACCCTCTGTATACAACCAATCTTGCACCTCATTAAGCTTCTCAACAAAGGACTGACGTTCTTCACTCGTAGAAACTTTTCCGAACTCCTCAAGAGTCTCAATCCTTTCCTTGGTAATGTATGTATCCTTCTAAATTATTTTTAGACTTGGCTGTCCTTTTCCTTTCTGCATCCTTTTTTGTCTAGTGCTTGTAATTTTGTTTTAGCTTCAGCAAGAAGATCTTTCGATAAAGTCGTCCCTGGTTCTGCAGTCTTCTCAACAATTTTTTAATGGTACCCTAAAGGTTCGCTTTTTGAGCTTTCTCTTTGTAGCAGGTTCAGCAGCAGCTTGCTCTTCTGCGCTCGTATTAGATGCCTTACTAACACCACTATCACTTTGCACGCTTTCATTGTTTATTAGCTAGCAGGTTTGAGGGGGTTTGGGTTGGTTTTTTGTAGCTTGTTATCTTACTTGATGTGCTAAACCTTTGCAGGATTTGTGCTTGAAATGTCTTGGGTGGACACCTTGGTTTGTTTACTGAGATTTTCTGGTTTGATTGTATTGCTAATATGCAGGAAAATCATGACTTGCTCATTCATCCCAAGACCATCCCCAGTAATCCATGTCGTGAGTATTTAGTGATGCCTTTGGTTCGGTAATGTTGTGACTCAGAATAGCATATGAGATAATCACCATCTGTCCAACTTCAAAGCCATTTAATCCAGCACGTATGTTGATCGAGCTTGTGTAGAAAACTGCCAATAGCCCCATGTACAGTTTATATATCCCCCAAGTTTCGAAAGTGTGAGAAAGATAAGAAGTACTGCAGATTCTTACGGGCGATAAAATATCGTAAAGCAGTGGTAACCGAGTGAGTCGAAAATTCCAGAAAACGTGTCGGCGTACTTGTTATGTTGTTCTGTGCGACTTTAGTTTGTATGTTCATATCTTGTCTGGAGCAAATCCTTATTTTAGAAATCCTGTTATTGTCGATATCATGTAAAACCTTTGTGGCAATCTTCCTAACCACCTATTTCTTTATTTCATGTGCACACATGGTGAGGATAAACCTTGGAGAAACGTTCACAACACAATCTGGGTTCCTGAGGCTTGGCGAAAGATTGGGGAACTGGTGTGTCAGCTTCGGAACGGCGGTCGCAGCCGGCTCTAGGTGCGTAACGACGGTTGAGTTTGTCGCTACGCAGTACCTACCAAAGGCATGTCCTTAACTTGTGTCGAAGTTTTTAAATATTTGTCGTTTTGGTACGGTCATAGCTTACACCAAAAGAAAGTAGAGTGTTCTCCGATCACTGTCGTTGGACATTCGAATCGTATCTTTATCGACTGTAACATTGCATTATCAAATTCTGTTGGCAGGTCTGAAACGTGAACTTAGAAGTGATGAAATGAAGACTTGTCGTATGGCTTTAGTTCATCATGGCAGGAAACTTGTATTAGTAGTGTGGCCTTGTAATAAAGCAAGGTTGCCACGTTTAGCTTTGTCAAATTTGTCTGTTACGAACAGTCTCACGAGGCATATAGATTGTAGTTATCAAGTCGAATGTGCATTCTATGAATATTTTATTGTATTCTCATTGTAGCACTTGTTTTCTTGTATCTTTTGAGTAGTAAATTCGGTGGATTTGGACCTCTAAATTCATGATAACCTTGTAAAAATAATAGAGTAATCGCGACAATACCAAGTCAGCTTGTACCCACGGCTTGTTTGTAGATACTGAACAGGATTCCAAGATAGAACTTTCTGAATCATTGTAACCTCAATCTAAGCATTGAATTAGAGTAATTCACATATTGCTTTAGAATTATTCGAGTATACAGCAAACCCTGAATTAAAATGAATTGCGAGCCTCGATACTTGTTGTTATTCTTTAAAACTTTGAATTCAACCCTCCTTGTCTTGGAACGGTATTTGAAATGAACTGGGTTTGCAAAGAGGTGCCGTGGTACCTCACAGTAGAATTCCACCATAGAAACCGACCCTTGAAAGGAAGAAAATGCATTGATTTGTCTTTGGGGAAACTCTT
Source organism: Lathyrus sativus (assembly GCA_963859935.3). NCBI lineage: Eukaryota > Viridiplantae > Streptophyta > Magnoliopsida > Fabales > Fabaceae > Lathyrus > Lathyrus sativus. The sequence goes on from OZ012738.1 coordinate 51,212,934, forward strand.
CTGAATCTCGTGGATCCTCCCGCGATTTAACGGTTTTGTATGAGTTATAATAACTTTGTCTTAACAACGAACTATCCGAGCCTCAAACGTAGTTCTCATCCATACTTGTCGTATCAGCAAACCAGACTCTTTCTCATAAATGATGATTCGCCCTTGCGAGGATAAGTGATAATGTAACTTGGTATGCAAATCAAGTCTTGAAGAGACACCGAAACTAATGACACCACTCGCGGTGCTATTCCTCCGGAAAGTCATAACGGGCTTCGACTACTTGTGCTGAATAACATTAATAATTTAAACCTCTGGGGAAAACATTGAAACTCTTGAGAAACCCTGAGGATACACCCAAAAGAGAGATCTTTGGATCCCCAGTCCAACGATCATATCTTGAAATACTTGACTGTGAGGATTAACATTTGATTTCACCGTACCTGTACAAACTAGTTAGCCGCAATAAGCATGCATATGAAAGTAAAAGAAAACACGTAAAACAAACAAGGAGGTGGGACCTTAAGGTCAAAAATTAGGGTGCAACAGATGCCCCTATTTAAGTTACTTCTATCCAGAGATATGGAGATTGAAATCTCCGTCTCGACGAGATAGGAGGGACTTAAATATAAACATTGCACGGATTTTTGGCCGTAAGAAACCACCGAATGCAGATGATATGCAGTGATATGATAATGCAAGACAGAGAGGTCCTGTGGAGAAACGGAGCCACAGGGGAAAAACGCAACACACGGGAAGAACAAACTCAATAAAGCGAGACCCCACAAGGAAAGATAACAATCAACATTGTAGATTCTCCAAAATGAAGATAAGATATGATAATACCACCAGGAGTACAGTAGCTTGGACAGTGAAACGAGATCTTGAAGGTGAAGGATGGCCCGCTACCAGCGTGTGACGGCCTAATCAAAGGTGTTTTATTGAAGCAAAGAAACGCGTGCTACCCACTGTTAAACGTATGGTAGCATAAGCAAAGATATCTGACCAAAAGGAAAGATTGTGTATTACCTACTATCAAACATATGATGGTAAACACAAAGGAAAGATGACCTACTACCAATTTTGGCAGCCGGAGTTAAGGTATTTGACCGAAAGAAGAGGTGTATTACCTACTATCGAATATATGACAGTCTAAGCGGAAGTAATAACCAAAAATGAGGAAAGATTACCTACTACCATATGATAGTCTAAGGGAAGGTATCTGACCGGAAGAAGAGGTGTATTACCTACTATCAAATATATGACAGTCTAAGTGAGAGTAATAACCAAAAAAGAGGAAAGATTACCTACTACCATATGATAGTCTAAGGGAAGGTATCTGACCGGAAGAAGAGGTGTATTACCTACTATCAAATATATGACAGTCTAAGTGGAAGTAATAACCACAAAGATGAGAGATTACCTACTACCATATGATAGTCTAAAGGAAGGTATCTGACCGAAAGGCGTATTACCTACCATCAAATGTATGACAGTCTAAGCGAGAGTAATAACCAAAAAATAGGAAAGATTACCTACTACCATATGATAGTCTAAGGGAAGGTATCTGACCGACAACAATACTGGAGGTTGTCGAGCTTTGACGGTGATCTCTGGGAGAGATGCAGACCGACTGATTAGCTAAATTCGTGCTGAACTCATTGGTGAGTAAATTCTTGTAGACCGCAGATGTAATTTGTAGATTGTAGATGTAGAAACTTTGTGAATGTAATTGAGATTGTAGAACTTCACCGGGGATCTTCGGAAGAGATGTGAGCCGGTTGAATTGCATTGTATGTCTTCTTGTAAAATTTTCCTTGACTTCTATGGGGAGATGTTACTTGATGGAGATAAGCTTATGTGATGATCTCATTGGGGAATTCATTCTGAGGGTAAATGATATGTCTTGTAGAAATTGTCGTTTCGTCGTTTTGAACAAGATTCTGATCAAAACGAGTTGCTCAAATAAAGAGATTACTTGCAATCCAGATGCATATTATCGAGGAATCCTTGTAATATTTGCTGGAGAAATATTTGTCTTCAATAGTTGTCTTCATAAAAAATCCTTCCTGGGGATCCAGGTGAAAAGTAAATGCACATTGAATCCAATATTCAAAGGTTGGAGAAGTCCATAATGTGATTGCCGAGACTGAAGTTCAATCCAGGGAATAACTGAAGAGAAACTGTCAACGAGACCCGACCATTGAGGTATGAACTCAAATGGGAACGCACTAAAACAACCGTCTTCCATGAGAATCGAATTTCATGGGGAGAGTAGAAATATTGTGTTCTTTCTGCCTAGGGCTGAAAATTCTACTTTGAAGGAGAAGACACGCCCAACCATTCGGGGATAAACACGACCAAAGCGACAGAACAAACAACAAAAGGATGCAAAGAATGCATATGCCATGTGATCTATCTATATGTTATGCGTATGCTGATGCTGACAAAACAGACGGAGATGGAATAAACATCTCGTCGGAGGGCACTCAAACCAAATCTTCACAGGTCAAACATGGCTTGGAGGATGTACACTTGCTTTAGGAAACCTAAAGCTGTTGAATATGCCAGAGTCGAGGCTTCATGGGGATGAAATAAACATCTGCTTCATTTTAAATTTCAGATGCCCCAATGAGAAAAGGTCGTCTCGTCTAGATGCCCCGCTGTCTTCGAACTCTTGTAGAGGTTCGCAGAAGCTCGACGTAACTGCCCCTGATTGATGATATAACCGAGTTTTCAAACTTGTGTTCTAAGTAAAGTCAAACTTGTATGGATCAAAACCTCTTGGAAAATGACTTGCCCCAGGTTAGCAAAGTCTTCAAACTTAAATCGGTGGTTTCTTCATGTAATCTCTCTAAGACATCAGGCAAATCTGGCCAGTCAGAACTGTCAATTCTGAAACTGTTAATACAACACATATGTTTGTCTTGAAGTTTTGAAAATAGATATCGCGATAACTTGTGACAAAATCACTAGTTAGGATATTAATTTATGATGCCAACGTCAGGTTGAGCATAGCTCATAGGAGTCAGGAAACGATATCTCGTCGAGTATGCTTTCAAATTAAACCTTACTTCAATTAGGACTTTGTGGGTTATATATATGGGTTTATGATTTGTAAATAAGTGGTCAAAGTATATTTGTGCCCCACCCAAATTTTTGGAAAGATGTTCATTTTTTGATATTACCCTGACCCAGGCTAAAAATGAGGTTTTGACATGGGAGAGAAAAAACAGATCTTTTCTCAAAGCTTAAAAGAATGGTCGACTATTTCTGGTGTTATTGGGATGTCTGAAACAGGAATGCCTTACATCATTAGTAGGGTTTTTTTTTTCAAAAGCATACGAAAAGAGATCCTGCGCTTTTACTTCATCATCCTCCCTCCAATTATTCACCAGAGTGAGAGAATTGGGTATAGTTGGCATTATAAATTGTGAGCAATGTTTTACGAGTGAAACGAATGGATTTCTTCAAGACAAACATTTTATTGCATTAATTATTCAAGATAAACAAGCCATACAAGCCAAATATGCTTTTAATCGAAGAAATGAAATACGCATAAGCGAAAAGAAAACACCCTGGTGAGCCCTTCTTGGGACTTTATTCAGCCTTTGCATGGAATGGAAAAGCCTGCAGAATTGTCTGATGTGTCGTCTTCGGATCCATTTTCAGGCACTATATTGGTACGAGCTTCCCAAATAACCTTGGATCATGTTCGCGGAGGATGAACCATGATGAGATGGGGGATTACCTTGCACACAAGGAATGGAACCCTTAAAGGATAAAATTCCACCCTTAACCAACCTTTGAACATCTGCCTTCATACCGTAGCATCTTTCAATATCGTGGCCTGGAGCACCTTGATGGTATAGGCAAAATTTGTCAGCTTTGTACCAATACGGAAGTTTCTTGGGTATCTTAGGCGGAGCTCTTGTCTGGATGTGACCTTTTTTAATCAAAGCTGGGAACAAGTCAGTGTATGTCATTGGTATGGGATCAAACTGATCGTTGGCTGTCCGACTTTGTTGATTTTGTTGATGTTGTGGCTGCGGATACCCTTTCTTGGATCGTCCTTGCTGCACAAAATTTACTTCATGTTCTCTTTTCTTCGTAAAACCATTCCCATACTTCTTAGCATCATTGGGAGCACTTCCTTCCTTGACTAGTCTTCCTTCACGAACACCTTCTTCTAAACGCATCCCCATATTGACCATTTCAGTGAAGTCGCTGGGTGCACTTGCTACCATCTTCTTATAAAAGAACGGACCTAGAGTCTTCAGAAAAATCTTAGTCATCTCTTTTTCCTCCAATGGTGGTATGACTTGAGCGGCTAACTCGCGCCAACGTTGAGCATATTCCTTGAAATTCTCTTTGTTCTTTTGAGCCATGGCCCTCAATTGGTCACGGTCTGGAGCCATGTCCACATTATACTTGTATTGCTTGATGAAGGCTCCTCCTAGATCGTTGAATGTCCGAATCTTTGCATTATCCAGTCCCATATACCACCTGAGCGCAGCGCCTGTTAAACTGTCTTGGAAATAATGAATGAGCAATTGATCATTGTCAGTTTGGGCAGACATCTTTCTAGCATACATGATAAGATGACTTTGAGGACAAGTATTTCCTTTGTACTTCTCAAAATCAGGGACCTTAAACTTTGGCGGAACCTTAACGTTTGGAACTAAGCACAGGTCAGAAGCATTCTTTCCAAACAGATCCTTCCCACGAAGGGTCCTCAATTCTTTTTGTATTTCGGAAAATTGGCCTTGAAACCCATCCATCCTTTCTTCCAAACCCACAGTTTCGCTGGGTACCCTATGGGGAATTGGTTCGTCTAGGATATGTGGAGTAATATTCACACGCGGAGGTGCACTAGTCATTACAGCAGTAATGGTAGGGATAGCTTGAACGTTGGTCAAGGCAGGGACCTCGGGAACAGGTGGACGATAACCGGCCGGAGTGAAATAAGGAGGCATTCCCCACGGGAAACCTGGCGGCATACTGTAGGTCATTTCAGCAACAGTAGACACCACTGGGATCGGTGTTGAAACTATTTCGGAGATAACGGTCCTTTGAACTTCTTGGTTGTTGAGTGCAGACTGGTTAGACAGAGCTTCAACTATACCATTCAACCTTTCCAATCTCTCTTTCAGAGTTATAACCTCGTCACGGAGCACCATATTCTCTTGTTCCAATTGATCCATCTCTTGGCGTTGATTGGCTCGAGTGTTATACTGGTGATTCAGTTTGAGACGTCGACTGACAGATAAAGACAGAAGACGAATGAGGACGCAGAAGAGGAGAGACGCATGCATATGCAAATGCCGAATGTAAAAAATGTTAATGTAAGGATGCAAGAATGAAAGGTTTCATGGAACTTAAGTTTTTATAAACGTACAGCATACCAATGAAAATTCATTTTTCGATACTGGATTACAAGTGAATATTCTTATAAGAGTCCTGACATAATAGCTAAATAAAAGCTAAATAAAGCCCTAAGGAAGTCCTTCATCACATTTGGTGATTTGTTCCTTCACTTGGGTCTTCTTGAATATAAGTTTTATTGATGATCGACGTCTAAAAATTTGATAGAGGAAAATAAATCCTCCATCTCTTCTTTTGTTCTTGTGAGAAAGTGAGGAATCAATCCTTTGTATTCTCGGACCTTCAATATTGATGAGAGTCTTTCAAACTTCATTTGTAATATGTTGGTCTTTTGAGTTTTCTTCAATTTGAGCTCCTACTTCCTTAGGTCATCCAAGTTAGGACTCTTAAAAGAATATTTCAAAATATTTTTCTTTTGTAATCCCTATTGGTTTCTATAATGTTTATAAATAAACTCGGGATTCCATGAAACCAATGCAATATGATGCTATATGAGTGCAACAAACACAAGTAAGCACATAAGGACACAAAGATAAACAAGGGGGACCCTAGGTTTGCAACGAGCATGGAGCAAAGGTATACCCATCCCAAAGGTTTAAGGACTAAAGGTTGTTTGTACCTGTAGAACAAGGTTCTAATAAGGTTCCCAAAGTCATTAGCCCATCTTTCGGATATTATCGACTTCCCAAGTACTCGGGGGTTAATAATATTCTCAAGAGAACTTCTTTTGAGCGTAGTATCGCGTAGCACTATTTCGGGGGTACCCCCTCACAGCCCCGCACTACATCTTAGTAAAGGTCAAAGTGGGGTTAAGGTAACTATGGTCCTCAATATCATAGGTTCCAACATCGAATGTAGTGCATGTTTTCACGATTAAAGACTCGTTCAACAATACATCTTTCGAGAGGGCCTCAATTGAGCGTGATTTTCAAGTCAGCTTGGTCGGGATTCTACCCCCTATAAGCCTCTTTGAACATATCACTATCCTATCTTAAGTTCACTTAAGTCCGGGTGTAGGACTTTGTCTCACCACTCAAGAGTATCAACCCAAGAATACAAATAAATAAGCAAGTAAACAAATAAGCAAATATAAGCAAATATTTAAAACAAAACAAGTTAGGGAAACCCACTGAGAGTTCCCCAGTGAAGTCGCCATTTCTGTCGCGGTGAAATTTTGATACCAAACTATTGATTAGTTTGAATCTTTAATTCATTTTGCAACCGAACTTTGATTTGTCCAAAGGAAGGGATAAAGATCGAAATTCCCACAATGCAATGCAAATGCAAGCTAGATTGTTTAGGTTCGGGGGTTGGTTAAACTTAGGGAAGGTACTAGCATCCTAAGTTTCTGTAGTACTCTACAGGAACCTCTTGTTTTATGTTGTTTACTGCTATGGTTTTTTCTGCTTAAGGGGTTAGAGACCCTAGTGGTTTATTTCTAAGTATACTCGATAAGGTATCGCACCTTGTGCCTACATATCCTTACGGGAGTGGAATCAGAGTATGTTGTAGTTCACCCTAAAGGGTTAGAGGAGCTCTTTGACTGTGGTCAAAGTTCCTACGGGTTTAGGGTAGTTGATTGATTGGGTCTAGGAGAAGAGATGAGTCTTCATGTTAAGGGAGAGATAACCACCACAAATGTAAAGAAAAGGGGGTTGTAGGAAATGGTCTTTGCATCATCTTAAGAAAAGGTCTTACATACTCGGATGGTCGCCAAGCATGCCTTTGTCGCTCTTAAGGCAAAGTCCCTACATGTTTGATTGTGTTGTTGTGGGGTGGAGATTATATCTCACTTAAGATGATTAACATCTATTCTCTAAATGTGTTTGTAGAAGTTGTATTGTGTTGTTTCTATGTTGTAAGGATAAAGAACAGTCCTTCCTTCCTATGGGGTAGGATCTATCCTAAGTGATCGACTTGAAGAATCAAGGATCGAGGGGAATATGATGCAAATGATGTGCAACTACACACAACGTTGAATTGTGTGTAGGTTTTTCCTTTGGACGAAATGCAATGCGATGCAATGATAGATATAAATTGCGATAAAGATAAATTGCCGAAAAATAAATACGGAAATATAAATCATACACGAACGCATGAAAGCGCTAGGTGAGTGTGTGCATTGTGAATAAAATAAAGCAGATAAAGATAAATAGACAATACGCATGAAAGCGCTAAGTGTAAGTGCATGTGTCGTGAAGTGTGAATGTGCACAATTTGTATTTTACGATGTTGATTAATTTTAATTGATTGATTTTATAGGCGAGAAGTTGTATTATATTAAGAGGAGATTTATTAAAATGATTTTAAGTTGTTATCATAAAAATAAATAAAAGGTTCTATTATCATTTTTTTTGAAGTCATTTCTAAATGTAAAATGGTTTTTACTATCATATCAAGAAAATGGTTAAAATTAAAAAAGAATATATTTTTATTAAAAGATTAATTTGAAAAGAAGTTGTTTATTATTAATAGTTTAAATGTGAAAAGGATAAACTTATCATTATTTAAAAAGAGTATTAAGTTGATCTTAAATAAAATAAATAAAAACGTTAATTCAATTTATTAATAAGAATATTAATTAAAAGTTAAATAAATAAATAGTAGTTAATATTAATTAAAAGATTAATTAGTTATTATCATTTTTTAAAAAAGGGGTTAAGGTTAGTCAGGTTAATTAGATTGATATTAGGTGATGATTAACGGATTAGGGGAGGGGGTTTAATGAGTGTGTGCAGTGATTAGTGTGATAAGTGTGCTGCAATTACATAAGAAGCAATAAAACCAACAAAAAAAACCCTAATTTCCCTCTTTTCCCCTCCCCAATCACGATCTCTCTCGCGGTTCGAATCCTCCACCTTCTCCTTCGATTTCTCGTCACCCACTCTCATCTTTCCCTCTCTTCGATCACCTTCCTCTTGCGTTTTACCTGAAACATAAACACACAAATCAAAAGTTCAATAATCTCAACATGGACCGATGGTTTACCGAGAGTTGGGATGGCGGTGGATTGGAGACGGTTGCGACTTGGGTAACGATGGCTCTTGGAGATTTCCGGCGATATGAAGACGGTGGCGACGGCGGTAGTGGCGTCGGAAAGAGGTAAGTGCCCTCTTCTCTCTTGATTTTGCTTGGTATGCTAGGGTTTCGGTGATTTGGGATTTTTTGTGGGTTATCGTTCTTTTAGTGTTTGGGGATTGTCTCCTTTCCGATGTTGTTCCCCCCTTGTCTCAAATCTCTCTTCCTTTTATAGGCCTTAGAAATGATTTGGGTTTAAAAGCTTTCCAAATCTGATAGAACACGCTTGAGTTCATATGGAAATTTGATTTATTGTCTGATGATTGTATTTCCATTTGAATTGAACACGTTTAAGGAATGTTATGAATGCTGTCCTTGTTGGTACCTTGAGTTTGTTTTGGAAACAACATAACTTCAATCTTTGGTTTTCAATATTCGTTTGAATGACTTGATTACACGTTTTCTCTTTTCAGTTGAATATGTTTACCATGTTTGGATCTAATTGAATCAACTGATTTTGTAGGAGCAAAATGCGAGTGGTGAATTGAATGCCGGGGCCAGCAAGATTGCGTTTTATCACATACTGTACCTTCCTTTGGCATCTTGGCTTTCGGGGAGAAATTGTCACTTTGGAGTGTAGTCACTACAGGAGAAAACTCTTTCGAATTGCCCGCGGGAGCACTAGTTAATGGAAGCTTTGAATTGGTGCCAAGAGTATGTTTTTCCCTGTACATTGTTTTAATCTTGCTTTTCGTGTATGTGACCTTCTTCGCCTCAATGTGTTGCTTTTCTTTTTATGGTGTGACAATGTTCTGAATTTGTGTCTTGATGTTGCTTGTTTTGCAGGTTCTCACTTTTAAATGTACTTCTTCAGATGTAAATGCAGGCTTACTGAATCCAGAAGTTTTCTTTTGCTCAGTTTCTTTCTCATCCAACCAACTCTTTAACCTTTTCTGCAATATTAATCGCCTCATGCACTCGTTCTTTTGGAAGCCAAGACTTCTTTTCTTTCCACTCTTCTACAATCTGTTTCAGCTCATCAATGTATTTGCGGTCATGCTCAACTGCTGCTGGTCGAGCTGTAAGCTCTTTTAACCTGAAGAGAAATGGATCTCCAATAGCTTTCAACTGATTTAGACGCTCTTCAAACTCTGTGGCATTGGTATTTTCACCCTCTGTATACAACCAATCTTGCACCTCATTAAGCTTCTCAACAAAGGACTGACGTTCTTCACTCGTAGAAACTTTTCCGAACTCCTCAAGAGTCTCAATCCTTTCCTTGGTAATGTATGTATCCTTCTAAATTATTTTTAGACTTGGCTGTCCTTTTCCTTTCTGCATCCTTTTTTGTCTAGTGCTTGTAATTTTGTTTTAGCTTCAGCAAGAAGATCTTTCGATAAAGTCGTCCATGGTTCTGCAGTCTTCTCAACAATTTTTTAATGGTACCCTAAAGGTTCGCTTTTTGAGCTTTCTCTTTGTAGCAGGTTCAGCAGCAGCTTGCTCTTCTGCGCTCGTATTAGATGCCTTACTAACACCACTATCACTTTGCACGCTTTCATTGTTTATTAGCTAGCAGGTTTGAGGGGTTTGGGTTGGTTTTTTGTAGCTTGTTATCTTACTTGATGTGCTAAACCTTTGCAGGATTTGTGCTTGAAATGTCTTGGGTGGACACCTTGGTTTGTTTACTGAGATTTTCTGGTTTGATTGTATTGCTAATATGCAGGAAAATCATGACTTGCTCATTCATCCCAAGACCATCCCCAGTAATCCATGTCGTGAGTATTTAGTGATGCCTTTGGTTCGGTAATGTTGTGACTCAGAATAGCATATGAGATAATCACCATTTGTCCAACTTCAAAGCCATTTAATCCAGCACGTATGTTGATCGAGCTTGTGCAGAAAACAGCCAATAGCCCCATGTACAGTTTATATATCCCCCAAGTTTCGAAAGTGTGAGAAAGATAAGAAGTACTGCAGATTCTTACGGGCGATAAAATATCGTAAAGCAGTGGTAACCGAGTGAGTCGAAAATTCCAGAAAACGTGTCGGCGTACTTGTTATGTTGTTCTGTGCGACTTTAGTTTGTATGTTCATATCTTGTCTGCAGCAAATCCTTATTTTAGAAATCCTGTTACTGTCGATATCATGTAAAACCTTTGTGGCAATCTTCCTAACCACCTATTTCTTTATTTCATGTGCACACATGGTGAGGATAAACCTTGGAGAAACATTCACAACACAATCTGGGTTCCTGAGGCTTGGCGAAAGATTGGGGAACTGGTGTGTCAGCTTCGGAACGGCGGTCGCAGCCGGCTCTAGGTGCGTAACGACGGTTGAGTTTGTCGCTACGCAGTACCTACCAAAGGCATGTCCTTAACTTATGTCGAAGTTTTTAAATATTTGTCGTTTTGGTACGGTCATAGCTTACACCAAAAGAAAGTAGAGTGTTCTCCGATCACTGTCTTTGGACATTCGAATCGTATCTTTATCGACTGTAACATTGCATTATCAAATTCTGTTGGCAGGTCTGAAACGTGAACTTAGAAGTGATGAAATGAAGACTTGTCGTATGGCTTTAGTTCATCATGGCAGGAAACTTGTATTAGTAGTGTGGCCTTGTAATAAAGCAAGGTTGCCACGTTTAGCTTTGTCAAATTTGTCTGTTACGAACAGTCTCACGAGGCATATAGATTGTAGTTATCAAGTCGAATGTGCATTCTATGAATATTTTATTGTATTCTCATTGTAGCACTTGTTTTCTTGTATCTTTTGAGTAGTAAATTCGGTGGATTTGGACCTCTAAATTCATGATAACCTTGTAAAAATAATAGAGTAATCGCGGCAATACCAAGTCAGCTTGTACCCACGGCTTGTTTGTAGATACTGAACAGGATTCCAAGATAGAACTTTCTGAATCATTGTAACCTCAATCTAAGCATTGAATTAGAGTAATTCACATATTGCTTTAGAATTATTCGAGTATACAGCAAACCCTGAATTAAAATGAATTGCGAGCCTCGATACTTGTTGTTATTCTTTAAAACTTTGAATTCAACCCTCCTTGTCTTGGAACGGTATTTGAAATGAACTGGGTTTGCAAAGAGGTGCCGTGGTACCTCACAGTAGAATTCCACCATAGAAACCGACCCTTGAAAGGAAGAAAATGCATTGATTTGTCTTTGGGGAAACTCTTCTGAATCTCGTGGATCCTCCCGCGATTTAACGGTTTTGTATGAGTTATAATAACTTTGTCTTAACAACGAACTATCCGAGCCTCAAACGTAGTTCTCATCCATACTTGTCGTATCAGCAAACCAGACTCTTTCTCATAAATGATGATTCGCCCTTGCGAGGATAAGTGATAATGTAACTTGGTATGCAAATCAAGTCTTGAAGAGACACCGAAACTAATGACACCACTCGCGGTGCTATTCCTCCGGAAAGTCATAACGGGCTTCGACTACTTGTGCTGAATAACATTAATAATTTAAACCTCTGGGGAAAACATTGAAACTCTTGAGAAACCCTGAGGATACACCCAAAAGAGAGATCTTTGGATCCCCAGTCCAACGATCATATCTTGAAATACTTGACTGTGAGGATTAACATTTGATTTCACCGTACCTGTACAAACTAGTTAGCCGCAATAAGCATGCATATGAAAGTAAAAGAAAACACGTAAAACAAACAAGGAGGTGGGACCTTAAGGTCAAAAATTAGGGTGCAACACATAGCCAATGCAATCAATAGTTGCTTGGATTACAAGTGTTCCTAAGACACAATCGTGAAGAACAAACTCTTCACTTCTAAACCACTATGGTGATTTCTCTGCTTCTCTATCTTCAACAGCTGCCTTCTAGGATTGCTTCTCCTGGTATTTATAGCAGCAGATCAGTCCTTGGGCCTGGGCGCATAAGTTAGGTTTTATCCATCATAAAACCTCTCTTCAGTATTCTGCCCGCATGCCACTTTAATCAGGTACATATTAGTTCCCCCAGGGCATCTAAAATCTCTCCTGCATTCCAGCTTGAGCTTCTGATTTGTTTTCTGAGTTCTAGCTACCAGAATAACAAACCTCCGCTTGATGTCATACGACCTATGTCATAACATTGAGTATGACATCCAGCTTAACTTATAGTTAGCTTAGTTAACTTACCCTGCACAATCCATATTATGAATGTAACAACATCAGACATGACATTCATACATGCACTAATATTTTGCCACAAAATGTAGCCAATCAAGAGCACTTACAAACTCCCTCTTTGGCAAATTTTTGGCTAAAACACTCTGTACTTACATCAGAGATTTCCACACAGCAGAAGACTTAACATAGCTCCTGTCATGTAGGTAAGTCACTTGCTGCTCAAGCTCTCAGACTCCTCACAGTTGGCTTTCAGTTCTGTTAACACTCACTTTGTTAACTCTCTGTAGACTTCTACTACATATGTCACCCTTTGCTAGTTGAGTCACAGAGTTACTCCCCCTCAACTGATGCATTCTATTAGTTGGACACTTCACCTACAAGCAGCCTGCAGTCACTCATATTCATCCAGCTTGCTTTGGATGTTATGACCTTCAAGATAACATTCTGAAGTCACACTGTCACACAGTTGTGCTACCCCCCCTAAAGGGATGCACTATGCTAACGAATACACTATGCTTTTATTCTGCTCCTGCACATAGTTCCTAGTTCTAGCATACATGGAATACATATAATATCAGTAACAGCCACACACACATCTCATTAGCAGCACCTGTTGTTACCACTGCAAATGTACCTTGCAAATGTACCATGGTGCATGTGCTCAAGCACAGCTCATGGCTGTCTTGTTCTTCCACCTGCTGTTACTACCACTACCACATAACATGTGGTACTCATATTGGTTGTCAACCAATTCTTCCATCTATTGTACCTGCTATATCTAACACTCTCTCCCCCCTTTTAGCCATAAATTGAGATCCAACTAACACATAGGATAAACAATAAATTTTACGAATACATAAGCATGGGGTTACATTACAAAACTTCTCATAGAGAGCCCTACACAACCAGTGCAATTCTTGTTGTCAAAGAGGTCTGCTCAGCATAATTCAAAACATAATACACCAGTTCATACAACCAGCTCAATCAGCACGAGCTTCACAGCATTTTATGAGCACATGTCATCCTTCTTCTTCAGATGCAACAATGGACCTACCTTTGTCATATTCTCCATATTTTTCCCATTCAACCTTAGTGTTACACGATTTTTGAGCTAGAATGGGGCTTTGAGGATTGCATGAAAGTTGAATAGATTTATTCCACCATTCTAAGATGAGGTTTAGATTCATAATTATTTACCTTTATTCTAGAGTCACCATAGAGATATGAGGAAAAGTTCATGAACAATTCATAGGAGTATTTCCTGCCCTCCATGTGAGTGTCGTAACCCGAAATTTGACCTCCCTTTTGCCTTTTGCATAAGCACGTGCATTTGCATCATTGGCATACACATTCACACTTTTTCTCTGTGATTTTTGTTGCAGGAATATTCAGGTTTTCCAAGCCCGATTAATCACATCCTCTCAAAGATATCACATCACCAAAACAAGTACAAAATAAAGGTTTCTATGCATATTCATTAAAGCAAAAGGTCGAAAATCGAAATCGTGGCCACATCACCATTTTGCAAGCAAATTTGGAAATTTTTGCTTGTGGTAATCGATTACCACTTTGCTAGGTAATCGATTACCCTGTGTAAAAATGTAATTTTTGCTGCATTTTCTGTGACAACCACTTTCACTCTACATTTTGGGGGACTACTTGGTTCTAGCATTGTGTGGAACATTCCAGACAGCTCTAGACAGTTCAAGACCATTCAAGACACTTCAAGGCATTTACTCTAATACATCAATTTGGGTTAAGACCACCATGTTGCTTCATTCCCAAGCATGTGAGCCCTTAGATTCAAGTTTTCATTGGGATGGTTACCGAGTCAACTACCTAACTAATAAGTTAACCTTCAACTCAGTAATTTGAGGCTAACTAACTCCAAGGCTAGTTCTAAGGCTACATCCGAACCTAGCAACTCTGAAGAAAAATTCTATATAAGCAAATCATCACCATTTCACAAAGGACCCTCAATCATTTTCCCAAATTCTTCATTGATCACTCTCAATTCTCTCGCATTTTCTCTGATTTTTCTGCAACTTTCGCTCACATTCATCTCCATCATCTTCCCAAAACCTCACAAAAGCTCAATTTCTACCATTAGAGTGTAACAATCTTCACGTTGAAACTGTTATTCTCTTGAGCTAAACCTTATTCCACCATATTCCTACTTGGATTTCTGGATTTACATTATATTCTTCTCCAATTCAAGTAATCATCTCAAGCTTCTTCGGTGCAAATCGGTATTCGGAGCATTTATCGTGTTTTTATCGATTTCGCTATGATTTAATCTCAATCTTGGAATTCTCTGATTTTCTTTGCTTATTCTCATCACATGTCAATAGCAACAATCACCAAGGCAATCCTCCACCTTTTAGGTTGGTAATTTGCACTTGATTTACTGTTTTGATCACTTTCACGCGTTTACGATGTAGTTCGATCATTTTTGGGTGTTTATTAATCATGTGGTTGTTTGATCTTTGATCTTCCTGTTTAATGCTTTCAATTGATGTTTAATTGATTCCTAAGTTATTTTTAAATTCATTTTTCGTGCTCAAATGTTAATCATAGCATGTGGATGATTGGATAAGAGTTTTGGTTGCTGAAAGTGCTTTTTTAAAAGCTGTTTTTTGCCACTGTTACAGTGGTAATCGGTTACCTATATGTGGTAATCGATTACCCTGCATAATTTTCACGTATTTTTTCATATTTTGAGCAGGTAATGATTACCTGCATGTGGTAATCGATTACCACTGTAACAAAATGCCATTTTTTTTGCCTATTTTCAAGCTTGTTTACTATTTCTTTCCTCATGTAACTTTCATGGCTTGATATGCTTGATATTTGTGGATGTTTTTTGAGCTATTTAACTTTTGTTTGAGGCATATATGCAAACTTTCAATGTGAGATTTGTCGATTCTCGATTATTTGCATTTGTGACATTGTATGATCATGATCATTCTTGCATATTCTTTGATCACATGCTACATGATTTGTGATGCATACTGAATGTTTTTGGTACTGTTTTGCACTTCCATTCATGTTTGCATTAAGATTGTTCTTCATTGGAATGAACTTAATCTTGTATAATTAATTAGTCATCCTTTGCTTCAATGATTTTTCATCCCTTTGGAAAAGTGTTAGCATCATCCCCTTTTGATTGATTAATCGAAACTTCGTTTCGATTAGTCGATCCTTCCTTTTTTCTTCTCCTTTGGATCTTCTAGAGCTTTGTCCTTTCTTTTCCCCCGTGGAGTTAAAGATTCGCAAATCATTTTAGCACTGTACAAATTTTGCACCGTTGTGCTGTTCATTCGTTTCTTGCACTACACTTTGGTGTTAGAGAAGGAATGAGAACGAAGAATTCCTACACTCATTTTGAATATTTTGGGTAGGGGATGAATGACCCTGTGCCTGGAATATTCGCCTTTATCTCCTTATTATGGTATACCTGTTTCTCCAGTCGAGTTGATCCTTGATCACTTACACCCTTATCTCCTCTTTTAAGTGACTCTCACCTTTCAATTTAACACTTTTCTCTTGAGGACAATCTATTATTGGTTCCCCAGAGATTTGTAATCACTTCTTTCCTTGGTTGATCAACCGTTTCTTCGGTTAAAACCAATTCTCTTCTTTCGGGGAGGTCAATCTTTCTTCTCCGGTTTACATAGTCTTCCTGTTCAAACCTAATCCCTATTGAAGTTCTCAAACTTCTCTTGGTTTTCTCTCCTTCTTATTTGGTTAATCACTATCTGATAGTTAAGCACCAGTTTGTCATTTTCCTCAGTTAATCGCAGTCTGTCTGTTAATACTAAACTTTCTTTGGGTTAATCGCCTTCTTCCGGCTAATCACTCGATCTTTGGTTGATCATGGTCTGCCCGGTAAAACCAGCTTTTCTTTGGGTTAATCACCTTCTCTTGGTTAATCAAACACCTTTTGGTCAATCAGAGTCCTCCTGTTTGAACCAATCACTCTTTTTCTCAATTAACCATAGTCTGTCTATTAAGATACTGAGTTTCTTTTGAGTTAATCACCTTCTCTTGGTTAATCACTCATTCTTTTCGGTTAATCATAATTTGTTTGTTAAGCATCGAACCCCCTGCAGTTAGCAACCTTTCTTTGGTTCGAATACTGCCTGCTTTGGGTTAGTAACCTTTGTTTGGTTTGAATACCCTTTCCTCTGGTCAAGTGTTGTTTGTTCAGTCAATGTACCATTCTTTGGGTCACAACCTTTGCTTGGTTCCACACCCGTCGTTTGGTATATCATCGTCTACCGGTTAAAACCAGCTCCTTTCTCCTTTCGGTTAACCATTGTTTATCATTTAATATACCAATTTTCCCTTAGAGTCAAACACCTCCCTTTGGTTCAGTACTCTCTTTCTCTTGGTTTGCCGCAGTCCGTCTATTGACACCAATATTTTTGCTCTCCCCACAAAGTTTTACTCTTATCCTTCTTCGGTTAATCACTACTTACCAGTTAATGCACCGAGTCCCCCGTTGATCTTACCTTTATTTTGATTCTTTTCCTTTACTCTGTTATTCTCTTGGCTCCGTCGTCATTCTTTTGTTTTCTCCATAGTGGAGTCATCTCTTTTCTTCTGCATTCCCCGGTAGAGTTATTACCTTGCTTCTCCTTTCCTCAGTAGAGTTTTCCTTTGCCTTTTTTCTTGGTTTTGACACCATTCCTTTTGCATTCCCCAGTTGGGTATTGCTTTCTCTTTTTGTTGTTGGCTTCGATGCCGTCTTTGTTTTCTTTCTCAGTGTTAGTTCCCCGAACTACGTAGGCTCTGATTTCCTCATTGCACTATGAGAGTACGTAGGCACAAGATTGCGAAATCTTGGTGAGCCACCTTCCTCCGTCTTCTTCTATTCTTCTGTCTCTCTGGTCCATCCAGATCTTCTTCTTTCTTACTTGGTTCCTTGAACTACGGAGCTCTGACTTCCTCATTACACTATGAGGGTACGTAGGCACGACGGCCCCAATCCTCCGCGAGCACTTTCTTTCTCTTTCTTTTTCTATTTTTTCTTTCCTTTTTAGCTAAAAGCCTTTAGATAGATAGCCCATCCAAGCCTAGAAGCAAGCGAAATGGTTCTCGTCGGGTACGATGGATGCTTAAGGTGCTAGTACCTTCCTTTCGCATAACCGACCCCCTTTCCCGTTTCTCTTCCCTTGGATTTTATCGATATTTTCCCTGTCCTTTAGGACTAAATAAAGTTTGGTGGTGACTCTGTTGTATATTTGAGTGTGCGATTCACTCAGATATAATCCTGCTAGCTTTAGCTAGTGACTCTACTAGGGAGTCCTTTCTCTTGCAGGTTAGAGTATCGTCTTGCTTTGTTTGTTTTTTGGCTAGCTGAGACTCCCCAGCCTCAGCTGGCGACTCTGCTGGGGAGTTCTTGCTCTTGCAGGTTGGAGTCTCACCTTGCTTTATTTGTTTCTTGGCTAGCTGGGACTCCCTAGCTCCAGTTGGCGACTCTGTTGGGGAGTCCTTGCGCTTACAGGTTGGGGTCTCGCCTAGTTTTTCTTGTTTTTCTTGCTTGCTTGGATTTTTATCTTTATGCTTTACTTGCTTTATCTTTATGTTATTTACTGTATTTCTTTACTGCTTTAAATATTCATATGTTGCATATTCTGGATATCTGCTATATTCTGCTATTGTTGGGATGGGTAGATATTATTGGAGAGATAAGTCCTAACACCGGGCTTAAGCATACATATAGGCTAGAACATGGATAGTTGTGACGCCTGCATTTTGCGTGTTGGGTTGTCACGAGAGCCATATCCTAGATCGTGATTCTCTTGAGAATATTTTCGTCTTGCGAGAATTCGCTACGGTGGAGGGTTTTCATTTGAGTCCTATGGTTTGATCGACCTTTCTAGGGACCACCTTGTTGTGTCTATATCAAACCTGTGAGAGGGATATGGGTTTTTACAGGAAACCAAGACTCTTCATACCTTTTGTTCTCTCACGAACGTTAAATTTTTGCACCGACACAGAATTACGTAGATATTCAATTTGTGCAGATTTGGATATTCAAATTGTGCAGATTTGATTAATCAAATTTGTGTTGGGCTTTATGATTCTTGTGTTGCAAGCCATTTCATCATAACCATTAACATTTTTTCATACGCATACAAATTTATTTTTTGCATGCATTGCATCCAATCATACTCATATGCATGTCCTTCATTCGAAAACCACATCCTTACACTATTCGTCATACCTTGTAGCAAGACGACGACTCGGCATCGCTATTTTACTCACTCAAACAAGACCGGGATCATGACTGATATTGAACAAGAGAACGCTGCCTACAAGGAGACTTTGGTTCAGTTTCAAGGTCGGATGGATTAGTTCCAGACTAACATGGATGTTATTATGGACTTCCTTCGTGCTCAAAAGGACGTTGTTGTTGCTACTTCTGTTGCTGCAACTGTTATTGATGCTATTGTCCTCACTCTTGTGGTGATCCCTACTCTTGTCAATGATTCTCCTCCAGCTATTGCCGAAGCACCAGTTGAGACCGTTGTTCTGCCTTCTGTCAATCTACCTTATGTTCAGCCTGGTTTAAATAGAATGCATGTTGCTTTCTCGTGGGGAATGCCTCCAAATTTCACTCCTCAAATTGCCAGTGGTAGTGCTTTTGTTCCATATCAACCTTTTGTTGCACTCATGCCCAATGGTAATTCTGCTGCTTATCCTTAGAGCATGCCTACTTCGATTCCACCTCTTGTGGTGAATCATGATGATCACGAGATTCCTCAGACGCAGGTTCGCCAAACTCCTGTATCTACTGATGTTGAGATTCCTGACAAAGATAAGTATGTGGGTAGGGGCCCTCCTATTCATGTTTTGGTATTGTCTCACCCTGCTCATACTATGGTTCAGAATGTTCGTTCTATGCCCTACCCCGGGGCATCTTCTGCTGCTGCGGTACTTACTATCGGTTATCCGTATGGTTTTCAGATGGGTCAGAATGCTGGTTAGATGGTAAGTTCTAGGTTGGTGTATCCGTCTCAGTTTGCTTCTCTGCAGATACCTGCTCCAGCCGCATCATAGCTTCCTAATCCTCAGGCTCTTGTCAAACCTGCTAATCATAACAGACCTGCTGAGTATAAGTTGTTGGATGAGAGAATCCATGCGATTGAAGGATATTCTACTTTTGGCATGGAAGCCAAAGACTTGTGTTTGGTTCCCAATGTCGTGATGTCACAGAAATTCAAGATTCTCGAGCTGCCAAAGTACAAGGGTTTGAGTTATCCTCGCAGTCATGTGACCATGTACTGTAGGAAGATGGCATCCTATATTGACAATGATGAACTGCTGGTGCATTGTTTTCAAGATAGCTTGTCTGGAGCTTCTCTGAATTAGTATATGGGTTTAGAATGTAGCAAGATTCGCCCGTGGAGAGACTTATCGGAGGCATTCTTAAAACAATACAAATATAATCTTGATCTGGCTCCTACCAGATTCCAGTTACAGAATCAGTCTCAACGTTCAACCAAAACATTCAAAGAATATGCACAAAGATGGTGCCAGATAGCTTCTCGGGTGCAGCCTGCTCTTTCTAACAATGAATTGGTTGACATTTTCATGGGCACTTTGCAAGGGTTGTATTATGATAAAATGGTGGGCAGTTCTTCGTTAAATTTTGCTAATATTGTGACTATTGGCAAAAGAATTAAGAACGGGCTGGAAATTGGTAGGATTGTTGGTACCTTTGTTCAACAACCAATCAAGAAATCTCAGAGTAGTCATTCAAAGAAAAAGGAAGGTGAAGTGAATGTTGTGATGGCGAAGGCCTCTCCTCAGTATCAGGTTCCCATGGCTCTCATGCCGTATTATTCATATCCTTAAGTTGTTACTGATCAGTATCAACAACCTCCGTATCAATATCATCCACAACAACAAGTTTAGAATTCTCAAAATCAGAACCAACCTCAATGTCAACAGTCTTAACAAAACAACAGAAATCAGCATCAGAACAAACAAAATAACAACAATCAGAACAACCGTAAGCGGATGAATTTTGACAAAATTCTTGTGCCTTATACAAAGTTGTTTCCTTATTTGATTCATCAAGGGGAAATAATCCCTAGAGAGACTGCACCTGCAGTTCCTCCTTTTGGTCCGAAGCATAATCCAAATTCATTATGTGCTTACCATGCTCGGTACATAGGAAATGCTACCGAAGATTGTATTGTTCTCAAAGCCAAAATTCAAAAGCTTATCGACCAGAAAATCCTGACATTTTTTGAGAAGCGTCCTAATATACAAACTAATCCCTTGCCTACCCATGGTGGACCTGTGGTTAATATGATTGAGGAAATCGAAGGGCTGAGTTGATCAGAGATGTCGACAAAGTGAAAACTCTGATGACTGTAGTGATCAAGAGGTTGAAAGAACAAGGATTACTAAAAGGTCTTCATGGGAAATGCCAGATCTGTGACGATGATCCTAATTAGTATGGAAAGTTGAAAGGCTGCATTCAGATCTTGATGAACCGAGGTGTAGTTCAGTTTTCCAGAGCCAAGTCTTTGGAAGAGGTAGCTACTATCGAGCCGTTCACGACCGTATAAAGGAAGGTTCCCGTGAAAACTCCTAAAAAGAAGATTCAGCTTATCACTGTCTGTGTTCCTAAGCCATTCCCGTATCAAAATTCAAAAGAGGTTCCTTGGAAGTATGGTCCAACCGTGTTTTCTCGGGAACGAGAAATCCAGTTCTTAGAATCTGAAGTCATGAACGTAACCGCCACTAGAGGGATGACTCACAGCAGGTGAGTGTTTGCTCCGAAGGTCGTATCTAAGCCAGTTCAAATTCCAACTGTTGTTCCTTTTAAGGAGAAATATACTTCAGCCACCCCTGTTGTACAACAAGGGGCATCAACTAGAGCATCAGTTCCAGTCACTCTGTCTGCGGATGTCACCAAAAGCAAAGAAGTCATGGATGATTAAGAGTTTCTCAAGTTGATCAAGAAGAGCGACTTTAAGATTGTGGACCAGCTAGGGCAAACTCCGTCGAGGATTTTTATCTTATCTTTGCTCATGAGCTCACCAGCGCACAGATCAACTTTGTTGAAAGTTTTGAACACTACTCATGTGATGCACGACATTCCAGTAGAAACATTTGATGACGTCGTTGCAAACATAACTGCTATTCGGTACATGGGTTTCAACGAGTCAGAGTTGCCTCCTGAAGGTACTGCCCATAATAGAGCCTTGCATATCTCAGTGACATGTATGGACTCTTTGCTATCTCATATTCTTGTGGATACCAGTTCTTCTCTCAATGTGATGCCTAAGGGTACATTGAGTCAACTATTGGTAGAGGGGAGCGAGATGAGACCAAGCGCTTTGATCGTTAGAGCTTTTGACAGTTCTCGAAGGAAAGTCATTATCGAAGTGGATTTACCCATTAAAGTTGGGCCGTATTTGTTTACCATTACTTTCCAAGTGATGGATATCAATCTTGCATACAGTTGTTTATTGGGTAGACCTTAGATTCATGCCGTAGGGGCAGTTACATCAGAAGCTGAAATTCATGTTTGAAGATCAGATGGTCATCGCCTATCGTGAAGTATATTTGCTAGCAAGAGAGTTATCATCCTTCCGATATGTCGAGACTGACGAAGGCATAGCTGAAGTGCCGTTGCAATGTCTCGAATTTGAAGATGTTAGCTTCGCTTCTGTCAATTCTGGTAGATTACCAAATGTCGCTACTCGAAAAATGCATCGCGCAACGACGGGGAGGCGAAAAGAAAAGGACAGAAGAGTCGCCACCGAACTTTATTTATCCCATGAGGGGAAAGGAAAATATCGAGAAAACCTTAAGAAAAGAATGGATAAGATGGTCTCGCAACCAAGAACGGGTTCGGAAGCCGGTTATGCAAGGGGAAGGTATTAGCACCCCTCGCATCCATCGTACTCGATGGGAACCTTTTGTTTGTCGATGTGTGAATTTATTTGCTTAAATATTATGCTATAACAAGAGTGTTCTAAAAGATAGAGAGAAGGGTTTAGAAACGAAGAGAGGAGGGATAGAGAGATAATGGGGGAGAAAGGGGAAAGAACAGACTCGGTAGGACTTCGCGGTCCTAGGCCTACGTATTCTCAAAAGATATGAGAAAGTCAGAGTCGACGTAGTTCGGGGAACTACAGATATAAGGGGGAATGTGCTCGGTGTTGCACCCTAAAATTTGACCGACCGATTCTCCTATCTGACTCGTGGTTTAATTTCATATTCGCAAATCAGACAGATGATTTTTGTGCACAGCAGGGGATATCAGAGTTTACAGCTTGATTTTTGTCTATCAGATATGGCAGATTCAGTCCAGATTATCGGGGTTTTATTTTCGGGAAATTGTGCGCTCCTCGGTGATTTTTCAGTGATTTTGGGGATATTCTGATGCCCGGGGATCTCCGTTCGATTCGATCTGGTCTCGTGCGCTTTTATGGGGGTCATTTGCATTCATCTGCATTTTTAGGATTTTTTATAGACTTTTGTGAATTTTTAACAGGCTTTTTAGATTTTTCTGGAATTTAAATAGGGTTTTTGAATATTTTAATAGCTTAATTCTCTTTTTTGGGATTTTATAGAATTTTTAAATAATTTTTAGAATAATAAAGAAAAAGGGGAATATAGTTTTTCTTTTATTACTAATAGATAATAATAGTTTAGAATTTTATAGGTTTTTAAATAGGTTTAATTGTTTTTAAAATCATTTTAGAATTTTCTATAGATTTTAAAATAGGTTTAAGTGTTTTTTTAGATAATATAGAAAATGATATAGTTTTTCTTTTATTAATAGATATTAAATAATATTAGATTTTTAATAGAAAATTAGATTGATTTAGAGTTAATTAGACTTTTAATCATTTTTTAGAGTTTGATTAGGTTAATTCACTTTTTAGAGTTTAATTAGGTTAATTGATTCTTTTTAGAGTTAATTAGGTCCTTAATCATTTTAGATTTAATTAGGATAATATGAGTTTTAATCCTTTTTTTTAGAGTTGATTATTAGGTTTAATTGCTGTTTATTTTAATTCAGTTTTTACAGTTTTTTTCATTCAATTTCGTACTGGGCCCAAAGCAATGCAAGGCCCAGTTTGCTTTTTTTGTCCAGGAATGCATTTCAGAATGTCCAAAAAAAAAATGATCTCAGCATGTCCAAAAGTCCAGCAAAAAAGGTCCATTTCGTCCAGAACCTTCTAGAGAATTCTGGCATTTTCAGTGGTATAAAAGCGCCACGTGTTGGCCATGCAAGGGTCCCACGCGTTTCTCAATCCCCCACGCCACCACACACTCAGAGAAGCCTCCAGACTTTCCCACGTGTCCTCACACCTGTCCCCACCACTCTCTCTCTCAGCGCATGCACGCCACTTGGCGCCCCCACATCACTCACCGGAGATTCACCAGAACACCACCGGCGGCCATGCATCAGCCCTAACTGCACACCGTCGGCCACCGTCAACGACTTCCGGCCACCACCTGAACATCCAAAATCTCCAGAATCCTCAGATCTTCTTCTTCCTCCCCAGATCTCCTCCGTCACCTTCCTCTTCTCATCGCCGGAAAATTCAAAGGCGCGCCGGAAAATTCAAAGAATTCCAGAACGCGTTCAATCCTTCACCTCCTTTCTTCATCAACTTTCTCCAGAACTCGCTCAGATCTTCATCGTCCTCAAGACTTTTTCCAGAACAACTTCATCCTCCATCAATTTCCCAGAACAACTTCAATTTCCAGAATCCATTCACACCTTCATCAATCCTCGTCAAAATCCCCAGAAACCCTAAACATTCATCCTTCAAGCAAGAACAACTCAGAAACTTCTAACGGCGTTCAATCTTCAAGTAATAAACCCAGAAATTTCAAACCACGTTCAATCTTCAAGCAAAATCTTCAGAACACCTCCAGAACACTCATCCACTCAAGACTTCCAGAATCTCGTCAAATTCTTCAGCAAGCTTCTTGGATCTTCATCAGGAAATCTCATCCGGTTGTGGATCTTCAGCGAACCATTAGCCTCCTCAACGAGCGTCAAGCATCGTTCGTCTCTCCAGGTTCTTAACTCCTTTCTTGCATGTGTGTGTTGTAGATGCAATCCTTGAGATGCTTAGGTTAGGTTTTTTTGTTTTGGTGAGTTCTGTTAAGTGCATGCGTGATAATGATTAGGGTTTACTTTTAGAGATTTGATGAGATGTGTTTGAGGATTCTGGGGGGAAGTTGCAGAGAGAGTGAGTTGGGAGAGACGAAAGGGCGAAACGGCGCTAGGTGTTTAGATGAACAGTACCCGAGCGTTTGAGGAGGGAGATGGTTTTTGTTTAGGGTTTGTTCAGATTAGGGTTTGGACACTGGGCTTAGGCCCAAACGTAGTTGCTGAACGCATACACCCTCAACTGCTCGTTACCCCCCCCTTAGCGTATGAGAGACAGAGTAACTGGATATGGGCCTTAGGCCCTAATTTGCTTTTAACACCCTCCTCGTTGAAGCCCATTGAGATAACAACTGAAAACCTTGCTAACGTTGCACCCCCCTCTGGTTTCAATTCAGTTTTTTTTTGTGTTTTCTGGATAACAAACCTGGGCCTATGCCCTTTTGCTAGTTACACCCCCAGAATCAGGGCCCAGCTAGATAATAACCTGAATTCTTGCTGATTGAACCCCCCCATTTCACTTTCTTTTATTTTGATTTTTCTTTTATATTTTCATAGTAAATAAATCATAATAAAAATGTAAATAATTGTTTTTCTGATAATTCTTTTTTCTACCATTTTATGAAAGCATCTAAAAAATTAAATAAAAATAAAAAAATCATTTTGTTTTTGTTTGTTATATTTTGGTATATTTTCCATTTAATTGATTTCTTTTTAATATTTTCAATGCATGCATATCATTAGAAAATTCATAAAAAATATTAGATTTAGTCAAATAATTCCGTTCTTTTTTCTGTAGACTCGTGATTCAGTGTAGAATTTTATGGTGCAGAAATATTAGCTCAATCATGCATTTCCATTTTAACTGCATTTTTTCATTGCTATTGATGTTGAATAATTTGGTCTGTGGACATGTCTATGTTGCTGATTTTAGTTCTTTCATCTGGTGTTGAATTTTATTCTGATTTTTTAGTATGTTATCCTAGAGCCATGTAGGTCTCCCGTTAGATTTTTGATAGATTTTTGTAGGATGTTCTGATATGATTTGTCTGAGCCTGAAGATAGGAGAAGTCTTGATGACTTCTGACTTTGAAGTTCAACTGTGGTTGAACTTCAGAGATAGTCTCCTGTGGTTTGTTGGCTTGTGGGTTCTTCTTGAAGGTGGGAGCTGATTGAAGTCCTGTTGGAGCTTGCAAAGTCGTAGTGGATTAAGGTTTAGTTTAGGAGTTTGTTGTCTGTTTGTGAGGTTCGAGATCCTGAAGTTTGAAGGGAGTTTATGGTACTTTCCTGAGGAAGGCACTATGAATGACTTTCATTCTTTCTTCTCACCTCTTTCGTAAGTATCCAATGATGTCGGAGCCGACTTGTGAGTTTAATTTCTCCTGAGGAGGAATGTAAACTGATCACATGTTGTTGAGCCACATGGGATACGATTCCTAAGTGGAAGCCTCCTAGTACTTTCCTGAGGAAGGTCCTATGAGTCTATTCACTTAGTTCCACTAGTTTACCTAGGATTTCTCAAGTATCCAGTGATGTTGGAGCCAACTTGTGAGTTTAATTTCTCCTGAGGAGAAATGTAAACTGATCACAGTTGTTGAGCCACGTAGGGTACAATTCCTAAGTGTCAGCCTCCTAGTACTTTCCTGAGGAAGGTCCTATGAGTCTGTTCACTTAGTTCCCCTAGTGCATATAGGTTTCTCAAATATCCAGTGATGCCGGAGCCTTCATGTGAGTTTAATTTCTCCTGAGGAGGAATGTAAACTGATCACAGTTGTCGAGCCGCATAGGATATGACTCCTGAGTAGTAATCTCCTGGTACTTTCCTGAGGAAAGCACTATGAGCTTGTCTGCTTAGCTCCCTTTTCTCTGGTAAGCTTGTTCTGAAGCTTGGAGACTGGGGTTGATTTCTCTTGCTTAAGGTTTTGATTAGAGTTGTTGCTTAGATCCCTGCTTAGGGTATTGTATAGAGTTTTGTTGGAGAGATAGACTAGGAGATTGTTTCTTGTTTTGTAGATGGAGGCCCTGCTCAGGGTTAGTCTCTTTGTGTTGTTTGACTTGTGTGATGTTATGTTGCATTAGACTTAGGTGTTCATCTAGATAGTTCTGAATAGGTGCATCTTAGAAGTAGACTTTGTGTGCATAAGAAGTTGAGGTGGTCCTCCTTCTGCTTGTTTGTTATTGCGTGGCTTTGCTTGTTGGTATTTGGTAGAGCTGAGCTCCCTTGCCTTTGTGGTTTGCGGCCTTTGTGCCTTGTTTGTTTAGCTGTTGCATTCATGCATATCTTCAGTATTTCTTTACTTTGCAGTTTCTTGTTTGTGGTTTAATCCTGTTGCCATGATCCCTTAGGAGCTCTGACTTCTCCGCTGCGGAGTTGTCATGATAGACATTAGGATGGTCAACCAGGTGTGATAGCAGTAGGTAGATTCCCCTGTTTCTCAGCTATAGTTCTAGGGTTTCCCTTTCCTTTCTGTAGGATCTTTTGAGTAGCTTGACCCGTAGTTAGCTGAACTACAGCTGCTCTGATTCTTCGTTCCAGACGAAGATATGTAGGCATAGGATGCGATATCCTAGCGAGCACACTAACGACTAACGTTTGTTCTCTCGCGGCTGTGCGATCGAGACTTTCCCGCTAACGACTGATTGTTATCCCTTTCTCTTGCCCGAGTGCATTTGAGACCAGATCGTAGTTGTAGGTTCCCGAGCCTTAGAGACCAGTTTGTTTTCTCACTGCTGTGTGAGAGCCCCTGTTTACCCGTAGTTAGCCGAACTACGTTTGCTCTGATCTTTCATTCCAGATGAAAGTACGTAGGCACAGGACGCGATGTCCTGGCGAGCAACCTTTCCCCCGTTTAGACGTAGGCAGTCGAACTACGTTGACTCTGACTTTCCCATTGCACGAGGGAATACGTAGGCCCAGAACACCGTATGTTCTGTCGAGTCCTGTCCTTTTATTTTCTTTTCAGACCAGCCAGTAGCGTAGATAGATAACACACCCTTTTACCTATAAACACCAAGCGTGGATCCCATCGAGTACGATGGACGTGAGGGGTGCTAATACCTTCCCCTTGCGTAACCGACTCCCGAATCCAGGTTTTGGTTGCGATGACCATACTTTTTCCCGTCTTTGCGAGGTTTACTTCGAGCGTTTCCTTTCCCGCTCTGAGGGATAAATAACGCACGGTGGCGACTCTCCTGTCAAGCCGGCGCCGATTTTCGCAGTAGCGACAGTTGGCGACTCTGCTGGGGACCTATAGCATCTAGGGACTTTTTCCATCCCTTATGCTGGGACTGTTTCCCATCCCCTACGCGAGTCAATCCTAGCGCTTGGGTGTTTATATGTTGGGTGTTGTGCATATTGTGTTTTACTTTTCTGCACTTTACTTTTCTGTACCTTTACCTTTCCGCACTTATTTTCCAGCATTATATTATTGATTATTGCTGTGGGCAAGGGAGGTTACTATGAGTGAAAAGCCGGACCTGGGCTTGAGTACACACCTAGATATAGTTGTGGAGAAGTAGTAGACGAACCTGTCTGCTGAGCAGGCACAGTTCCCTACGAAAATCTGCGCTCAGACGAGATTCTTGCAGAGGTGCTCCTTTCCGGTCCTGAGGATCTGAGGGGAGTCCAGACGTGAGGGTTGTCGACTCTGGGAACCGATCATTTGGAAGTCAGCTAAGTGAGGCCTCTTCATGACTTGATGATGCCACTCCTTCTGGGAATCGTATCGTCATTCATGAAAGTCTGTGACGCTGATGACCGCATAGGATGTCGTACCTTTGTCCGTGGATTAGGTTTATCCTACCTGTGAGAGGGACTGGGTTATTGCAGGAAAACTGGCCTTCAGAAACCATGATTCAGTACCTTTGTCAGATGATGTTCTTGATTCATCTCCGTGTGTTGTCTGGGTCAGATGGGTTTCTTATCTGAGGTTGAGGCTATTATCAGATGGTATTCTCGTCAGATACAGAGGTTCAGATGGTTTTCTTACCAGGGGATTGATATTTTGAGTATCAGATGATAGTTAGTGGCATGAGGTTCTGGTGACCGTGTTGGTTTTCTGTTCATGATCACAGAGATATTCCTCTTCAGGCTACAGCATAGCCCCTATGTTCGCAGATTGCATTATTTATCATATTGCATCATTGCATTACCATCTGCATTCAACTAACGTGTGTGTATTGCAGGTACATATTTTCCCTTCCAGTTCTGGTGTTTGTTCCTAGCAAGACATGGAAAACCTGAAGAGAGTATTGCCCTATAAGTTTCCGTCGCCGAATATCAGTCTATTGTTAGAGTTGATTGCTATTGCTAAGAAGAGGGGAATGGGTGACTTCAGAAAGAGATATGGGAGGATTCTGACCTATGTTTATCAGCCATCTGTCTACGAGACCAGCGGCATCTATACTTTGTTACAGTTTTACGACGCAGAGCTCAGGTGTTTTGTATTTCCCGACTTTGTTTTGGCTCCTACCCTGGAGGAGTACTCTGCACTTCTGGATATACCGATCCGTGAGCAGATGCCTTTTTATCGTACGGACGCTGAGCCTAAGTTGGCTAAGCTTTCTGCCATCCTGTGCTTGAAAGAGTCTGAGCTGTCTGGGAAGATGATCAGAAGAGGAGACGTATGGGGATTTCCATTGGATGTCTTGGTGGAGAAGGCTCGAGAATATGCCCAAAAGGGTAGCTGGGATGTTTTTGACGTCATCCTTGCTGTATTTGTGTATGGCATCGTGTTATTCCCGAACATTCCTGATTTTGTTGATTCTGATGCCTTCTATATTTTGGCTGCGAAGAACCCAGTTCCTACTTTGCTGGGAGATATCCACCATTCAACTCACTATCAGAATGAAAAGCGACGAGGAAGGAATGTGTCTTGCTGTGTACCTCTCCTATGTAGGTGGTTCACCAGTCATTTGCCTAAGTCAGGCCCGTTTGTCACCTCTATCAATTCTCTGGGATGGCCCGAGCGCTTAATGGGATTGACTGCTGAGAACGTGGTATGGACCAATAAAGAGGTATTTGGAGCTGAAGTCATACTCAAAGGCGAAGGATTCCCGAATGTTCCGTTAATAGGAAGGAAAGGTTGTGTCAACTATAACCCTTCTTTATTGATCAAGCAATTTGGGTACATACCTCAAGGAGCGCCAAAGCCCGAGGAGATACAGGAATCTCTGTATCTCACCGGGGCAATAGGGAAAGAGATGCTGACCAAACTTGAGAAAGCCTGGAAAAACTTGCACAAGAGAGGGAAGCTTTCAGGTAGCAGAGGGGATACTCGAGGTCCTAGCCCATATGAAGAATGGATTCGTGAGCGAGCTGTGAAGTTCCTTATGCCGTATCCAGCGGTTCAGCCATTGCATCCTCCTCCGGTAGAGGAGCCTACCACTGTGGACATTCAGGTTTACAAGCAGCTGATGGCGGAGAAAGAAGAGCTAGCCAGGGCTAAAGAGGCTTTAGAGCAGGAGAACGCCCAGCTTCGGCATGAAAGGATTGAAACAGGATATATTTCTAAGCAACAGGATGAAACTCTGAAACATCTAAAGACTACGCTATTAGAATTGACTGAAACCAAGAAGCGTCTGGAGTTAGATGTAGACTCAGTTAGTAGTGTGTTGGCCACCAAGAAGCAAGAGCTGGAAAGGGCCTACACAAAGCTAGCCAAGTTCAGAGAACACTGGGATCTCACTATGACCAAGCGCAAGGAGCGAGAAGAAGGGCTGAAGACACAGATTGCTCAGTTAGAAGAACAGGTCAAAGTGAAGAACGAAGAGCTTGAAGAAGAAGCCTGTCGCCGATACGAGGCCGAGCGCAAGCTGACAGATGCCATAAAGAACTTGGAAGATTTCCAGCATAGAGCAGATGCCAAAAGACCCAAACCTGGGGGCGGTGCCAATGATAAGGCTTGGGAAGACTTTGTCAGAGACATCCAGGGGACAGTCAGGAAGAGGGATCGACTGATAGAAGGTTTGATTTATCAACCAGATCACGCAGAGACAAAGAAGATGGTCGAGGACTTCCGCAACCGTACCTGTATTTGATTTCTCTCTTGTATTCTGTATGTTGAGATCACCACCAGGCATGTTGGCTGGGATCCTCTTTATCATATCAGCTGTATGGAGCATAGTTATGTAACTTCTTGACAAGACTGCTGTTCTAATCAATATATGAGGGTTTTTCCAAATATTATCTCAATGGTTTATCTCGTCTTGCTACCACTGACACTGGAATTGGAGGGAAAATATCTCCAATGCACGCATGCACGTTAGCATTTTTGTATTTCTGTTTGCATAAATCATACTGCATAGCATTTCTCTAGCAGGTCAGAGCACTTATCCAGCCTTTATTTTCACCAGACAGTGATTCTCGAGGAATTGTTTGAGGCAAGAGTGGAGTGTTGAAGACGACCAAGGGGCTGAAGCAAATTTGAGCAGAATCAAGCAGTGTAATCAGTTACCGGTAATTGGCAACTATGGCTGAAGGAGATTTCCAGGCTCCTAACACCTTGGCAGGATTTACTGTGGCGTCCAACCATCAGTATGATTCTATGGAAGGCTTCCCACAAGCGAACAATCTAACTGCAGACCAAGTCGTACAGCCTGCTGTTGAGAACAGAGATCGGCATGAGCAGTTTCTTGCCCGAAATGAACGCTATCCTCCTGTTAACAATCAATGTGTTGCTTTCCCTGTGATGAATTACCGGAGAGATATTCCAGTGTCCGGATTAGTAGATCCAAGAGCTCTTGACTATGGTAGAAGAGTCCGAGTGTTGGAAGAGCAAATGAAAGCCTTGGAAGCGAAAGATGCCGTTAACCTGGATGCTGTAGCCATGTGCTTGGTCCCTGACCTCGTGTTGCCGTACAAGTTCAAAGTGCCGGAATTTGAAAAATACACAGGAGATAGCTGTCCAAAGCTGCATTTGGTGATGTTCTGTCGAAGGATGACTTCGTTTGTGCGAAATGACAAATTGATGATCCATTGCTTCCAGTATAGCCTGACTGGGGCATCCCTGAGATGGTATGTGCAATTAGAGAGTAATCAGATTCGATCATGGGTGGATTTAGCCAGAGCTTTCATAAAGCAGTACGATTACAACCTGGATTTGACTCCTAGTCTTGTAGATCTGCAAGAGTTATCTCCGGCGGAGAATGAATCATTCAGAGCGTATTTGCGAAGATGGAAAGAATTGGCTGCTAGTGTTCGACCACCGCTTCCGGAAAGAGAACTGGTTGACATCTTCTTGGGTACTCTGAAAGGCCATTATTTTGACAAATTGTTCAGTTGCACAAGCTTTGTGGGCCTGATGAGGCTGGGAGAGATTGTTGAGCGAGGACTCAGGAGTGGAAAGTTTCGAGGTGTTCCTTACGTCCCAGTTGATAAGATTGAGTCAGTTGTCAGTTCTCAAGAAGAGTGGGAAGGAGATGACGCCGTCTCAGAATCTTTAGCATCTCAGGATCAGTTTTCAGACACCTCAGGTCAACGATCATCCTATCGCAGATCGCGTCAGCATGCTCCACGAAGACCAAGGAAACCTGAAAGGCAGTTTACTCAGCTACCAGTGTCGTACAGTCAGTTGTTGCCAGATCTGGTCAAAAGTGGATTGGTAGTGCCGAAAGAGACTAAGCCGGTGATTCCACCGTATCCTCCAGGTTTTGATGCCAGCGCCCGCTGTGAGTACCACGTTGGGGCACAGGGGCATTCCACCAATGATTGTAAAGTGCTTAGAAGTCAGATTCAGGATCTGTTAGACTCTAGCCGTATTTGCATCACTTCTCAGGGTTGTGTTCAGATTAATGATTTTCCATCTTCCAGTTGTGGGGGTTCGTCAGTTAATGTCATGGAAGACTCCACAGGAAGTGTGTGCTCTGAAGATTATCAATCAGAGAGTTCAGTTGAATATGGGGGAAGTTTCTAGAGGTTTCTGTGCCGGATGCCGCATCTGTTTTCTCTGCTTAATCCGTTTAGCTTTTTGTGCATCAGTATTTGTCGACCATCACCAGGATTGTTGGCTGGGGTCATTGTATTCATACTCATTTGTGCTTACCTGCTGATTTTGTTGGTTGTACATATGTGGGAGATGTTTGTCTGTGTGCTTATAGCTTGAGTTTCTCTTTGTCTCGTTATGAATATGTGTTTGCTTGCTGCGCTGCATTATCATTTAACAGGTATATCAGAACCGTGGGCCTTATTTCCTCATCATTCAGTTTGTTGCAGGAACTCCTTCAGAGATATGGAACAGAATCAGTTTGAATTGATCGAAGTCCGAAGCCAGCTGGGGCAGATGATGAAAGACATGCAAGAGATGCGTCTAGAGCAGAAGATTCTCAAGGAGGAGAACAGTCAGCTGAAGACCCAAATGAGCTTGATCATGGAGGTAGTC
The DNA here is from genome assembly GCA_963859935.3 of Lathyrus sativus. NCBI lineage: Eukaryota > Viridiplantae > Streptophyta > Magnoliopsida > Fabales > Fabaceae > Lathyrus > Lathyrus sativus. The sequence continues at coordinate 51,246,010 of OZ012738.1, forward strand.
AAGAATGTGCTTAGGAAAGAAGACGATCTGCTATTTGAAGCCACAATGAAGAAGCTCGTGCCACCTGTGCATGTGGAACCTGAGCAGCAGCAACAGAAGATACATCCGGTTCAGCGGAGGATCCAGGAAGGGAAACCAAGGAGAATATTTGAGGCACCACCTATGACCTATGCTGAGCTCTTGCAGATCTTATTGAAGTTTAATCTGGTTGAGAAGAGAACATTGTCACCACCAACGAGAGCATTTCCTCAAGGGTACGATGCCAGTAAGCAATGTGAATTTCATTCCGGGGCATTCGGACATGACATCGAGGGTTGTCATGCTTTCAAGCACAATGTTCAAGACCTGATTGACTCGCACGATATTGAATTCACGCCGGGCGGCGTAGCGGTGCATATTGCTCCTGTCTCAGTCGATGCTAAGATGACAGACGTTTCTAAAGCTGCAGTGGGTCAGAAGCGTGTCCTGGACTCCATGGTGTCAGAATCTCCAGGCCCACAACTGTTGCCTATTCCTGGGGCAGATCTCAGAAAGAAAATGGTTAAGCATAAGGAGAGCGCTAATCAGTACATTGAAGGTCAAGAAACCAATGTTGCATTTGATACAAAGGGTGTTCAAGGGTCAACCCGGTACCAGCAGCAGCAGCCACCGCAGGGGGCACAGCAGGCTCAGCGAAGATTCCAGGGTGGCAAGCCGAGAAGAGTGTTTGAGAAGCCTCCCTCAACCTATGCTGATTTGTTGCAGACATTGTTGGGGTTGAATCTGGTAGAGAAAAGAACTCTGGCACCAATAACGGGAACTCCCCCGTTTGGTTATGATGCCAGCAAGCACTGCGAGTTTCATTCTGGAGCCCCGGGTCACGATATAGAAGGTTGCCATGCTTTTAAGCACCAAGTGCAGGATTTGCTTGATAGTGCAGCAATCAGCTTCGGGCCAAGAGGTCCTAGAATCATCTGAATGAAGGAGGAAGGGCTCTATAATTTGGTTGAGTCGTTGAAAGCAGATCAGGACAGCATCGTATTGCCTCTAATAAAGATAGCTGGTTCAGCAGCAGGGCAGATGCAAAAGCCCGGTTCTCAGAAGCTAGCATATTTTCTTTGTTTTAGCTTGTCATTTCTTTACATTTGTAGTTGCTTTCCTGTTTGAATTTGTAAACTTGTTTGTAAAACTCGTTGTTTTCATTTCAATTGATGATAATGAAATAAATATGCATGGTTTTGATTAAATCCAATCGTGTTCACTAACTGTTTTGCAAATATCCACTGCTTGGTTAAGAAGGAATTTGGGGAGGATGACGAAAATGACCGACATGCAACTACCGATATTGTATGCTTTCGAAATAAAACCTGCTGATGATGTACAGGCATTGTTTCAAATCCCTAAACACCGGAGATATAAGGAAGATAATCCCTTGTCAACCCCTTTGAGCCTTGTAGTAGGAGTTTCTTTCTGAAAACGAAAAACCCTCAATCATAACCTGGGGCAGGGTAGGTGTTAGCTAATTTGACTGAGCGTCCAAATTGCAAAAGGAGTGTCCGTTTGAGGATCAATCACACCCCTAGAGGTCGTGCCTAAAAGACCACAATGGTTCAATCAAGAGTGGGACAGCCACATCATTTCCCAAAGAGTCAGGCAACCAGCGTCACACGACTTGTTCGAAAAAAGAGAAGAATGAAAAAAAATCAAAAGCCTGCTAAGTCAAGAAAACTTCAAAACAAATGACTTAGGCAAAAATGAGGGCATCCCGCTGGACTTAAAAGAAATCAAAAGAAACTCAAAAGGAGTCAGTCCAGGCAAAAGTTAGGGATATGAAAAGAAAAAGATGAAAAGGATCAAAAGAAAAATCCTCGATGGAAATACGAGTCGTGTGACCTCAAGTGTCAAAGATGAAAAGTGAGTGGCTGTCACTCCAAAATCCAAAAGTTTCTCGAACTATCATTCCTATCTTTCAACCTCTGAGAGGTGAGCGCTAAGGTCAAATTAGCTGAACGTAGGATGGAAGAACATCAAGGAGAACGGGTGGTTTAAAATAAACTTTGAGCCTTTATCCTTTCCTTTCAAAACCATGAACCTGACCATGTTACAACCTTCAAAAGTCCTAATTGAAGTAGGTTGTTTCGAAAGCATACTCCGGTAAAGGTCGCGTCGATTCTGGCTCCTAAAAAAGGTTCCTCTTACCATGTTGGTAATGATGTTGATAAAGGTTTTGTGCATTATATGCCATAAACTGTTTTTCCTTTTCCCAGTGAACAGATTGGATGTCAAAGCTGTCATATGTGTTGCATTAATACATCTTTTATGCATAACAACTTGTTTTACTTGCGAGTAAGCGCTGGACAGCAGGAAAGTTTCCTACAATGGAAAGTATGATCAAGATAGAATGCAGAACGCCCAAATGTTCCGAGAGCAGGGGCAAGCTTTTATTGTGATCCCCAGTCAGGTCAGCCTTTTCGAAAACAGTTATTCTAGGGCAATCAGGTTGAGATTCGGTGAATACGTTGTAGTCAGGAGGTACTACTCTGAATCAGATAATCAGGGGCAAGGTCATTGCAGTCAGGGGCAGACCATCTTAAGCGCGCAAAGGTTATGCGAGAAGCATTCAAGGTGAAGTATCTCTTGGAAGTTCAGAATACTGAGGCATATGATATCAGAACCATCAGGGCTCAGGTTTGCAGATTTCCTTTCAAGGACTATCCCCACAGATGTCATGTAGGCTGTGGCATATCAGAAGAGAAAGGATTGTTGTTCTCCGTACCTATAGGGTCATTCAGAGTTATTCGAGCAGATGCAGTCGATTTTCGAGAGCGAGATGAATGCGGGAAGTTGTGTCACTATCCCTTGACTCTTCACTAAAAGGCTGTGTATTCAGAAAGAATATTTTCCAGTGTCAGTTGTGCCTGACCTAGTAAGATAGCTTAAGAGCTCAAATCCATGTTTGCGATTACTGTGAAACCCATTCGTACTGGCGCATCAATTTCCAGATCCAATCTTCGTCAGTACGCAGGAGGACTCCCTCCATTTTCTCCAGCAAAGACCAATTTGTCATTGGTATGGATAGGTTATCCCCCGGAGGAGTCTAATCATATTCAGCACGTCTGCTATTTCACAACGGAGTTATATTCCCCAGCAGGGTATTACTTCGTCGAGGTGTTCGGTCAAGTTCCCAATATCCCCAGCAGAGTTGATTTCGCTCTCCCAGCATTTATTTTGCTAGGACGATGCAGTGATGTCCAGTTTATCCCCAGCAGAGTTGGCCTCGCCTTCAGCATTTATTTTGCTGAAGTGGTTTTCTGTACCCGGCCTTCTCCGGCAGCTCGAGCCTGCTAGCATATTGCATGCATCATATTTGCATCATACTTGCATATCATCGTCAAAATGCGTAGCATTTCCATTCAGAATGGAGCATTACGCTGTAGAAAGATTAAAGCATTTGCATATGCATACAAAGCATAAGTCAGGTTTTCTATCAGCCTCATATGGCGCGTGAATTACTCTATGATCAGTTCAGGGGCATTTATCCAACAACAGTATTCAGACAGTTCAGCAGATTATTTGCAACAACAATTATGCTTTGATCAGTCAGTCATCTGATGTTGACAAGCTTTTCTTCCCGTCAATTCATATTGACGATGTGTTCCTCCAATAAATGGACTTCTCCGTCTATCATTAGACGTCTTGAGTGCGAATGTGGTTTTCTTTCCGTCTATCCATAGACGATGTGAAATTGCGGATGGTCGCAGTAAGGTTTCAAGAAGGGGTTTCCCCAGGATATGCTTTTCTTCCCGTCTATCAGTAGACGATGTGAAGTTTTGATGGATTCTCAATAAGGTTCCAAATAGAGTTTCTATAGCAAGTGGCTTTCCTTTCCGTCTATCAGTAGACGATGTGAAGTTTCGAGCTACTGTTCAGCGGGTTTTCTTATTGCCAGATCATACAAATGATGAGGTGTTTCCCCAGCGAGTCTTCTCCGGCTATCCTTAGTTGTTGAGGAGTTTCAAAATGACTTTGAATGATTGGTTCTCTTTCTGTTTATTGGATGAGATGACGTTTCAAGAGGTACTTTTCTGACCATCAATCCTTAAAAAGTGGTTTTTCTTACCGTCGGTCCATACTGACGATGTGGCCCCTTCAAGGATATTGATCTTTCCATCAATTCCCGTAGACAGAAGAATTCTGAAATTCAAAGGATGGTGTTGAATTGCGTTATGGTGTCTTTCCGTCTATCCTTAGACGATGTGAATTGATTTGTTCATCGATCAGGATGATGCCGTCTACTCTTAGACGATGTGTGTATGGAGATTAAGAATTTGATCCCGTCTACTCTTAGACGATGTGAGTTTGGAGAATGCTTCTTCCCGTCTATCCTTAGACGATGTGAGTTGTTTTGTTTCATCAATCAGGATGATACCGTCTATCCTTAGACGATGTGAGTTGTTTTGTTTCATCAGACAGGATGATACCGTCTACTCTTAGACGATGAGAATGTTGATTTGTTTCATCAATCAGGATGTTCCCGTCTACCCTTAGACGATGAGAATATTGATTTGTTTCATCAATCAGGATGATCCCGTCTATCCTTAGACGATGTGAGTATAGAGATTATGAATTTCTTTCCGTCTATCCTTAGACGATGTGAGTTGTTTTGTTTCATCAATCAGGATGATCCCGTCTACTCTTAGACGATGATAATATTGATTGTTTCATCAATCAGGATGATCCCGTCTACTCTTAGACGATGAGAATATTGATTTGTTCATCAATCAGGATGATGCCGTCTACCCTTAGACGATGTGCATATGGAGATTTGTGAATTTCTTTCCGTCTATCTTTAGACGATGTGAGCATGGGGATTAAGGTTTTCTTCCGTCTACTCTTAGACGATGTGAATATGGAGGTTATGGTGACTTTCCGTCTATCCTTAGACGATGTGAATTGGGAGATTAATGTTGTTTTTCCGTCTATCATTAGACGAGGAGAGTATTCAATCAGGGTGTCTTCCCGTCCATCTTTGGGCGATGTGAGCATATTTCTCTTCCTGCCTATCAGTAGGCAATGTGAAAGGATCAGGTGTTTTGTTGCAGCTCTCAGGGTTTGTTACATGGGGTATCACAAGCAACGGGTATTCAAATCAGGAGTTCTCTATCAGATGATTGATCATTTTGGTGCCGTAATGACTGGACTCGGTTTTCTGGACTTTATTCTCCAAGCAGTTTACAGTATATGCTCGCGGTTGGCAAATTTTCGGGTTTTATTTGTATTCAACCGTCTCGTACCTCTGAATGTTTGAAGGCTGAGCGCTCTTCAAACCCTTCAGGTCCAAGTCGCTTGAATAGGGGCAGCTGTTGCACCCTAAAATTTGACCGACCGATTCTCCTATCTGACTCGTGGTTTAATTTCATATTCGCAAATCAGACAGATGATTTTTGTGCACAACAGGGGATATCAGAGTTTACAGCTTGATTTTTGTCTATCAGATATGGCAGATTCAGTCCAGATTATCGGGGTTTTATTTTCGGGAAATTGTGCGCTCCTCGGTGATTTTTCAGTGATTTTGGGGATATTCTGATGCCCGGGGATCTCCGTTCGATTCGATCTGGTCTCGTGCGCTTTTATGGGGGTCATTTGCATTCATCTGCATTTTTAGGATTTTTTATAGACTTTTGTGAATTTTTAACAGGCTTTTTAGATTTTTCTGGAATTTAAATAGGGTTTTTGAATATTTTAATAGCTTAATTCTCTTTTTTGGGATTTTATAGAATTTTTAAATAATTTTTAGAATAATAAAGAAAAAGGGGAATATAGTTTTTCTTTTATTACTAATAGATAATAATAGTTTAGAATTTTATAGGTTTTTAAATAGGTTTAATTGTTTTTAAAATCATTTTAGAATTTTCTATAGATTTTAAAATAGGTTTAAGTGTTTTTTTAGATAATATAGAAAATGATATAGTTTTTCTTTTATTAATAGATATTAAATAATATTAGATTTTTAATAGAAAATTAGATTGATTTAGAGTTAATTAGACTTTTAATCATTTTTTAGAGTTTGATTAGGTTAATTCACTTTTTAGAGTTCAATTAGGTTAATTGATTCTTTTTAGAGTTAATTAGGTCCTTAATCATTTTAGATTTAATTAGGATAATATGAGTTTTAATCCTTTTTTTTAGAGTTGATTATTAGGTTTAATTGCTGTTTATTTTAATTCAGTTTTTACAGTTTTTTTCATTCAATTTCGTACTGGGCCCAAAGCAATGCAAGGCCCAGTTTGCTTTTTTTGTCCAGGAATGCATTTCAGAATGTCCAAAAAAAAAATGATCTCAGCATGTCCAAAAGTCCAGCAAAAAAGGTCCATTTCGTCCAGAACCTTCTAGAGAATTCTGGCATTTTCAGTGGTATAAAAGCGCCACGTGTTGGCCATGCAAGGGTCCCACGCGTTTCTCAATCCCCCACGCCACCACACACTCAGAGAAGCCTCCAGACTTTCCCACGTGTCCTCACACCTGTCCCCACCACTCTCTCTCTCAGCGCATGCACGCCACTTGGCGCCCCCACATCACTCACCGGAGATTCACCAGAACACCACCGGCGGCCATGCATCAGCCCTAACTGCACACCGCCGGCCACCGTCAACGACTTCCGGCCACCACCTGAACATCCAAAATCTCCAGAATCCTCAGATCTTCTTCTTCCTCCCCAGATCTCCTCCGTCACCTTCCTCTTCTCATCGCCGGAAAATTCAAAGGCGCGCCGGAAAATTCAAAGAATTCCAGAACGCGTTCAATCCTTCACCTCCTTTCTTCATCAACTTTCTCCAGAACTCGCTCAGATCTTCATCGTCCTCAAGACTTTTTCCAGAACAACTTCATCCTCCATCAATTTCCCAGAACAACTTCAATTTCCAGAATCCATTCACACCTTCATCAATCCTCGTCAAAATCCCCAGAAACCCTAAACATTCATCCTTCAAGCAAGAACAACTCAGAAACTTCTAACGGCGTTCAATCTTCAAGTAATAAACCCAGAAATTTCAAACCACGTTCAATCTTCAAGCAAAATCTTCAGAACACCTCCAGAACACTCATCCACTCAAGACTTCCAGAATCTCGTCAAATTCTTCAGCAAGCTTCTTGGATCTTCATCAGGAAATCTCATCCGGTTGTGGATCTTCAGCGAACCATTAGCCTCCTCAACGAGCGTCAAGCATCGTTCGTCTCTCCAGGTTCTTAACTCCTTTCTTGCATGTGTGTGTTGTAGATGCAATCCTTGAGATGCTTAGGTTAGGTTTTTTTGTTTTGGTGAGTTCTGTTAAGTGCATGCGTGATAATGATTAGGGTTTACTTTTAGAGATTTGATGAGATGTGTTTGAGGATTCTGGGGGGAAGTTGCAGAGAGAGTGAGTTGGGAGAGACGAAAGGGCGAAACGGCGCTAGGTGTTTAGATGAACAGTACCCGAGCGTTTGAGGAGGGAGATGGTTTTTGTTTAGGGTTTGTTCAGATTAGGGTTTGGACACTGGGCTTAGGCCCAAACGTAGTTGCTGAACGCATACACCCTCAACTGCTCGTTACCCCCCCCTTAGCGTATGAGAGACAGAGTAACTGGATATGGGCCTTAGGCCCTAATTTGCTTTTAACACCCTCCTCGTTGAAGCCCATTGAGATAACAACTGAAAACCTTGCTAACGTTGCACCCCCCTCTGGTTTCAATTCAGTTTTTTTTTGTGTTTTCTGGATAACAAACCTGGGCCTATGCCCTTTTGCTAGTTACACCCCCAGAATCAGGGCCCAGCTAGATAATAACCTGAATTCTTGCTGATTGAACCCCCCCATTTCACTTTCTTTTATTTTGATTTTTCTTTTATATTTTCATAGTAAATAAATCATAATAAAAATGTAAATAATTGTTTTTCTGATAATTCTTTTTTCTACCATTTTATGAAAGCATCTAAAAAATTAAATAAAAATAAAAAAATCATTTTGTTTTTGTTTGTTATATTTTGGTATATTTTCCATTTAATTGATTTCTTTTTAATATTTTCAATGCATGCATATCATTAGAAAATTCATAAAAAATATTAGATTTAGTCAAATAATTCCGTTCTTTTTTCTGTAGACTCGTGATTCAGTGTAGAATTTTATGGTGCAGAAATATTAGCTCAATCATGCATTTCCATTTTAACTGCATTTTTTCATTGCTATTGATGTTGAATAATTTGGTCTGTGGACATGTCTATGTTGCTGATTTTAGTTCTTTCATCTGGTGTTGAATTTTATTCTGATTTTTTAGTATGTTATCCTAGAGCCATGTAGGTCTCCCGTTAGATTTTTGATAGATTTTTGTAGGATGTTCTGATATGATTTGTCTGAGCCTGAAGATAGGAGAAGTCTTGATGACTTCTGACTTTGAAGTTCAACTGTGGTTGAACTTCAGAGATAGTCTCCTGTGGTTTGTTGGCTTGTGGGTTCTTCTTGAAGGTGGGAGCTGATTGAAGTCCTGTTGGAGCTTGCAAAGTCGTAGTGGATTAAGGTTTAGTTTAGGAGTTTGTTGTCTGTTTGTGAGGTTCGAGATCCTGAAGTTTGAAGGGAGTTTATGGTACTTTCCTGAGGAAGGCACTATGAATGACTTTCATTCTTTCTTCTCACCTCTTTCGTAAGTATCCAATGATGTCGGAGCCGACTTGTGAGTTTAATTTCTCCTGAGGAGGAATGTAAACTGATCACATGTTGTTGAGCCACATGGGATACGATTCCTAAGTGGAAGCCTCCTAGTACTTTCCTGAGGAAGGTCCTATGAGTCTATTCACTTAGTTCCACTAGTTTACCTAGGATTTCTCAAGTATCCAGTGATGTTGGAGCCAACTTGTGAGTTTAATTTCTCCTGAGGAGAAATGTAAACTGATCACAGTTGTTGAGCCACGTAGGGTACAATTCCTAAGTGTCAGCCTCCTAGTACTTTCCTGAGGAAGGTCCTATGAGTCTGTTCACTTAGTTCCCCTAGTGCATATAGGTTTCTCAAATATCCAGTGATGCCGGAGCCTTCATGTGAGTTTAATTTCTCCTGAGGAGGAATGTAAACTGATCACAGTTGTCGAGCCGCATAGGATATGACTCCTGAGTAGTAATCTCCTGGTACTTTCCTGAGGAAAGCACTATGAGCTTGTCTGCTTAGCTCCCTTTTCTCTGGTAAGCTTGTTCTGAAGCTTGGAGACTGGGGTTGATTTCTCTTGCTTAAGGTTTTGATTAGAGTTGTTGCTTAGATCCCTGCTTAGGGTATTGTATAGAGTTTTGTTGGAGAGATAGACTAGGAGATTGTTTCTTGTTTTGTAGATGGAGGCCCTGCTCAGGGTTAGTCTCTTTGTGTTGTTTGACTTGTGTGATGTTATGTTGCATTAGACTTAGGTGTTCATCTAGATAGTTCTGAATAGGTGCATCTTAGAAGTAGACTTTGTGTGCATAAGAAGTTGAGGTGGTCCTCCTTCTGCTTGTTTGTTATTGCGTGGCTTTGCTTGTTGGTATTTGGTAGAGCTGAGCTCCCTTGCCTTTGTGGTTTGCGGCCTTTGTGCCTTGTTTGTTTAGCTGTTGCATTCATGCATATCTTCAGTATTTCTTTACTTTGCAGTTTCTTGTTTGTGGTTTAATCCTGTTGCCATGATCCCTTAGGAGCTCTGACTTCTCCGCTGCGGAGTTGTCATGATAGACATTAGGATGGTCAACCAGGTGTGATAGCAGTAGGTAGATTCCCCTGTTTCTCAGCTATAGTTCTAGGGTTTCCCTTTCCTTTCTGTAGGAGCTTTTGAGTAGCTTGACCCGTAGTTAGCTGAACTACAGCTGCTCTGATTCTTCGTTCCAGACGAAGATATGTAGGCATAGGATGCGATATCCTAGCGAGCACACTAACGACTAACGTTTGTTCTCTCGCGGCTGTGCGATCGAGACTTTCCCGCTAACGACTGATTGTTATCCCTTTCTCTTGCCCGAGTGCATTTGAGACCAGATCGTAGTTGTAGGTTCCCGAGCCTTAGAGACCAGTTTGTTTTCTCACTGCTGTGTGAGAGCCCCTGTTTACCCGTAGTTAGCCGAACTACGTTTGCTCTGATCTTTCATTCCAGATGAAAGTACGTAGGCACAGGACGCGATGTCCTGGCGAGCAACCTTTCCCCCGTTTAGACGTAGGCAGTCGAACTACGTTGACTCTGACTTTCCCATTGCACGAGGGAATACGTAGGCCCAGAACACCGTATGTTCTGTCGAGTCCTGTCCTTTTATTTTCTTTTCAGACCAGCCAGTAGCGTAGATAGATAACACACCCTTTTACCTATAAACACCAAGCGTGGATCCCATCGAGTACGATGGACGTGAGGGGTGCTAATACCTTCCCCTTGCGTAACCGACTCCCGAATCCAGGTTTTGGTTGCGATGACCATACTTTTTCCCGTCTTTGCGAGGTTTACTTCGAGCGTTTCCTTTCCCGCTCTAAGGGATAAATAACGCACGGTGGCGACTCTCCTGTCAAGCCGGCGCCGATTTTCGCAGTAGCGACACTCGGCAAGGATTGTGGCCCTTGTGCCTACGTATCTTTACTTGAACGAAGTAAAGAATCAGAGCAGCCGTAGTTCGGCCTACGGTGTGCGGGGAAGTCTTGGTAGACACTGCTATCGTGCGCATTCTAGCAGTTAGGTGTATTGCTGCTCGCTCATTGGAGACTTAGGCGTTACCTGTTTGCGGTAGAACGGACGTAGCATGCCTTTCTGGGAAAGGGTGAAAAAGAAAAAGGGTGCTCGCTAGGATATCGCAATCCTATGCCTACGTATTCCCATTATGCATGAGAAATCAGAGCAACGTAGTTCGTGCCTACGGTGCGGATAACCGGTGTGTTTGGGGATGATGTTATCGTGCGCGTTCTAGCAGTTTAGGTGTTTTGCTGCTCGCTCGTTTGGAGACTTATGCGTACCTGTTTGCGGTAGAACGGACGTAACATATCCTGTTTGAAAGGTTGGTTTTCGCCATGCGAGGCAAGGTATCATGTTTGATTGGCTGAGATTGTTTTTGGGGCGAGATAGGTCCTCGGATAGTAACCCCTACAGGTAGTACCCAATTCTTTATCTCAAAGTTTTTGTTATAAAAAGGTGTGGCGAACGAGGCGTCTTCGTATTGAAAGACGAGCGTCGAAACCACCCTCACTACAGTGGGCATCCCTATGCTCGGAGAAGAAGAGGTCTACACCCAATCCTCTCTCTTTAATTCAATGCAAAGAGAACTTCATTCTCTTATTAAAGATGTTTTTGGTTTTGAATGGTAAGTGCTTTGCGACAGAGAACCCTACGGTAAACGTCAGCACTCGGGATAGGAGAAGGCCTACGCCTAACCACTCCATGACCATTCAAGTTTTTGTATGAAAAGGAATTTGAAAATGCACTCGGTACGTGACCGAGGTTTTAGGTGTGAAAATTGTGGAAGGAAGTTGTGAAAGCGAGATGGTGGATAAAAGCGCGTCTTCATATCGAAAGACGAGTGTCGAGACCGCCCTCACTACAGTGGGCATCCCATCACTCGGAGAAGAAGAGGTCTACACCCAATATTCTCTCTTTAATTCGATACAAAGAGAAATTAATTTATTATTGAAAGTATACTCAGTACGAGACCGAGGTTTTATGAGGAAATGTTGGAAGCGTCTTTGTATTGACAGACGAGCATCGAGACCACCCTCACTACAGTGGGCATCCCTACGCTCGAAGAAGAAGAGGTCTACACCCAATCCTCTCTTTAGCTCAACACAAAGAAATGATTTTAAGGAGATGAGATTTGAAAATGGACTCGGTACGAAACCGAGGTTTTGAAAATGAACTTGGCGCGGAGCCGAGGTTTTAGGAGAGAAAATGGATGGAAAGCGTCTTCGTATTGAAAGACGAGTGTCGAAACCACCCTCACTACAGTGGGCATCCCAACACTCGAAGAAGAAGAGGTCTACACCCAATCCTCTATTTTTAATTCAATACAAAGAATTTATTTGTTTGAAAATGTTTTCGAGGATACACTCGGTACGGGACCGAGGTTTTAGGAGGAAAAGCGTTGAAAATGTTCTCGGTGCGGAGCCAACATTTTAAGAGAAAAATAGTTTGGAAAATAGAAAGAATGGAAAGAAAAACGTCTTCGTATTGAAAGATGAGTGTCTAAACCACCCACACTACAGTGAGGATCTCGACACTCGGAGAGGAAGAAAGTCTACACTTAATCCCCTCTTTTAGTTCAATACAAAGATGATTTGATTTTAATTGAAGAGGTTTTGAAAATGAACTCGGCGCGAAGCCGAGGTTTTAGGAGAGAAAGTATATGAGTGCGGAGAATACAAGCGTCTTCGTATTGAAAGACGAGTGTCAAAACCACCCACACTACAGTGGGCATCTCGACACTCGGAAAGAGAGAAAGTCTACACTTAATCCTTTTTTTTTAATTCAACACGAATAAAAATTGATTCCTTATTAAAGAGATTTTAATACCCTTGTTGAAAAGCTAAATATCCTTGACCACTAGCTCACCATTCCACAGCTCTTTGCAAGCAAATTAGATAACAAAACTCATATCATTTGAGTTCAAAATTAGTATCAGTTTAAGGTTGCCATTACCAAATTGAATATACTAAACAAATTAAACATCAGCTGAAATCAAATTGAATATACATGAAACAAGATATTGTTAGAAATCCTCAACATTGCATGAGATAACTCATATTAGTCACCGTAGAATTGATGCCACCAAAGCCCAAAATGCAACACGGCAATATGAAATTAACTATGAAATTATTTATATCACAACCGAGAATCTATCACAATTAAGAAACAAATATTATAAATCAAACTCAATCACTGCTACATAAGGAAAATAGGCATTAATCAACATCATGGTTGTAGAAAATAACAAATGCCTCATTTAAAATAAAAGCACACCAACTGTACCAAACCGTTTGTACCTGATACAAATATCCTTTTAAATTCACTACAGCATGAAGTAACAGCAACAAAAAAAATCCTAAACTCACGGCATAGCTCAACGCGATATTATAATGCAAGCAAAAAAACTCTATAACAGCCCCGAAAGAGGACATCATGTGACGTTACTGGTTACCGAAATACCGAGTCGCGGTTGAAGCTAATCGAAAGATGTCGTTGTTGTTGTTTTCGCTGTATCACATCACATGCTATTGTTAATCTATGCTTCAATGCCGTCGTAACCGTTATCGTCATTGAGGATGCAACAGGCCTTTTTTCAACACAACAGAGCAAATAGACAAAACCAGTTATACACACATTATGAATTGAATTGGAATTAGTGATTACCGCAAAACCCGAAGTCGTCTCTGAACTGAGTCCTTCATTATCAACTCTATCAGTGGCGAGATAATGAGTTCCTTGTTGAAAACAGAAGAAAACTAGATATCCTCAGCAATGAGCTCACCATAAAAGCATGTTTTACACAACTCAAGTAGCAGCATTAGGATAACATCATGTTTTGCTTCTATAAAAACTTAGAAATCTCATCTAATCACTTGCAAACAGAATCTACAACTTGTGTGAACACGAAAAATGCGAGTTGTTGCCGATGAGGGCTTGTGATACAGTAGAGACTCAAACCATGTCGAGTTATACTGCAAACTTGCTGCTGAATTGACTCGGTGATGTTGTCGGGATCGTCGTGTTAAAATCATTACAACCTCATAACTCTGTGGCGAAGGCGGAATCAAGATGCTCGATGTGGGCGCTGTTGTTGGAGTATCTGCGATAAGAAGGGTCTATCGAAGGAAATACATCAGTAGATTCTAAACTCCTCTTTACCAGTTCGAGCCAGCATTTCAGACTCGATGTCGAACTCACTGTTGGAACAAGGTTATATCGTTGCTACTTGCTTGCTTTCGACATCAAGGACGCCGTTTCTCGGATGTGAGGAAACGATGGCCATCTCTTTAATATGCAAAGGCCGAGACATAAGCCGATATTGAGTCTAGATCAAAATTCACCTGCATAACAAACCAGTCACAGACAATAACATAATATCTTCGCGAAACTGAAATGGGAAAACGAGCTGGGTTATCAAAAATCGTTGTTGTTGTGGTAGCGTCGTGGTCACCGAGTCGTTACCGCGAGCTGAAAACCGTTGAGCTGAAGGTCAGTGATCAAATGTTGAGTTGCTTTGGAAATGTTTTGATGAAGCCCTTTGACCTTGTTGCAATTTTAGCTGAGCTAACGTGACGCTTAGCTTGAATGTGTCGGCGTTGATATCGGTAGCTGCGGTTCTCAAAATAATCAATCTTGTACGCCTGTGATCGAATCTCTAGTATTCTGCCACTTCAAACCGCTACTACCCAAATTTGTTAGGACATGCTTCAAGCGCTGATGAGTTCAACTGCTGCTCTATACACCTTGACTTCATATTTCTGCTTCCGGAATTCGACGAAGTCGCAACCTGCACAGAATCTTAACAGCACAAACAGAAATAAAATGGACTCAGTGGAACACAACCCACAGAATTAACATTAAGCTGACGCAACTGTTGTTGTGAAGTTCTTTAAAAGAAAAATTGTTGCTGCTGTTGATTCTGCCATCGGGATATCGCTGTTCCGGTGGGACCATCTTGCTTTCAAATCTTGGATGTAGTCGACTCAAGTATCGAATCTACTTCAGAACCTGCACGTGAAATTAATAACAGAATAATGATCATGACTGTGAGATTTTTAAAACGGAACCCTTTTGAGTAGAACTCGGCATGATATCAGCCGCGGTTGTCGTTGTGATGCTTGAACAGGCCTTTCTTTTTCGGGTCACCCTGTCTTGATTGAACAAGTGCAGAATGCAAGAACACGTTGTGAGGCATGATAATGCAACCAACTACTCCAACAGCTTGTTGAATAGTTCTGGAGCTAAGTTTAGGAACCAAAATACCAACAAGAACAAGCTTTCGCAGTAGAAAGAAAAAATAAAGTAGGTTAACAAAGTGTATATAGGATAGTACAACAAGTCGTCCAGTCAAAGCCTCTGAAGGCGCTTTCAGCACAACTCAAGAAGCCCATCATACCATCATTCGGAATATGAAGTTTTCAGATTAGCAACTTCTCAATAGCATCCTTGAGTTGCTGAATTTGGGATTTCAATTGACTTCCTTCATTAGTTGTAACAGAACAAGCAATCACTGGTCGAGTTACTCCACAAGCACGCCCAAGTGCTTGTTTTGATGTGACAAACACGTAGGGAACATTCTTATCCTCAGCAAGAAGAGGTAGATGGAGAAGAATCTCAAGAGGCTCAGCATCAGCAGCCATAACAACAAACTCAGAAATACCTCTATTCAAGGTCTTCGTCGCTTCATTTGCTCCCTTCTTGAGTTGCTTGTAGTTCGCAGCTTGTTGAACAAGATCCATAATCGTTATTGTAAGCTGCGCATCAGCCAAAGGGTATGCTTTAGGGTTTACTGCATCTCCTGTCATTGTTGATTGAGAAAAGAACGAAGACGATGGAAGACGGCTAGGGTTTATGGTTTAGGTAGAATGAGGACTGAACAGAGACTGTTGATTTTGGTTTTGGGGATTCGGCGGCTAGGGTTTTGGCCGTTTAGGAAGAAGGAAAGAGGATTATCGGTGGAAAATTGTGAGGGAGAGTGACGGAGAAGGGAAAGTAGGCGGCGGATTCTGAAGGGGAGAGTTAGGGTTTCACGTCTGGGTGGCTGCGGCCGTTTTGAGAGATGATGAACCGTAATCGAAATTAGGGTTCCCCCCTTGTGAACAGTGAAATTCTCCTCTTTTTATCAGACTCTAACCCTAACGGGCTATTAACAAATGGGCTTTGCTTTCTCCATTCAAAATCTGACCCTCTTCCTTCAATTTCTTTACATTCTGCTTCCAATTTCTTCCATTTTTAATAATAAAACAAATACTAATAATATGACCTAATAATTACAATATTAATTAACATAACTAATTAATAAGTAAATACTAACAAAATAATTAAATATTATTCACTAAATTGAAAGAAAAAAATAATATTAATTACTTGAAAAATATTATTAGTGACATCTAGAAAGAAAAAAAAAGAAGATAATGTTCACAAAAAATACCTCTTTGGCCACGTGTCACGCTCCTATTGGGCGAAATAGCCGAGATTTGAAAAAACACCCAATCGGGGGTGGACACGTGTCTAAACAGCATGAAATTAAATAAAATATGCGAAAAATAAAATGCGAAAATATTTACAAAAGTTGGCGGGCAAATTTAGGGTATGACACCAAAAACGGCCATGTCATATGTCAAGAGCGCTAAAAACACCATTGAGAAAGGTGTCTTCCCTGGCTAGGGGCAAATCCTGGATGTGGTTGAAAAGCATGATCACTTTGGACTGGGCTACCATCCTGATTAGCAAGTTAGTTCATACAGTCATCAAAAATGCAACTTGATCAAGTTCACAAGCACTAGATTCCAAGTGAGGGATTTTGTGCCAGCCATTGACAATGTAGGTCCTAGCAGCCGAAGTACAAGCTCTGTATGCAAATGTCCGCCGGGTTTCAAACTCAACAACTGGACATCTACATCTACCGTGATTCCCATGGTTTTTCCCATAAACATTTAATGCATTTTGTTTTCCTGTTCCCTCGTCCTCGCTCGAGACGAGTAGATAGCTTGTAAGAGTCTCGCACTTTTGAAACATTATGTGATTAATAAATAAAAGTTTTTTTGCATTCAAATCATGCTCTTATTTATTTCTTTATTTTGTTTTTCACAAATAAATAAATGGAAAAGTTTATTTTATTTTTCACCTTTTCAAATAGCTTCATTCTAAACGTAATTCATAAACATGTAGAACAAATAATTGCATTGATAACAACTTGGCAAACATCCGTGGTAATTTTGGATTCCAATTAACGAAGCCGAAGAAGATGGTAAGGAAGATTGTGAACTACCGGTTGAACTAGCAAAGCTTATTGAGCACGAGCAGAAAGAGATTTAGCCACACAAAGAGCCAGTGGAAGTTATCAATCTTGGTACTGATGATGTCAACAGAGAAGTCAAGATTGAGGCATCCCTTGCTAAGCATGTACACTCTGAGTTGGTCAAGCTATTGAAAGAGTATGTTGATATTTTCGCCTGGTCTTATCAAGATATGCCTGGGTTGGATACCAACATTGTTGAACATCACTTGCCACTCAATCCTGATTGTCCTCCTGTAAAGCAGAAACTCAGATGGACCAGACCCGACATGGCACTTAAAATCATAGAAGAGGTAAAGAAGCAGTTTAACGTTGGGTTCCTAGCCACTTCCAAGTATCCTGAATAGATTGCCAACATCGTTCCGGTTCCGAAGAAAGATGGGAAGGCTCAAATGTGTGTGGACTATCAAGATCTCAATAAGGCAAGCCCGAAAGATGGTTTTCCTCTGCCTCATATTGATGTTTTAGTAGACAACACAACGCAGTTCTCTGTCTTTTCGTTCATGGACGGTTTCTCAGGATATAATCAAATTAAGATGTCCCCAACCGATATGGAAAAGACTACTTTCATCATGCCTTGGGGTGCATATTGCTACAAAGTCATGCCATTTGGTTTGAAAAACGCAGGGGCAACATACCAATGGGCCATGAAAACCCTCTTTCACGACATGATCCATAAAGAGGTTGAGGTTTACGTGGACGACATGATTGCCAAATCCAGAATAAAAGATGATCATCTGGACCATCTGAAGAAGCTATTTGATAGACTCTGAAAGTTTAGACTACGGTTGAATCCGACAAAATGCACCTTTGGAGTTCGATCTGAAAAACTGTTGGGTTTTATTGTAAGTCAGAAGGGCATCGAAGTTGATCCTGACAAGGTTCGGGAAATTCAGAACATGCCGCCTCCCAAAACAGAAAAAGAAGTCTGTGGCTTTCTGGGCCGACTTAATTACATTTCCATATTCATTTCTCATCTGACGACTACCTGCGAACCAATTTTCAAATTACTAAGAAAAAATAAATTGGTTGAATGGAACAATGATTGTCAAGAAGCTTTTGACAAGATAAAAAATATTTGCAAGAACCACCAATCTTAGTACCTCCAGTTCCTGGTAGGCCTTTAATCATGTATCTCACCATTCTCGATGAATCAATGGGATGTGTATTGCGTCAGCATGACGACACTGGTAGAAAATAACATGCAATTTACTATCTAAGCAAGAAGTTCAATGATTGTGAGACCAGATACTCACTATTGGAGAAAACTTGTTGCGCTCTGACTTGGGCTACTCGACGCCTGAGACAATACATGATTTGCCATAATACTTTATTGATATCCAAGTTGGATTCGATAAAGTATATTTTTGAAAAGCCTGATATCTCTGGACGAATTGCCCGGTGGCAAACGCTGTTGACTGAGTATGATATCCAACATGTTACCCAAAAAGCAATAAAAGGGAGCGTCTTATCTGACTACCTTGCTCATCAACTTGTGGAAGGATATCAACAGATGAAGTTTGACTTTCTCGATGAAGATGTTATGTTCATAAGAGATTATGAGACTCCAGGCCCTGATATAGTACAAGAACCAGGGGCGCGATGGACGCTCGTGTTCGATGGTGCTTTTAATGCTAAAGGTTGTGGATTTGGTGCTATCCTCATATCTCCGACAGGTTTTCATCTTCCCTTCACCACCAGATTATGCTTTGAATGCACCAACAATATGGCTGAGTACGAAGCATGTATCTACGGTATTGAAGCAGCAATTGACATGAGAATCAAGATTCTTGAGGTTTATGGAGATTCTGCCCTGGTGATTGGCCAAGTCATCGGGAACTTTGTAACTCAGGATTCCAAGCTAGTTCCGTACCAGAAACACATCGCGTAATTGATTTCCTACTTTGATGAAATCTCTTTTCATCATATTCCTAGGGAAGAAAATCAGCTAGCTGATGCTCTTGCCACAGTGGCGTCCATGTTCATGTTCAAGTGGAAGAATGAAGCTCCTTCTATCTGCATTGATCATTTGAACAAACCAGTACACTATTTAGCAATCGAGGAAGAGTCTGATGATAAGCCTTGATTCTACGACATAAAAAGATATCTGGAAAATAGGAATATTCTGAGGGCATCACTATCACTAATAAGAAAGCTCTCAAACGGCTATGTGCCAAGTTCTTCTTGAGTGGTGGTGTACTGTACAAGAGGAATTATGACTATGTGTTGCTCATATGCATGGATAGACACGAAGCAGACACAATCATAAGGTCCATACATGAAGGTTGTGAGGGTATGCTATGGCTAAAAAGATCCTTCGAGCTGGGTATTACTGGACAATAATGGAGGTAGATTGTTACAACTTTGTCAAAAGATGTCACAAGTGCCAAATCTACGGTGACAGGATCCATGTGCCACCAACTCCATTGAATGTTCTGACTTCTCCTTGGCCCTTCTCTATGTGGGGGTATTGATATGATCGGAATAATCAAGCCGAAGGCTTCCAACGGTTATCACTTCATTCTAGTTGCTATCGATTATTTCACCAAGTGGGTTGAAGCTGCTTCTTATGCAAATGTCACACGACAAGTGGTTGCTAGATTTATCAAGAAAGAGATAATTTGTCGCTATGGTATTCCTAGAAACATTATCATTGACAATGCAAGCAATTTGAACAACAAGATGATGCAGGAGTTGTGTCAAGAATTAAAGATCGAGCACCATAACTCTTCACCCTATCAGCCCAAGATGAATGGTATCGTTGAAGCAGCAAATAAAAACATCAAGAGGATTGTCTAGAAGATGGTCAAGACTTACAAGGATTGACATGAAATGCTTCCCTTTGCATTGCATGGCTACAAAACTTCAGTTCGTACTTCTATTGGGGAAACTCTGTATTCGCTTGTATATGGTATGGAGGTTGTTCTACCCATTGAATTTGAAATTCCTTCTCTCAGGGTCATCATGGAGGCATATCTCGATGAGGCTGAATGGGTTCAATCTAGATACAAATAGCTGAATCTCATTGAAGAGAAACGCCTGAGAGTCGTTTACCACGGTCAATCATATCAGAGACGTCTCAAGCAAGCTTTTGACAAGAAAGTTCTTCCTCGAGCATGAAGGTGAGAAAAACACTTAGAAGGGGAGTTGAATAAGAGTTTTAAGAAAAATGGCAATAAAAACAACACAAGATTTTTATCCTGGTTTGTTGAACTCAACTACTCCAGTCCACCTTATCAAAGATGATTTGCCTTTCTCTGCAAGGACTTAATCCACTATTGATCAACTGATTACAATAGAAAGCACTAAGAACAACTGTCTTAGTCTTCTCAAGAACTACTGACCACACCTTAGTCTTCTTAAGGAACTTCTTACAATTTAATGTAAACTAAGAAGTGTTTGAATGCTTCTAATAAGCTGTATCACAACTGTGATGTTTACACTTAAGATTAAGTACAACAAAAACCTATATGGTTTTATGAAAGATCAAATGAATAAGATCTTGAGAGATTTTCTCTTTTATGAATCAAGCGTGTATTTCTTTCTGAGTGATCTAGCAATGAGCCAACTGTAAGTAGTGAATTAGCAACCTCAAAATGTTGAAGTAGTTCTTCTTTTATAGCTTTTTCAAATGCCTTGAGTGATGTGCATCTGAATATAATATTTGATTGTATGACTCTTCATCGCCAAAAGTATGGGCAGAGATATGCTTTCTGCAGAAAGGTATGGTTGTAGAAGCCTTGGGATTTGCACCACATCACTTCTTTGGACAAATTAGTCGTTGGTTACTTTGGAAGTAGCACCACGTCTAATTAAGTTTACAGCTTCTTTAGAAAGCTTCCTTCAAGATGAAGTCTTCATAATATGCACTTCAGAATTTGTAGTAAGCATAAAAGGTATGGATTGCTTTAAGATGATCAGAGCTTAAGATGAATGATAAGTTTAGAGTCTTGATAGATGATCAAATCTTTAATGTATCAGAGTCTCAATCTTGATTAGATTTTTAATATATCAGAGTCTCAGTCTTGATCAGAGTCTTCATCAGAGTGTGCAGCAGTATGTGCTTTGAGCATGAATATTAATGATAAGAGTCTGGTAATTAAAGCCTCTGAGTTTATAGTGAAAGATATTCAGAGTTTGATAAGATCACAGCTTTCAGCTTTTGTATACTTCTTTCATTTACACTTCAGATCATTCTGTAGCTTCTGATTCAGATCCTTCTGGCAGCGCTTCAGAATCTTCTGATAGTCTTGCATCTGATGCTTCAGAGCTTTGCATAGTTTCTTTGTACTTATGTATTTTGCTTCTTTAAGAGTATTTCATTTTATACCTGAAACAATAATACTTGAACAAATTTTAGAGTGTATATTTACTCATTACAAAATTCCATAAAAGTTATCATCAAAACGTAGAGATATAAGAAACACCAATCTGTGTTCTAACAATCTCCCCCTTTTTGATGATGACAAAACATAAGGAATTTTGTTCAATAAGAAAGAAATAAAATAAATAACTCCCCCTGAGATTAAGAATCTCCCCCTGAAATGAATACTCTAATAGAAAAGAACACTTCCCTTTTTGTTTGAGTATATTTCAGAACCTGGTAGAAATCCTTGTTGAGAGAAAGAATCAGAGCTTGGATGCAAAATGAAGAGTCTGGTGTATCTTCCAGAATCAGAGTCAAAATTTGCTTTCAAGGATCAGAGCCTGGTTGGATAATTCTCAGGGTAAATTCAGATCATTTTGTTAGATGAAATAATGAGATCTTAAAGTCTTAAGTTTCAATGTTAGATTAAAACAATGTCTGAATTTCATTTTTAGTATTTGCTTATGGATTGAACAGTTAAATTCTATTTCTCCCCCTTTTTGTCATAATCAAAAAGAATTTTAAAGACAAAAAAGATAATAGAAGAAGAGAAAAACATAACACACAGATGAAAGACAAAAACAACCAGATTTAATCAGATCAAAATAGCACAATAGCATAAGAAGTTCATAGAGCAGATGATAGAAAATAGAACAAACAGAAAATAAGTGCAAAACAAGAATGCAAAGACATGAGAAAGAAAACTAGGGCTGGCGAGAAGCAATCAAGGTCAGAAGATCCGTAATCTTAGCAGTGGACTCTTCTTGCTTGGCCATCCAAGTCTTGATTTCTTCAGTAGTCTGTTCCTGTTTTATCATCCATGTTCTGATTTCCTTGACTTCTTGGACAACATCTGGAATCTCAGTCTTCATCTCAGATGCAGAAGGTTCAGAAGCAGATGCAGTTGCCATTGGATGATCAATCTCCATGTCAGTTGCAGGAGTATCTTCTATCATTGTAGAATCTTCAGCAGGAGCATCTTCTAGAAGAAGCACTGGAGTTGTGATAATGTTCAGCAGAGTTTGTCTGACCATTTCAGCAAACTTAGCCTTTGCATCATCAGCACAGAGTATTCTGAGGTCAGATGCAGCAGAGTTGAATTTTGATATGAATCTGTTCCAAGAAGCTTCAGATTCAGCAGGATTCAAACTAGCCATGAACTCTTTCTCCACAGAAGCAATTCCCATACGTAGTTCCTTCTTGAAATTCTTGAACAGAGTAGAAACATCTTATATGGGTTTTGGGTTGAGAAAGTCTTCTATGGTTATAGGTTGTGATGGTTCAGGAGGTGTTTGAGTTTGTTCAGGAGGTGGGTGATCAGATGATGGATGTTCAGATGGTTGGGATATGGATGTTTGTGGTATGGTGAGTTGAGGTATGGAGGTTGATGTAACAACATCAGATGAGGATGGTATAAAATCTGTGAAGTTGAATTTGAAGCGAAGAGGGTTGTCAGATGTAGGTAGATCAGATGGTAGTGGTTTATAGGGATCAGGAATTTGTAAGCTCGTTGGTGAGGGGACTTCAGATTCATCAGAATCAGATGATTCAGTTGAATGACATGAAGTTGAAGAGAGGACATACAAGGTTGCAAGTGGTGATACATCTAGAATGTTTTCAGATGATTGTTGGACAGATGGTTCAGGATTTTTGATGGTTGGTTCTTCTGGTGGTTGAGTAGATGAGAGTGGTTCAAATTATTTTTGTTGTTCTGATTGTGTGTGTTGTTCAGAGGATTGTTGTTTTTGTGATTCAGATGGTAGTTGAACAGAAGATGGTTTAGAATGTGTATGAGATAAATTGGGTTGAGACGAATGAGGTTCAGATTGTTTAGGTGGAGATGGTGGAGGTGAAGGTGAGGATGAAGGTACAGATGGTTTGGGATCAGATGTTAATACCTGGCGAATTGTTTCTCTGATTTCTTCCACAGTAGCTTCTGGAGGATTTTCTTTTTGCTTCTTGTCCCTTTCAGGCTTGTCACCAGCATCAGAGGCTTTCCTCTTGGGCTATGCAATAGATCCTTCCTCAGCCTTTCTCTTCCTGCGCCTTTCTCTCAGAAGATTTGGCAATACTTCTCCTTCCTTCTGTACTATGTTAGCAGGCAGAGGAATACCATCTCTTAAACATTCAGCAATGTAAGTCAGAATGATGTGCCTAGGTTCATCAGCACTGAACATAGGAAAATCTGCTAAAGGAATTCTCCTTCTGCTGACGTCTTCAGAGTGAAATTTCTTGGTTTTTCCAGCAAGCTCTGAAATGACCTTCATTCTCTTTAGAGTGTTCCCATTTATGACAGATCCTATAACATAGGACAGATCCTCTGTCACCCCAGCATCAAACAGATGTTTCATAAGACCATTCTCTGTTAGAATGTCTGATATCAGTCTTCCCATAGGGATCCAAGTTCTGATTTTTCCAGCTTTAACCCTTACTTTTTCTCTTGTTTCTTTGATATGGTTCAGAAGATGACTGAACAGAAGATAAGGTAAATCCACTTTCTTTCCTTTACTCATACAGAACATGAAGTACATTTGTTCTGAATTTACATAATCTGGTGAGTTAGAAGATTTCCTATGAAAGATTGAACTCATGAAGATCTTAGCCCAGATTCTGTAAACAGGTTTCAGATCTCTGACCTTATTGGATGGTTCTCCAGAAACACAAAATTCTTGAAAACTTTCAGCCAAATCCACACGATCAGTAGCCATACTTGTGATTCCCTCAGTTTCCTTATACTCAAGTAGTTGTCTGATTAATTTTTCAGTGATGACAATTTCCTTCCCAAGAACAAATGAATGAATGAACTTAGGGCAAACTTGAGCGTGTATCCAGAATTCTTTTACCAAGGTTGGATAAACAGGACCCATCATCCTGTCAAAATACTTTTCCCAGTTCTAAGCTTTGATGGTTGAAAGGAGATCAAAACCATTTTCTTTGATGGATTCAAAATCCACAAAGTTCTCACACAGAACTTCAAGTTCTTTGAATGGAGTGAAAAGAGTTCTTGCAGGTGCTTGGTACACAACAGCAGTTTGGGATGAACCAGCAACATTTGGAGATGATGCAACAACAATTGAAGTTTTCATTTGAGCAGGTGTTGAAGAAGGTGAAGCCATTGAGGTTCTTGAGATGCGTTTGGGTTTACGAGAGTTTTTGGGTTTTGAAATGAGATGGAAACAATAGAGAAGGCAGAAATGCATATGAGAGATGATAAGAGTAAAGTGTGATTTGTGAAGTGTTGTGAGAATTTATAGAAAATTTTTAGGGCATGCAAAAAGACACACACTCTCAAGCGTGCACAAGCATTGAATGAAGTGAACCATAATCAAATCAAGCAATAAATGCAAAGAATAAAATCATATCAAACATTTAAGATTCTGACATAAGGGGGGAAAATCAAGAGATTTTGGCTTTTCAAAACAATACCTCAAATGTCACTTCAGTATGGTGCACTCTACCTTTCCAGATTCTGAGCTACACGTGTTTGCTTGCATGTGCCTCTGAAACTCTTTGAGAAATGACACGTTAGGCAACATTCAGATCCTCTGAGCCTTGTTAATTCAGATTTACACACAAAGAAATAAACACAGAATTCAACAGAAGAAATACTTCAGAGTTTAGACATTTATCATCTGAAAAAAAATTTCATCTGATGAATATTTTATTCTGGACAGAAGTCCATACTAATATTTTTCAGAATAAATTTAAATCTATCTTCAGCAAGGGGTTTTGTAAAGATATCATCCCACTGATGATCTGTATCTACAAAGTTTAAATTGATAATTCCCTTCTGAACATAGTCTCTGATGAAATGATATTTAATCTCTATATGCTTAGCTTTAGAGTGTAAAATGGGGTTTTTAGATAAGCATATAGCAGAAGTATTATCACAGAAGATAGAAATGTTATTCTCAAGGATCTGATAATCTTCTAGTTAACTTTTCATCCAGAGCATCTGGGTGCTACAACTAGCAGCAGCAATATATTCTGCCTCTGTTGTTGAAAGTGCAATTGTGGGTTGCTTCTTGCTGAACCAAGAGATCAGATGACTTCCAAGAAATTGACAACTTCCAGAAGTACTTTTACGTTCTACTCTGTCTCCAGCATAGTCAGCATCATAGAATCCAACTAATTTATACTCATCAGATCTTCTGTAACACAGACCCACATTAGTAGTACCTTTCAGATACCTTAGAATCCTCTTAACAGTTGTTAAGTGTGATTCTCTAGGATCTTATTGGAATCTAGCACACAGACACACATTGAATAAAATATCAGGTCTTGAAGCAGTCAAATATAAGAGAGAACCAATCATACCTCTGTAAAGTTTTTGATCAACTTTCTTACTTACCTCTTCCTTACCAAGTGTGCTTGTAGGATGCATTGGAGTCTTTGCCAATTTGCTTTCATTCAGATTGAATTTCTTCATAAGCTCTTTGACATATTTAGTCTGGCGAATATAGGTGCATTCTGGAGTCTGATTTACTTGGATTCCTAGAAAGAATCTAAGTTCTCCCATCATGCTCATTTCAAATTCAGCCTGCATAGACAAAGCAAACTCCTTTCCCAGCATAATATTGGTAGATCCAAAAATAATATCATCCACATAAATTTGACACACTAGTAAATCTTTCTTAAATGTTTTACAGAAAAGAGTTGCGTCCACTTTGCCTCTGATAAAGTTCTTTTCCAGAAGAAAATTACTTAATCTTTCATACCAAGCTCTGGGAGCTTGTTTCAAACCATAAAGAGATTTTTTGAGTTTGAAAACATGATCTGGAAATTTATCACTTTCAAAACCAGGAGGTTGATGGACATAAACTTCTTCTATAATACCATTTAAGAAGGCACTCTTAACATCCATCTGATAAAGAGTGATGTTATGTTGTGCAGCAAATGAAATAAGAAGGCGTATAGATTCTAACCTTGCCACTGGAGCATAAGTTTCAGTGTAATCAATACCTTCTTGTTGATTGTACCCTTGAGCTACCAGCCTTGCCTTGTTCCTTACAACTTCTCCTTGCTCATTTAATTTATTTCTGAATACCCACTTTGTTCCAATAATGTTGAAACCTTTTGGTCTAGGAACCAGATCCCACACATCATTTCTTGTAAATTGATTTAGCTCATCTTGCATTGCAAGTATCCAATCATTGTCACTCAGAGCCTCATCCACAGATGTTGGTTCAATAGTAGACACCAACCCAAGAAGTGATGTTCCAGATGATCTGATAAAATACCTTGTTCTTATAGGGTCATCTTTCTTCCTAATAATCATTTCTTCTGGATGAGAAGCCTTGATTCTGGATGATCCTTTAACTGTTGGTTCTTCAGAAATATTCATGTTATTCATCTGAGCAGCTAATGGAGTTGCATCTGGCGTAGCTTCTTCTTGAGCTTTCTCTACCTCTGGTTTCTCATATTCTATACTCTGTAGCCATTGCCTATGGTTCCAGATCCAATTATTTTGCCCTTCTGATTCCCTTCAAACTTGACATCTCCTTCAGATCTAAGCTCCAGACTTTGGAACATAGACCTTTTTCCCGTCATATGTCATGAGCATCCAGAGTCCAGGTACCATGACTGGAGTCTTGACCTTGCTGCTAAGGATGTCTGCAACATAGATTATCTTATCCTTAGGTACCCAGATTTTCTTGGGTCCTTTTTGGTTAGTTGCCTTAAAGCTTTTTCTGAACTTCTGTCTTTCAACATAAGACTTGTTCTGATTAGCTTTAGATTTATTAAACACATATTTGTTCTGATTAGAACTTGTGTGTTTAATATCATTTAAGTGACCAAATGTAAACTGAGAATATAAGGGAGGATACTTGATATCCAGTTTATCTACAAATTTTGGATTTAAATCTTCATAAGAGAAAGATTTATATCCAACACCTTTTCTATAGTTTATGCTAATACCATAGATCATTGAAGCCATTTTGCTTCTATCTAGGCTTTTAGTTAGAAACTTCCTGAAACTATAGTCATACTCTTGTAAAACATTTTTTGAGCATGATTCAGATTTTGAATCAGAGTTTAGTTTAGCAGTTTCTAAATTATTTTTCAATTGAATATTTTCAGCTTTTAGTTCAGCTATTTCTGATTCAAACTTGTTACTCTCAAATTCAATATGCTTTAGAAGCGTTTTGTATTTGAGTTTAACTTTACTATAGTTTTCAAGAATATCATATAAACTTTCAACAAGTTCCTGTCTAGAAAGTTCAGCAAATACCTCCTCAGAATCAGATTCTGATTCTGATCCAGATGATTCAACATTGTCCTCAATGTCAGCCATGAATGCTACATTTGCACATTCCTCTTCTGACTCTGATGAAGAATCAGATGCATCTGAGTCATCCCAGGTAGCCATCAGAACTTTCTTTTTATGATCTGACTTTCTTTTTGGATTCTCCTTCTGAAGCTTTGGACAATCACTCTTGTAGTACCCAGGTTCTTTGCATTCATAGCAAACAACCTCTCTTTTTCCAGATCGTCTATGTCCAGAGGATTCTCCAGATCTTCTGTATCCAGAGTGTTCTCTAGATCTTCTGTGCCCAGAAGATTCTTTGTGTTGATCTGGTTTTCTAAAGTTTTTGAACTTCCTTTGCTTATTCTTCCAGAGTTTATTGATTCTTCTGGATAGCAAGGATAGTTCTTCTTCATCTTCAGAAGCAGACTCTTCAGAGCTTTCTTCTAATACCTGCAATGCTTTAACAGCTTTATTAGATTTTAACGCAATTGACTTACCTTTCTTTAGAGGCTCATCTTCCTCTAGTTCAATCTCATGACTCCTTAGAGAACTGATTAGTTCCTCCAGCGTAATCTTGTTCAGATCCTTTGCCAGCTTCAGAGCAGTGACCATGGGTCTCCATCTGGTTGGCAAGCTTCTGATTATTTTCTTGACATGATCTGCTGTAGAGTAACCCTTGTCCAGAACCTTTAGGCCAGCAGTGAGAATCTGGAATCTGGAAAACATTGCTTTAATAGATTCAGATTCTTCCATCTTGAAGGCTTCATACTTTTGGATCAGCGCCAGAGCCTTGGTTTCTTTGACTTGAGAGTTCCCTTCATGAGTCATCTTCAGGGATTCAAATATATCAAAGGCAGTTTCTCTGTTGGTTATTTTCTCATACTCAGTATGAGATATAGCATTTAGCAATATAGTTCTAGCCTTGTGGTGATTTTTGAATTCCTTCTTTTGCTCCTCAGTCATTGATTTTCTGTAAACTTTCTTGCCATTCCCATCAGTGGGATGAACATATCCATCAATAACTAAGTCCCAAAGATCAGCATCAAATCCTAGAAAGAAACTTTCCAGTCTATCTTTCCAATAATCAAATTTCTCTCCATCAAACATGGGAGGTTTTGTGTTGACTCTTTCTTCATATTTGTTGTTGTTGGGTGTTGAAGTTTCAGCAACCATAATGTATATCAACCAAGAGTATCAAGAGTTTTTCCCACTGGATCTTTTCTGGTCACGGTTAAGTGATAGCACAAACAGAACCGGAGCTCTGATGCCAACTGAAGGTGAGAAAAACACTTAGAAGGGGGGGTTGAATAAGAGTTTTAAGAAAAATGGCAATAAAAAAAACACAAGATTTTTATCCTGGTTCGTTGAACTCAACTACTCCAGTCCACCTTATCAAAGATGATTTGCCTTTCTCTGCAAGGACTTAATCCACTATTGATCAACTGATTACAATAGAAAGCACTAAGAACATTTGTCTTAGTCTTCTCAAGAACTACTGACCACACCTTGGTCTTCTTAAGGAACTTCTTACAATTTAATGTAAACTAACAAGTGTTTGAATGCTTCTAATAAGCTGTATCACAACTGTGATGTTTACACTTAAGATTAAGTACAACAAAAACCTATATGGTTTTATGAAAGATCAAATGAATAAGATCTTGAGAGATTTTCTCTTTTTTGAATCAAGCGTGTATTTCTTTCTGAGTGATCTAGCAATGAGCCAACTGTAAGTAGTGAATTAGCAACCTCAAAATGTTGAAGTAGTTCTCCTTTTATAGCGTTTTCAAATGCCTTGAGTGATGTGCAGCTGAATATAATATTTGATTGTATGACTCTTCATCACCAAAAGTATGGGCAGAGATATGCTTTCTGCAGAAAGGTATGGTTGTAGAAGCCTTGGGATTTGCACCACGTCACTTCTTTGGACAAATTATTCGTTGGTTACTTTGGAAGTAGCACCATGTCTAATCAAGTTTACAGCTTCTTCAGCAAGCTTCCTTCAAGATAAAGTCTTCATAACCTGCACTTCAGAATTTGTAGTAAGCATAAAAGGTATGGATTGCTTTAAGATGATCAGAGCTTAAGATGAATGATAAGTTCAGAGTCTTGATAGATGATCAAATCTTTAATGTATCAGAGTCTCAATCTTGATTAGATTTTTAATATATCAGAGTCTCAGTCTTGATCAGAGTCTTCATCAGAGTATGCAGCAGTATGTGCTTTGAGCGTGAATATTAATGATAAGAGTCTGGTAATTAAAGCCTTTGAGTTTGTAGTAAAATATCTTCAGAGTCTGATAAGATTAGAGCTTTCAGCTTTTGTATACTTCTTTCGTTTACACTTCAGATGATTCTGTAACTTCTGATTCAGATCCTTCTGGTAGCGCTTCAGAATCTTCTAATAATCTTGCATCTGATGCTTCAGAGCTTTGCATAGTTTCTTTGTACTTATGTATTTTGCTTCTTTAAGAGTATTTCATTTTATACCTGAAATAATAATACTTGAACAAATTTTAGAGTGTATATTTACTCATTACAAAATTCCATAAAAGTTATCATCAAAACATAGAGATATAAGAAACACCAATCTGTGTTCTAACAGAGCCTTCCACGTAGGCGAACTCGTATTCTCCTGTTCATTCGAATCCATGCGACAAGTGGATTCCCAATTACGAAGGACCTTTTGTTGTCAAGAAAGATTTCTCAGGAGGAGCCTGTTAAGTGCAAATTTTACCTATTTTTGTATATAAGTTTTGTTGCACTTAACGGTACTTTATGTTAAAATCGTTCGAATAAACCCCGCTTTGTTTATAAATGCGTTTACTTTACGTTATAGTGTATATATTATGTTTTCCTGTAAATATCATTGAGTTTAATTGAATTTCATTCATTTTTGTAGGTAATAAAGCATTGATGTTGGAGCATTGTTAGATAAAGCATTGAATAAGCTTTCCAACGCTTCGAACCGGGCGAAAAACGGAGTTACGGTTAAAAAGTTATGGTCGAAACAAGAAATAGTTTGCTGTCATGTTCGCTGGCTGTTTGCTGGCCACTCGCTAAGCGAGTACTGGGACCCATTTTTGTCTATTTAAGTGATTTTTTAGCATTTTTTAGGGTATGTTGTTTGGGAACTTTTTACCCCAACTTCATCCAACACATTCTTGAGTAGATTTAGCTTATAAACAACATTGGAGGGTGCATCTTGACAATCCGGAGTCGAATCCACTTCAATCGGAGTTGACAAACCGCGAGATTTGTGTTCTTTTTCCTTCCTCTCTATGTATTTTTCATTTGTTGGGGTTTTGTATGTAAGTTTATCTTGATTGTATGTATATTTATGGATCTTTGTATAAAATCTCTTTTACAACTCTTTATCGATGGTTATCTTGATTTTTTACTTAATGGGTTTGGATTGTGATAGACATATACTGTTCGAACTCGATCTTAGATGAACATCTATTAGATTCTAAATGCTAGAGATAGATTTAGGACTAATATTCACGTGGGTATCGATTCTTAATGCTCCGTGTTGTCGAGTTGTGTGAGAGATCAACAATGAGACGATACGGTTGATCTCTCGACTTTGTGTTAGAGATAAACTCTGTTGTGAGCGATACGTGATGATATTGACGAGTGAATTAGGTTGCGTGCATTTGATCCATATATTTTTTAGTACATGATGGGTAGAACGAAATACAACTCCTGACGAGTTTTCTCATTTCTTAAGAATGTACTTATTTTCTTGTTTTATGTCTTTTTTTCCTTTTGAATTTTTATCCCAAACCATTTAAACCCAAGCTTAGAGACGTAGAGATTGTCGAACGGCATTCTTTCCCTCACACTGATCCCTGTGGAGACGATAAATCCCGGAGGAAATTCTTCCGAAAATAATATTTTTGCTTGCTGCTTTACCACTCCAACAAAATGGCGCCGTTGCCGGGGATTGGTTTTGATATTGAGTTGCATTGCGATAGTTTCTATATTTCTAAGCTTTGCACATAATTGTATATATATATGCTTGTATAGATACTTGTTTTGCTTTTGTCTTCAATTATGTTTGTTTAAGTGTTGTATATATTTTGTTCTCGTAACATTTGTTCAAGTGGTTGGTTAGGACACTTGCTTTTGGTTTGCGCGGTGAGACATCACATGGCATGAAGGAAGGAAGTTACTAGCTAAGCACAATAAAGGCGTCGAGCTTACAACGTAAAACAAGCATGTTTTTTCCATTTTTGTTTCGTTATTACTTTTTCCTTCTAGCTTAGGTAGTGTGGTGAACATTCATTAAACAAGTTGTTCTCAGATTATTCGTAAAATTCTCAAATCTTCACTTTACAACTTGTTTAATCCATTTTCACCCGGTATTTTATTGTTGTTTGGACTCAAATTTTTGTTTGGTAGCTTGAGGTATTTGAGGTGATTTTTCAAGTTTGAGTGTTTCAACTTGCGAATGCGTGGTAATGATAGTGTTTAAAGTTTTGTACACGTTCAAGGTATGTGTTTATCGCTTTCTAGGCTTTAGCATATTCATGATACTTAGACTTTTTACAATTTTCATGCCATTCATTCTTTTGTATACTTGTTCATTTTGTGAATCACTTTAGTTCCCACCTTTTTGTGAGGAAGCCTTTCGTTGTTCATATATGCTCGGAGTACCAATATTCTTGTTTTAACTGGATTTTATTATGCTTAATCTTTTGTTTGTGTTGATTATATGAAAGCATGAAAAGGATTAAGGCACTTGTTTCATTTTGAGCACAACTACCTAGCCAAATAGTCAATTCACCTTGTGAGTGTGTGATCATTTGTAACCCCTTTGAGCCTTTGGTCATTATCCATGTTGTTTGAGTTTTATTCTTGTCTATGAGTATCAAATTCATTTTTTATGTGGATCTTGATTGTTGTTTTTTCTTGAGCCCTCAACTTTGTGTTGTTGTATGAATTTTTACCTTGCCTTAGAAAGTAGGGAGTATTCACATGATGATGTGGTTGAATTCAAGTTGGGGAGATGATGATTGTTCACTTATGTTGTTGATTGCTATGAGGTTGAAAAATAGAAAAGAAAAGAAAAATGAGAAAAATATGAAAAAGAAAAGAAAAGAAAAGAAACAAAAAATTGAAAAAGCTTAGAAAAAGATAAACAAAAAGAGTAGAATAATGTTGTACTAATAAGTTCTATGTGTTTGGTATAACACTTGGGATTTTGGAAGAAGTTTGATTGGAATTTTGGTGTTTGAAACTTTGTGAGTTTATCACTCCCTTAGGTTTAGGCAAGTTTTTGTTTCGATTAGCTTTAGGAATTATCCCTTGTTTGTTCACCCGACCACATTACAACCCTGAAAGTCCTTTTGATTCATGCTTTTGTGTTTTCAACATGATTTTTGGATGATTGCATAATTTAGTCTTTTGTTTGCAAGATTATTGTGTGAGTGAAAAAAAGCCCTCATTTTGTGTTTTTCATCTACCGATGATTGTTTTTGCTAGGTGTGATTCACGTTTGAGCTTGTGTTGTTTTAGAATGTTTGGCATGACTTTTGTATTTAGCATTTGTTTCGTGATTATGTTATCGTTGAAGTTTAGTGGTAAGTATTCACTTTGCGTGTATCAATTTTTGATTGAACCATTGCATTTGTTTTCCGTTTGTCAAAACTTGTTGTTACGTGATTTCTTGGATTTCGCTTTTGTTCCTTTAGTTGTCGACTTTGTTTGAGGACAAACAATTAGGTAAGTTGGGGAGAGTTGTTAAGTGCAAATTTTACCTATTTTTGTATATAAGTTTTGTTGCACTTAACGGTACTTTATGTTAAAATCGTTCGAATAAACCCCGCTTTGTTTATAAATGCGTTTACTTTACGTTATAGTGTATATATTATGTTTTCCTGTAAATATCATTGAGTTTAATTGAATTTAATTCATTTTTGTAGGTAATAAAGCATTGATGTTGGAGCATTGTTAGATAGAGCATTGAATAAGCTTTCCAACGCTTCGAACCGGGCGAAAAACGGAGTTACGGTTAAAAAGTTATGGTCGAAACAAGAAATAGTTTGCTGTCATGTTCGCTGGCTGTTCGCTAAGCGAACAGCAGTTCGCTGGCCACTCGCTAAGCGAGTACTGGGACCCATTTTTGTCTATTTAAGTGATTTTTTAGCATTTTTTAGGGTATGTTGTTTGGGAACTTTTTACCCCAACTTCATCCAACACATTCTTGAGTAGATTTAGCTTAGAAACAACATTGGAGGGTGCATCTTGACAATCCGGAGTCGAATCCACTTCAATCGGAGTTGACAAACCGTGAGATTTGTGTTCTTCTTCCTTCCTCTCTATGTATTTTTCATTTGTTGGGGTTTTGTATGTAAGTTTATCTTGATTGTATGTATATTTATGGATCTTTGTATAAAATCTCTTTTACAACTCTTTATCGATGGTTATCTTGATTTTTTACTTAATGGGTTTGGATTGTGATAGACATATACTGTTCGAACTCGATCTTAGATGAACATCTATTAGATTCTAAATGCTAGATATAGATTTAGGACTAATATTCACGTGGGTATCGATTCTTAATGCTCCGTGTTGTCGAGTTGTGTGAGAGATCAACAATGAGACGATACGGTTGATCTCTCGACTTTGTGTTAGAGATAAACTCTGTTGTGAGCGATACGTGATGATATTGACGAGTGAATTAGGTTGCATGCATTTGATCCATATATTTTTTAGTACATGATGGGTAGAACGAAATACAACTCCTGACGAGTTTTCTCATTTCTTAAGAATGTACTTATTTTCTTGTTTTATGTCTTTTTTTTCCTTTTGAATTTTTATCCCAAACCATTTAAACCCAAGCTTAGAGACGTAGAGATTGTCGAACGACATTCTTTCCCTCACACTGATCCCTGTGGAGACGATAAATCCCGGAGGAAATTCTTCCGAAAATAATATTTTTGCTTGCTGCTTTACCGCTCCAACAAAATGGGGAGGAGTTGCCACATCCCGTTAACTCCGATGTAGTCAAAAAATATTATGCCTAAAAAATGATAAATAAAAAGCCCGCTAGATTGGAATTTGCAAGGGCAACCTAGGAAAAAATGGGCGCCTCGATGGACCAAACAAAAGAAATGTCCATGCAAAAGTTAGGGACAAAGAAAAAAACAATAATAGCCCGCTAAGTTGGAAACCCAAAAGGGCGACTTAGGAAAAAATGGGTTTCCTGGTGGACGAAAAAAATAATAGAAAATGTCCAGGAAAAATTATGGATAAATGCATTTGACTGTAAACACTTAAGACTATCTTTGTCATGGATAGACCTCAGAAGGGAAATGATCAGTCAAATCATCATCAACGAACACACAGTGTTGGAACCCGGACTTGCAAGGGATGGTAGCCAATGCTGTAATCAATGTAGAGTCAAATTTCCCATTGCCATTTACTTTGTTTTTCAACTTTATTGTAAATTTCCTCATCAAGGATTTTTACATCTGTCGTACCCAAAATTTTGAGCCCTTAGATTCCATTATCATTCCAGGTGCATCAAGCATATGTTATCTAGCCCTAACCTCTTTCAAGTTGTCTTTGTTAAGATGCAGATGAATTAGGGCTTCACATTGTCAAAATCAAGAATCTTGTGGACTGATCAGTTAAGATTTTGGATTGATCTTCTATATATCAAGTCTTCACATCATCAATAGGTTCATATATTACCATGAACATGTGCTATTTGAGGTTGTCAACAAGGGAATTGAAGCAGTGTTGTGCAAAACCCTAATTAGGGTTTCTAGTTGAAAAAGTCAACTGTAGTTTGACTTTTGGTCTAAATGGGTTTCCAAAGCTTGAACCATGGTTCATGATGTTTCTATGACTTATTTAAGTCTCCTCAAGAAGAATGAAAGGTTCAAAAACCCCAGAACACTAAGGATCGATCTTAAAGATTTCAATTGTTCGGTTCGTCTATTTGGAAAGTCAACTCTTTGACTTTTAGGCTTTTGACCCCAAATTGAAGCAATCAAGGTTTCCAACATCATTTTACACCTAAATAGTTATTTTGGTGAAGATTTAATCAAGAATTGATAAATAACTTGTGAATCAAGAAATTAGGGTTTATGAAAAATCCTAATTACAAGCTAATTTGGAATGGTCATAACTTTCAAACCACAAATCCAAATTGAGTGGTCCAAAGCTGGTTGGAAAGCTCTTGAGAAGTCCTAGAAA
This sequence comes from Lathyrus sativus, assembly GCA_963859935.3. Classification (NCBI taxonomy): domain Eukaryota; kingdom Viridiplantae; phylum Streptophyta; class Magnoliopsida; order Fabales; family Fabaceae; genus Lathyrus; species Lathyrus sativus. The sequence continues at coordinate 51,281,796 of OZ012738.1, forward strand.
AGTGCCCTATATGTTTGAGGTCTAAAGATGCATAGATTTTGAGTTATGAGCTCATCAAGTTGTGAAGAATTTCCACACTTTGAAAAATTTCTTGTTTCTTGACTTGTAAGTCAAGTTTTGCAACAAACTTCATGAGGATTTTTGACCTAATTCCCTTTGGAACTTGAACTTTTTCCAAACATGGATGTTGTAGATCATATTTGGAGCTTTTTATAAAGTGAAAGAGCATTTTCTCAGCCATTGTGGTTAGGGAGAATCGAAGAGATCAAGTTAGGGGTTTGCCATGTCACAGAACCAAGTTCAGCACTTGCATTTTGATGCATAAACCACTCAAACCTCATCTAATAACTTGCTTAACTCATTCTCTAATGTTTAAAGACTTAAATGATGAGATTTCAAAGGATTACCAAGAGCAAAAAACCAGAATTGGATTATATGAATTGTTTATTCAAGCAAGTGGATTCAAGTGGCAAGGAAAGAGAAACTTTTTGCAAATTCTGCCACACCTCAGCTACTACATCATCTTCTCTATTTCCTTCAATTCATGTCAAATATTTTGAGGCTATTGATGATGATGAAACACATAGGGATGTGGCTCATGCTCAGAAAAGAGATCTCAAGTTGGATTTGCTCATTTTGCCTCCAAAAAGGGCAAACTTGGCAAGTTGGCACAATCTGCCCATACCTCTCATTCTCCAAGCTTGCCTATAAATAGAACACACTTCTAACATATAAAGAACACCAGAATCAACTAGAAACCAAGTTGAATCTCTCTCATTTCTCTGATCACTATCTTCTTGCAAGTGGTAGAGGTTGCTTCTTTGTGAAGAGAATCTACCTTTGCATAAACTCATCCAAAACCATTTCCAACCACCAAACACTTGAACCAACACTTCAAAAACATCACATATGATGCATTGAAGCTTTCTAAACCATTACAACCATCCAAAACCTGCTAGAACAGAAAGTCAACTCTCATACCATTGAATTTTGACTTTTCTGCACTTTCATATACTAGAACCAAACCAGGCCTTTTCCATTCATTCTAACACTTCAAACACTCTCCATATAAGTTGTTTGAATTGTCCAAGGAATTACAAAAGTTCTGTAACACTATTTCCTAGAATTTCACTTTGAAGCTCTTGGTATTTTCTTGCAAAAGAAGCTATTCTGTCAAGGCAGTGTGGTTGGGGGAGTTTTCATCATTTAAATACCTCATTTGGAGCATATTGAAGCTGCTTAGATCATTATGCATCAACTAACTTTCTTATTTGGTGCATTGACTTGAAAAAGCTATAAGAGGTAAGTGTTCTAACTTGCTACTTTTTAGGTCATGCTATGCTTTGAGGTACACTGAGTTTGAACATGCTAGATATCTCTTATAGGTCATGTTTGAACCATTTCTTGCTCCTAAGCTTGTGTATTCATGACTGCCTATTTAGTTTGGCTTGTTAGCTTATTTTACATGTCATTTCAATATGTAACTTGTTGATTCTGGTTAGGCATAGGTGTTTGGTGTTTGTAAACATCATTTATAGGTCATATGTGACATGTTTGATCATTTGGTTGATGTTGAATTGGTGCATTTCTGTCTGTCACATTATTCTTGCACAAACTTGCCATTTTTGCCACTTCACATACCATCTGTTGAATGAGCTTGTCTATTGATGTATGATGCTTGTAATCACTCTCTATATGTCTCATATGTTGTGTTTGGATCATTATTTGCTGCTTAGAACATGTAGATTGGACTGTCATATTGTTGTTGCACATAACATTCCTATTTCAATGATGTTATCAAATTTTTCACATAGTGCATGATCTAAGAAAAACACCACCACCATTGGATTCCTTGTAAAAAGATACACAATTTTATTTTTTGTTTCATCCAATTTGGTTAAGTTTTGAGTGAGTTATGATCCTTCTTGCAAATCTGCCTAGCCTTGGTTTTTGCCTTGCCTTGGTTTTTTCCCTAGTTTGCCAAGTTTGGTACCTAGTTTTCAAATGTGCATAACTTCCTTGATTTTTATCATTTTGATGCCACTCTCTTTGCATTTTGCACCTTAATATGTCTAGTTTCAATGTGTGAAGAAAGAATTCAAGAATTTTTATTTTTGAAACACTTTGGTACATTTGAATGACATGGCCTTTTTAGGGTTTTCCTTTGGTTTTCATGAACTTTCTTGACATGATACTTGATTTTTCTTGTAAGATTGATCTTTTATGAATCATTATTGAATGTCTAACATGTTTATATGTTTAAAAACACTTATATCTTTGCTTTACCATGATTATACTTGCCTTTTTGAATGCATGGATGTGAAAAGTATGCTTTGGAACTTCTTTGTGAACCATGATATGTTTCTTGATGTTGTAACCTCTTGAACATGATCCTTCACAATCATCTTATTTGTTTATATGTCTTGTTAGAACCATAACATGTATAGGTTTGTTTCTTGCCTTGAAAGATACCATGAATTTTATTTATCTTTCCCTTTGGGAAGTTTGAATCCATGCTTGAACTGTTGTCACTTTTCTTGCCTATCCATGATTAAATGTGTCATATTTGTCTTTAATTAATTCATATACCATGTTTGATCCAAGTTGTAACTTGTTTCCATGAGTTTTATTTGAATACCATTGATGAAAATGTTGTTGTTACACATGTTTCATGCTTGCCCATGTTGGTTGTTACCTTCCATGATTCACCATAATTCACATGTTGTTGTCACACATGTAATACCCTTGTTCAAAGATGTCTTGGTTGTTACCTCTACTTGATTTGTGTACATGCCTTAAATATTATTATGATTTATGCGTGTTGATCTTGAGTTTTGAACTTTGCCATGATAAGTAATGTTTTGATTTCAGCATGATTGATTTGCACTTATCATCTATGATGTTTGATCTTGTAAGAACCTTATTTCATCCCTTTTTAGATGTTGTAACATCTATGTTTACCTTTGGTTGTAACCAGTTGGTTTGATTCTAAACTTCTTGTTAGTGAATACTTAGTTGTAACTTTGTTATTCGTTTTGCTTAATGCTTGCCCTTATCTTATTTGGTTGTTACCTTGCTCTTTATGTCTTCATCATATTTGAATGAATGCATATGTGTGTTTAGGCTTTGTTAAGTTTCCCCAAATGATGTAGCTTGTTAGCTCACATCCAATTGCCTTGTTATCCCTTATTCCAAAGGAAAGTCTCTCTATTGACTTCACAATCATAAATAGCTCATTACCCCTCCTCTTGACTTGGTTAAGTCATTAGGTCCTTTAAGTTAGTTAAGTTAGAACCTATATCTATTAGAATTTTCTTTAAGTCTAAAGACCTACCCCTTGTTAGGAGTATCCTTCAATTAGAACTTTAAGATAGAGTTAGTTAACTCTATGTAAGGATCATTGTCATGATTACTTACTCCCCTCTTGGCTTTTGTCAAAGTCAATCCCTTTGAGTGTTAAACTTAGATCTAGAGAGTTTTTTCAAACTCTATACAAACATTGTTATGTTTGTTCCCCCCTTGGAGTCTTGACCATAGTCAAGTATTCCTCAACCTTAGTAAGGTGAACTACGGCTGCTCTGATTCCATCCTAGTTAGGATATGTATGCATAAGATGTGATATCTTTTCTAGCAAACTTAGAACTATCCTTAGGTCTTTACCTCAACTTTACCTTAACCTTGATCCCATGACCCTATCAAATAATAACTTAGATAACTTAGCATACACATACATAAAAGGTTCCTGTAGAGTACTACAGATGTTTAGGATGTGAAAACTACCCTAGGTATAACCAACCCCCGAAACTCTAGCATTGTGGTTACATAGCGCAAAAGGTTTTTCTTTCTTTAACCTTTCCTTTGGATAAATCAAATCTCGGTGGTGAATTTCAATGAATTAACATTCAAGTTAATCAATAGCTTGATATCTGATTTTCACTGTAACAACATCCTTGTACGCATCTTATGTATAAAAACTTTTTACATTCAATAAAATCTTCATCCTTTGATTTCTCATTTGTCTCTTTTCAGTATTTTGTTTGCAAATTAAACAATTATTTATGATCACATAATGCTATAAAGTGTTGAGAATAACAAAAAGCTAAAATCAACCAGGAAAACATTATGCATTGCATGCTTTACCGAAAATTATGAAAGGAAGATTAGTAGTTTCCCTTTATAAACTTGATTCCCGGTGAACAATATCATGATTGGTAAGGAATGCTAACTGTGTTCCTTTTCTCCAACAAGTACCGATTTGGTTCTTTGGAAGGTTTGTCTACCTTTCCTCTCCCCAACCGAGCCAAAATTTCACCAACAAGTGTAACACCCCAAATTTAATCATGATATTTGAATTAATTATTTAATTGAGAATATTCATGTTTTGGTGAATTTTCGGTGGTTTTGGGAATATTGGAAAAATATGCATTTTCGGGTATTTATTTGATTAATAGCATATAATATTAATTTAGTAGTATTATTATTAATTAAATGGAATATAAGTGAAATAAGGGCAAGTTGGGCATTTGAGGGAGTTAGTAATGATAATGAGGGAAAAGCCCAATTTGTGAGGCCCAAGACTAGGTTGGACAAAATAGAGTTCTGAAAGGGAATTTGAATTCATTTTGTGTTAACCGTGAAAGTTTGGTGGTCAGAGCTCTGAAGGAAAGGTTGGAGGCAGAAGATCCCGAAGTTAATCGTGAAAGTTGTGAATCGACTAAGTGTTGCACCCAAAAATTTGACCAACCAGTTCCCCTATTTGGTTTATGGTTCGACGCATTTCGTATTCGCATTCGCATACCGCATACATTGCATTTTCTCATTCATATTGATTTTATCGGGATTACAGCCCTGTTTTCACATTTCGAGTATTTCAGACCGGTTCGGATAATCGGAGGTTATTTTGAGAAGTCACGCACTTCCTGGGTGTTTTCAGCTTACGCAGTGATTTTGGAGGTTCTTGGTGTCTGGGTTTACTGCTTGCTTCGATCTGGTCTCGCGCTCTCTTTTATGTTGGTTGTTTGCCTTTGTTTGCATTTTTAGGATTTAATAGCCTTTTTATAGATTTTAAATAGGTTTATTATTTTCTAGAATTTAAATAAGGCCTTTAGTCGTTTTTAAAATCGTATTAGCTTTAATAGTATCTTTTAGAATTTATAGGATATTAATAGAATAATAGATTTTTAAATAGGTTTATTGGGTTTTAGAATATTATGGATATGAATTTTATTAGGTTTATATAGTTTTTAATAGACTTTTCTAAATATTAATATAGGGTTTTCTAGGAATTAGTAGATTTTATTAATATTCTTTTTTCTAGATTTTAAATAGATATTAAATAGGTTTTAATAGTTTTAATAAATTTTTCTATTTTTAGAATATTAACCTGTTAGAATATTATTGATTAGGTTTATTGTTTAGATTAATCAGGATTAATTGTTAGTCTTAATTGAGTCTTATGAGTCTTAATCATTTGTTCAGTCCATTATCCTTTTTTTTGGTCCATTTTTGTGCATTTTCGTGGGCCCAGTTTTTTGGAGGCCCATAAGCCAAAGTCCAGCTGCGCCAGGTGTCCTATAAAGGACTTGCCACACGTTCATTCTATTTTCCGCCACCTCATATTTTCCCCACTCCGCATGCAGGCCACTTGGCGCCCATGCACGCTCTTCCCACCACGTGTCCTCACTCCACTCAGCTCTGCATGCAAACCTGACACCTAACCCTTCACCGGAAATTCCCCTGACCGGCATGCAATTCCGGTGACCGCCGTAACCTCTCACCGGCGACAACTCCAACTACCTCCGGCCACCACAACAATCACCGGAAAACCAAAAAAACGCCAGATTCCCCTAAATCTTTATCTTCTCCGATCCAAATTCATCATCTTTGGATCATTTTTCCAGAAATCGATCAAACATCAAGACCAATATCATGTTCTTCATCAACCATTTTCCAGCAGTTCTCAATCTTCATCAAGAACCTTCGTCCGTTCTTCAAACGATTTCCAGAATCCTTCAACCTTCATCCGAGTTGATCGTCTCACTCATCGTCTTGCCAAGAACTTCAACCACATCAAGATCTTCATCTAACACGAAACCTCCTTCAACAACCTCCAAGAACATTCATGTGTTCTTTAATCTTTTTCCAGAAACGGAACCTTCAAGATCCCCTTCGATCATCAACATGCATCAATAATTTTCAACAATCTTCCACATCGTTCATCAAACCTTCGTATGAATCTTCAAGATCCTCAATCGTTTCCCAGCATCTCGTTCTTCAACAGATCTCAGATCTTCACGCGTTGTTCGTCATTTCTTTTCCAGATGCGTCCAGATTCGTCCAATCCTTCACGAGTTCATCGCAGTTTTCCAGAATCTTCCTCGCCTCACCAAAGAACTCCGGACCTTCAGCCATCGTGTTCAGCTACGTCATCCTATCTTCATCCACGAACATTGTCTTTAGCGAACAACCGCATGCAATCCGTCTTTTGATCTTCATATAACTTCAAGAATCATCCTCCACATGCAACGCTTTTCAACAAATCTTCTTCAAAGATCGTCTTCAAGAACAGATGAATTTTGTTTTATTCGTGTGTTGGAGTTTGGATGAGTTAGGTTAAGAGAGAGATTTTGAGAGGAGAAGAAAGATGAAACGAAAGAGATGAGAGAGAGTTTGGAGAAGGGAGGTGAGAGCGGCGTGTGAATAGTGAAAGGGAGAAGGAGAGGAAAGGATTAGGGTTTTTTGGCTGAAGATGTGAAGGAGAAACGTGGCTGGATTGGGTTTGGGCCTCTAAGCCCAACGAAGTTTTTTTGCTACACATACACTCCCCGTTTCTTTTTCCACCCCCCGTGTGCGTGTGTTGTGTGATGGGCCAAGCCCATTATCGTTGCTAACACCACCTCAGTTTTCCATTCGCACCCCCCTGTTTTTTTTGTTTCTGTTTTTCTGGCTGTGTTGTGGGTTGGGCCCAGGGTGGTGATTTCTGTATTTTACACCCCTGTTTTCAGAATGTCCCCCTCTCTTTTGTTTTTAATTTTTCTTTTGTATTGGATGTTTGATTGTAATATTTGTAGATTTATTTTGCTATTTTTCTTCTTAGGAATTATAGTGTAGAATAGTATTAGCATATTTTTAATATAGATTTTATAATATAGAATTTTCATTTCTATTTTCCTTTTAGGATATTATAGAGTTTTTATTCTATTTTTCAGTATGCAAGTTTCTTTATATTTCTTTAGAATATTTTCTAGTAGAATTGCCGTATCTTAGAAGTAGACTATTATTTCCATTTTGTGTTGGATTTTTCTCTTATTTTCGTTCCCATCTGACTTTATTCCCGATTTTATTTCTGGCTGGCCGTGTGACACGATTCAATTGGAGAATGATTTTCGATATCATTTCTCTATCTTGTCTTTGACACGGATATCAATACGCTACCTCTTAGAGTTCGATTTCTCGTATAAGCCGAACCATGACGGTCTAAGCGTCACATTGTTCTTGATTCAAGCGTCAACATCAAGATCCAGAGAGGAGAAGATTGGAATGGAGCTTGCGCGTACGTCAGGAGCCCCGGAGCTGCTTTGTTCATTATCATTGTCGTATTCAAATCTTCAGGCAACCAGCGAGTGTTGTGGGCTGCATCATCAGATACAAAGGAAGTGCCAGCTGAGGAGTTTCTTCTTAAGTTCTTGCGTGCGTGTCCCGAGTTCCTTCCCGTTTAGGCGTAGGCCTGCTTCCTCTTTGTTCTCGCCCCGTGCGAGCGAATTCCTGTTTCCCTTCTCTTGCCCCCGTGCGATTGAGATTCGTTTTACCTCCGAACTACATTAGCTCTGATCTCTCGTGCCCGACGAGAGTACGTAGGCATAGGATGCCGTATCCTAGCGAGCTCCCTTTTTCCTTTTTCCCTTTTTTCCAGGTTTTAGCTGTAGTAGGTTGAACTACAGCTGCTCTGATTTCTCATATATAATGAGAATATGTAGGCATAGGATGCGATATCCTAACGAGCACACTAACAACTAACATTTTTGTTCTCTCGCTGCTGTGCGATCGAGACTTTCCCGCTGACGACTGATTGTTATCCTTTCTCATGCCCGAGCGCATTTGAGACCAGACCGTAGTTTTAGTTCCCATAGGTTCCGGTACCTCTCAAAACAACTTAATCTCTCACTCCTGTGTGATCGAGAACACCCTGTCTAGCCGTAGTTAGCCTGAACTACGTAAGCTCTGATCTTCCACTCTGTGTGGAAGTACGTAGGCACAAGACGTGAAGTCCTGGTGAGCCAATTCCCTGTAGTTTCCTGAACTACGATGACTCTGACTTTCTCTCTTGAGAATACGTAGGCATAGAGTGTGACGCTCTATCGAGTCAGTTCCTTCCGTTTAGATTTAGCAGCCGTAGATAGATTGTTTTGCATCCTTTAGACAAACCAAGCAAGCGTGGATCCCGTCGAGTACGATGAACGTGAGGGGTGCTAATACCTTCCCCTTGCGTAACCGACTCCCGAATCCAGGAATTTGGTTGCGACGACCATTCCTTTCCCGTCTTTGCGGTAGGTTTACTCTGAGCGTTTCCTTTCCCTCCTTTGGGATAAATAACGCACGGTGGCGACTCTTCTGTTCAGCCGGCACCGATTTTCACAGTAGCGATAGCTGGCGACTCTGCTGGGGACAGCAATATCCCCTATGCGAGTCAATCCTAGCGCTTGTTTACTTGTCTTTGGATGTTTACCTTTTGCGTGTTGTATTTTACTGTATTTGCAATTTCCGCATTTCCTTATTATATGTTGCTGGTTTGCTGTTGGGTGGTTGTTCCTTTGAGAGAGAAGCCAAAACCCAGGCTTGAGTACACACATAGATTTATAGAGAGAGTAGTGGTTAGCCTGCTTGCTTAGCTCACACCAGCTAGCCGCGAAATCTCACTCGGACGAGATTCTCTTTGATGCTTCTTGCCTGGCCCTTAGGGCTCGACAAGTTGTCTGACCCGAGGATTGTCGACTCTGGGAACCGATCAATTGGGAATTCGACTAAGTGAGGCCTCTTCAAGGGATGATGATGCCACACCTTCTGGGTATCGTATCATCGCTCTTGAAAGTCTGTGACGTTGATACCCGCATAGGATGTCGTACCTTGTCAAATTAGGTCCTTACCCATGAGTGGGAGGGTCTTTGCAGGAAACTTGACTTCCAGCCAACCCGATATTTTGGTCTTCTCTTCAGAGCGAACGTACTCAGTCAGCAGCGCAGCAGTATTCAGAGATTGTGTGGGGGCTGTGATCCCGTGTTTGCTGCATATTGTATTGCATGTGCATAAACGTGTTGCATCATATTGCATGTCATACTCCAGCTAGCCAGAGCTCTTATCCATCCGTTGTTTGATTTCAGAAGGTGATTACCCGGTGTTTGGCATGAGCAACTGTTGATTTTTTGAAGACGACCAAGGGGTTGAGTAGATTTGAGCAGAATCGAGCAGTGAAGTCAGTTGAAGGTTAGCAGTAGCTATGTCTGAAAGCAACTTCCAGTCTCCTAACACCTTGGCAGGGTTCACTATGATGACCAACCCTCTGTATGGTTCTACTTCCGAGGCAGACTTTCCGCAAGTGAACAACCTTACTGCAGACCAGTGGGCGCAACCTCCTGTTATGGACCGAGATCGACATGAGCAGTTTTTTGTCCGCAATGAACGCCCTCCTCTTATCAACAGTCAAGGTGTTGTTTTCCCTGTGCCGAGTATCCGAAGAGAGATCCCAGTAGCCAGGACGGTAGACCCAAGAGCTCTTGAGTGTGATAGAAGACTCCAAGTGTTGGAAGAACAAGTTAAAGCCTTGAAGGTCAAAGATGCTGTTAACCTGAGTGCTGCAGGCATGTGTTTGGTTCCTGGCCTAGTGTTGCCTTATAAGTTCAAAGCGCCGAGATTCGAGAAGTACATAGGAGATAGCTGTCTAAAGCAACATTTGGTGATGTTCTGCCGAAGAATGACGTCGTTTGTGCAAAATGACAAGTTGATGATCCATTGCTTTCAAGATAGTCTGACTGGGGGCATCTTTGCGTTGGTATATGCAGTTAGAGGGTAATCAGATTCGATCATGGGTGGATTTAGCCAGAGCTTTTCTGAAGCAGTATGATTACAACCTAGACGTGGCTCCTCATCGCATGCAGTTGCAAGAATTGTCTCAAGAGAACAATGAACCCATCAGGAAGTATGCGCAGATATGGAGAGAATTTGCCGCCAGGGTACAACCACCGCTTTTAGGCCGAGAGCTAACAAACATGTTTGTAAACTCACTGCAGAGTCCGTACTGCGAAAGAATGCTTGGACTTCCGTTAAATTTCTATGACTTGGTAGTACTTGGAGAACGCCTTGAGCATGCCATCAAAATCGGGAAAATTCAGATTATTGCAAAAGGTCAGGCTAGTGAAGCTGAATCTCTTTATGACTATCAGAATGAAGAAGGAGTTGTGATCAATGCAATCATGTCAGATGTTGAATATCCTCGAGATGAGTTGTTGAAACCTGTTGGTTCTTCATCTTCTCAGAGATCAGTACCTCTTGTGTCTTGTTATGCTGGACAGACAATTGTGCCTGGGGCACCCTATCAGGAACGTTATGTCACTCCTCATGCTAATCAGCGAACTCGTGGCCGAGGTTATCAGAATCAGCGCCAGAATCAGAATCGACCTCGTAAAAACTTGGAACGAAGGAATGCTCCTTCCCACCCAGTGCCTATGCCGTATAACCAGTTGTTGCCATCTTTGATACAGAGTTCTTTAGTGGAACCGAAAGCTCTTAAGCCTGTTCCAGAGCCTTACCCTCCTGGGTACAATCCCCACACTCAGTGTGGTTACCATGGCGGATCCCCAGGGCATTCAACTGAAGATTGTAAAGCTTTTCAGGCAAAAGTACAACAGTTGATCGACCAAGACTGCATTTCCTTTCGAGAAGGATTTCTGTTTGTTCATACCAACTTCTCAGCCGTCTAAGCTCGTAGATTCGGAGTTTGTTTTCAAGAAGCTAGTGATTCAGACAGGCAGACGTCCTCAGTATTGGTAGTCCTCAGACTTTTATATCATTTGCATTTGCAATTTCTTTTCTGTTAGTTACTACTTGCTGTTAAACATTGTTTGTTTTCGAATGGTTATATTGATAAAGTGACTATGCATTTTTCTGAATTAATCATGTCGCTGTCGCTCATTTATTGCATTGCACTGACACTTGCATTTTATTTACTCCACTTTATCACTATGATTAGCAAAGATTGGAGGGAGGATGACGAAACTGAATACTCATAACCGATGATCGTATGCTTTCAGATAAAACCTTGCTGATGACGCACAAGGCATTGTTTCAAATCCCCAAACACCGGAGAGATAAGGAGTTAGTCCCTTGTTAACCACTTCGAGCCAGGAAGTAGAAGTTTTTTCGGACTCTTTAACCCTCACATCTTAACCCGGGGCAGGGTAGTTGTCAGTTAACTTGACTGAGTGTTCAAGTCTTATAGAGGCGTGTTGCCTTTCGAGGACCAGTCACATCTTATTTTTCCCCAGAGGTCGTACCTCGTCAACCACAATGGTTAAACCTCACCAACCAGGAGTGAGACAGTTACAATCCTTTCGGAGCAATCAAGACAACCAGTGTTACACGACTTTGTTCCAAAAGGAAAAGAAAGAATAAGAAAGCCCGCTAAGTACAAAGAAATGAAAATAGCTGGAAAGCTAATACTTAGGCAAAAATTAGGGCATCCCGCTGGACTTCAAAAGAAAAATTGAAAAAGAACTCAAAAGGAGTCAGTCCAGGCAAAAATTAGGGAATCAAAAGAATGAAAAAGAAAGGATATCAATAGAAAAAATCCCCAGTGAAGTCGCCAAAGTCGTGTGGATACAGACACCGAAAATGAAAAGGAGTAACTGTTACTCTGAAAACCTTGTGAGTTTCCTTAACTATGGCTCCTACCATTCAACATACCTCTCGAAGAGGCGAACGCTTGTGCCAAGTTAACTGAACTTTAGGATCGGAGATCATCACGTAGAAGGGGTGGGTACAAATCATAATTTGAGCCAAATATCCTTTGTTTCACGAACCGTGAACCCGACCACGATACAACCCTTAAAAGACCTAATTGAGGTAGGGTTTATTCTGAAAGCGCATTACGATAAGGTTGAGTAACCTGACTCCTTCTGGATTTGCTAATCATATCCTTGTTGTATTTTTCACTGATCACATCAGCACTACGTTTGAACTCTGGTTCATTCGTCACTCACAATCATGACACGTAAATGAGTGACAGCACAAAATTTTTCAAAATCTGCATGAACACTGCATTAAAATTACCATTCGGGATTAAACAATTTTACTTGCAGGTCAGTAGTTGACATGGAGGAAATTCCAACAGGGAATAATCAAACGGGACTGAATAATCCAACAGTCTGGATCAAGATGGTGTATGTTGTGAAACCCTGTGACTCCGGGGCATTGACTTTCAGTGAGTTCAGAATCAGTTAGTCTGAGGACAAGTCTCGAAGCATCAGTTGATCAGGGGCAGTTTATTTGAGAAGCAGTTGATCAGAAATGAATCTTCTCGAGAGCCAATCAGGGGCAATTATGCAGAATGCTGTGATTTGAGGGCATAACCTTCCAGTGTGTGATCAGATCAGGTTAAGTCGCTTATACGCTCATTCAGGGGCAAGTCACCTCAGAGATAGTGAGACCAACTGGGTTGATAATTGTTTGATTGAGGTTGAATCCTTTTGACGTACAGATACCGGGGCAAGTAATCTCGAGGTCGTCTCATAGCAAGCTGTTCAGGGTGATATTCCCAAGAGTTAGATTGGGGCAAATTGAGTTGCACCGGGGCAAGCTATTCAAGCAAGTCTGTTTATCCCCAGCCAGAGTCGAGTATCGGGGGAATCGTGTCGTTACTCTTATAAAAAACCTTGACCTTTCGGAAAAGGCCTTACCGTCGTTGGATCGTTATCCTACAATTTAAACCTGTTACATATCAGAACTTTGTAACCAGATCGTTTCCAAAGTCCAATTCTCGCCTGGAAAACCGGTAACCAGTTCTCGTCTGGTCCATGTTTCCGTAATTACCAGTTCTCTCCTGGTACATGGTGTCTTTCAACCAGTGGTCGTCTGGTCAACCTTTCTGTAAACATCAGTTCTTGTCTGGTGTATATTATTGTTACCAGTTCTCGTCTGGTCACCGTTTCTTTAACCTATTTGTCGTATCAGTTCTCGTCTGGTGCATGTCAGCTTTCAACCAGTTCTTGTCTGGTCATCCTTCCCTTAACCTATTATCCAGTCAGCCCCGTCTGATGTTCAAACCATAAATTAATTTTCGTCCGATAACCTAATCTATGTTGCTATCAATTCTCATCTGGTAGTCCATCCTTGAATGCTAGTTCTCGTCTAGTATTTTCCCTACTTTCCATTATGTAAATAACTAATTTCCATCCCTAAAACCCGAAAAAGCCTAAAAATATTTGACATAGTAATTCCCGTGACTCTCATGTTGTCATGTTCCCCGATACAAAGCTCGATTGATATCAGCTCCCCGATTAATGTTTGAATTCCTTGTGGATGTTGTTAAATCAGGACAATTACTCCTCTCCAGCAGACGAAAGTCACGTATTATCCCCGGAAGAGTTGAGATTGTATTTTACCCCGCCTCGGAGTAGGATCAGGATTATCCTCAGCAGATTAAGATTGGTATCCTTGACAGATGGGGCATTCTCTAACAGTGAGTCGTTTACAATCAACCCCAATTCGGTCAATCCCTACAGAGTATGATCAGTTTGCCAGTGGTTTAGAAAAATTATCCCCGTGCAGGGCCATGCTTCCCTTTTCCGGCATTTATTTTGCCAAATGGTTTTAGACCTGGTGTTCTCTGGCAGCTCGAGCTTACATTTGCATTTGCATATACCGTCATATTTGCATCTATCCAAAACGCATAGCATATCCATGCCGTACGGGGCATTGCATTTACAACAAACGCATTTCCATGCTGTATATGGACATTGCATCATTTTTCAAACATACGCATTTCGAAACATAGACCAGGTTGGTTACCTCATGGCTTTCGAGTATGTTCCCCTGCAGAGTTGTTTGGTTAAGCTTCTCTCCTCCCTCAACGGAGTTGTTTCTTCATATTTGGTTGTTACGTCGGCACTGGAAAAAAAAAGAAGAAAGATTGACATCATATCAAACTTCTGAAGCTGCCGCCTGTTGCCGAAAATGGGTGCCTGGCAGTCGATTTCAGAATTTTCCCAGGAGAGTTTTCCTCAGGTTCGCTGTGAACTGTGAGGTGACAAGATTTGATCCCATAACAGATGGGAGTCAAGGCGTTTGCTTTCTGAAGCATTATTCCGAAGATTCAGTACCTATGGCGTCACACAGGTGATTGACGAAAAAAGGATTTTATCAGATAATTGACCAGTTGTTGCCGTAACAACCAGACTTCAGTTCATTGGAAGCTATTCCTCAAGCAGTTCTGCAGTTTATTTCTGCGGTTGGCAAATTTCAGGGTTCTTTTGTATTCAACCGTCTTCTACCTTTGAATGTTTGAAAGTCGTTCGCTCTTCAACCATTCAGGTCCAAGCCGTTTGAATAGGGGCAGCTGTTGCACCCCAAAATTTGACCAACCGGTTCCCCTATTTGGTTTATGGTTCGACGCATTTCGCATTCGCATACCGCATACAGTGCATTTTCTCATTCATATTGATTTTATCGGGATTACAGCCCTATTTTCACATTTCGAGTATTTCAGACTGGTTCGGATAATCTGAGGTTATTTTGAGAAGTCACGCACTTCCTGGGTGTTTTCAGCTTACGCAGTGATTTTGGAGGTTCTTGGTGTCTGGGTTTACTGTTTGCTTCGATCTGGTCTCGCGCTCTCTTTTATGTTGGTTGTTTGCCTTTGTTTGCATTTTTAGGATTTAATAGCCTTTTTATAGATTTTAAATAGGTTTATTATTTTCTAGAATTTAAATAAGGCCTTTAGTCGTTTTTAAAATCGTATTAGCTTTAATAGTATCTTTTAGAATTTATAGGATATTAATAGAATAATAGATTTTTAAATAGGTTTATTGGGTTTTAGAATATTATGGATATGAATCTTATTAGTTTTATATAGATTTTAATAGACTTTTCTAAATATTAATATAGGGTTTTCTAGAAATTAGTAGATTTTATTAATATTCTTTTTTCTAGATTTTAAATAGATATTAAATAGGTTTTAATAGTTTTAATAAATTTTTCTATTTTTAGAATATTAACCTGTTAGAATATTATTGATTAGGTTTATTGTTTAGATTAATCAGGATTAATTGTTAGTCTTAATTGAGTCTTATGAGTCTTAATCATTTGTTCAGTCCATTATCCTTTTTTTTGGTCCATTTTTGTGCATTTTCGTGGGCCCAGTTTTTTGGAGGCCCATAAGCCAAAGTCCAGCTGCGCCAGGTGTCCTATAAAGGATTTGCCACACGTTCATTCTATTTTCCGCCACCTCATATTTTCCCCACTACACATGCAGGCCACTTGGCGCCCATGCACGCTCTTCCCACCACGTGTCCTCACTCCACCCAGCTCTGCATGCAAACCTGACACCTAACCCTTCACCGGAAATTCCCCTGACCGGCATGCAATTCCGGTGACTGCCGTAACCTCTCACCGGCGACAACTCCAACTACCTCCGGCCACCACAACAATCACCGGAAAACCAAAAAAACGCCAGATTCCCCTAAATCTTCATCTTCTCTGATCCAAATTCATCATCTTTGGATCATTTTTCCAGAAATCGATCAAACATCAAGACCAATATCATGTTCTTCATCAACCATTTTCCAGCAGTTCTCAATCTTCATCAAGAACCTTCGTCCGTTCTTCAAACGATTTCCAGAATCCTTCAACCTTCATCCGAGTTCATCGTCTCACTCATCGTCTTGCAAAGAACTTCAACCACATCAAGATATTCATCTAACACGGAACCTCCTTCAACAACCTCCAAGAACATTCATGTGTTCTTTAATCTTTTTCCAGAAATGGAACCTTCAAGATCCCCTTCGATCATCAACATGCATCAATAATTTTCAACAATCTTCCACATCATTCATCAAACCTTCGTCTGAATCTTCAAGATCCTCAATCGTTTCCCGTTCTTCAACAGATCTCAGATCTTCACGTGTTGTTCGTCATTTCTTCTCCAGATGCGTCCAGATTCGTCCAATCCTTCACGAGTTCATCGCAACTTTCCAGAATCTTCCTCGCCTCACCAAAGAACTCCGAACCTTCAGCCATCGCGTTCAGCTACGTCATCCTATCTTCATCCACGAACATTTGTCTTCAGCGAACAACCGCATGCAATCCGTCTTTTGATCTTCATAGAACTTCAAGAATCATCCTCCACATGCAACGCTTTTCAGCAAATCTTCTTCAAAGATCGTCTTCAAGAACGGATGAATTTCGTTTTATTCGTGTGTTGGAGTTTGGATGAGTTAGGTTAAGAGAGAGATTTTGAGAGGAGAAGAAAGATGAAACGAAAGAGATGAGAGAGAGTTTGGAGAAGGGAGGTGAGAGCGGCGTGTGAACAGTGAAAGGGAGAAGGAGAGGAAAGGATTAGGGTTTTTTGGCTGAAGATGTGAAGGAGAAACGTGGCTGGATTGGGTTTGGGCCTCTAAGCCCAACGAAGTTTTTTTGCTACACATACACTCCCCGTTTCTTTTTCCACCCCCCGTGTGCGTGTGTTGTGTGATGGGCCAAGCCCATTGTCGTTGCTAACACCACCTCAGTTTTCCATTCGCACCCCCCTGTTTTTTTTTGTTTCTGTTTTTCTGGCTGTGTTATGGGCTGGGCCCAGGGTGGTGATTTCTGTATTTTACACCCCTGTTTTCAGAATGTCCCCCTCTCTTTTGTTTTTAATTTTTCTTTTGTATTGGATGTTTGATTGTAATATTTGTAGATTTATTTTGCTATTTTTCTTCTTAGGAATTATAGTGTAGAATAGTATTAGCATATTTTTAATATAGATTTTATAATATAGAATTTTCATTTCTATTTTCCTTTTAGGATATTATAGAGTTTTTATTCTATTTTTCAGTATGCAAGTTTCTTTATATTTCTTTAGAATATTTTCTAGTAGAATTGCCGTATCTTAGGAGTAGACTATTATTTCCATTTTGTGTTGGATTTTTCTCTTATTTTCGTTCCCATCTGACTTTATTCCCGATTTTATTTCTGGCTGGCCGTGTGACACGATTCAATTGGAGAATGATTTTTGATATCATTTCTCTATCTTGTCTTTGACACGGATATCAATACGCTACCTCTTAGAGTTCGATTTCTCGTATAAGTCGAACCATGACGGTCTAAGCGTCACATTGTTCTTGATTCGAGCGTCAACATCAAGATCCAGAGAGGAGAAGATTGGAATGGAGCTTGCGCGTACGTCAGGAGCCCCGGAGCTGCTTCGTTCATTATCATTGTCGTATTCAAATCTTCAGGCAACCAGCGAGTGTTGTGGGCTGCATCATCAGATACAAAGGAAGTGCCAGCTGAGGAGTTTCTTCTTAAGTTCTTGCGTGCGTGTCCCGAGTTCCTTCCCGTTTAGGCGTAGGCCTGCTTCCTCTTTGTTCTCGCTCCGTGCGAGCGAATTCCTGTTTCCCTTCTCTTGCCCCCGTGCAATTGAGATTCGTTTTCCCTCCGAACTACGTTAGCTCTGATCTCTCGTGCCCGACGAGAGTACGTAGGCATAGGATGCCGTATCCTAGCGAGCTCCCTTTTTCCTTTTTCCCTTTTTTCCAGGTTTTAGCTGTAGTAGGTTGAACTACAGCTGCTCTGATTTCTCATATCTAATGAGAATATGTAGGCATAGGATGCGATATCCTAGCGACCACACTAACAACTAACCTTTTTGTTCTCTCGCTGTTGTGCGATCGAGACTTTCCCGCTGACGACTGATTGTTATCCTTTCTCATGCCCGAGCGCATTTGAGACCAGACCGTAGTTTTAGTTCCCGTAGGTTCCCGTACCTCTCAAAACAACTTAATCTCTCACTCCTGTGTGATCGAGAACACCCTGTCTAGCCGTAGTTAGCCTGAACTACGTAAGCTCTGATCTTCCACTCTGTGTGGAAGTACGTAGGCACAAGACGCGAAGTCTTGGCGAGCCAATTCCCTGTAGTTTCCCGAACTACGATGACTCTGACTTTCTCTCTTGAGAATACGTAGGCATAAAGTGCGACGCTCTATCGATTCAGTTCCTTCCGTTTAGATTTAGCAGCCGTAGATAGATTGTTTTGCATCCTTTAGACAAACCAAGCAAGCGTGGATCCCGTCGAGTACGACGGACGTGAGGGGTGCTAATACCTTCCCCTTGCGTAACCGACTCCCGAATCCAGGAATTTGGTTGCGACGACCATTCCTTTCCCGTCTTTGCGGTAGGTTTACTCTAAGCGTTTCCTTTCCCTCCTTTGGGATAAATAACGCACGGTGGCGACTCTTCTGTTCAGCCGGCGCCGATTTTCGCAGTAGCGACACTAAGGTATGAGGAGTATCGCATTTCATGATTTTCTATGTATGTCTTTCAGTGTGTTTATGGTGGGGTTTATGGTTTAGGGTATGTTGGGTTGATTTGGGAAAATTAGGGAAATTGATGAATAGACTTTGAGGTTATGATTGATAGTATGTATCCCTGAATATTGACATGAATTTAGGATACCTTATCGGATTGTTTGATGTGTAACATGAGAAAGGAAACCTTAGGCCTTCGTGGCCAAAACCTTAGATTGTGATATGTTTGACCCTGTAGGAATAGGAATATTCAAATGTGAGTAACTCTGATGCACTCAGAGCAATTGCAGGAAAATAGTGTCTTAGGCAGTGCAAATGTTGCCGGATTAGCCTAATGAACCATAGACTTTGTACCGTTATCGGCGTATGACCTTAGGGGTGATTTAGGGATGTTTTGGGGGCATGAGATGTGTGAATCGTATGAGTTTTTGGGTGGAAATCAGTTCTAGTGCGTAGCAGAAGTTGTTGTCATCGCACTGTTCGCCTAGCGAGCAAGCCAGCAAGGATTCACTACAAGACTCGTCTAGCGAGCAAGCCAGCGAGGATTCTAGAGGCTCGCCTAGCGAGCAAGCCAGCGAGGGGTTCTCTACGAGACTCGCCTAGCGAGCGAGCCAGCGAACGTAGCAGAGTTTGCGAAATTAATTGTTGTGCAGCGATGCCGTGATGTGTGATTCTAGGATTTCTAGGATGAGTTTCCATGAGTATGACAGTGGATTTTAGGTGATGTGTACATGATGTTATGATAGTTTTTCTACGATGTATCGATTGAGTTAATATGATGAAGCTACCATGATTTGATGAACTATATGATAACATGAGATATGATGATTTATGTGATTTATGTGATGATGATGAGTATGATGAATGATGATGCACCATATGCTGTATTATGAGGATTATTATTGTGATGCGTGCATCATGCATTCATGCGCATTCGATTGCTTTAGCTTCAATCCCACTGTGTGGATGTGAAGTATTTTGATGTGCTCTGATCCTATTGATGGGGATCTATGGAGGGTTGATGGCCCAGTGTCCATCGAGTTGTGATGATTGGTACCACATGCATTGAGTTGTGTTGCATTGCATTTATGAGTCTTTGTGTATAAATTATGATGTTGTGACCTTTGAGGCATATGTGAGTAATATGAATGTGTTGAATATGAATATGTTGTCGTTTATGCATTAATTGTCATACATTGATCATTATGAATTATTTTACTCACCCTGCCTATTTGAATGTTACCTCTACGTGGGTAACGTGCAGATGACCCAGTTTAGCCGTGGACGCCGGCGAGGAGTTAGTTTGAAGTTTTTGAGTGTTTTAGTCTTGTGGGTCAGCTTAGAGGGTCTTGCTCTAATATGTAACATCGGGTTGGGTTCCTTGAGTTGATTTGATATTGTTGAAGTTATTTTGATTAATTTCCCGTTTTGAGGAAAACTTTGATTTATGTTTTGAGTTTCGCTGTTTATGAAGTTTTGATATACCTTGGGAAAAACCCGTCGTTACGGAGTATTGACCAATGTTGATGACTTTGAGCAATGTACGCCCTTTTAGTGGCTTTTTAATGAGATTTATTTATTCACTCTGATTTCTGTGTTATTTTGCCTTGATATTTTTGGGGTATAAAAAGGGTGTTACATTAGTGGTATCACAGCAGGTCGGTCTGTCTGGCCAAGTGTTTATGTTGTTAATCCCCTGTCAGTCGATAATGTGAGAACACTGTCCATGAGTTGTTTCCTTCTAACCTTGTTGGTGGTTGTAGATGGCAGGAAGGAATGATCGTGTTATTGCTGATGCGCTGAAGTCACTTGCCCAAGTGATGGCTAAGAATGGTGGACTTCCAGATGAGTTTCGTGCTTTGGAAAAGTTTCAGAGGAACAATCCATCGACTTTTGTGGGTACTCATGATCCTGATGATGCACAGAAGTGGCTGAAGGTGATTGAGAAGATTTTCCGAGTTATGGCGTGCACTGATGCGTAGCAAGTACAGTTTGGTATGCATATGCTGGCAGAAGAGGCTGAAGACTGGTGGGATAACATTCGCCAGAGGTTAGGATATGCGAGCATTGCAATAACTTGGACGGTGTTTAATGAGGAGTTTCTGAGAAAGTATTTTCCTGAAGATGTTCATGGGAAGAAAGAGGTAGAGTTCCTTGAGCTGAAACAAGGTAATATGATTGTGGCTGAGTATGCGGCAAAGTTTGAGTCTTTGGTCAAGTTTTGTCCGCATTACAACCGTGTTGATGCAGAGATGTCGAAGTGTCTCAAGTTTGAGAATGGTTTGAGACCAGAGATTAAGCAGGGAATTGGGTATCAGCAGATTCGTCGGTTTTCGGAACTAGTGAACAAGAGCAGAATTTATGATGAAGATAGCCGAGCTCGATCTACTTACTACAAGCAGCTGAGTGAGAAGAAAGAGAAAAGTCAGTTCAGGGGAAAACCGTATGCGACTTCTGGTGATAAGGGAAAGTAGAAGGCTTCTAATGGGAAAAAGCCAAGTGGGGGAGCGGCTACTGCTCCAGGTAAGTGTTATAAGTGTGGCGAGCAAGGCCATCGTGCTGAGAATTGTAAAGCGCTGAGGTGTCATCGTTGTGGCAAGAGGGGTCATAAGGCTAATGACTACAAAGACGAAGCTCCGACTTGCTTCAACTGTGGAGAGAAGGGGCATATCAGCACCCAGTGTCAGCAGCCGAAGAAGACTGCTACTGTTGCTCAGACAAGTGGCAGAGTGTTTGCGTTGAGAGGTGCAGAAGAAGCTAAGACGGATAACTTGATTAGAGGTACGTGTTTTATTAATGATGTTGAATTGATTGCTATAATTGATACTGGTGCTAAACATTCGTTTATTTCGCTTGAATGTGCTAAGAGGTTGAATTTGGATTTGTCTGCTATGAGTGGGAGTATGGTTATTGATACCCCGACTAATGGTTCTGTGACTACTGTGTTAGTTTGTTTGAGTTTCCCTTTGACTATTTATGATAGGAACTTTGTGATGGACTTGGTCTGTCTACCTTTGAATCAAATTGATGTTATCCTTGGGATGAACTGGTTAGAGTACAACTATGTTCACATTGATTGTTATAGTAAGACTGTAAGATTTCCTGAGTTGGGCGATGTTGGAGAGCTAATGTTTGTATCTGCCAAGCAAGTGGGAGAACTCTTAGAAGATGAGGCTAAGATGTTTGCTGTGTTTGCTTTGCTCCAAGTGGGTGGTGAAGCAGTGGGCGTGGAGCTACCGGTTGTTCGGGAATTTCCTGAGGTGTTTCCAAACGACATGAATGACTTACCTCCTGAGCGTGAGGTAAAGTTTACTATTGAGGTGATACCGGGCACTAGTCCTGTATCGATGGCTCCTTATCGGATGTCTGCATCTTAGTTAGGGGAACTAAAGAAACAGTTGGAAGAATTGCTTAAGAAGAATTTTGTTCGACCGAGTGTTTCTCCGTGGGGTGCTTCTGTGTTGTTGGTGAAGAAGAAAGATGGTAGTATGAGATTGTGTGTGGATTATCAGCAGTTGAATAAAGTGACGATTACGAATAAATATCCACTTCCGAGGATTGATGATTGAATAGATCAATTGGTGGGTGCTTGTGTGTTTAGAAAGATTGATTTGAGGTCTGGTTATCATCAGATTCGTGTTAAGCCTGATGATATTCCGAAGACAGCTTTCAGGACGAGATATGGACACTATGAGTATATTGTGATGCCGTTTGGAGTTTCGAATGCACCTGGCGTATTCATGGAGTATATGAATGGGATTTTCCATCCTTATTTGGATCAATTCGTAATGGTGTTTATTGATGATATTTTGATATGTTCTAAGTCTGAAGAAGAGCATGCGCAACATCTAAGAGTTGTATTGCAGGTTTTGAAGGACAAGAAGCTTTACGTCAAGTTGTTTAAGTGTGAGTTTTGGTTGAAAGAAGTGAGTTTCCTTGGCCATGTGATTTCTAGTGGAGGGATTGTTGTTGATCCGTCGAAGATTGATGTTGTGTTGCAGTGGGAGGCTCCAAAGTCTGCTATTGAGATTCGAAGTTTCCTTGTGTTGGCTGGTTATTGTCACAGGTTTATTGAAGGTTTTTCTCAGTTAGCATTGCCATTGACTCATTTGACTCGAAAGGGTCAGACTTATGTGTGGGATGTTGCTTGTGAGAAGAGTTTTGTAGAACTCAAGAAGAAGTTGACGACTGCTCTAGTGTTAATTTTTCCAAATCTGAGTGAGTCCTTTGTGGTGTACTGTGATGCATCGAAGATGGGCCTTGGAGGCGTATTGATGCAGAACGGTCATGTTGTTGCTTACGCTTCTAGACAACTGAAGGTTCATGGAAGAAATTATCCTACGCATGATTTAGAGTTGGCCGCTGTGGTGTTTGTGTTGAAGACGTGGAGACATTATCTATTTGGGTCCAAATTCGAAGTGTTCAGTGATCACAAGAGTCTGAAGTATTTGTTTGATCATAAAGAGTTGAACATGAGGCAGCGAAGATGGCTTGAACTTCTGAAGGATTATAATTTTGAATTGAGTTACCATCCGGGTAAGGCTAACGTTGTGGTTGATGCACTGAGTAGGAAGTCCTTGCATATGTCGATGCTTATGGTTCGAGAGTTGGAACTGATTGAGCAATTCAGAGATATGAGTTTGATTTGTGAAGAGACTCCTAACAGTGTGAAATTGGGTATGTTGAAGTTGACTAGTAGTATTCTCCAAGAGATCAGAGAAGGTCAGAGATCTGATTTGAGTTTGGTGGATCGTCTCGCGTTAATTAATCAAGGTAACGGAGGTGATTTTCGGATTGATGAGAATGGTGTGATGAGGTTCCGAGATAGAGTATGTGTTCCCGATGTGCCAGAAATCAGGAAGAGCATTCTTGAAGAAGGTCATAGAAGCGGGTTGAGTATTCATCCTGGTGCCACAAAGATGTATCAAGACTTGAAGAAGTTGTTTTGGTGGCCTAGTATGAAGAAGGAAACTGCTGGATTTGTTTATGCTTGTTTGACTTGTTAGAAGTCGAAGATTGAACATCAGAGACCATCGGGTCTGATGCAACCATTGAGTATTCCAGAATGGAAATGGGATAGCATTTCTATGGATTTTGTGACAAGTTTGTCGAGGACAGTGAAGGGATATGATTCGATTTGGGTAATTGTTTATAGATTGACTAAATCGGCTCATTTTTTACCGACAAGGATCAATTATTCGTTGCAGAAACTTGCTGAATTATATATTGAGCAGACTGTGAAGTTGCATGGTGTTTCGTCGAGTATTGTGTCTGATAGAGATCTGAGATTTACATTGAGGTTTTGGGAGAGTTTGCAGGAAGCTTTGGGTACTAAGTTGAAGTTGAGTTCTGCCTATCATCCGCAAACGGATGGACAGACGGAAAGAACTATCCAGTCTTTAGAGGATTTTTTGAGAGCTTGTATTTTGGATCAAGGTGGATCGTGGGATAGTTATTTGTCGTTGGTTGAGTTTACCTACAATAACAGTTACCATTCTAGTATCAGAATGGCACCGTATGAGGCTTTGTATGGTAGGAGGTGTAAGACTCTGTTGTGTTGGTATGAATCAGGCGAGAGTGTTGTGCTCGGACCTGAAATTATACAAGAGATGAATGAAAAGATCAAGATGATCCGGGAGAAGATGAAAGCATCGCAGAGTCATCAGAAGAGTTACTATGATAAGAGGAGGAAAGAACTTGAATTCCGAGAGGTAGATCATGTGTTTCTGAGAGTTACGCCGGTAACTGGTGTTAGTCGAGCTTTGAAGTCTCAAAAGCTCACATCACGTTTTGTTGGTCCATATCAGATTTCGCAGAGGGTGGGGGAAGTAGCCTATCGGATTGCTTTACCACCGTCGCTCGCGAATTTGCATGATGTGTTTCATGTGTCCCAGTTGAGGAAGTACATTCCAGATCCGTCGCATGTGACTCAGATGGATGATGTAGAAATGCGAGATGATTTAACTGTGGAGGTGTTGCCTGTTCGAATTGATGAACGAGAAGTGAAATAGCTATTAGGTAAGGAGATCGCCTTGGTGAAGGTATTGTGGGGAGGACCAGCTGGAGAAAGTTGGACTTGGGAACGTGAAGATCAGATGAAGGAGTTGTATTCGACTCTGTTTTCTGCAGGTAATTTTCGAGGACGAAAATTCTTTTAAGTGGGGGAGAGTTGTAACACCCCGAATTTAATCATGATATTTGAATTAATTATTTAATTTAGAATATTCATGTTTCGGTGAATTTCCGTTGGTTTTGGGAATATTGGAAAAATGTGCATTTTCGGGTATTTATTTGATTAATAGCATATAATATTAATTTAGTAGTATTATTATTAATTAAATGGAATATAAGTGAAATAAGGGCAATTTGGGCATTTGAGGGAGTTAGTAAGGGTAATGAGGGAAAAACCCAATTTGTGAGGCCCAAGACTAGGTTGGACAAAATAGAGTTCTGAAAGGGAATTTGAATTCATTTTGTGTTAACCGTGAAAGTTTGGTGGCCAGAGCTCTGAAGGAAAGGTTGGAGGCAGAAGATCCCAAAGTTAATCGTGAAAGCTGCGAATCAAATAAGGTATGGGGAGTATCGCCTTTCATGATTTTCTATGTATGCCTTTCGGTGTGTTTATGGTGGGGTTTATGGTTTAGGGTATGTTGGGTTGATTTGGGAGAATTAGGGAAGTTGATGAATAGACTTTGAGGTTATGGTTGATAGTATGTATCCCTGAATATTGACATGAATTTAGGAAATCTTATCGGACTATTTGATGTGTAACATGAGAAAGGAAACCTTAGGCCTTCATGGCCAAAACCTTGGATTGTGATATGTTTGATCCTGTAGGAATAGGAATATTCAAATGTGAGTAACTCTGATGCACTCAGAGCAATTGCCGAAAAATAGTGTCTTAGGCAGTGCAAATGTTTCTGGATTAGCCTAATGAACCATAGATTTTGTACCGTTATCGGCGTATGACCTTAGATATGATTTAGGGATGTTTTGGGGGCATGAGATGTGTGAATCATATGAGTTTTTGGGTGGAAATCAGTTCTGGTGCGTAGCAGAAGTTGATGTCATCGCACTGTTCGCCTAGCGAGCAAGCCAATGAGGATTCGCTACAAGACTCGCCTAGTGAGCAAGCCAGCGAGGATTCACTAGAGGCTCTCCTAGCGAGCAAGCCAGCGAGGGGTTCGCTACGAGACTCGCCTAGCAAGTGAGCTAGCGAACGTATGACAGTGGGTTTTAGGTGATGTGTACATGATTTTATGATAGTTTTTCTATGATGTATCAATTGAGTTAATATGATGAAACTACCATGATTTGATGAACTATGTGATAACATGAGATATGATGATTTATGTGATGATCATGAGTATGATAAATGATGATGCACCATATGTTGTATTATGAGGATTATTATTGTGACGCGTGCATCATGCATTCTTGCGCATTCGATTGCTTTGGCTTCAATCCCACTGTGTGGATGTGAAGTATTTTGATGTGCTCCGATCCTATTGATGGGGATCTATGGACAGTTGATGGCCCAGTGTCCATCGAGCTGTGATGATTGGTACCACATGCATTGAGTTGTGTTGCATTGCATTTATGAGTCTTTGTGTATAAATTATGATGTTGTGACCTTTGAGGCATATGTGAGTAATATGAATGTGTTGAATATGAATATATTGTCGTTTATGCATTAGTTGTCATACATTGATTATTATGAATTGTTTTACTCACCCTGCCTGTTTGAATGTTACCTCTACGTGGGTAACGTGCAGATGACCCAGTTTAGCCGTGGACGCCAACGAGGAGTTAGTTTGAAGTTTTTGAGTGTTTTAGTCTTGTGGGTCAACTTAGAGGGTCTTGCTCTGATATGTAACATCGGGTTGGGTTCCTTGAGTTGATTTTATACTGTTAAAGTTATTTTGATTAATTTCCCGTTTTGAGGAAAACTTTGATTTATGTTTTGAGTTCCGTTGTTTATGAAGTTTTGATGTACCTTGGGAAAAACCCGTCGTTACGGAGTATTGACCACTTTTGATGACTTTGAGCAAAGTACGCCCTTTTAGTGGCTTTTTAATGAGATTTATTTATTCACTCTGATTTCTGTGTTATTTTGCCTTGATATTTTTGGGGTAGAAAAAGGGTGTTACAACAAGCATCAATTTGGTTATGGGGAAGGATTTATCTTTCTTTTCCTCAAGAGAGTCGTATTCCCCAAGCAGAAACTTGTTTGCTTTTCCCCAGTAGAAGCAGAATTTATCGCAACACCCCAACAGATCAAGGTTTTCATTCCCTAGCGGTGATGGTGCTTTGTTTTATTTTGATCATCTTGACTTTATTCTTCCCCGGGAAGAGTTTGTTAGTTGAAGATCAGCCATGATTACTTCTTTCTCCATCCAGGGTCAGCTATGGTTAGAAAGTTCATTTCTCTCCATCAGCAGTGCTAGTAATAGTTTGGAAGTCTGAGATTTCTAACCTCTTTTACCAGCAGCATTGTCGAGTTTCCCAGCTGAGGATGTCGAGTTCATTTTGCTACAATCTCTGTTCACCGGAGAAACTGCATCTCAACCTTTCTCGCTGCATAGCATGATATCAAGCATCATGTTGATCATCATAGCATATTCATCATAACATACTTCCTTTTGACTGATTTATCTCCCCGGTGGGTCTCAGTCAAACCTTGCTCTTGAGCAAATCTTTACCTTTTTCCCCCATTAGTCGTCGTCGGTCAAATCTTTTAAGCTACTCTTTTATTTAATCTCCTTCCACCTTGCATAATCGAAAAGCTAGCGCAATTCGAATATTCAGGTCCAAGAAGAATAAATAAGGGCAGCTGTTGTAACCCGAAATTTGACCTCCCTTTTGCTTTTTGCATAAGCATGTGCATTCGCATCATTGGCATATGCATTCACACTTTTTCTCTGTGATTTTTGTTGCAGGAATATTCAGGTTTTCCAAGCCCGATTAATCACATCCTCTCAAAGATATCACATCACTAAAACAAGCACAAAATGAAGGTTTCTATGCATATTCGTTAAAGCAAAAGGTTGAAAATCGAAACCGTGGCCACATCACCATTTTGCAAGCAAATTTGGCAAGTTTTTCCTGTGGTAATCGATTACCACTTTGTTAGGCAAAGTAGGATAATCGATTACCCTGTGTAAAAATGAAAGTTTTGCTGCATTTTCTGTGACAACCACTTTCACTCTACATTTTGGGGGACTACTTGGTTCTAGCATTGTGTGGAACATTTTAGACGGCTCTAGACAATTCAAGACCATTCAAGGCACTTCAAGACATTTGCTCCAATACATCAATTTGGGTTAAGACCACCATGTTGCTTCATTCCCAAGCATGTGAGCCTTTAGATTCAAGTTTGCATTGGGATGGTTACCGAGTCAACTAACTAACTAACTAAGTTAACCTTCAACTCAGTGAGTTGAGGCTAACTAACTCCAAGGCTAGTTCCAAGACTACATCTAAAGCTCACTCCGAACCTAGCAACTCCGAAGAAAAATTCTATATAAGCAAATCATCACCATTTCACAAAGGACCCTCAATCGTTTTCCCAAATTATTCATTAATCACTCTCAATCATCTCACATTCTCTCTAATTTTTCTGCAACTTTCTCTCACATTCATCTCCGTCATTTTCCCAAAACCTCACAAAAGCTCAATTTCTACCATTAGAGTGTAACAATCTTCATGTCGAAATTGTTATTCTCTTGAGCTAAACCTCATTCCACCATATTCCTACTTGGATTTCTGGATTTACAGTAGATTCTTCTCCAATTCAAGTAATTATCTCAAGCTTCTTCGATGCAAATCGGTATTTGGAGCATTTATCATATTTTTATCGATTTCGTTACGATTAGATCTCAAGCTTGGAATTCTCTGGTTTTCTTTGCTTATTCTCATCACATATCAATAGCAACAATCACCAAGGCAATCCTTCGCCTTGTAGGTTGGTAATTCTCACTTGATTTACTGTTTTGATCACTTTCACGCATTTACGGTGTAGTTCGATTATTTTTTGGTGTTGATTAATCATGTGATTGTTTGATCTTTGATCTTCATGTTTAATGCTTTCAATTGATGTTTAATTGATTCCTAAGTGATTTTGAACTTCATTTTTCGTGCTCAAATGTTAATCATAGCACGTGGATGATTGGATAAGTGTTTTGGTTGCTGAAAGTGCTTTTTTAAAAGCTGTTTTTTTACCATTGTTACATTGGTAATCGGTTACCTATATGTGGTAATCAATTACCCTGCACAATTTTCACGTGTTTTTGCAATTTTTGAGCAGGTAATCGATTACCTGCAGGTGGTAATTGTAACACCCCACTCTAAACTATCGCGGAAATAAGATAAACAACAGAAACAATTCAGAGTGCAGCAAATAAAATCTCATGACGACCGTCGTGGATGTCATGACCGTCACGGTCATGACGAGCGTCATGGAGCTGTGACGACCGTCACGCTCCCAAATTCTCAGACGCAGCAGAGGTGTCACATTCTACACTTAACCAAAACACATACACCTGCAAAAGCTCATTTACTAACACACGTAGCACAAAATTCGGACGAACAAACAATGGTAAATTGTTTAACATTTTAATCATAAACGCCATGTTATAATACACTTCCAACGATTCGTACTAATTAAATTCCATTAAAATTCAGCAAGTAATTATCTTGCATCAATTCGCTAAAACAACTATGCATCCAAGCAACATTTGGCATTATCAGAAACAACCAATCTATTTGCCATAGTACTTAATAAAATTCAGCAACAAGGAATTCAATTAAAACAATAACATTAATCGTTCATCCCCCCAAGAGTGCTACGTATCAGAGCGACCAACGACCTTAAACAGAAAGCTACACTTTCCTCCGAGTTACCTGCAAATTACCACCAACGGAGGTAACATACAACATAAAGGGTGAGATATCAACAATATAACATAAGGCATGATAAAAGTCATGTCAGAATATTATCACAGCATTATAATTCCAGCAGTTCGCATAAATATTAGTAATAATTAAACTGCAACAATTCATTATTCATAACCACAACAATTATCATCATATCTCAGCAACTCATCAAAACAACTCAACAACGCAACTCAACAATGCGACTCGTCAATGCGACTCAACTGTGCATATGCATGTGGTACCATTTAGCAGCCAACACTCCAAAACTCGGGACAGGGCCAACACCCCGAACCCATCTAGGAGCCAACACTCCAAAACTCAGGAGACAACTCTCCACAATAATTCGGGAGACAACTCTCCATAATAATTCGGGAGACAACTCTTCACAACTCGGGATAGGGCCAACACCCCGAACCCATCTAGGAGCCAACACTCCAAATAACGCCAATACAGGCACAACCGTCGCCAATCCAGGCCAAATGATATGCTATGAGATGCAACTATTATGGACTATAACACAACAACAACAACAACAACTGTGCAACAACCGTGCAACAAGGCATCACGCCTACAACCAATTATCCATAACAGAAACATCACATTTTGCATATATTATGGACTCACCATTTCAATCTTTTCATATCAGAGAACTACCAACAGTATCGTTCCTACGAATAAGACTCTAACACATTTTCACAGAGAACAATTAAAAACAACCTCGTCTCTACAATCGAAAACTCAACAGTATTTTCATGTCAGAGAACAACTGACAACATCATTACTACAAATAAGAACTCAACACATTTTCATATACCTTCATACGGGTAATATAACTACAACTTATCCACGTAATCCATGGAGAAAATTATAATAACATTTCTTCAACAAATGGGAAATTAGCGCGTGTCGGCGCCGATTCCCAACATTACTACATAAACTAACGACATAAACATTAATGCAGACATAGACAAACATTAACCCTTAATATTTATTAACCTACGGGAACATTTACCCTTAATATTCCTTTAATATTTCTCAACCTACGGGAACATTACTACGGTAACGTTACTACGGGGACATCACTACGGGAACATTACTACGGGAACATTACTACGGGAACATTAATCTTTAATATTTCTTTCTTCAACTTACGGAAACATTACTACGGTAACGTTACTACGGGAACATTAATCTTTAATATTTCTTTCTTCAACTTACGGGAACATTACTACGGTAACGTTACTACGGGAACATCACTACGTATTTGCCTCATTAGGGAAACCTTAGAGCATCGTATATAACATATTCATTCTTACATAAAAAAAACCTCGTCCCTTACATTTATCGATTGACGAAAATTATACCTATGAATCAATTCCCTACATGAAATTGATCATACCCACGGTTATAGAATTGAACCCCACCCTTACCTTTGGATTGAGGACAACTCTAAACTTCCGGTTCCGGTTTGCTCTCCCGATGACTCTTCTGCAACAACCTTCCAATTTCACTGATGGACAATTCTTATGTTCTTACTTTCTCCACAGTCACGTTCCTTTTTCCTTCTCTTCAACCTTTTCCTCAATTTTGGTTTTCTGAGCAGTTTATCTTGATAATCCTCTTTCTCCCACAACTTCTCTAATAACTTCCTAATTCCCTTTATTCCATCTACTACTACTACTACTACTACTACTACTACTACTACTAATAATAATAATAATAATAATAATAATAATAATAATAATAATAATAATAGTAGTAATAATAATAATAATAATATAATATTACTACTAGTTATTAAATTATCATCATTATTAATTATATTATATTATTATCAAACTCAATGATTTTTTAAATGGTTTCCTATACTTTAAGGACACCCACCAACACTCTCAGACACACTCCCATATAAAGGCACACCAAAAATTCATAAATAATTTAATTAAAATGAACGGGCGTTACAGTAATCGATTACCACTGTAACAAAATGCCTTTTTTTTGTGTGCCTATTTTCAAGCTTATTTGCTATTTCTTTCCTCATGTAACTTTCATGGCTTGATATGCTTGATGTTTGTAGATGTTTTTTGAGCTATTTAACTTTTGTTTGAGGCATATATGCATACTTTCGATGTGAGATTTATCGATTCTCGATTATTTGCATTTGTGACATTGTATGATCATGATCATTCTTGCACATTCTTTGATCACATGCTACATGATTTGTGATGCATACTAAATGTTTTTGGTACTGTTTTGCACTTCCATTCATGTTTTCATTAAGATTGTTCCTCATTGGAATGAACTTAATCTTGTATAATCAATAGTTCATCCTTTGCTTCAATGATTTCTCATCCCTTTAGAAAAGTGTTAGCATCATCCCCTTTTGATTGATTAATCGAAACTTCATTTCGATTAGTCGATCCTTCCTTTTATCTTCTCCTTTGAATCTTCTAGAGCTTTGTCCTCTCTTTTCCCCTGTGGAGTTGAAGATTTGCAATGCATTGAAGCACTGTACAAGTTTTGTATTGTTGTGTTGTTCGTTTCTTGCACTACACTTTGGTGTTAGAGAAAGAATGAAAATGGATAATTCCTACACTCATTCTGACTATTTTGGGTAGGGGACAAATGACCCTGTGCCTGGAATATTCGCCTCTATCTCCTTACTATGGTATACTTGTTTCTCCAGTCGAGTCGATCCTTGATCACTTGCACCCTTATGTCCTCTTTGGAAGTGACTCTCACCTTTTAATTCAACATTATTTTGTCTTGAGGCCAACCTATTCTTGGTTCCCCAGAGATTTGTAATCACTCCTTTCCTTGATTGATCAATCGTTTCTTCGGTTAAAACCAATTCTCTTCTTCCTCGGGAGGTCGATCTTTCTTCTCCGATTTTCATAGTCTTCCTGTTCAAACCTAATCACTGTCGGAGTTCTGAAACTTCTCTTGGTTATCTCTCCTTCTTATTTGGTTAGTCATTGTCTGACAGTTAAGCATCAGTTTGTTCTTTTCCTCAGTTAGTCACAGTCCGTCTTTTAATACTGAACTTTCTTTGGGTTAATCGCCTTCTTCCGGCTAATCACCCAATCTTTGGTTGATCACAGTCTGCCTGTTAAAACCAACTTTTCTTTGGGGTAATCACCTTCTCTTGGTTAATCACCCACCTTTTGGTCAATCACAGTCCGCCTGTTTGAACCAATCACCTTTTTTCTCAGTTAACCACAGTCCGTCTATTAAGATACGGAGTTTCTTTTGAGTTAATCATCTTCTCTTGGTTAATCACTCATTATTTTTGGTTAATCACAGTCCGTCTGTTAAGCACCGAACCCCCTACAGTTAGTAACCTTTCTTTGGTTCAAATACATCTAGCTTTGAGTTAGTAACCTTTGTTCGGTTTGAATACCCTTTCCTTTGGTCAAGTGATGTTTGTTCAGTCAACGTACCATTCTTTGGGTCGCAACCTTTGCTTGGTTCCACACCCGCTGTTTGGTTTATCACCATCTACCGGTTAAAACTAGCTCCTTTCTCCTTCCGATTAACAACTGTTTATCAGTTAATATACCAATTTCCCCTCAAATTCAAACACATCCCTTTGGTTCAGTACTCTCTTTCTCTTGGTTCGTCGCAATCCTTCTGTTGACACCAACCTTTTTACTCTCCCCACAAAGTTGTAATCTTATCCTTCTTCAGTTAATCACTGCTTACCAATTAATGCACCGAGTCCCCGTGGATCTTACCTTTATTTTAATTCTTGTCCTTTAATCTGTTATTCTCTTGGCTCCATCGCCATTCTTTTCGTTTTTAGCTTCAACGCCGTCTTTGTTTTCTTTCTCAGTATTAGTTCCCCGAACTACGTAGGCTCTGATTTCCTCATTTCACTACGAGGGTACGTAGGCACAAGATTGCAAAATCTTGTGGAGCCACCTTCCTCTGTCTTCTTCCATTCTTTTGTCTCTCTGGTCCGTCCAGATCCTCTTCTTTCTTCCTTGGATCCTTGAACTACGGAGCTCTTACTTCCTCATTGCACTATGAGGGTACGTAGGTATGATGGCCCCAATCCTCCGTGAGGATTTTCTTTCTCTCTCTTTATTTTTCTCTTTTTTCTTTTCTTTTTAGCTAGAAGCCTTTAGATAGATAACCCATCCAAGCCTAGA
Organism: Lathyrus sativus; assembly: GCA_963859935.3. Lineage (NCBI taxonomy): Eukaryota > Viridiplantae > Streptophyta > Magnoliopsida > Fabales > Fabaceae > Lathyrus > Lathyrus sativus. Next base: position 51,315,436 of record OZ012738.1, read on the forward strand.
AGCAAGCAAAATGGTTCCCGTCGGGTACGAGAGATGCTTAAGGTGCTAGTACCTTCCTTTTGTATAACCGACCCCCTTTCCCGTTTCTCTTCCCTTGGGTTTTATCGATATTTTCCCTGCCCTTTAGGACTAAATAAAGTTTAGTGGCGACTCTGTTGTATCTTTGAGTGTGCAATTCACTCAAGTATAATCCCGCTAGCTTTAGTGAGGTGATTTTTTTATAAGCTTATAATATTAGTTAGATATAAACTAGTAATTTTTTTGTAAAGAAATTAGATAGAATGATTAATTTTATTATCAAGTTAGTATATTTGAAACCCTAGGTTAGTTGATAATGTGATGGCTAGAATTAAATGTTTTTTCTATGATTTCTTAGCTATAAAATAGGTTATTGGTATAGATGTAATCATTTGAGAAATTTTAGGTTGATTTGTGAATGTTCAATATTGAGAAAAGAGGAAAATGAACCTATTGAATTTTTGTATACCTACGATCATTAAATTGTTCATAACTTCCTCTACTTGCATTGTTTTGAGATGAAACTGCAACCATTAGAAAATGACAGAATTTATTTAGAAATAAAATCTAATATGTGTTGGAATTAACCAAATTTTAGAGAAATCTGAACCAATCTTAATGAATAAGATTCAATCAACCGATCGAATTTCTTTTTTGTTCTTCACTCTTCACTTGAGTGAATCAATCACACCTTGATTGGAAGAATGATTTTATGCAGCAATTGTTAATGGAAGAAGAAAGAAAAATTGAACTGGGAAGAAAAGGATTTAGGATTTGAACCAAGTACGGAAGAAGAGAATTTCTGCAGAGTTTCTCTCTGCTACTAAAAACTGAATATTATTCTTTGCAACTGCAAAATTGTTATACAATAATAAGAATTACTCCCTATTAATAAATTTTGGGTTTCTTTGCTCTTTAAGCAAAGCCCAAAAATACAAAGTCTGAAATACCTAATTCTGCTAACACTATAAAATTAGACCTAAGTCGAAATCTATATCGAGGCTAACTCCTTCGACACTTTGACAACTACACAACTCAGACACACTAGATTATTTTGATACTATCTATTTCTGTCGAGCAACCCACTTTGACACAAAGAATTACATCCTCAACAATATGGTTTAGTTTGGTTATTGTATGACATAAAACTGAACAAGTTCAATTACTAATTTAAAATTCTTCAACTTAAAATTCGAATATCTTGCTAGTATTTTGCTCATTATTCATGTTATAAAGGTCATTTAAGGAGAAATATAAATCATTAGAAAATATATAGATTTTTCATGGGTTAGACTCTAGAATGAATTATATTGATTAGTCATATGGGGCAAGGAGAAATTTGGAAACATCACCCAAAAAAGCAAAGAAGCTCAAATCAATTCTCCTAAGATTAAGAAGAACTGAAGAACAATCCCACCATTCATAATATCTAAGACATCTTAGAATCAGAACAACCTAGAAAATGCCCTCAAATTATAAGAGCTTTAGTGGAGTAAAAGAGCCAAAAGTGCTTGGCTCAAGGAAGGTGACAAAAACACAAATTATTTCCACCAAAAGGCTAACCACAGAAAGCGAAAAAATACTATCTAGCAAATTCAAGGATAAGGTGGAACTTAGGGATGGTAATGGGCTGAGTTTGGGTAGAGTACTATAGTACTCGTCTCCATACCCACAGTTGAAAAAAAAATCTCTGTACCTGAACCCATATCCGCTTGGATATCAGCATTGACACCTGTTCTCGTATCCTATGGGTATATAAGTGTATGTATTCGTACCTGTTACCCGTATTTCTAATAAAAATAAATATATCAAGTATAAAATATCATGATACTTTATGTTTTTAAAAACATTAAAAAGCTTTTAAAAACTTTATTGTTTAACTATGAAATAAATGATCACTTATATTAATTATATTAAATATGTAGTAGTTTAAAATTGGTGTTTTTTTTTAATTTTTTAAATATTTATTTTTATATAATAATATAAATTAAAATATATAAATATATATTGTGCGGGTATGGGGCGGGGTGGTTACTAAGGCATTCATCCCCTCTTATTTAAGTGGATAATTATTCGAGCCCGTGTCCATACTCATTTTTGTGGGTTTTTACCCTACCCGTTGTGGGTAATTTTGTGGGTATCCACTGGGGATGGGCCATATTGCCATCCCTAGTGGAACTTTTTACTCCAAGGAAGAGGACATTTTCAAAACCTTCACTCATTATTTTACTAATATTTTCAGTTCAAATAATTGATAAGATAACAAGGACATTTACAAGGTGGTTCATAATAAAGTTAATCCATCAATGTATGAGGAATTCTAAAAAAAGTTCTCCCCAACTGTGGTTAGCTAGGCTATTCACAAACTAAAAAGTAATATGTCCTCAGGTCTGGATGGTATTCCAGCCGCTTTCTACCATCACTATTGGTATATTGTCATTAACAACATCACTAGCAGTGCTCTTAACATTCACAACAAAAAAGGTAATGTCAATGTTTCTAATCTCAATCAAACCCATATTTGCCTTAATCCTGAGACTAATCAGCCTATAAAGGCCACTAATTTTTAACCTATATCCTTATGCAACTAACTCTCAAAATGTCACCAGAACTATTTCCAATAAAATCAAACATATGTTTAACACTATAATCAACCCTTATCATTGCCTCTAAAAGTTCACTCCCAAAAGTTCCTTCTTGAAACTCTCGTTTTTTATGCCCTCTCTTCCAATAGCCACAATACACTAACAAATTGGAAAAACATCAATGACATAGTCTATCCTAGCCTGCTCATCTTCAAATATCTCCTGATTAGCTAGCCTAGGTGGATCTCCCTCTTAATCTAGTGTCATGTAAGGATGTGACACTCTAAACAAACCATTGCATGTAGCCATATAAAGTACTCCATGACTGAGGAGCTGATACACTACGTACATCCTCTAGGACTAGATGATCATGGTACTCTGCAAATATCCCACCAATACCATGCATATACCAGAAATGAAGCATAAATCACCCAGGTAGATGTGGATACATCATTCGTTACCCACAAGCCAACCATCAGGAGTAGAAGGATATTTCATCGAAGGGGCGTGTTTAACAGATAGTTCAGTATAATGTGAAGTTTATATCATTTGTCCCAATGCGATCAAGATAAACTCGAAATGACTAAGTCGCATGATTCCCTCTAAGTAGGATGAAGGAGCAAGCAGTGGAAAAGCCTTGTTGTATTCATCCATATATGCCCATCCAGAGAGACGTGGAAAGTGCTAAAGGATCCATGCCTGAAAAAGTTTCATATGAAATATTAGTAACGATGTAGCACAAGTGTTATGAAATATTAGTTATGTAGCGTGTTATTTGTTGTCATCTATCTAGTCTTACATAAACAAGTTTCACCTAGCTTGGATTAAAACCAAATAAGAGGCTCCTTTTTTATACTCATGAATCCCCTCCAAGCCAATGAATTATCTGAGATAGACGACAATGACATAATATGCACTTTGTACACAAATATGGGCGTGCCAACCAAATGCATAAGGTATGACCTTAATGCGCATACTCAATGATAAAAATCTATGCATAATCACCATCAACTTCAATTATCATATCTAGCTGGTATTTTTACAACTTTTCCAGAAAACAAAATCTGGCATGACATCCTCTGGTGTCATCTATCTCCTATTGGGCATCACCTGGGTGAGCTCCCAAATATTGCACCATCATGTCTAGTGCATCAGGTCTAGTGATTCTAAAGAAGTTTAATAATCTTCTTATGATCAGAAAATGTAAGAGGGGTGACACATCATCAAGTGTGATGGACATCTCACCAATCGGAAGATAAAATGATGGCGTCTCTGAGTGTTATCTCTCTATGAAAGCAGTCAACAAACTGTGGTTAATAAAACTATACTCAATCATGCATAAATCTTGTAGCTCAGATAGTTGCATGACATTCTGAAACCATGGTTCTTTAGGTTGTATGAGCTTCATAATCTTCCTACTGTGGTTGATACATTTTCTGACTCACAGTGCTATAAAAAATACATCATCGTCAGAAAGTTCAAATATTATGACACATATGTTTAAAAGAATAAATACAAATTTATTTTACCTCTCCATCTCACCTGTACATGGAAGTATAGTCTATATACATATAAAGTAGTGAGGCGTCTGAGGGGCCTCCTGGAAAAACATTAGAAACAACAACACCACGTTGGAATTCTAGGGTAGCAGGTTAGACTTCTAGGGCAACAACAGGGGACACATTCTTCCAGAAAGATGTTGTCAAATACACATGAACTTGAGAAGATGATTTTTATACATCAAATGAAGTGGTGGCAAGGGATGAATGTGGGGGTTTGTCCCTTTCCCTCCAAATGGAAGCATGCAGAGGCATTATACTATCGCTCAATATTTATAGGTTGTCATATACTTTACCTTTAATTAAACCAGTAAAATCACATCATAATCAATTCCACGAAACATAATAGACAAAAGAAAACAAGCTATGCATGTTAGAAAAATCCAAAAGTTAACTTTCGTACCCTGGCTAAACCAGAAAAATGCACAAATAGTGCATGCCTAAGCTCTAAACTTCAAACTTCAAAAAATATAAATGTGTGTCTTAATAAACAACCTATTATGTGTTATACTATAATATAATGTATCATAAACAAATTATTATGTGTTTAACTTCAAAATAATGCATTACAAAAAGAAAAAGAAAGAAAATGAAAAGCTTACCGAACGTGAGAAATTGATGATTTCTGATTGAATAGAGTGGAGTAGAGATTGAGAAATGTACTAGGATTGAGTGCAGTTGAGTAAAACATGTGACAAATCTTGAAAAATTATGGAAATGAAGTTTGCTCACGAGATTAATTTTAGGTTCTGAGTGAGTTTTTGAAATGAAGAAGGAAGAAGGAAGGTCTGACACGTTTATGTATATCAAATAGCTCTGAATATTATCCTTTGTAAAAAATATGAACATTAACCTCCGTAAAAGATATAGAGATTGACTCTAGGATTGTTTCAAGTTTGTTTCTTGGCATGAGTCTAAGACTTAAGTTTGATTTCATTTTGGGTGCATATAGAGATTAAGTTCCAGATTTTATTGACATTATTGATTTTTCACCATGGCGGGTGAGGACCAATAAAAAGGCAATAAACAACTTTCATTTTTCAATAGAAAAAAATAGTGAATTTCAAATGCACCCTATATATTACTAGGGCACCACGCGAAAATACAAAAGGCCCCCCCGTTTCCGGAGATACGTCTCCAGATGCACCCTAAGTAAATATAATTCTAACTTAACATTAAAAACTCATAAGATACATCTTCAAAATTATTTCAGAGATGAGTCTCCAGATGGTATTGGACCTTAAATCGCTCCTGAACCTTCTCCTTCCTCATTTTTTAAAAAACTCAAAAATTTCTCAAACTCTCTCAAAGTTTCTTCTAAAATTCTAGTATACATATCTCAAATGTCCCAAGAGATGTCGAGATATTGATTTCTGCATAACTAAGCAAAACAGAACAATCTAACATCTCAATGTCATAACAGTGTAATGACAGATGTTTCAACATCTATTATGACATGTGATTTAGAGCAAGAGAAAGACTGAAATATTCATAACAGAATAAGAAATAACTCCAAGATATAATAACCCAGTTCGGTGTACAAAAACACCTACATCTGGAGGCTACCAAGCCAAGAATGAGTTTACTATCAGTAGTATTAATTCAGAGCTACACTCCCTCATTTACAACCCTCACTTAATCCCTACCCATTGCAACTTCTACTTAAAAATCACCATCTAGATAAGAGAAATCCATCTCAATTTCTAAACCACCTCAGTGATATCTAATAGTCACAACCTCCAATGGTTGTATCAAACTATTTAATTAAAAGACCCCCCTTTCAATAAAATATTCAGTCGAGACTCTTGACTAACAATAATATTTGGATTTGCTTAAAAGCTTCATCCAAGAACAATATACAATTCATTACCTACAAATTTCTGAATATGAAGACTATGTCTACTATAATGTATCAAACCTGATATAAAGGGTGACTTATAATATAAGAAAGCCACACAACTCTTAAAACCTTAAACCCTTATTTTTACTTTATAAAAGTCTTAACAAGGATTCTTATTTTACTCTGGGTCTTGGTCTTTCTTTTATAGTCTTCAGCAATCCATGGGCTTCGAAATCTCTATCCAATCATTCCTTGATCCATGTTCTGATTGCACCTTAAATCTTGGAACAGATCTGCAACAAACGTATTATATCAGACCAAGATGTCGAGTCCTTAAGATAGAACATCTTGTCTGACATGTTGTTCTTTACAGATTTCTTCATGTTAGAACAACTTGTTCAACATCATGTTTTACCAAAATTTGGTCAAATCTTAGAGCCTTCATCTTCCATTAACCAAGTCCAAAATCAATCAAGAAAACTCAAAGGTCCTTCCATCAACATCAAGTACATCAGAGACATCATTTAACACTATAGTAAAACTCTGAATTTGTAAGTTTTTGATGTTTTAAAATTTTCTTTTATAGTTTTATACAAATGAGTAGAAGTTGAAAATTTAGGTAATAAATGAGTAGAAATTGCATGAATGATAGTTTATACATACTATAGAACATGTTTTATGGTTAAAAATAGATACAAACCATTACTTTTTGGGATTTGGTCATCTATATTACCACCATTGATGGACCTGAAGAGTTGCAAAAAATTACGGAGATGCATCTCCAAAAATTTTCAGCGTTTGCTTCTCAGTACCTGGAGATGAATCCACGTAAGTTATCAGTTTTTTGCTTTTATTTATTGTATGTTTGCTTGTAATAATTTTCTAGTTTACTTACATGAATTATGGCTGATAGAGATGACAAACTTAGGCACGAGAGGGTTGCACAACATGGATTAATGTCGAGGGAAAAGAGTCAAGTTTTAGAGGCTCTTATTCAATCTAGCCATGCAGAGGTATCTACTTCTGAGGCTCATGCTTATCCATCTTCTTCTTCTCATAGGATATGGGTTTCACCTACCGACGCATCAATGCCTCCATCCTCCCGAAGGCGACAGGTTTCACTTATTTAGACGCCAGAGGTACCCGAGTCACTAGTGGTCACTACTACAAAAAAGGAATTTAACAACAGTTGGGAAAGATATATAACAACTCAGGACCATACGTTGCTATGTAGCGTGTCATTGTATATGAGGTACTTACAATCGTGGTCCTGGACCGTTGTTGTATTTTAGAAAGTATGCGCCATATCACAACGGTTAGTTAATCCAACCGCTGTGATAGAATTTAGTCAGTGTTCAATATCATAACGATTAGTTAATCCAACCGCTGTCAAAACTCCCTCTGTTTTAAATATGCAATTCTCTGCTTTTTAAATTCTTCCCATTTTTTATCCTGTAACTATTATAATCATATCAGAGAATTTACAACATCTTGTATTTTTGTTAACCATGCATAAAGAGCATAAAAAACAGCTAACATTGTGCATCAAAAGCCAAAATTAATATTTACATCAAATACAATATGTTTAAATCAAAATTAATATTCACATCATCGATATATAAAATAATTCATTAGCATATCTCAATAAATCAATCAACAGGACCCTTAAGCACATTGTGGATATACGCCCAACGTTTACGAAGATCTACAAATTCCTCAACGGGGAATGGGGTTTCGTCGTTAAACATCTACATAAGAAAGAGTAAAAAATTGAATATCATGCATGATAATAGTTCAATAGTTAACTTATATATTAATATATGTAAATATTTTATGACGACTTATATACCTTATCCCATGACTTAACAATGCCGCAAGGACAATGTTTAACATGTGTTTCATGACATAATACCCACACTCGTAAGTCCTGGGTTGTCTCCTCGTCTACAAATTTAAGCAATAATTACATGAATATAGCCACACATGAATGTAAATGAAAGAAACAGGTAATCGGGTCACTCACTTTAGGAAAAATCCATGAGGCATTTCTTCTAACATTGTTCATCATATTCACTTGTTCCATAATATTGTACATTGAAAATGAATTAAACATATTACATGATAAACTAATTAAAATGTAAAATAAAATGAATTAAACATAAACTTACGAGTTAATAATCTCTTTCATTTTCTTTTCGAGTGGATCATTCAAGGGACACAGTACAATTACCGTATTCGTCTTAAATGATATGATGATCAACTGCCAATGACCATTGAATAAACATGAGCATATATATTATTAGTATTTTCTAAAACAAAACTAAATATAGAATACATAAACATACAAAAATACTTACGAACAGAGAAATGGTGCTGAGTAACATTCTTTTCCTCCCTCATTTAGCTGTTTTTCAAGTAGTCTCGAAATGGTGCTAAGTAGTCTCAAATGTCCATCGAATGAAAAGCGATCTAAGATTCCATAAGTACTCGATTTATTTAACTCTATACAAACACGGAAAATGTACCTAAATGGTTAAAGAAAATAAATAAATTAAGGGAGAAAATACAAAAAAAAAAATGTTCTATATAACTATATACTTACGTGCACCAAACTTGCAATATCCCTACATCTAGCCACTTATATCCACTGAGAAAATCCCTTACATCATCAAGACTGTAATAGAATATCTATAAGGTAGCTCGCTTTGACACCCAGTCTTTGCATTTTATGTTTTTTTTCCAGTTATTTAGTTTGTATTTCTCACTTAACGCCTTTCCAAGTTCCATTTTTATCATTTTTATTTTTTTATTAGTATTTATCTCTACTACATGGTCCAACTTAGAGGTAATATATTAATCAATTTCAAAATACTATTTTCAAAATATTATTTTAATTTTTTATTTGATATGTATAAACTCTACTACAAAATCGACATTAAATATATTTTAATTGAATTCCCAGAATATGGTGCTATTGTGTTTTTTTATATTTGATATTTTTAATTAATATTGTCACGTCATATTTTATATAAAACCGACGTGAAACATTTGTTTCATGAGATACTTCAGACTACAATATAGCTAGTTTCTAACTTTTCATTTACCTATCAACGCTCAAACATCATTTCGTCACTCTCATTTCACAAAAACCCTAGGCGATTTTCAAACTGATATTCATCAAAACTCTTCAAACACATATTCATCAAACTTCATTTTCGCAACAGGTTTGTTCTTCACTGAAACGAGTTATAAATTAATTTGTTTTTCACTTATCATTTTGTCTAGGTTTTACGTTAGTTTTTCTTTTGATTATTTGTTTCTATGATTTTCCATTTGTTTTTATTGAAACGTTAGTTAGTTTTATCTTGATCATTTTGAGGTTTATTTATATAGTCATTTTGTCAACAGATATCATTTTTCAACATGTTTGTTCTTCACTGAAACGAGTTATATATCACTTTGTTTTTCACTGTGCCTCTTTTGATCATTTTGTTTCTACGTATTTGTCTCTTGATAGTCATTCGACAAGCACCTCCCATATAACATCTACTAATACAAATCGTAAAATAAAAAATTAGAGGTGCCACGATGTATGCCAAGGTGAAAAAAGCCCAAGAAACCGGTATTCGCTACCCAATTACAGGTGATGCTGCAACCTGTAGAGCTTATGATGAACACGCTGACAATTTTATGGGTTATATTGTGTTACAATGTAGAAGTAAAGTGATCATTTTGATTGATAGTTGGCACGATGTTGAAGATGAATTGAAATATTCCATATGGCAAGATGTTCAGGTATATATGATCATTTATTTTTTGGTTAAACATATGATGCGTTCATTGTTACTAATAACATATCTATTATGTAAACATAGGATGTGTTCTTTGTTTTTCCAAATAATGGTTATGAAAAAGAAGATGATTATATATTGTGGTGAGTGTTGGAGGGGCTTATGAAACAGCTCACCCATGATTATATTAAACATGGAGAAGGTAAAGAAAAGCCTCCATACGATGTGTATCCATTTATTGATCAAGATGTTTGGGAGAAATTTGTAGAGTCTCGCACCACTCCTGACTTCTTAGAAAATAGCCAAAATAAAGAAAGAAAAATTGAGCTAGTAATATCTATCCATACAGATTGTCTCGTGGAGGATATTGTAAACTTGAAAAGACGATGATCAAAGAAAAAATAAAGCAAATGAAGGAAGATCTAGGAGGTTCTATAAGTATTGATCGTACTCTATCTCCGCCATCACGCCACGAGAAATAGAAGAGGGCACGTCAAAGAAAAGATGGTGAGTTCACATCAGATGCTAAACACAAATTAGCTCAAAGGATTATAAGTAGATACTTTTTTAAACAATATTTATTTTAGTTAAATCAATTTGTTAAAGATGAAATTTCATATGTGTTGTAGGATGATCTGGTTGAACAAACCGAAGCCGACCTCTTCATTTTACAAGATCGTGAGCGTGTCCATGGTTTTGGAAGAGGCATTGGCTTCAAGGTTTTTTTGGATCACCTAAATCATCTAGTAGGAAAACCCGTAAGAGAGAGATTAAAGAGATGGTTATTGTTGAGTTGAAGAAAGAAAAGGGGAAGCAAAACAAAAAGTTGGACGAGGATAGGCAAAATTTTGAGGAGGAGAGGAAGAGGTGGAGAGTGGAGCACGATAGGAAATTGTAGGAGGATATGAAGAAGTTTGAGGAAGACGAGAAGAAGAGGTGGAGGGAGGAGCGAGATAGGAAGTTGGAAAAGGAGAGAGAGAGAGAGAGAGAGAGAGAGAGAGAGAGAGAGAGAGAGAGAGAGAGAGAGAGAGAGAGAGAGAGAGAGAGAGAGAGAGAGAGAGAGAGAGAGAGAGAGAGAGAGAGAGAGAGAGAGTTGCATACGATGCGGGAGAGTTTTCAAAAGTAGCAGGAGGAACGAGAGAGGATGACTAGGGTGATGGTGTCTAAGAAGTGTACCTGGGATGTGCTTGAGGTATAAGTTGTATGTTGTTGTTATTATTCTTTGCGTATTTTAATTTTGGATTGTATCTATGTAGTTTTTATAATGCAGATATTGAATTTGTTGGGTCTATTAAGCTACACAAATTCAAATCAATTGAAAATTTAAGACAGTGAAGTTTAGAAAGTTACGGGTGGTACAAGCGTGAAAGAAAGTTTTTCTTCCAACCAGGGCAGTATTCAACACACATCGTCAAGAGTAGATAACATTAAGAGACTAAGAATGATCGTTGACACTCTTCCAGACACATTAATGAGTATTAAATTAAGTCATGATCCAGAATAATTATTCTTGCTTTTTAGGACTTTTGTCCATGAACTTTTGTCGGGAAATGTGTACCTAGACAACTCCGTATTACAAATTTGGTCCTCGTAAGTATAGTTTTTATGTTGATCTCTATTTATATTCATACATTCTTCTACTTTAACATAAAGATTTGTTCTTGCAGGTGCATCCATGACTTATTATGTGTTGAAAGGAAACTTCAATACATGTACTGTATCTTAGATCTGACGCACATTGGTCTTACACGCGGTTCGACATGAAATAATATCCATAATTACTTAAAGGATAAATTGAAAGGGAACATCAAAGATTCTTATTTGGTCCCGTTTTCTGCAAGTAAGTACATATTAATTTGTGTTTTCATTTATAAATCAATTTTATACATATTAATTATTCTGAATGTTTATGCAGTGAACATTGACAACTAATTATTTCATGTCCCAAGAGAAATACTATAGTTATGTTTTCCTCATTGCACTTTGAACCGCCCGAAGAAGCGGTTAACACTATCAATGGGTAAGTGGTATTATTTTTAACTTTAAAGTTAAATAGATTTTATTTATGTTTAATTTTAACCAACATGTATAGAGCGATGGACGAGTATAATGCATTCAAATATAATGTACTTGGTAAAAGGCCTATCTATGTTTCCCCAAAAGTAAGTATGTTACTTGTGAATTTATTGACATTATATTATTTGTGTGTATTAGTGTGATATAAATATCTGAAAATTATTTGTAGTGGTAAAAACAACCCAATGACCATTCATGTGGATACTATGTTATGAGATATATGGTATATATTGTCTCCACATGCATTAAAGAGGGATGGATGAAGCATAAGGTATTGACTTAACCCATATCTTCTTAAGTTCAAGTTGATATTAGCTTATCATAAGTTAATTTTTATTCTAATTATAAGAGTTTAACAACAAAACACCATACTCAAAAGAATATAGGGATACCATCTGATCAAGTTGGGCCAAAGTCTTTTTTATCTTATTATGATTATATATAACAATAATTTTTTCTTGGTTGTAAATGTGTAAATTTAATTAATTCATTTTGTGTAAATATATAAATGTTTGTATTCTGTCTTGATGATCAGAATAATGTAAACGATATGATAAATTCTAATTTTGTCGCATATTTTGTAGTTTCTGTGTAAAAAATGATACAGACGGATTAATAAATTTATAATGATATGATGCAGGCCAATGAAAATAATATAGGCAAGCGAAAATGCTACAGGCAGTGAAAATGATACATGCAAAAACATGAGATTTTATCCCTCGGTTATTGAAATTCTGGTATGCAGATATCAGATGAAATAAGAGATGCCGAGACACTGATATCGGTTTAAAACACAAGGACAAAATATAACACAGTTAAAAGTGCATAAATTAAAAAAAACACAACGAGTTGTTAACTTAGTTCGGTGTACAACAACACCTACATTTGGGGGCTACCAAGCCATAAATGAAATCCACTATTAGCAGTATAAATTCAAAATTAAACTCCCCCGTTTACAACTTCTCACTTAATACCTACCCAATGCAATTTCTACCTATGACACTCCTAGATATGAGAATTCCCTTTCACTTCCTGTCACCAATAGCAATGATATACATAACAATATGTCAGAAGAAGCAATACTTCAAAAAAAACAATACTTGATCTTGCTTAAGAGATTCAATAAAGTAAAACAAACTCTTGCTTAAAAGCTTAGAGTAGACACTTACAACTCAATAACATCACTCCAATTCAAGCATATAGGGGATGATTGAATGGCTCACAAACAATCTACCTCAATGTATCAAAAGGTACATGAGTGACACAATACAACAATATACTAAAAGAAACCCAAATCCTAAACCCTTATTTGCATACACGGTTTCTTCAACAATTATTCCACACATGTTTTAGGTTTAGTAAATCTCTTTATATAGTCTCGTGCAAAATGGGCTTGAACTCTTCTATTTTGTCAGTTTTAAACTCTCTGCAAAATCTTCTCCACAATAACAGGAACAAATCTTCAAAGTTTCTTAAAATGTCTCATCATCCAATTTTAGCATTTTGTGTGCAACTGGAGATACAAAATCTTGTCCCTGATAGCATCTTCTTGACCTGCGTAAATTACTGAGACATATCCAAAATAAATATCACAGACTTAAAACAAACCACATCTATCAAGTTTTTAAATACACAGAATACATGTTCTGGTAGAACATGTTCCAACATCTGTTAGGACATCTGCTCTCAAGGAGAGCTGAGCAGCATGTTACGATATTACACACGACATCCAGTAGTAAACCATGTTTTAGCAAAGTTGTTGCCAATCCATAAACCATGGAACCTTCAATCTCCCCCTTTGGTAAATTTTGGCTAAAACACATTTTTCACAATAAACCCTGAAGAGAGGAACAAAAGCACAAAAACAATACAACACCAGTTGCATTACATGTAACCATTACAACTGTGTACATGAGGAAGAAGATAACCTGCATCTTGAATTTCCAAGTTACCCCCTCTAGATCATAGGCTGATCCTATCACGAAGGAATAAATCTCCCTCTCAGATTAGAAGAAGAAACTTTTCTGAAGCAAAAGAAAACCAACCTGGACACAAGCTTGAACTAAACTAGTTCAACTTATTAGAAACACATATGGCAGAAGCAGCATATGAAGAACACAAGATACAAGACATAGGACTTTAAGGTACAATCAGAATGACAAAACATCTGGTAGGACATTACAACACAAGTTTATACCTTTTTGGAGAAACTATACTTTTCTCCCCCTGTTGTGCAAAAATTTGACAAACAAAAAAAACCGACTCTGCAAGAACAACAAAGGAAACGAACAGAAACAACCTAAGACACCAAATGGAAACAATTGAAATTGACCTTAACAAAAAAAAACATAGACTAGTTATTCCCTCAAACCTCCCGAGTTAACAAATTGAGCCCAGTCTTCATCACCATTACCACCAGAAATAAGATCCTTAGAATGAGTTTTCTTTAAGAATGTGACCTTTGTCACAAAAGTTTTCCCTGTTAAGACGGCTCCTGTTGATGATCCAGCAGATGTCACAACCCTTGATTGATTCTTCTTTTTGTTCAGAGCTTCATTCTTATTATTAGATAATTTGGAGGAATGACTCATGTTCAAAGTACACCGTGAGAGGATGAAAAACACACACGCATGTTTCAGTCTTTATAGAGCATAAATTCCTTGTGTTGTAACACCTGACAGGTCAAGGATAGAAATGTTGGAAACAAATAATTCAGCCTTGAAAATGGACCACCATCCACAAGTGGGAAACAAATCTATTAACTTTAGGTCTCATTTTCCAAACTTGAATCAAGACGATTCCCATGTTATATAAACATGCTACACATGCGTCCAAAAAACACGTTTTTCAGGCCTACTATTAGACCATACATAGACTCTTGACAATCTTAACTGAAATGGCTTGGTACAATGTCCTGACATTCAGATAGACACTGTATACTCCTATGACCCAACCAAAGACACAAAACAAGCTACAACCATGAAGCTTCCCACCAAAAACCTTTCCTAGAAAAATCATCTGTGATCAACCCAAAACAATAACACAGTGTTATGACATTACGCTAGACGCATTACAACCAAGAAACATAACCATCTTGAGCAATGTCAAGACATCTTGTCTGACATTATACCTTCACTAGAGGCAAAAATAGGTTGTATAAGATCATGCATGCTTTTATACAGGATGTACCAAAGCAGCTACGCAGCAGACAGGTACACATCTCCCCTTGTCACACATAATCAATTCTCCCCTTGAAGGTGAAGATCAAGTAAAAACAACTTAACCAATTCCATATCTTATACACAACAGCACTAGTCATCACATTCACACTGCAGAGAAAGTAGTTTCTCAACGAAGAGTTATTAGAAGCAAACACAACAGAATAAAAGAAACACTCATCAACTCCCAAAAAGGACTTGTTAAGATATATTGTCTCACATCACAGGACTATTAGAAGAACTCCCCTTAAATTGTATATCACAAAGGGAAACAATGTTGTCGTACCTCAACAAAATATGATCCTCACGATGGACGCAGAAAAACGTTCGAACAGAGTCGCCACCGAACTTTATTCATTCCAAGGAAGGAATAGGAAAATATTGATAAAACCTTTAAGAGAGATGACAACATGGTCTTCGCAACCAAATTCTAGGTTCGAAAGTCGGTTATGCAAGAGGGAAGGTATTAGCACCCTCTATGTTCGTTGTACTCAACGGGAACCTCTTGATTCGATTCGAGAGAAAAGTTTGCTAGGTTGTTTGTTTTCTTCTGAGGATTCGCTTCTAAGGGGAAAATGGGTGGTTTTATATTAGGGTGCTCTCCAAGTATTGGGGCCCTTGTGCCTACGTATTCCCTCGTGCAATGGGAAAATCAGAGCGTTCGTAATTCATGGACTACGGGAGAATTTTTCAGGTAAAAAGAAAAAGGTAGCTCGCTAGGATCTCGTAATCCTATGCCTACATATCCTCATAGTGCAACAAGGAAGTCATAGAAATCGTATTTCGGACGACTATGGTTGGTTGATTTGTGTATTTTATGAATAAGTGTTTAGGTCGCATTATAACTGCTAAACATTGGCTTGTCTGCTCGCTAGGGGAGGCTGAAGCACTAGTTTATATGCGCGGAAGAATGTACTAAACAATGTTCTTTGCGACAAGTTGTTTGAATTTATTAAAGTATATTAGGATTTAAATTGAGAAAAGAGTTTGATTTGAGCAGGTTTTAGGGTTTCGATCGCACGGGAGCGAAAGAATGAAATTTGATTTGTTGAGTATTTTGAGGGAGAATGACGACTATTCGATAAACGAGACGTCAACCTCAAAACCAATTAATTGGGGCATTATTGGAATACTAGATCCCAACGACACCTTTTTCATTCAATTAATTACGAAATCGTGTTTGTTGGATAGTGAACTTCTTTATCCAAATAATAAACACAAGTATTTTAAAGGACAAAAGATCGAACAACCTAAAACCCAAGGCGTGCGCCCCAAGAGTGGTCACTCAAGAATCCAAGGAGTGCAAGACTCCAAGAACTCATTTCTTTCGTAATTTAATTAAGAAAAAGATTTTGAATATGATTGAGGAATTTTGAGTAGTGCGTTAGTGTCACACCCTAATTTTTGACCATAAGATCTCACCTCCCCGTGCTCTTCTTGCTAGTTTTATTTTTCTTTTGTACGCATATCCATTATAACTAACTAGTGTGTGTAGCTTCAGTAATTCCAAGTGGAGATAGCTTTCATGCTCACTAACAAAATTATTAAGAGGATTCCAGGACAGTTGAAAAATCTCATATCTTTCTCAAGTGGCACTTCTACTTATGGAGATTCTTCACAACTTTGATTTTGTACTAAGACTGTCATCGTCAAAAAGATCGTTTGCACATTCCGTAAAACGAAGTGTTTTATCTGAAGGAGTGGACTTGCAATTGAATTAAAGATTTAGGCTAACAGACTCATGGATGTTCAGATCATGTCAATGGTTCCAGATTTTAAGTTCATTATCTTGCCATGAAATTCAGCGCGAGATTCATCATTTGGGCTACAAAGCACATTTACTCAAAGTGATCTTCTAAGGATAATAGGAGGTTCATTCACCTTTATTATTATTCCAATGTTCTCAAGAGTACACATTTTATTCCAGGTGACACAAAATGGTCTGTTACGAAATGAAGGATCCACATATGCTAAAGCATTATCACTCAGTCCACTACATGGATACTCAAATACATCACTAGCTTTGGTTTGATGACTATTACAAGATCCAAACTTCCTACAAGCTATTAAATGAACTATTCCTAGCAACAATTTCCAAACACACCAGCTGCCAGGGAGCCTGAACAAAGTGCTGTTGTTTGCCGGTGTTATCGACAATATCTTTCTCACTAGAGAAATCAACGCAGAGTTCGCAGTAACTGCATATAATCAGCCACGACTTCGGCAAGAATCAAGGGTGTTTATCGGAAAGGAATCAAAATACGTCCGATGACGTCGCAACTGCATAAGAGTCAGAACAGAAGTTGTCAGCAGAGGTCATTTTCATTAATTAAGCAGCAATTAGACAAGGCCTACCACATGAAAGCAGGGCCATTAGCCTTTCTTCATGGCAGTTTTTTTGTGAATCACAACAGCACGTACAAGCGTTTTAGCAAGGAATCCAAACCTCCAAGTTCACTCCACTTTGCAGCAGTACTGTGATGATGACACCAAAGAATACATGGACCTTGAACTGAACCTGTGGCAAAAGAGAGCTATTGATTTAGAACTTTTCGAACCAAGTCAAAATATGGCAAAGTAATTTCCCTGCAGAACATTGAAAGATATCAAGTGTTACAATGTGTGATACAATTCAAAACGGTCTCGCTTCAGATTTAGACTATGTGGTTAAGGTTCAAACAATTTTCTTTACCTCATAACCTCCGAGGAGAGGTTCAAGAGATTCAACCATAAAAACATGAATTCCAAGAAGTTAGAAGCAGTTGCGGAGCTATAGCAACTTGAACACAGAGATAGCAGCTTCCGACTCTCACCTGACACAACCCTCATCTTCAACATAATCTCTTCCAAACCGATTTCACTCTTAGCAAAGGCTTAAGTCCTTGAATAAACAAAGTCGCCCTAGCAGCAAGGAACCAAACCAGAGTTAGCAAGATGAAGTTTTCACTTTAAAGCCAAACTTATGAAATTAGAAACTCTTCCTACCTCGGTTCCCTTCAAGGTATTCATCCCTCTGATTTAAGGCTCAATTTGCACCCTTAGCACCAAGTCGGTTACTCCTTTTGCAAAGGCAAGAGGCTATGATCATCAAATCAAAACCTCTCCCCTATCATAACTGTGTTTCGTCACCTGCAAGTCAAAAATAAACAATGAGAGGACGTTGTTAGATTTGAAGCGGTAATCAATTTCATGCCTCCAAAGTTTAAACTTCCCCTGAGGTGTATGCAGATTTCTCCATGAGAAGTACGGTCGTGGCTCCACTCCTACAGGAATATCAATAAAACAAAATGAGCAAGAAACTTTAGCATGAATCAACAATCCAGTTCATTGCAAGCCAACGCGGTTCAGACTGCTATGGTCATTATCACCATTTACAACCTTTCTCAGCACCAAGACTAAGACCGGCAGCTTCTGAAACCGCTAGCGGCATCCTGAAAGAAGAAGAGAAACGTCAGTACAGTAAGTGTTTCCATATCAGTCACAAACATCATTTGCAAGCAACCGCAACAAACAACACCATCAACAGTTCAGCATCACAACAGCATCCGCAAACAAGTATCACGACTGCAAGTGCAAGCAGACATCCACAACATCAAAACGAACATCAATAATGTCGGCTGCGAGCAACACCAACAATGTCAGCGCACCATCTACGAAAACAATAGCACAAAGGTTAAACTTTACAAAGATAATTCGAGGACTAAGGTTGAAGCAAAGAAGGGTTCATATTCTCAGCCCTCAGCTCTGTAACCCGGTGAACTGACTTTAAACAATGTTGCGGATAGCAAGAGTCGCCACCGACTTTTATTTTATCCATAAGGAAAGGTTATAAAAGAACAGGAAAGACCTTAGAGAATATTTTGGGTCCGGGGGGTAGGTTATGAAAAGGGAAGGTGTTAGCACCCTTTTCATCCATGGTTATCCATGGGCTCTTAGGTACTTAAGCTCACTTTTGAATTGTTTTGAAAGTGTAGTGTGTGAATAGCAAAAAATTTCAGAATAGTTTAATAATAATCCGTGTATGGATGTGAAAAAAACTTGTTTGAAAATTTTGTTGGAAATTTGTTTAAGTGTGAAAAAGTTTTGAAGTGAGCAAGCATCTAGGAGTAGCCTACCCTAATGTTTTAAGGTCTTTCTTATTCTTTATCCTTTCCTTAGTAAGACTATCCCTACTATAATGGAGTAGGTAGTCCTTACTTTGGATGTTAAGGGGTATGTGAGGGACAATTTGACTTTGAAGGCCATTGTGGGATGTAATAAGCACATATAAGGGACCATCATCATTTTTCGAAAGGGACTTGATTCGTAAAGGCAACCATAAGGGACTTTGATGATTTTTTTTTATTTGAGGGACTTGCTTTATACACCCCACTTAACCATTATTCGTAGGCAACTTGAGGGATATCCTTAGGAAGTGAGACGGCGATTAAAATCGACTTACGTGTGTGACGTGTTTATTTTAATTATCTTTATTTAAAAGTGATCTAAATTTATTTTAATATTACATACATGTTGTTACACTCCCTAATTACTAACCATAATAATAATTAAATAATTAAACAACTTTACATCCAAGAAACAATTACAAAATAATAAGCAAAATAATTAAATAGCAAAGATAAATAAAATATAAATAAGCAATAATAAATAATAAAGGGGGTTAACTCTAAGTTTACTCGGCAAGACATCGCATCTTGTGCCTACGTATCCTTACGGGAGTGGAATCAGAGTAATCGTAGTTCCCCTCAATAGGGAGGTCAGAGACTTCTTGACTGTGGTCAAGGTCTCACGGGGAATAAACATGTCTTAAGGAGACGCTTACGTGGAGTGTAGAAACTCCAAATCTCTATGTTGAATTGTTAAGTTGTAATTAGGGTTAAATTAGGGATTCCACAGCGGGAAACCCTAAAATGAGCGCGGCGGCTCTTTGACCTAATGCTAAGGGTAAAATTGTAATTTTGCCTGCGGCGAGGCATTTGTGAAAATTAGGGTTTGTAGTTTTGAGGATTATTGACACGGCGGTCAAATGCTAGACCTAGTTCCTTCGGAGGTGTGTGCAGTGTGACAGAAATGTTAATGAAGGTGTGAGATGATTGAGCTATGCAAGCAGGAATTTAAAAGACGGAATTCAAAGCGCGATTGTTAAGTTCGCGAGGTTACATATGAGAAGCAGTTACAATATAGTAATGACATAAAAATGAAATAAATAACGGTAAACGCAATAAACTGCAAAACGAGCAAACACCGTTAATGGGCAGAATTGTCAGATGGTGATGAAGTAAAATTATGCATCTTTTTGTGGTTTTATTTTGTGATATAATCTTCAATTTAAAAATGAAATTCTTAATATTAAGCTAACTCAAACCCTAAAACTATTTTAACCTAATTATTATATTTTTCAAAAAAAGGATTTTAACACATTTATTTAAAAAAATGGTTTTTATTTATTATTATAAAAAGGTTTTTTAATTTTATAAAAAAAAAGTTTTTAAATTATTATTTTGTTAAGAAAACAATTTTTTATATTAGTTTTTAAAAAAAATTTAATAAAGTTAATTAACTAATTATAAGAAAAGAAAAAAGGTAAAAAATAAAAGGGGGGTTGGGCCGGTCATCACTCCCGGACCCAACCCGGATGGCGTAAATCATAACCAAAGAACATTTAGGGTTCCAAAGCCCTAACATTCTCACGGCGCCGTTTCTTCAACTCTCCTTCTTCTCTCTCGGTTGCTTCCGTCTCTCGTCGTTTGCATGCTTCATTCTTCTCAGCTATCCTGAAACACACACGAAAACATGATTAAATATTGAAATACAGGTCCTTGTCTTACTCTTCAAAGGCTTCGATGGCGAGATTGTGCGTTGAAAAGCGATGATGATATGGTCTGAGCTTCAAGGAAGGTGTTTGCTCGTCGTGGCTTTAAACGGCGCTGGTGAACCCTTTCCTCTTAGATCGTCTCGTTTTGAGGATGGATGCGACGGTCTCCTTCTCCGTCTAGGGTTTTGCTCGCGATCTTTGTCTCTCTCCGTCTAGGTTTTCGAACCTTAGCCCCCTTTCTCTCTCGCGGCCACCAGGGTTTCTCCCAGGTTGTATCTTCCTTTATATATCTTTTCGATCTTTGTGATTTTCGTGGGCCTTGTGACTTTTTGGATTTACGTTTTCTTCTATCATTGATTTCGATTTGATTTTGATTTCGTGGAGCTTTTGAGAACCAACGTTAATTTGATTTGATTGGGATCTGTTGATCTTTTTTTCACTGAATCGGATTTGATTGGAAGCCTTTCCATATTTTATTTACCTTGACTAGATTTCGTCTTTTAGATTTCAATTGGATATCGTTTCGTTTGGGATAAACTGTGCCTGATTTGGATTTTTATCAGATATAGATTTTAATGTTTTATCTGATATGGTTTGTTTGGATTTCACAGATGTTTCGGATACGGGTAACTCCATCATAGATTTGGATATCTGGTTCCATCTGATGCAGTTTTAGTGACCTTGTTTCATTTTCCTCTAACAGGGTTGTGTGAACCTGTTACACTTTCTGAATCGATACGCAGGTGTTGATGCTTTCTTCGAACGTGCGCCTGGGTCTTTTCTATGATGAACTCGCGGCGATTCAATTACTTGTGACACTTTTTCTTGAACTAAAACTGGGTTACGATGTTTATGAATTGAACTTGGCTCTTATTTTCTGAACATGAGCTTGGTTTGTTTGCACACGAGCTTGATTCCTCGATTCTCTGAGTTGAACCTGATCTTTCTGTTCTCTGATGTTAAACTGGTTCCATTGAACTGAACTATGATTGTGAATTAGGCTATGATGTTCATAACTGAGCCCTATGCCTTGCACTTCGATTTTCCAACGTGACATTTCACCTTTGGTTGGGGATCACTACGACTGATACAGTTTAATGAACTGAGCTTACTCTTGACATGTAAGTGTGATTATGTGAACTTGTCTTGCTCATCTGATTTGGCTAACAGTTTTGAGGTAGTTTGGGAAACTGGTTTGGATTTTTCTGCTGTGGTTTGTGAACTGGACCTAGTCCTTTCTTGTTCTTGAACATGAGCTGAACTTGATTCTTTCTTGTTCTTGAACTGCTTCTAATTTTTTCTGCTAGAATCTATTTGCTCAGTTCAGAACTACCTGTTGGACCTGTTATAGTTTCTGACTTTTTCTAATACCACTTTGGGTTTAGAAATATGGTTTAACCGGAGGTCGGATTAGGTTCCTGATCCGGCTTGAATTGTTTGCTGAAGAACTGGTTTCTTGCTCATCTGGTGCAACTGTTATGTCTTTGGATGCCTTCTGATTTTTTTTGCAGCTGTCCGAACCACTCTTAACTTGGTGCCCAGCCCCTTATTTGGATTCGGTTTGGTATCTTTTATCATTTCTGATATTGATGTGGCTTTTTACTGATGAACTAGTTTTCTTTCGATGCAGTCTGTGAATCGAACCGATCTTGTTGTTTGAGCTTATTCTCTTGTTTTCTGGATTGAATTGGTTTTTACTGCTACAACCTGACTTTGTCAATGAATTTCAGGTGACGGATTTTTCGGAACCGGTTCGGATCTATCGGCATCTGGATCTGAAACTCGGATATCCAATATTTACTTGATGAAACATATCCCGATTACAATCAGTTTGGCTTTACAAATCCAATTTCGGCAGATAATCACTTTTTCGGCAAAATCTTTTTCTCGGCCAAAAACTTCTTTTATCTCTCTTTCTCGGCTGTCCCAAAAATAAGAACGGATGCTGCCGGTTGGTAGCCGAGGTCGGAGATTGGAATGGGAGTTTGGTTTCGGCATTAGTCGTGCCCTCCCGACACCCGGTGATGAACTTTACTCTGAGGGTGCCAACCGATCAAAAAACTTCTTTTAAATTTGATATTCTGTTTTTGCTCTGCTTGTGTCGGTTTTGCAGGTACCAGAAGAAAATTCACCATGAAGTCGGTTGAAAAATCTAGCATGAAGGACTTAGAAAGATTAGGACTTTTTAGTGTAATTTGATCTTATTTTTGTACCTTGTAAGAAAATATTCATGAATAAAATTCAATAAATATTTCTTCTTTTCAAATTATTTCCTCCTTGTAACTTTAAATAATAATAAAGATATTATGAATAAATTCAATATTTTTTTTATATTACTTTCCGAATATTCTTTTCAAATGTTTCACCCGAAACCAAATGAATTTCTTAAACAAATCCAATTAAATGAATGGGCGCCTCAGATTAAATTCAAATGACTAGAAATTAATCAATTAAACTTTCACAAATGAATTAACTTCACCAATCAGACTTGTACAAATAAATCCCAAATCCAGATAGACTCTAAACCCGCGGAGAAGAAAATCCAATTAGTCATTGATAAAATACCAAACCATAAATCAATCCGGCCCAGAAAATCGTAATTGAACAGCACTCATAAACCGCAATCAGCCATGAAAATTCAAATCCATTTTAGACAAAAACACGGAACTCAGAAACGGAAACCATAGTGCATAAATGACCATTTCGCCCTTTTTACTGTTAATGTAATTCCTGCAAAATAAACAGATTGAACAATAGTGGTTTCAATAGCAAGGAGGTGCATTGTCTGAGGGAATTGTCAATTCTTCTGACCAATTATGAATTTTGTGAACCTTGTGAACCTTCTTGGAACACAAAGTCTTGTATTGTGAGGGCAAATTTTGGGGTGCAACAGCTGCCCCTGTTCAATTTTCTGAAACCTGAGGGGTTAGATTGGTATATTTGCCAGTCGTAACCTGGAAGGTTGAAGGGGATTGAACACAAAAGCCCAAAAATTTGCACTCACCAGTGCATGGAGTGATATTGATGGCTGGTTGAACATGATTGAGTGGGCTTAAAGATGCCACTAGGGGAAAGTTCTTCAGTAGTATAATGAGAACTGTCAGGAGTCTGGAGTAATACTGATGTAACAGCATGTCTTCATGAGGATAGAGCAATCAATAATGATAACCCTAAAGCAGTCTTGAAGTGATAAATCTGACCTCAGGAGGATAGAGCAATCAATAGCTCTAAAGCAGTCTTGAAGTAATAATGGCTTCAGGAGAATAGAGCAATCAATAGCTCTAAAGCAGTCTTGAAGTAATAGAATGGCTTCAGTAGGATAGAGCAATCAACAGCTCTAAAGCAGTCTTGAAATAATAATGTGATATGTCTTCAGGTGGATAGAGCAATCAATAGCTCTAAAGCAGTCTTGAAGTAATGATTTCAGGAGGATAGAGCAATGGATAGCTCTAAAGCAGTCTTGAAATAATAGGATGATTTCAGGAGGATAGTGCAATCAGTAGCTCTAAAGCAGTCTTGAAATAATAATGTGATATGTCTTCAGGAGGATAGAGCAATCAATAGCTCTAAAGCAGTCTTGAAGTAATGATTTCAGGAGGATAGAGCAATGGATAGCTCTAAAGCAGTCTTGAAATAATAATGTAATATGTCTTCAGGAGGATAGAGCAAGCAATAGCTCTAAAGCAGTCTTGAAGTAATGATTTCAGGAGGATAGAGCAATGGATAGCTCTAAAGCAGTCTTGAAATAATAATGTAATTTCAGGAGGATAGAGCAATGGATAACTCTAAAGCAGTCTTGAAATAATTAGATGGCTTCAGGAGGATAGAGCAATGAATAGCTCTAAAGCAGTCTTGAAGTAGTAATATGACCTCATGAGGATAGAGCAATGAATAGCTCTAAAGCAGTCTTGAAATAATAATGTAATATGTCTTCAGGAGGATAGAGCAATCAAGAGCTCTAAAGCAGTCTTGAAGTAATGATGTGATATGTCTTCAGGAGGATAGAGCAATCAATAGCTCTAAAGCAGTCTTGAAGTAATAATGTAATATGTCTTCAGGAGGATAGAGCAATCAATAGCTCTAAAGCAGTCTTGAAGTAATAATGTGACCTCATGAGGATAGAGCAATGAATAGCTCTAAAGCAGTCTTGAAGTAATAGGATGATTTCAGGAGGATAGAGCAATCAGTAGCTCTAAAGCAGTCTTGAAGTCATGAGAGGCTATCAGGAGGATAAAATAACCCTGAGGTTACAATAAAGCAGTCCCAAAGTAATAAGAAGCTCATCAGGAGGATAAAGTAACCCTGAGGTTACAATAAAGCAGTCCCAAAGATCATAAGATTGTTTGTTGGATAATTAACCTGAAAACAAGGTAGCATTCTGTATAACAACATTAGTTTATGCTTTATGTATGCATGCACGACATGATGCACTTAGGTAATGTACTATAGACATATATGTTATGGTATGATGTAAATGATGTATGTATGCTATGACACTGCTGGAAGTGTCTGGATATCCTTGTATAACAACTGCTGGCCAAGAAAAATAAATCCCGATTCGTTGTTGAAGAATATATAACCCTCCATCTGCTGGGGATAACAAGGTATAGATAACCTCCCGTTGTTGGGGATAACAAGGTATAGATAACCTCCCGTTGTTGGGGATAGTAGGGTATAGATAACCTTCGTTTTCGTTTGATAGTAGGATAAGTATAACATCCCGTCTTCGTTCATCGTGCCCTTATTGGAAAGTAATTTCCCGTATATCCGTATGAGGATAAAAGAGATGGATATAAATTCCAGGGGAGATTAGACTTTGTGAAAATGGATTAGTCCTACTGATGGTTTGTAACTGTCTTGTAAAGATGAACCGGCGAAGCTTCGTTGAAATCCTTCCCTCGTTCGTCCTTAGTAAATACTATTACTGCATTTTCATGCATTTCTGGTAAACATCAATCATATTAAAAGCATACATGCGTTTCTGGTAAACATCAATCATATTCAAAGGCATACATACATTCAAACACAACCAATGGACGTTTCGCTTATGTAAATAGGGTAAAAGTGAATCTGGATTCAGAAGATGGAATTTATTTATATCAAAAGTGACCCATACACGGGTAAATTTGTACAAGGAGACATAAACCCTAGTAAGAGAATTTTGTCATGAAGTTTTACAAAAAGAATCAGCTATGTGGGAAATAATCCTATTGAGTTTCAATTCTACTATTGCCACTCAAGTATCTCATCTTCTTGCTGTTGAGACGGAAACGATTGGATTGAGCTTTATCTGTTTGAGCTTGAGTAAGTAGTACAACTGGTTGCAGTTTCATGAGTGATCCGAACGAGACATAGTCATACGCTTTAATCCCTAACTTTTGCCTGGATTGCCCTTTCAGGTTTTCAATCCACCGGGATACCCTTTTTTGCCCAAGCCGCCTTTTCAGGTTTTCGACTTGCCGGGTGTACATCTTTTTATATATATATCCCTAATTTTTGCCCAAACCCTTTTGGTTTGCCGGGATGCCCTTATTTTTGCCTAGGCCTGTTAACCTAGCGGGTCTCTTTTTATGCGTAGTATTTTTTAACTATGTCTGCGTTTACAGGTTGTGGGAAGTCTTCACCATCCATTGTAGTCAGTATCATGGCACCTCCTGAGAACACTGTCTTGACTACAAATGGTCCCTCATATGTTGGAGTCCACTTGCCCCTAGGATCACCCTGTGGTAATATGATACGCTTGATTACCAAGTCACCAGCCTGATATACCTTTGGCTTAACCTTCTTGTTAAAAGCTTTGATCATCCGTTTCTGGTACATCTGGCCATGACAAACTGCTGCTAACCTTTTCTCATCAATCAAATTTATCTGGTCAAGTCGAGTCTGAATCCACTCATCTTCATCCAAGCCTGCATCCTTCATAATTCTCAAGGAGGGGATCTGAACTTCAATAGGCAGAACTGCTTCCATACCATAGACTAAGGAGAATGGGGTTGCCCCTGTTGAAGTACGTATTGTAGTATGATAACCATGCAGAGCAAATGGTAACATCTCGTGCCAATCCTTGTAAGTAACAGTCATCTTCTGTACAATCTTCTTAATGTTCTTATTAGATGAGCCAAATGATCAGCAACAACACTCCCCTTAATGGCCTTCTGAGTGGTATACTGTATATCATATTCCGTCAAGATCATTTGCTATCTTGCAATTCTTCCGGAGAGAGCAGGTTTCTCAAATATGTACTTGATTGGATCCATCTTCGAAATCAACAAGGTAGTATGGGTCAACATATACTGTCTTAGTCGGCGAGCAGCCCATGCCAAAGCGCAGCAAGTTTTCTCGAGCAGTGAGTATCTTGTTTCACAGTCGGTAAACTTTTTGCTAAGGTAGTATATTGCCTGCTCTTTTCGATCAGACTCGTCATGTTGCCCCAATACACACCCCATTGAGTTGTCTAATACATAATCAAGGGTCTTCCATCAACTGGTGGCATTAAAATTGGAGGTTCTAGCAAATATCTCTTGATTTCATCAAAGGCAGTCTGGCACTCATCGTTCCATTCCATCACCTGATTTTTCTTCAACAACTTGAAGATTGGCTCACAGATGGTAGTTAATTGGGAAATAAATCTTGCAATGTAGTTCAATCGTCCCAAGAAACCTCTAACCTCCTTCTCAGTACGGGGAGCTGGCATCTCTCGTATAGCTTTCACTTTTGCAGGATCCACTTCAATACCTTTTCCACTGACAATGAAACCCAGGAGCTTTCCAGATCTAACTCCAAAAGTACACTTGTTTGGATTTAATCTCAACCTGTATTTCTTCAACCTCTCAAACAACTTGTGCAGATGATCAAGATGTTGCTCTTCATTCTGAGATCTGGCTATCATATCATCCACATATACCTCTATCTCATGATGAATCATATCATGAAACAAAGCCACCATAGCACGCTGATATGTTGCCCCTGCATTCTTCAAACCAAATGGCATTACCTTATAGCAAAAGGTGCCCCACTGTGTCACAAATGTAGTCTTCTCCATATCTTCAGGTGCCATCTTGATTTGATTGTAACCAGAGAAACCATCCATAAAAGAGAATGCCTTATGCTGAGCAGTGTTGTCTACCAGAATATCAATATGAGGAAGTGGAAAGTCATCTTTAGGGCTAGCCTTGTTCAGATCTCTTTTCTGTTTTCTTCAGTTCCCAGATTCACAACTTCGACTGGCTCTTCATGTGGCTGTATAGCTTTCTCTTCTTGTTGTAACAACCTAGCAAGCTCCACAGGTATTTCACAATCGTCCTCGTTTCCGTCTTCAGTTTGATAGATCGGATTCTCGAAATTGTAATTGGCAATAGTAGAACTGTTATCAACTGGATCCAGAGTGGATGAGGATCGGCATTTTAGTGACGTGGGTGTGTGTAAGAACACATAGCTGATAAAGCAAAAATAAAAGAAAAAGAAAGACAAGGAACACAATATTTACGAAAACGAAACGTCCACTGATTTTATTGAATGAAGTATGCAAATGAAATGACAACCCGCAACAAGCACACCATTGTGCCCCAGGTAAGGCACATGGCTTGAAAGTTTTAATTGTTCCAGAAATTACAAATTTAAAAACATAACACAGTAATAGTATTTACTCCTGACTAAAGGAGATAGGGATAACATCTTCAGCTTTCCAATTATTGAGTCCAGCACCCACAGTAGGAAAAATCCATGCCTCCAAGTTGTAGTCTTCATCTTGATCTCCCACAACATTGATAACCCCTTGATTGGTGATACGAACAGCACGGGCACGACGGACAGCCTTCTGGGACTCTGCAGTGAAACCCAAACCAAACTTGTCAGACTTGTATGGAATATCAGGAAGCTGACCCCAAATAGTACAACCACCTTCTTCCACCACAGCTTTTGCATCATTGAGGGAGGCCATTGCCATTGTTGGAGGGTTTCTGATGACCACAGGAACCTTCTTCACAGCAGGAGGAGTCACACAATCCTTAACAGCCCAGGGAACCACTTCAAATGACTGACATGGAGTTTCAATGTATTCACCTTCTACTTCCAGATACTTGAAAGTGTTTACATGGCTGACAAAGTATTCTTCCTCTCCAAAGACAGTAACAACTTTTCCATTCACCGGATATCTCAACTTTTGATGTAATGTGGAGGTCACAGCACCTGCCCCATGGATCCAGGGACGACCAAGCAGACATGAGTACGAAGGACGAATATCCATCACATAGAATGTAGCAGTGAACACCTGAGAGCCAACCTTGATTGGAAGATCAATTTCCCCATGCACTACTCTTCTAGAACCATCAAAAGCCTTTACCACAATATTACTGGGCTTCAATACCGTATCTTCAGGACTCAGCTTGTTCAGGACTTCCTTAGGCAACACATTCAGAGAGGAACCATTGTCTATCAGCACATGAGACAGGGTAGTGCCCCTGCATTCAATTGAAATATGCAAGGCCCTGTTATGATCCCTCTTGGCAGGGGTCAAGTCAGCATCAGAAAATCCTAACCCGTTGTCATAGGTCAGGTGAGCAACACAATTCTCAAACTGGTCCACAGAGATTGCACTGGGTACATGAGCCATCTTTAGAAACTTGATCAATGACTTGGCATGAGCCTCAGAACATAATAACAGGGAGAGCATAGAAATCTTTGAGGGAGTATGCCCCAGCTGATCAACAATATCATAATCACTCTTGCGAATGATTTTCAATACTTCTTCCATCTGCTTAGAGAGGTCATCAGCAGCTGGCACATCAGTAGATACAGGCTCAATAACAGGACCCTTGCCCCGAGCATCAGTGGTGGAAGTAACAGCAGGAGTAACTGCACTCTTAGAAGCAACTGGAGGAGAGAAGACTCTTCCACTACGAGTGATCTTGCTAGATCCAGCAATATTATCAATGTCAACAGGCATATCAGGTAAAGGCTCCTGCTTGACACCATGGATGTAAACATCAGACCCATAGTGCCAAGGCACAGCTTTGTCAGATGTATAAGGAATAGGACCAGGAGTGGTAATGATCAGAGGAGCTACTCTGGCTTCAGCAACAACTTTCACAGGACCTTCAGCAGTAATCTTGATTGGGCCCTGATGAGTGATTTTAATGGGACCCTTTGAAGTGATTCTTAGTGGTACTTTGTCAACCATGTCAACCTCTTCAATCTTCTTACCCTGAGTCAGATGATCCACCATACTTTCTACAGATGCTGGTCTTCTTTCAAACACTATAGTATATTTATCCATGAGACGTTGAATCCCATCTCTCAAAATGAAGCAACTATCCGGCTTATAGGTACAATATAGACAATCTTCATGACAACCTGGAAAGATCCCAGCTTGTACTAACCTCTTTTTGATAACAGACAATGGTGTGCTCAACTCCATAACTGAATAGACATGCAGATCTTCATCAATATCTTCATCAATGGCGTTGACAGTCTTCTCGTGATTTGGCATTGGAGCTGTAATCACATTTGGAGTACCTGGTGGATCAAACTCAATTTCTCCAGCATCAATCATATCCTGAATTTTGTTCTTCAAGACCCAGCAGTTATTAGTATCATGTCCTGGACAGTTTGAATGATATGCACATCGTGCATTGGGATTGTACTTGGGAGAGGTAACATTGGGATTCTGAGGAGCCTCCCTCAGGGTAATAAGTTCAGCCTTCAACAAGTGTTGCAATGCCTGAGCCATTGACATGTTGATCTTCGTGAACTGTCTTCTAGCCCTCTGTTGGTTGCCTTGAGGCTGCTCTGTTGTTGCAGGAGTTGGATTTGAAATATGAACTGCACTAACAGACTGATGCCTTCTGTTACGATCAGGCTGACCATACACAGCATTAGATTCTTTCTTCCCAGTGGGAGGCTTCTTTGCAGCACCTGATGAAGAAGTGCCCACTTGGATCTTACCACTCTTGATACCATTCTCTACTCGCTCTCCTGTCATGATCAACTCAGTGAAGCCAGATGATGAGCTTCCAATGAGATGACTGTAAAACGGACCATTCAGCGTACACATGAACATATCAACCAACTCCCTATCAGTCAAAGGGGGTTGAACTCTTCCAGCTAAGTCTCTCCACTTCTGAGCATACTCCTTAAAGCTTTCTTTGGCACCCATAGACATGCTTTGAAGCTGCATGCGAGTGGGGGCTAAGTCAGCATTGTATTGATACTGCTTGTAGAAAGCTTCAGCAAGGTCATTCCAATCTCTGATGTTGACACTCTCCAACTGATAATACCACTCTAGCTGATGTCCAGATAAACTTTCTTGAAAGAAATGGATCCACAACTTTTTATCAGCAGTGTGGGGTTGAATTCTTCTGACATAAGACCTCAGATGCAATTTGGGACAAGAGACCCCATCATAGACAACAAATGTAGGAACTTTGAATTCAATGGGTATGACCACCCCAGATATCAAGCTCAAATCCTCAAAATCCAGCCCAGATGATTTCTGTAATTCCATAGCATCCATTCTATCCACCAGCATCTTGAATTTGTCTTCGTTAGGCTCATGGTAGTAGTTAGCCTCAGAATCAGAGTCCCCCATAGTGTTGTGGAGACTGCCTCTCTCCTGCTCAGATTCTTCAGATTCATAGTCTTCAACCTGTTCCTTGGTCTTACCAGGACCTTTGAACCTTCTTCCCATGTTGAGCAACCCAGCAGACCTTCTAGCCTTCTTAGTCTTCTTGGCCAGCAGTGTCTTCAATTCATCCTGCCCCTTGGATAGGTTCAGGATCAGCTCTTGGAACTGTGCATTCTGTGCCTGGAGATCCTTAACTGATTGTTCAAGAGCCATTGCTGAAATAAATAGCGAGAAGATGAGAAACCTGTGCACAATTATAAACCTGTGATGCAATGATATGGGAATGCATATGCAATGTTTTCAAGGACCGCAGGATTTAAATTTGCTTAAACAATCAAGAAAGTAACTTTTTATTAGTAATAACTTGTTTTGCCTTTTAGGCTTACAAAAAATGAAAACGAAATAAGTACAAAAGATGGGGTTTTAAGTCTCCCATGGACGTTTCCTCTTTGTGTTGAGGTATGAGTTGAGGTTTCGTTCCTCATGAAGTAGCTTTGTTAGCTCTAGGATCCTTGCTTGGCTTGCTTTGTAATGAGCCTCGAAAGTATCCCTTTGCTCTTTCAGTTGGATCCATGATCTCTGCAAGTCTTCCATATCAGTAGGCATGTCTGGGTGAAGGACGGTATAAGCTGTGTCTCCTTCAGCAACCGGTTCCATGGTAACTGGTAGGACGGCAGGATATGGCATCATGAGTGTCTGAGCACGAGATCGTACCCATCTGAGATAAGCCTCCATAGGAATAGTGTACTTAGGCTCCAGTGTCTTGCTGTCAATCCTGTTTACCTTTCCCCAAGCTCGGATGAATCTCTGACGGTAACCCTGAAGATCGTTGTCGTAATCAAACACAATGCCCTGAATCAACATGTCATGTGGACCATCGCTCCGGGCGTAACCAAAATGTCGTAAAGCTAGAGATGGGTTGTAGGTGATGCCTCCTCTTATGCCTAGAAGTGGCACATTAGGAAACTCCCCACAACGGTCAATGATGGTGACATTCTCCATAGATCTGGAGCACCAATGGATGTCTGAGTGAGAAAGTGACATGATCCTCTTGGACCATCTGAACCCTTGCTCATTCTTCATTACTGAGCGAGGAAGGTGAGAAATAAACCACCTAGAAAGTAAAGGTATGCAGCTGTAACACGGTGGGAGAACTGACTTTAAACAATGTTGCGGATAGCAAGAGTCGCCACCGACTTTTATTTTATCCATAAGGAAAGGTTATAAAAGAACAGGAAAGACCTTAGAGAATATTTTGGGTCCGGGGGGTAGGTTATGAAAAGGGAAGGTGTTAGCACCCTTTTCATCCATGGTTATCCATGGGCTCTTAGGTACTTAAGCTCACTTTTGAATTGTTTTGAAAGTGTAGTGTGTGAATAGAAAATTTTCAGAATAGTTAATAAATAATCCATGTAAGGATGTGTTAAGAACTTGTTTGAAAACTTGTTGAAAATTTGTTTAAGTGTGAAACAGTTTTGAAGTGAGCAAGCACCTAGGAGTAACCTACCCTAATGTTTAAAGGTCTTTCTTATTCTTTATTCTTTCCTTTAGTAAGACTATCCCTACTATAATGGAGTAGGTAGTCCTTACTTTGGATGTTAAGGGACATGTGAGGGACAATTGGATTTTTGAAGGCCATTGTGGGGTGTAATAAGCAAACTAGAGGGACTATCATCATTTTTCGAAAGGGACTCGATTCGTAAAGGCAACCATAAGGGACTTTGATGATTTTCTTTTTGAGGGACTTGCTTTATACACCCCACTTAACCAATATTCATAGGCAACTTGAGGGATATCCTTAAGAAGTGAGACGGCGATTAAAATCGACTTACGTGTGTGAAATGTTTAATTTAATTATCTTATATTAAAATGATCTAATTTATTTTTTTAAATATCATACATCTTGGCACTCCCTAATTACTAACCATAATGATAATAATAATTAAATGATTACAATTTACATCTAAGAGGCAATTACAAAATTATAATAAATAAAATAAATAGTAAAATATGATCAAAATAAATATAATAAAAAAAATAACAAATAAGTAAATAAAATATTGGGGTTAGTAAATAATAAGAAAAATTAAATAAGGTTAGTATAAATATAAAGTTAGTGAAAATAATTAGTTGAAACAATAATAATGAGAAAAATAGACAAAGTTAGAAAAAATAATAAGATAGAAATTTCAAAATAATAATAAGCAACAAAATATGATTAGCAATAATAATTAATTAATAACGTGATTAAACATAAGATTTGATTTTTATTTAGAAACATAAATGATTAAATAATTACTATAATATAAAGTTCTAAATATCATAAGATTTGATTTTTATTTAGAAACATAAATGATTAAATAATTACTATAATATAAAGTTCTAAATATAACATAATTATAAATTTCTTAATCATTTACAAAAATTTAATTATCTCTAATTATATATTAACAATTATTAAGAAAAATATTTACACATTATGATGAAAACAAATTTTAACTAATCAATAATCACATTCACCAAAATTTTACATTAAGTATTTATAAGGTTTAATTTTATTTACAAAAATTTACAAGAATTATAATAAATATATACATAGAATCATATAGAAAATTAAAATTAGGTTTTCATATTAATTTGGGAAAAAAGATGTTAATGTTATTTATTTTAAAAAAAACAGATTTTTATATTACAACAAATTTTAATAAATTAATGATAACAATAATAATAATAATGATAATAATGATAATAATAATAAATAATGATAATAATAATAATAATAATGATAATAATAATAATAATAATAATAATAATAATAATAATAATAATAATAATAATAATAATAATAATAATAATAATAAAGCAATAATGAATTTTAAATGTGCCAAATAACCCAACAATGTTGCTAACGCAGAAATGCGCTCATCGCAACCAGATCTAAATCGGACGAAACAAAATTTATCGCAAAGGAAAAGAAATTAAGCAAAAAATAGTATTATTGCTCACACAAAAATGCGATCATCGCAACCAGATCGAACTAACACAAATGTCACGCGTCATGCACACAAATGTGCAAACATCGTATCGACATAATTCGATCAAAAATCTTATATATATAAACTCTAACAATTTAAAAATTATATATATATAAACGTAACAGTAATAGATAAAGAAAAAGAAATAACGGTAATAGATGAAGAAAAAGAAATAACGGTAAAAGATGAAGAAAAAGAAACAACAGTAATAGATGAAGGAAAAGAAATAACGGTAAACGATGAAGAAAAAGAAACAATAGTAATGGATGAAGAAGAAAACTAAATAACGGCCAACGGCACTCACTCCTCTTAGGTTTTTTTCATTCTCTCCTCTTTTCCAACAAGGCAACACATGTATATATAGGGAACAAATTAGGGTTAACACCAAATTGTCAATAATGTCCCTAAAGCCCATTTTAAAGCCCAAACTAAATAATTAGTTAAGAAAAAATAAAATTTAAATAATTTAAAATAATTAAAATAAACTTAAAATAAAACTAATAATCCTATTGATTCCTAAAATAAAAAATATTATAAAAAGAACAAAATTTTTTTCAATATTTTTTTATTTTATGATTTTTTGGATATTTTTATGAATAATTTAGAAAAAAGTGAAAAAAAATAATATTTTAAAAAATGATTTAATTAAAATACGAAAATAATAATTAAATAATAATAAAAAGCTATTTTTGTTATTTTTTTAATGAAAGATAGAAAAATTTAGAGTAAAAATAATAAAAAACAAAAAAAATGACAAAGGTGAGATTCGAACTCTCAACCTCTCACACTCATAACTCCTTACACATGTCCTCCTGCCAATTGTGTCATTTTTACTTTTTAGAAAAAAAAATGCATGCCATATGATATTTACCTGCAAAAAGTCAAACGACTACACAAATTTGTTAGTAATTGATTAAATGCAATGAAATGCGACGACAAATCTTAGGGCAAAATTTGGGGTATTACAGTTATTATGATAATATTTCTCACCCAACCTCTCTTTGATGTTGGCAAAAAAAATCATGAAGTTTGACTTTGGTTTGACCACAGTTGACCTCAGTTTGACCTTTTAACTGCATTGACTGCTTTTGACTTATCTGATCATCTGACTGAGCAAACTTTTGAGAAAAGTCTTGAAACTTGACATGGGGGTTCTTATACACATATAAGATGTTATGAAGCTCACTTGAAGTCTTGGAAGTCCATTTAGCCTGATTAAAGTCAAAACCCTAGTTTTGGATGCACTGCTTAGGAGGTGCATTGTCTGAGGGAATTGTCAACTCTTCTGACCAATTGTGAATTTTGTGAACCTTGTGAACCTTCTTGGAACACAAAGTCTTGTATTGTGAGGGCAAATTTTGGGGTGCAACAGCTGCCCCTGTTCAATTTTCTGAAACCTGAGGGGTTAGATTGGTATATTTGCCAGTCGTAACCTGGAAGGTTGAAGGGGATTGAACACAAAAGCCCAAAAATTTGCACTCACCAGTGCATGGAGTGATATTGATGGTTGGTTGAACATGATTGAGTGGGCTTAAAGATGCCACTAGGGGAAAGTTCTTCAATAGTATAATGAGAACTGTCAGGAGTCTGGAGTAATACTGATGTAACAGCATGTCTTCATGAGGATAGAGCAATCAATAATGATAACCCTAAAGCAGTCTTGAAGTGATAAATCTGACCTCAGGAGGATAGAGCAATCAATAGCTCTAAAGCAGTCTTGAAGTAATAATGGCTTCAGGAGGATAGAGCAATCAATAGCTCTAAAGCAGTCTTGAAGTAATAGAATGGCTTCAGTAGGATAGAGCAATCAACAGCTCTAAAGCAGTCTTGAAATAATAATGTGATATGTCTTCAGGAGGATAGAGCAATCAATAGCTCTAAAGCAGTCTTGAAGTAATGATTTCAGGAGGATAGAGCAATGGATAGCTCTAAAGCAGTCTTGAAATAATAATGTAATTTCAGGAGGATAGAGCAATGGATAACTCTAAAGCAGTCTTGAAATAATAATGTAATTTCAGGAGGATAGAGCAATGGATAACTCTAAAGCAGTCTTGAAATAATTAGATGGCTTCAGGAGGATAGAGCAATGAATAGCTCTAAAGCAGTCTTGAAGTAGTAATATGACCTCATGAGGATAGAGCAATGAATAGCTCTAAAGCAGTCTTGAAATAATAATGTGATATGTCTTCAGGAGGATAGAGCAATCAATAGCTCTAAAGCAGTCTTGAAGTAATAATGTGATATGTCTTCAGGAGGATAGAGCAATCAATAGCTCTAAAGCAGTCTTGAAGTAATGATTTCAGGAGGATAGAGCAATGGATAGCTCTAAAGCAGTCTTGAAATAATAATGTAATTTCAGGAGGATAGAGCAATGGATAACTCTAAAGCAGTCTTGAAATAATTAGATGGCTTCAGGAGGATAGAGCAATGAATAGCTCTAAAGCAGTCTTGAAGTCATGAGAGGCTATCAGGAGGATAAAATAACCCTGAGGTTACAATAAAGCAGTCCCAAAGTAATAAGAAGCTCATCAGGAGGATAAAGTAACCCTGAGGTTACAATAAAGCAGTCCCAAAGATCATAAGCTTGTTTGTTGGATAATTAACCTGAAAACAAGGTAGCATTCTGTATAACAACATTAGTTTATGCTTTATGTATGCATGTATGACATGATGCACTTAGGTAATGTATTATAGACATATATGTTATGGTATGATGTAAATGATGTATGTATGCTATGACACTGCTGGAAGTGTCTGGATATCCTTGTATAACAACTGCTGGCCAAGGAAAATAAATCTCGATTCGTTGTTGAAGAATATATAACCCTCCGTCTGCTGGGGATAACAAGGTATAGATAACCTCCCGTTGTTGGGGATAACAAGGTATAGATAACCTCCCGTTGTTGGGGATAGTAGGGTATAGATAACCTTCGTTTTCGTTTGATAGTAGGATAAGTATAACATCCCGTCTTCGCTCATCGTGCCCTTATTGGAAAGTAATTTCCCGTATATCCGTATGAGGATAAAAGAGATGGATGTAAATTCCAGGGGAGATTAGACTTTGTGAAAATGGATTAGTCCTACTGATGGTTTGTAACTGTCTTGTAAAGATGAACCGGCGAAGCTTCGTTGAAATCCTTCCCTCGTTCGTCCTTAGTAAATACTATTACTGCATTTTCATGCATTTCTGGTAAACATCAATCATATTAAAAGCATACATGCATTTCTGGTAAACATCAATCATATTCAAAGGCATACATACATTCAAACACAACCAATGGACGTTTCGCTTATGTAAATAGGGTAAAAGTAAATCTGGATTCAAAAGATGGAATTTATTTATATCAAAAGTGACCCATACACGGGTAAGTTTGTACAAGGAGACATAAACCCTAGTAAGAGAATTTTGTCATGAAGTTTTACAAAAAGAATCAGCTATGTGGGAAATAATCCTATTGAGTTTCAATTCTACTATTGCCACTCAAGTATCTCATCTTCTTGCTGTTGAGACGGAAACGATTGGATTGAGCTTTATCTGTTTGAGCTTGAGTAAGTAGTACAACTGGTTGCAGTTTCATGAGTGATCCAAACGAGACATAGTCATACGCTTTAATCCCTAACTTTTGCCTGGATTGCCCTTTCAGGTTTTCAATCCACCGGGATACCCTTTTTTGCCCAAGCCGCCTTTTCAGGTTTTCGACTTGCCGGGTGTACATCTTTTTATATATATATCCCTAATTTTTGCCCAAACCCTTTTGGTTTACCGGGATGCCCTTATTTTTGCCTAGGCCTGTCAACCTAGCGGGTCTCTTTTTATGCGTAGTATTTTTTAACTATGTCTGCGTTTACAGGTTGTGGGAAGTCTTCACCATCCATTGTAGTCAATATCATGGCACCTCCTGAGAACACTGTCTTGACTACAAATGGTCCCTCATATGTTGGAGTCCACTTGCCCCTAGGATCACCCTGTGGTAATATGATACGCTTGATTACCAAGTCACCAGCCTGATATACCTTTGGCTTAACCTTCTTGTTAAAAGCTTTGATCATCCGTTTCTGGTACATCTGGCCATGACAAACTGCTGCTAACCTTTTCTCATCAATCAAATTTATCTGGTCAAGTCGAGTCTGAATCCACTCATCTTCATCCAAGCCTGCATCCTTCATAATTCTCAAGGAGGGGATCTGAACTTCAATAGGCAGAACTGCTTCCATACCATAGACCAAGGAGAATGGGGTTGCCCCGGTTGAAGTACGTATTGTAGTACGATAACCATGCAGAGCAAATGGTAACATCTCGTGCCAATCCTTGTAAGTAACAGTTATCTTCTGTACAATCTTCTTAATGTTCTTATTAGCAGCTTCAACTGCCCCATTCATCTTTGAAATCAACAAGGTAGTATGGGTCAACATATACTGTCTTAGTCGGCGAGCAGCCCGTGCCAAAGCGCAGCAAGTTTTCTCGAGCAGTGAGTATTTTGTTTCACAGTCGGTAAACTTTTTGCTAAGGTAGTATATTGCCTGCTCTTTTCGACCAGACTCGTCATGTTGCCCCAATACACACCCCATTGAGTTGTCTAATACTGTTAAATACATAATCAAGGGTCTTCCATCAACTGGTGGCATTAAAATTGGAGGTTCTAGCAAATATCTCTTGATTTCATCAAAGGCAGTCTGACACTCATCATTCCATTCCATCACCTGATCTTTCTTCAACAACTTGAAGATTGGCTCACAGATGGTAGTTAATTGGGAAATAAATCTTGCAATGTAGTCCCAAGAAACCTCTAACCTCCTTCTCAGTACGGGGAGCTGGCATCTCTCGTATAGCTTTCACTTTTGCAGGATCCACTTCAATACCTTTTCCACTGACAATGAAACTCAGGAGCTTTCCAGATCTAACTCCAAAAGTACACTTGTTTGGATTTAATCTCAACCTGTATTTCTTCAACCTCTCAAACAACTTGTGCAGATGACCAAGATGTTGTTCTTCATTCTGAGACCTGGCTATCATATCATCCACATATACCTCTATCTCATGATGAATCATATCATGAAACAAAGCCACCATAGCACGCTGATATGTTGCCCCTGCATTCTTATGCTGAGCAGTGTTGTCTAAATCAGCCCCTATCTGGACCTCTTTTCTGTTTTCTTCAGTTCCCAGATTCACAACTTCGACTGGCTCTTCATGTGGCTGTATAGCTTTCTCTTCTTGTTGTAACAACCTAGCAAGCCCTACAGATATTTCACAATCGTCCTCATTTCCGTCTTCAGTTTGATAGATCGGATTCTCGAAATTGTAATTGGCAATAGTAGAACTGTTATCAATTGGATCCAGAGTGGATGAGGATCGGCATTTTAGCGACGTGGGTGTGTGTAAGAACACAAAGCTGATAAAGCAAAAATAAAAGAAAAAGAAAGACAAGGAACACAATATTTACGAAAACGAAACGTCCACTGATTTTATCGAATGAAGTATGCAAATGAGATGACAACCCGTAACAAGCACACCATTGTGCCCCGGGTAAGGCACATGGCTTGAAAGTTTTAATTGTTCCAGAAATTATAAATTTAAAACATAACACAGTAATAGTATTTACTCCTGACTAAAGGAGATAGGGATAACATCTTCAGCTTTCCAATTATTGAGTCCAGCATCCACAGTAGGAAAAATCCATGCCTCCAAGTTGTAGTCTTCATCTTGATCTCCCACAGCATTGATAACCCCTTGATTGGTGATACGAACAGCACGAGCACGACGAACAGCCTTCTGGGACTCTGCAGTGAAACCCAAACCAAACTTGTCAGACTTGTATGGAATATCAGGAAGCTGACCCCAAATAGTACAACCACCTTCTTCCACCACAACTTTTGCATCATTGAGGGAGGCCATTGCCATTGTTGGAGGGTTTCTGATGACCACCGGAACCTTCTTCACAGCAGGAGGAGTCACACAATCCTTAACAGCCCAGGGAACCACTTCAAATGACTGACATGGAGTTTCAATGTATTCACCTTCTGCTTCCAGATACTTGAAAGTGTTTACATGGCTGACAAAGTATTCTTCCTCTCCAAAGACAGTAACAACTTTTCCATTCACCGGATATCTCAACTTTTGATGTAATGTGGAGGTCACAGCACCTGCCCCATGGATCCAGGGACGACCAAGCAGACATGAGTACGAAGGACGAATATCCATCACATAGAATGTAGCAGTGAACACCTGAGAGCCAACCTTGATTGGAAGATCAATTTCCCCATGCACTACTCTTCTAGAACCATCAAAAGCCTTTACCACAATATTACTGGGCTTCAATACCGTATCTTCAGGACTCAACTTGTTCAGGACTTCCTTAGGCAACACATTCAGAGAGGAACCATTGTCTATCAGCACATGAGACAGGGTAGTGCCCCTGCATTCAATTGAAATATGCAAGGCCCTGTTATGATCCCTCTTGGCAGGGGTCAAGTCAGCATCAGAAAATCCTAACCCGTTGTCATAGGTCAGGTGAGCAACACAATTCTCAAACTGGTCCACGGAAATTGTACTGGATACATGAGCCATCTTTAGAAACTTGATCAATGACTTGGCATGAGCCTCAGAACATAATAACAGGGAGAGCATAGAAATCTTTGAGGGAGTATGCCCCAGCTGATCAACAATATCATAATCACTCTTGCGAATGATTTTCAATACTTCTTCCATCTGCTTAGAGAGGTCATCAGCAGCTGGCACATCAGTAGATACAGGCTCAATAACAGGACCCTTGCCCCGAGCATCAGTGGTGGAAATAACAGCAGGAGTAACTGCACTCTTAGAAGCAACTGGAGGAGAGAAGACTCTTCCACTACGAGTGATCTTGCTAGATCCAGCAATATTATCAATGTCAACAGGCATATCAGGTAAAGGCTCCTGCTTGACACCATGGATGTAAACATCAGACCCATAGTGCCAAGGCACAGCTTTGTCAGATGTACAAGGAATAGGACCAGGAGTGGTAATGATCAGAGGAGCTACTCTGGCTTCAGCAACAACTTTCACAGGACCTTCAGCAGTAATCTTGATTGGGCCCTGATGAGTGATTTTAATGGGACCCTTTGAAGTGATTCTTAGTGGTACTTTGTCAACCATGTCAACCTCTTCAATCTTCTTACCCTGAGTCAGATGATCCACCATACTTTCTACAGATGCTGGTCTTCTTTCAAACACTATAGTATATTTATCCATGAGACGTTGAATCCCATCTCTCAAAATGAAGCAACTATCCAGCTTATAGGTACAATATAGACAATCTTCATGACAACCTGGAAAGATCCCAGCTTGTACTAACCTCTTTTTGATAACAGACAATGGGGTGCTCAACTCCATAAACAGCGAGAAGATGAGAAACCTGTGCACAATTATAAACCTGTGATGCAATGATATGGGAATGCATATGCAATGTTTTCAAGGACCGCAGGATTTAAGTTTGCTTAAACAAACAAGAAAGTAACTTTTTATTAGTAATAACTTGTTTTGCCTTTTAGGCTTACAAAAAATGAAAACGAAATAAGTACAAAAGATGGGGTTTTAAGTCTCCCATGGACGTTTCCTCTTTGTGTTGAGGTATGAGTTGAGGTTTCGTTCCTCATGAAGTAGCTTTGTTAGCTCTAGGATCCTTGCTTGGCTTGCTTTGTAATGAGCCTCGAAAGTATCCCTTTGCTCTTTCAGTTGGATCCATGATCTCTGCAAGTCTTCCATATCAGTAGGCATGTCTGGGTGAAGGATGGTATAAGCTGTGTCTCCTTCAGCAACAGGTTCCATGGTAACTGGTAGGATGGCAGGATATGGCATCATGAGTGTCTGAGCACGAAATCGTACCCATCTGAGATAAGCCCCCATAGGAATGGTGTACTTAGGCTCCAGTGTCTTGCTGTCAATCCTGTTTACCTTTCCCCAAGCTCGTATGAATCTCTGACGGTAACCCTGAAGATCGTTGTCGTAGTCAAACACAATGCCCTGAATCAACATGTCATGTGGACCATCGCTCCGGGCGTAACCAAACTGTCGTAAAGCTAGAGATGGGTTGTAGGTGATGCCTCCTCTTATGCCTAGAAGTGGCACATTAGGAAACTCCCCACAACGGTCAATGATGTTGACATTCTCCATAGATCTGGAGCACCAATGGACGTCTGAGTGAGAAAGTGACATGATCCTCTTGGACCATCTGAACCCTTGCTCATTCTTCATTACTGAGCGAGGAAGGTGAGAAATAAACCACCTAGAAAGTAAAGGTATGCAGCACATCAAAGTTCCTCTTGTCCTTGTAGTACGGGTGTGAAGAGAATGTAGGATGTCTCCAAGTAAGGTAGGCACTGGATTGTGACTCAGGAATATGTTGATGGCATGAACGTCTATGAACTGATCAGGATTGGGGAACAATACTAAGCCATAAATCAATAAGGCTAAGATCTCCTCAAAAGCATCGTAGCTCATAGCCTTCAAGAACATTTGAGCTTTATCCACTAATACCTTGGCAAGAATACCTTTAACTCCACTTCTCGTCTCTAGAACAATGTCAGACTTCTTCAGATGTAGAGCTGCAGCAATAACTTCTGGTTTAAGCTCCTTCTCTAAGCCTGTGAATGGCTTCTGATCAAGAACAGGTATACCCAGAAGTTTAGAGAACTCCTCCATGGTTGGAACCAGCTGATAATCAGGAAATGTAAAGCAATGGTGCTTAGGGTCAAAGAACTGAAACAGCACACTCATCATGTCTTCACTGAACCCTGAAGTAACTAGATCCAATAAGTGACCATGTCTCTTGTTGAACTGGGAATGATCAGGCACTAGGGAAACCAACTCCTTGAGCTTAGCAGGTATCCCTACAAAGTTGATCCTGATGGTGTTTCTACGAGCAGAAGCCATGACCTGCAACAAAGAACAAAGATAAATCCTTTGGTCCTTGAAATGGTTAGGGAAAATGATATGCTTATGATGCATGATGATGTCATGATGTCATGCTCAATCACAAACATGTGGCACACACAAACAAGTCACACCATAGCCCTAGGTTTAAAGGCTTGCATGAGGTTCAAAGGCAAGTACCCTCCCCTGAAGTTAGATGGTTCATCCTGTCCTACAAAAGTAACCAGGTTCTAAGGGATCTCAATATCATTGATCCTTCACAAGGGTGGTTGTTCAGAAGGCAACTTACTTGCCAACCAAAACCCTCCAAGTTTAAGATCTCAATGAGCGTAGTATCGAGTGTCAACCAACTTCAGTCTGCACCAAAGCCGGTTACCTCACTACTTTCTAAAGGCCAAGATGAGTTAACTAGGGTTCTAAAAGTCAGTTAGTGCATTGACAACATATGGCAGCCTCAATATTATCCTCAACTTGACTTAAGGAATATAAGCACCAACCAAGAAGTCGCACTAACTATGGCCACCAGATCAACCGTATCGATATACGTCGTACAGTTTCCTTGGTCTATTGCCATTTACCTAAGGTACACTAGATCCGGGTTAGGACCTTTCACACATAAGAGCACCCCAACAATATAATAATAAAGCAAACAAGGCAAACAATTTAAAGTGATCTTAATTCCTAAGGGTACCCCTCTTAAATAGATCCCCAGCAGAGTCGCCAGTTCTGTAACACGGTGGGAGAACTGACTTTAAACAATGTTGCGGATAGCAAGAGTCGCCACCGACTTTTATTTTATCCATAAGGAAAGGTTATAAAAGAACAGGAAAGACCTTAGAGAATATTTTGGGTCCGGGGGGTAGGTTATGAAAAGGGAAGGTGTTAGCACCCTTTTCATCCATGGTTATCCATGGGCTCTTAGGTACTTAAGCTCACTTTTGAATTGTTTTGAAAGTGTAGTGTGTGAATAGAAAATTTTCAGAATAGTTAATAAATAATCCATGTAAGGATGTGTTAAGAACTTGTTTGAAAACTTGTTGAAAATTTGTTTAAGTGTGAAACAGTTTTGAAGTGAGCAAGCACCTAGGAGTAA
Source organism: Lathyrus sativus (assembly GCA_963859935.3). NCBI lineage: Eukaryota > Viridiplantae > Streptophyta > Magnoliopsida > Fabales > Fabaceae > Lathyrus > Lathyrus sativus. The sequence goes on from OZ012738.1 coordinate 51,359,998, forward strand.
CCTACCCTAATGTTTAAAGGTCTTTCTTATTCTTTATTCTTTCCTTTAGTAAGACTATCCCTACTATAATGGAGTAGGTAGTCCTTACTTTGGATGTTAAGGGACATGTGAGGGACAATTGGATTTTTGAAGGCCATTGTGGGGTGTAATAAGCAAACTAGAGGGACTATCATCATTTTTCGAAAGGGACTCGATTCGTAAAGGCAACCATAAGGGACTTTGATGATTTTCTTTTTGAGGGACTTGCTTTATACACCCCACTTAACCAATATTCATAGGCAACTTGAGGGATATCCTTAAGAAGTGAGACGGCGATTAAAATCGACTTACGTGTGTGAAATGTTTAATTTAATTATCTTATATTAAAATGATCTAATTTATTTTTTTAAATATCATACATCTTGGCACTCCCTAATTACTAACCATAATGATAATAATAATTAAATGATTACAATTTACATCTAAGAGGCAATTACAAAATTATAATAAATAAAATAAATAGTAAAATATGATCAAAATAAATATAATAAAAAAAAATAACAAATAAGTAAATAAAATATTGGGGTTAGTAAATAATAAGAAAAATTAAATAAGGTTAGTATAAATATAAAGTTAGTGAAAATAATTAGTTGAAACAATAATAATGAGAAAAATAGACAAAGTTAGAAAAAATAATAAGATAGAAATTTCAAAATAATAATAAGCAACAAAATATGATTAGCAATAATAATTAATTAATAATGTGATTAAACATAAGATTTGATTTTTATTTAGAAACATAAATGATTAAATAATTACTATAATATAAAGTTCTAAATATCATAAGATTTGATTTTTATTTAGAAACATAAATGATTAAATAATTACTATAATATAAAGTTCTAAATATAACATAATTATAAATTTCTTAATCATTTACAAAAATTTAATTATCTCTAATTATATATTAACAATTATTAAGAAAAATATTTACACATTATGATGAAAACAAATTTTAACTAATCAATAATCACATTCACCAAAATTTTACATTAAGTATTTATAAGGTTTAATTTTATTTACAAAAATTTACAAGAATTATAATAAATATATACATAGAATCATATAGAAAATTAAAATTAGGTTTTCATATTAATTTGGGAAAAAAGATGTTAATGTTATTTATTTTAAAAAAAACAGATTTTTATATTACAACAAATTTTAATAAATTAATGATAACAATAATAATAATAATGATAATAATGATAATAATAATAAATAATGATAATAATAATAATAATAATGATAATAATAATAATAATAATAATAATAATAATAATAATAATAATAATAATAATAAAGCAATAATGAATTTTAAATGTGCCAAATAACCCAACAATGTTGCTAACGCAGAAATGCGCTCATCGCAACCAGATCTAAATCGGACGAAACAAAATTTATCGCAAAGGAAAAGAAATTAAGCAAAAAATAGTATTATTGCTCACACAAAAATGCGATCATCGCAACCAGATCGAACTAACACAAATGTCACGCGTCATGCACACAAATGTGCAAACATCGTATCGACATAATTCGATCAAAAATCTTATATATATAAACTCTAACAATTTAAAAATTATATATATATATAAACGTAACAGTAATAGATAAAGAAAAAGAAATAACGGTAATAGACGAAGAAAAAGAAATAACGGTAAAAGATGAAGAAAAAGAAACAACAGTAATAGATGAAGGAAAAGAAATAACGGTAAACGATGAAGAAAAAGAAACAATAGTAATGGATGAAGAAGAAAACTAAATAACGGCCAACGGCACTCACTCCTCTTATGTTTTTTTCATTCTCTCCTCTTTTCCAACAAGGCAACACATGTATATATAGGGAACAAATTAGGGTTAACACCAAATTGTCAATAATGTCCCTAAAGCCCATTTTAAAGCCCAAACTAAATAATTAGTTAAGAAAAAATAAAATTTAAATAATTTAAAATAATTAAAATAAACTTAAAATAAAACTAATAATCCTATTGATTCCTAAAATAAAAAATATTATAAAAAGAACAAAATTTTTTTCAATATTTTTTTATTTTATGATTTTTTGGATATTTTTATGAATAATTTAGAAAAAAGTGAAAAAAAATAATATTTTAAAAAATGATTTAATTAAAATACGAAAATAATAATTAAATAATAATAAAAAGCTATTTTTGTTATTTTTTTAATGAAAGATAGAAAAATTTAGAGTAAAAATAATAAAAAACAAAAAAAATGACAAAGGTGAGATTCGAACTCTCAACCTCTCACACTCATAACTCCTTACACATGTCCTCCTGCCAATTGTGCCATTTTTACTTTTTAGAAAAAAAATGCATGCCATATGATATTTACCTGCAAAAAGTCAAACGACTACACAAATTTGTTAGTAATTGATTAAATGCAATGAAATGCGACGACAAATCTTAGGGCAAAATTTGGGGTATTACAGTTATTATGATAATATTTCTCACCCAACCTCTCTTTGATGTTGGCAAAAAAAATCATGAAGTTTGACTTTGGTTTGACCACAGTTGACCTCAGTTTGACCTTTTAACTGCATTGACTGCTTTTGACTTATCTGATCATCTGACTGAGCAAACTTTTGAGAAAAGTCTTAAAACTTGACATGGGGGTTCTTATACACATATAAGATGTTATGAAGCTCACTTGAAGTCTTGGAAGTCCATTTAGCCTGATTAAAGTCAAAACCCTAGTTTTGGATGCACTGCTTAGGAGGTGCATTGTCTGAGGGAATTGTCAACTCTTCTGACCAATTGTGAATTTTGTGAACCTTGTGAACCTTCTTGGAACACAAAGTCTTGTATTGTGAGGGCAAATTTTGGGGTGCAACAGCAGCACATCAAAGTTCCTCTTGCCCTTGTAGTACGGGTGTGAAGAGAATGTAGGATGTCTCCAAGTAAGGTAGGCACTGGATTGTGATTCAGGAATATGTTGATGGCATGAACGTCTATGAACTGATCAGGATTGGGGAACAACACTAAGCCATAAATCAATAAGGCTAAGATCTCCTCAACAGCATCGTAGCTCATAGCCTTCAAGAACATTTGAGCTTTATCCACTAATACCTTGGCAAGAATACCTTTAACTCCACTTCTCGTCTCTAGAACAATGTCAGACTTCTTCAGATGTAGAGCTGCAGCAATAACTTCTGGTTTAAGCTCCTTCTCTAAGCCTGTGAATGGCTTCTGATCAAGAACAGGTATACCCAGAAGTTTAGAGAACTCCTCCATGGTTGGAACCAGCTGATAATCAGGAAATGTAAAGCAATGGTGCTTAGGGTCAAAGAACTGAAACAGCACACTCATCATGTCTTCACTGAACCCTGAAGTAACTAGATCCAATAAGTGACCATGTCTCTTGTTGAACTGGGAATGATCAGGCACTAGGGAAACCAACTCCTTGAGCTTAGCAGGTATCCCTACAAAGTTGATCCTGATGGTGTTTCTACGAGCAGAAGCCATGACCTGCAACAAAGAACAAAGATAAATCCTTTGGTCCTTGAAATGGTTAGGGAAAATGATATGCTTATGATGCATGATGATGTCATGATGTCATGCTCAATCACAAACATGTGGCACACACAAACAAGTCACACCATAGCCCTAGGTTTAAAGGCTTGCATGAGGTTCAAAGGCAAGTACCCTCCCCTGAAGTTAGATGGTTCATCCTGTCCTACAAAAGTAACCAGGTTCTAAGGGATCTCAATATCATTGATCCTTCACAAGGGTGGTTGTTCAGAAGGCAACTTACTTGCCAACCAAAACCCTCCAAGTTTAAGATCTCAATGAGCGTAGTATCGAGTGTCAACCAACTTCAGTCTGCACCAAAGCCGGTTACCTCACTACTTTCTAAAGGCCAAGATGAGTTAACTAGGGTTCTAAAAGTCAGTTAGTGCATTGACAACATATGGCAGCCTCAATATTCTCCTCAACTTGACTTAAGGAATATAAGCACCAACCAAGAAGTCGCACTAACTATGGCCACCAGATCAACCGTATCGATATACGTCGTACAGTTTCCTTGGTCTATTGCCATTTACCTAAGGTACACTAGATCCGGGTTAGGACCTTTCACACATAAGAGCACCCCAACAATATAATAATAAAGCAAACAAGGCAAACAATTTAAAGTGATCTTAATTCCTAAGGGTACCCCTCTTAAATAAATCCCCAGCAGAGTCGCCAGTTCTGTAACCCGGTGAACTGACTTTAAACAATGTTGCGGATAGCAAGAGTCGCCACCGACTTTTATTTTATCCATAAGGAAAGGTTATAAAAGAACAGGAAAGACCTTAGAGAATATTTTGGGTCCGGGGGGTAGGTTATGAAAAGGGAAGGTGTTAGCACCCTTTTCATCCATGGTTATCCATGGGCTCTTAGGTACTTAAGCTCACTTTTGAATTGTTTTGAAAGTGTAGTGTGTGAATAGCAAAAAATTTCAGAATAGTTTAATAATAATCCGTGTATGGATGTGAAAAAAACTTGTTTGAAAATTTTGTTGGAAATTTGTTTAAGTGTGAAAAAGTTTTGAAGTGAGCAAGCATCTAGGAGTAGCCTACCCTAATGTTTTAAGGTCTTTCTTATTCTTTATCCTTTCCTTAGTAAGACTATCCCTACTATAATGGAGTAGGTAGTCCTTACTTTGGATGTTAAGGGGTATGTGAGGGACAATTTGACTTTGAAGGCCATTGTGGGATGTAATAAGCACATATAAGGGACCATCATCATTTTTCGAAAGGGACTTGATTCGTAAAGGCAACCATAAGGGACTTTGATGATTTTTTTTATTTGAGGGACTTGCTTTATACACCCCACTTAACCATTATTCGTAGGCAACTTGAGGGATATCCTTAGGAAGTGAGACGGCGATTAAAATCGACTTACGTGTGTGACGTGTTTATTTTAATTATCTTTATTTAAAAGTGATCTAAATTTATTTTAATATTACATACATGTTGTTACACTCCCTAATTACTAACCATAATAATAATTAAATAATTAAACAACTTTACATCCAAGAAACAATTACAAAATAATAAGCAAAATAATTAAATAGCAAAGATAAATAAAATATAAATAAGCAATAATAAATAATAAAGGGGGTTAATTCTAAGTTTACTCGGCAAGACATCGCATCTTGTGCCTACGTATCCTTACGGGAGTGGAATCAGAGTAATCGTAGTTCCCCTCAATAGGGAGGTCAGAGACTTCTTGACTGTGGTCAAGGTATCACGGGGAATAAACATGTCTTAAGGAGACGCTTACGTGGAGTGTAGAAACTCCAAATCTCTATGTTGAATTGTTAAGTTGTAATTAGGGTTAAATTAGGGATTCCACGGCGGGAAACCCTAAAATGAGCGCGGCGGCTCTTTGACCTAATGCTAAGGGTAAAATTGTAATTTTGCCTACGGCGAGGCATTTGTGAAAATTAGGGTTTGTAGTTTTGAGGATTATTGACACGGCGGTCAAATGCTAGACCTAGTTCCTTCGGAGGTGTGTGCAGTGTGACAGAAATGTTAATGAAGGTGTGAGATGATTGAGCTATGCAAGCAGGAATTTAAAAGACGGAATTCAAAGCGCGATTGTTAAGTTCGCGAGGTTACATATGAGAAGCAGTTACAATATAGTAATGACATAAAAATGAAATAAATAACGGTAAACGCAATAAACTGCAAAACGAGCAAACACCGTTAATGGGCAGAATTGTCAGATGGTGATGAAGTAAAATTATGCATCTTTTTGTGGTTTTATTTTGTGATATAATCTTCAATTTAAAAATGAAATTCTTAATATTAAGCTAACTCAAACCCTAAAACTATTTTAACCTAATTATTATATTTTTCAAAAAAAGGATTTTAACACATTTATTTAAAAAAATGGTTTTTATTTATTATTATAAAAAGGTTTTTTAATTTTATAAAAAAAAAGTTTTTAAATTATTATTTTGTTAAGAAAACAATTTTTTATATTAGTTTTTAAAAAAAATTTAATAAAGTTAATTAACTAATTATAAGAAAAGAAAAAAGGTAAAAAATAAAAGGGGGGTTGGGCCGGTCATCACTCCCGGACCCAACCCGGATGGCGTAAATCATAACCAAAGAACATTTAGGGTTCCAAAGCCCTAACATTCTCACGGCGCCGTTTCTTCAACTCTCCTTCTTCTCTCTCGGTTGCTTCCGTCTCTCGTCGTTTGCATGCTTCATTCTTCTCAGCTATCCTGAAACACACACGAAAACATGATTAAATATTGAAATACAGGTCCTTGTCTTACTCTTCGAAGGCTTCGATGGCGAGATTGTGCGTTGAAAAGCGATGATGATATGGTCTGAGCTTCAAGGAAGGTGTTTGCTCGTCGTGGCTTTAAACGGCGCTGGTGAACCCTTTCCTCTTAGATCGTCTCGTTTTGAGGATGGATGCGACGGTCTCCTTCTCCGTCTAGGGTTTTGCTCGCGATCTTTGTCTCTCTCCGTCTAGGTTTTCGAACCTTAGCCCCCTTTCTCTCTCGCGGCCACCAGGGTTTCTCCCAGGTTGTATCTTCCTTTATATATCTTTTCGATCTTTGTGATTTTCGTGGGCCTTGTGACTTTTTGGATTTACGTTTTCTTCTATCATTGATTTCGATTTGATTTTGATTTCGTGGAGCTTTTGAGAACCAACGTTAATTTGATTTGATTGGGATCTGTTGATCTTTTTTTCACTGAATCGGATTTGATTGGAAGCCTTTCCATATTTTATTTACCTTGACTAGATTTCGTCTTTTAGATTTCAATTGGATATCGTTTCGTTTGGGATAAACTGTGCCTGATTTGGATTTTTATCAGATATAGATTTTAATGTTTTATCTGATATGGTTTGTTTGGATTTCACAGATGTTTCGGATACGGGTAACTCCATCATAGATTTGGATATCTGGTTCCATCTGATGCAGTTTTAGTGACCTTGTTTCATTTTCCTCTAACAGGGTTGTGTGAACCTGTTACACTTTCTGAATCGATACGCAGGTGTTGATGCTTTCTTCGAACGTGCGCCTGGGTCTTTTCTATGATGAACTCGCGGCGATTCAATTACTTGTGACACTTTTTCTTGAACTAAAACTGGGTTACGATGTTTATGAATTGAACTTGGCTCTTATTTTCTGAACATGAGCTTGGTTCGTTTGCACACGAGCTTGATTCCTCGATTCTCTGAGTTGAACCTGATCTTTCTGTTCTCTGATGTTAAACTGGTTCCATTGAACTGAACTATGATTGTGAATTAGGCTATGATGTTCATAACTGAGCCCTATGCCTTGCACTTCGATTTTCCAACGTGACATTTCACCTTTGGTTGGGGATCACTACGACTGATACAGTTTAATGAACTGAGCTTACTCTTGACATGTAAGTGTGATTATGTGAACTTGTCTTGCTCATCTGATTTGGCTAACAGTTTTGAGGTAGTTTGGGAAACTGGTTTGGATTTTTCTGCTGTGGTTTGTGAACTGGACCTAGTCCTTTCTTGTTCTTGAACATGAGCTGAACTTGATTCTTTCTTGTTCTTGAACTGCTTCTAATTTTTTCTGCTAGAATCTATTTGCTCAGTTCAGAACTACCTGTTGGACCTGTTATAGTTTCTGACTTTTTCTAATACCACTTTGGGTTTAGAAATATGGTTTAACCGGAGGTCGGATTAGGTTCCTGATCCGGCTTGAATTGTTTGCTGAAGAACTGGTTTCTTGCTCATCTGGTGCAACTGTTATGTCTTTGGATGCCTTCTGATTTTTTTTGCAGCTGTCCGAACCACTCTTAACTTGGTGCCCAGCCCCTTATTTGGATTCGGTTTGGTATCTTTTATCATTTCTGATATTGATGTGGCTTTTTACTGATGAACTAGTTTTCTTTCGATGCAGTCTGTGAATCGAACCGATCTTGTTGTTTGAGCTTATTCTCTTGTTTTCTGGATTGAATTGGTTTTTACTGCTACAACCTGACTTTGTCAATGAATTTCAGGTGACGGATTTTTCGGAACCGGTTCGGATCTATCGGCATCTGGATCTGAAACTCGGATATCCAATATTTACTTGATGAAACATATCCCGATTACAATCAGTTTGGCTTTACAAATCCAATTTCGGCAGATAATCACTTTTTCGGCAAAATCTTTTTCTCGGCCAAAAACTTCTTTTATCTCTCTTTCTCGGCTGTCCCAAAAATAAGAACGGATGCTGCCGGTTGGTAGCCGAGGTCGGAGATTGGAATGGGAGTTTGGTTTCGGCATTAGTCGTGCCCTCCCGACACCCGGTGATGAACTTTACTCTGAGGGTGCCAACCGATCAAAAAACTTCTTTTAAATTTGATATTCTGTTTTTGCTCTGCTTGTGTCGGTTTTGCAGGTACCAGAAGAAAATTCACCATGAAGTCGGTTGAAAAATCTAGCATGAAGGACTTAGAAAGATTAGGACTTTTTAGTGTAATTTGATCTTATTTTTGTACCTTGTAAGAAAATATTCATGAATAAAATTCAATAAATATTTCTTCTTTTCAAATTATTTCCTCCTTGTAACTTTAAATAATAATAAAGATATTATGAATAAATTCAATATTTTTTTTATATTACTTTCCGAATATTCTTTTCAAATGTTTCACCCGAAACCAAATGAATTTCTTAAACAAATCCAATTAAATGAATGGGCGCCTCAGATTAAATTCAAATGACTAGAAATTAATCAATTAAACTTTCACAAATGAATTAACTTCACCAATCAGACTTGTACAAATAAATCCCAAATCCAGATAGACTCTAAACCCGCGGAGAAGAAAATCCAATTAGTCATTGATAAAATACCAAACCATAAATCAATCCGGCCCAGAAAATCGTAATTGAACAGCACTCATAAACCGCAATCAGCCATGAAAATTCAAATCCATTTTAGACAAAAACACGGAACTCAGAAACGGAAACCATAGTGCATAAATGACCATTTCTCCCTTTTTACTGTTAATGTAATTCCTGCAAAATAAACAGATTGAACAATAGTGGTTTCAATAGCAAGGAGGTGCATTGTCTGAGGGAATTGTCAATTCTTCTGACCAATTATGAATTTTGTGAACCTTGTGAACCTTCTTGGAACACAAAGTCTTGTATTGTGAGGGCAAATTTTGGGGTGCAACAAGCTCGATCCATCATTGGGCAGAAGCTCGAATAGCCGGGAGGGCAACAACCGAAGCTGTCACCAACTCCCTACCAACTCAAAAGTATCAACGGACAGTCGAAGGCAACAGCAATCATAAACCTCTTAGCTCGGACGCGATGTCGTCATCGCCAATTCATAACCTTTCCCGACAAGCACCAGACAAGGCAGCCTCTAAACTCAAGTGTAGTGGTCCCTGCGGAAAAAGCAAAAGAAGCAAATTACCATGACCGATTCCTATTTTTGGCAACGCAGCAAGAGAAGCAAATTACAAAGTCAACAGTAAACATAATAAATCAACACGGAAGAGGAAAGATCTGAACTTCCCAAATCGAATCCGACATCCCTTCAACAGAATCAGAAAGAATCAATTATTGGTTCCCCAAATCACTCAGTGGATCAGACAGGCCCAAACAAAGTAGGAAAGAATTGAGCAAATCATCAATAATATCAGACAACAATCACCCCAAATATGAAGGTTTTAAAACGGATTTTCATGGAGGCCCACGAGTCTCACTTATAAAAGGAGCAACATTCAGCAATTGAGGGAGATCGAAAAAACCCCGACCGAAGGAGAGGAAGCAGTTGCGCTCAGAGATCGATCGAGAAAGTCGTCATCGCCACGAAGCTCAGACTACCTGCAAAGACTCATCATCACCGGACGAGGGAGAGAACAAGATCGTGGATTGCATCACCATTTCCCCGCCATCGCAAACACGTCACCGACTCCTGTTTGTGGGTAAAAAATCCGCTCCTAAATTGCTTTGCATGTTCGTTCTTTTTGTTTGATTGCAGGTCATCATGAAGCCAGATAGAAACGGAGAGATTGCTCGAAGCAAGACGATGATGAAGGTCGCAGACCGATGACGCCGGGAGAGAGATTGGGGGGGGGGGGAACAAGGGTTTTGCCCCAAGTTGTTTTCATCTGTTTTATTCTCTTTGTAAATTTTGTAATGTAAAGTAATCACACACGCACCCTACCGTGTACTTCACCGTGTCATCGCACACCTCATTTGATCGCTGCATCGTACAATCCCCCATCGCGCATGTGATTCGTCCACCATTAACCTCTCCTTAACCTTTTTTTTTAAATTCATTTAACCTTTCATTAATCTATTAATTAACCTAATCATTAGATTAAAACTAATTTTAGTAAATAACCAAATTAACCTTTTTTATAAACTCATTAATCTGACATTTAACTTAATAATTCCTCTTTTAATCTAATCTTTTATAATTAAGTTTTATTTAAAATAACTATTAGCTTATTTATTTAATTAATCTTTTTTCTAAACAACTTTTTAATTAATCAACCTTTCATAATTCTTTTTTAAAATTATAATAATTATTCAGCAAAACTTTTTTTATATAATAACTTCTTTTATTGATAACTAAAATCATTTGCATCTTTATTAAAACTTATTTTCATAATTAATCTAATAATTAACTTTTTATGAAATTGAACAATTTCTCTTTTAATAAAATAACCCCTTCTTAGAACCTTTTTAGTTAACTTTTACTTAAAATTTAATCCACCTAAAAACTTTTTATTAAACTAACAATGAAATTAACTTTCCCCAAAATCAATCTCATCGAATTAATTCAACTTTTCCTAAAACTAGTATTCACCTAATCTAATATAACTTCACCAAAGTAATTTCCTAAAATCAATTCAACTAAAACTAATACAACTCTTTTCTTTAAAAAATCAACTCCTCATAATTAATCAATCGTGCACGCGTACGCTCTGATTTCCATTCACACACTCACAACTCACACACGTGTATGTCTTAGCGCTCTCATGCGTCTGTGTATGGATCTATTTATCTGCTTTTACTTTATCCGCAATTTATATTTACCATCATTTATCTTATTGCATCGCATGTGTCCAAAGGAAGAATCTGCGCATGACTTAAACAATTGTGCGTATGCATCTCATTTGCATCATAATCCCCACTTGATCCTTGATCCCATTCAAGTTGATCTCTTAAGATAGATCTTACCCCATAAAGAGGACCGTTTATCTCTTACAACATAAAAATAAAACCACATTCAACTCAAATCAAACATTATTCAAACACATTAGAGAATAAGATGTTAATCATTTTAAGTGAGATAAAACTTCTACCCCATAACAATTCAATCAGTAAGTAGGGACTTTGCCGCTTAAGAGAGTTAGAGGCGTACTTGTCAATAATCCGAGTACTTGAGCCCTTCTCTTAAAACGATGCAAAAACTATTTTCCTACAAAGTTGTGGCGGTTAAATTAAGTAATCTTCCTTAAAATGTCAACTCGTCTTTTCTCCTAGAACCAATCAATCAACTACCTTATCCCGTAGGAACTTTGACCACAGTCAAGAACTCCTCAAACCCTTTAGGGGAACTACAGATACTTTGATTCCACTCCCGTCGGGATATGTAGGCACAAGATGCGATATCTTGTCGAGTATACTTAAAAATAAACCACTAGGTCTTTTCCTTTAAGCAGATAACCCTTAGCGATAAACAACATAAAACAAGAGGTTCCTGTAGAGTACTACAGAAACTTAGGATACTAGCACCTTCCCTAAGTTTAACCAACCCCCGAACCTATAACTCTCTAACCTTTGCATTTGCATTGCATTGTGGGTAATTCAATCTTTTTCCCTTCCTTTGGACAAGTTAAAGTTCGGTTGCAAATGAATTAAGATTCAAGTTAATCAATAGCTTGACATCAAAATTTCACCGCGATAGTTAGGTAATTTAAACAGATTGAGTGTTTTAGAAGGATTAGAGGTTTTAGAAAAGAAGGACGGAATGAACACAACCCAAGGCGTGTGCCTCAAGAGTGTTTATTCAAGAACCCAAGAAGTGCTAGACCTCAAGAATTCAATATCTCCATTATTAAGAAAATAGTTTGATTAGTTATATTTGAAGTGTAATTAAACTAGGTTAAATTAGGGATGCCAAAATGGATGGATATGGATTGGATTGTAAATGGATGGATTAAAACAATCCATTAGTCCATTAACAATCCACTAAAATTTTCTTAAAATTATCCAATCTAATCCATCCATTAAGAATAAAATACATCCAATCCATCCATTAACATATTTTTAATGGATGGATATCCAACCATCCAACTTTTTTTTATTTCGTAAAAATAAATATATTTTTTTATTTTTAAAAAATTTATTTTATTTTATTTTTGAAAATTTCATTTTTTGTATTTTTAAAAAAAATATTTTTTAATATATTTATTAAAAAAACTTAATTTTTTGTACTTTAAAAAAAAATTGATATTTTAATTTTTGAAAAATATCGATTTTTTTTCCAAAAAAAAAGTCGGTTTTTTTTTCGAGAAAAAATCTATTTTTTTTTTCGAAAAACAAATCAGTTTTTTATTCTGAAAGAAAAAAACCGATTTTTTTCGAAAAAAAAATCGATTCTTTTTCCAAAAAAAAAAGTCGGTTTTTTTTCGAGAAAAAATTTTACTTTTTTTCGAAAAACAAATAAGTTTTTTATTCTGAAAAAAAAATCAATTTTTTTTCAAAAAAAAAAAGACGATTTTTTTTTCGAGAAAAAATTTTACTTTTTTTTCGAAAAACAAATCAGTTTTTTATTCTAAAAAAAAAACAATTTTTTTTCCAAAAATAAAGTCGGTTTTTTTTCGAGAAAAAAATTTACTTTTTTTTCGAAAAACAAATCAGTTTTTTATTCTAAAAAAAACCGATTTTTTCGATATTTTTCTTTTTTTCGAAAAACAAATCAGTTTTTTATTCGGAAAAAAATTGATTTTTTTTCCAAAAAAAAAAGTCTTTTTTTTTCCGGGAAATTTTTTTTTTTTTTCGAAAAACAAATCAGTTTTTTATTCTGAAAAAAATCGATTTTTTTTCAAGTAGTCGTTTTTTTTTCGAGAAATTTTTTTCTTCGAAAAACAAATCAGTTTTTTATTCTGAAAAAAAAACAATTTTTTTTTCAGAAAAAAAATATAGTTTTTAATTATTTTTAAAAAAATAAATCTAACGAAAATAAAAATAATCCATTGGATTCTTAAAATATGTTGGATGGATTTAATTCAATCCATTAACTTATTTTTTTGTGGTGGATGGATTGGATGGATTTTTTGATGGATGGATTGGATGAATTTTGCCTTAATGGATTCAATTGCCACCTCTAGGTTAAATACGTTAACAAATTAGGGCTTTTGGATTAAAGGTTTTTGAAAAGAGTGAAAGACAGAACAAACACAACCCAAAGCGTGCGTCTCGAAAGCGATCGTTCAAGGATCCAAGGAGTGCTAGACCTTAAAAATTCACTAATTTCGTTATTTAATTAGGAAAATAAATAGTTATCCTAAATTGAGAAAATGATTGATTAAGTTTTAATTAAAAGGAAGTTAAGTATTGGAAAATAAATTGAATCGAGATTTTTGTCAATTAATCAGGATATGCATCAAAATCATCACAAAATTTTAATCAACATTAAGATAAAAAAAATAATCCAAAATAAAACTAAGACATGAATAAAACTGAAATTGAAAATCAATCAAAATTAAAATCGAAACCAAAATTAGAAGGTTAATCAAAATTAAGATCTAAATTAGAAAATAATCACCAATTAAAACAAAGTTAAATTCTAAAATTAAAATCTTTCAAAATTAATATCTTCTTCCAAAATTAAACAAACAAACAAAAAAATAGAATTAATTTCCACTTATTAAAAATTAATAACAAAACTAATTAATAAACCAAACATAAAAGGGTGCAGTAGCAAAAATAAGAGGCAGCTAGCAATTCAAGCATGGGTTGGTGTCTTAGGCCCAATGGTTGTAAGAATGAAGCCAGGGGGAGAGGGGTTCAGCGGGTAGAATTAGGGTGTGGGGAGGAATTCAAGCTATTCGGGCTTAATGAAAAATGCACAACCTGAATCACACAAACATTCGAATCCTAATTTATCTAACGCATCGCGAACAAGGCAAGGAAGAAGAAGTGAATATACAAACCCTTTATTGAAGCCTACTTGGGTACGCGTTTGGCTTTGCAATTACGGGATTCTCGTTGCTTTTGAATTCCGCTCTCACTGTTGCAACTCGTTGCAGATTGTGGATCGAGAACGAGGTGTGAGTTGGTTCACTGTGAATTTGTACCGTTAAATCTTTGTTGTTGCAGTTGTAAATTGTGATTTGCAGGTGAGTTCAGAATTCTTGAATTTGTTGACGATAACGCAATGATTTACGCTATGGATCTTCTTCTTCTACCTTTCTTGCGCGGCTTGTATTATTTAATTTTGGTCTATGCGACCTCCTCACTTGCAGGCTCGAATGGATGTTGTTGGTTGTCGGTGATGAATTTTGAAGATTGACCCTGATGAAGGGGGAATCAGAAATAGTTGCGTTTACTATTTTCTCTTCATTTTCGCAGGTTTTTTAAGTTGAAGAATTTGAATTGAAGCATGGTGATAATGGTGTTTTCCTCTACTTCTCTTGCAGGAAATTATTGATGATGAGGATGAAGAGAGAATGTCCTTAAAAACGTGAAGAAGGACCTGAACTTATACATGGAATATTGGAGGGTAGTATAGTATTTTCTGGTTGAATTCTGTTAGAGGCTAATTTTGGAATTTTGTTAACAGAATATCAAATTACTTTCTATTATGATTTTGCAGCATAGATCTTGTAATGCCTTTCCTGCTGCACGCTTTTGCATTTTGTAACCTTGTGTGACCCCCCATGTGCCTTTTTTATTTGTATAACTTTTAGGACTTTTTGTTGTTAATTTACTCTACTGCAATGACTTTGTTTTACTTCTATGTGGTATTTTCCTGTGCCTTTTATTTCTTTTGTCAACTTAGCTCCTTTGATCACCATCCATTACTCTAACATAAACCTCTAAATTTCCAATGCTCTTAGGTTCCTTTAAATGACCCCCTCTTGGAATGAGTCTTTCAGGATCATGTTTCTTACATAGGATACCTCCTTCATGAGCTGGTAAGCATAACAGTGCACAACATTCTATCGAATGGCCCAAATTCCTCATATTTTGACAAAATGGACTCTATTTAAATTAGACTCATGGACACGAAAGTGGACTTTGGACAATGGACATGGTTGGTTGTTTGGAAATGGGTCCAAGAATGAACTAATGAAAAATTGAAGTAGGTCCAAGAATGAATAAATGCAAAATGGCTTTAGATGTGGTCAAGAGTAGTTTTAGAATTGGACTTAAAATTTGGGAAATTGGTTCTTTATGGTACGAAAAAATTTAATGTCATGAAGAGGGAATTTGGAAGTCTTGTTTTTTATATGAGTTTGGTTTAATAATGGATAATTGGTGTTGGAATTTGGTGAAACGGATTTAATGGCTATTTAAAAATGAATTGAAATGGATTTTATAATTGGATATACACAAGATGGATTTGGGAATTGAATTAAAAGGGATATGGATATGGAAAGAGATAATTGAATAATTGATGAAATGAAATTTTATAACGTGGATTTAGAATTGGATTGGAAAATGGATGTGGATATTAATGGATTAATGAACAGTTTTAGATAAACAATGTGAATGATTATGAATTGCCCTGTGTTCGCATGCAGTTTTCGCGCGAGCAATCTCTGACCTCCTAACGTAGGTTTACTTGCGGGATCGGTCAAACAAGTCCCAGAACACTTGGTTTGGAATGTATGGGAAAAAAATGGTGGGATGGTGTCTATTTGAAATAGGTTGGGAATTATTTGTAAGTAAAACTGAAAACTAGATAAATATGTGTACAAAGGAGTGAGACATAACTTATGTAAATGAGTAAAAACAAGGAAAAAACATTTTTAAAATTAATGACATAAATTTCTTATAAAAAGGGAAATGTGCCCCTAAAATGAAAACATGCATTGCTTTAAATAGAAAAATAAATAACGGCCATGTTGAATCTGGTGATCCCACGTGTTCGCCCACTACTTTTATAACTTCCCACGTCCTTGGATTTCAAATTCATTTCCCACTCAAATAGTTATCTCTTTGCATGGAATTTAGTTGACCTAATCGACCGACATCATCTGGGGTCGACCCAACAATCTTCCTCTTGTCAACGACGACCCTCTTCATCAACAGTTTACTTAGCCTGTCGACCAATCTTTTTGTCGCTGCTCTCTGGTCGAAACTTCCATTCAGCAAGACGCCCCCTCAAAATTCAGTTTCGACGGGATATTCTGTCGACCAAGAAACTGAGCGTTTTGGTTCTATGGAATCTCGACCGTGTTTGGGTATGACGCAACAAAAATCATCATTGCTTTCTGTCGATTCCGCCACGCATCATCTATAGTCTGAAGTAATGATGACGCCATTTTGCGCTACGATTTCCAAGACACGACTAGTCATGTCGGTCACATCCCAACGTCATGGGTCTTTAAACCACCCCTACCAACTTTTAGAATCACAACAGTTTCACCTCTTCCCTTGCATGCAACATTGCCTATAAATATCGCATTTTCGTCCCTTTGTTTCTCTTTCTCCACTCTTCTCTCATTTCTATTTTTTGAAAAAACTTCCCTGTCTTCAACCTTCCAAAGTTCTCCACTTCCTGTTTCAATAGCTTCTTCCAACGTCTCCAAAACCCACACCATTGGGAATAACCCCATAGCCTTCGTTCTTTCTGAGGCTGATTCTCTCAAGCCTCTCCCAAATCCTACGTCGGTTGACGAAAATGTGGTGGCTACATGGAGGTGTCAGATGGTCATCCCCTCCGTCGTCGCCGGAAAAATTCATTCTTTCCATGGGACATATCCTGCCAATAATCCTAGCCACGAGGAGCTACAACGTTTTTCCCTTGTTTTCTGTCCACCATCCCCCTAGCTTTTCAGAAAGAAGGCACTCTCGATTTAAAGTTCATGGCACTCAAAGCTCGTGTCTTTTGGTCGATGCCCACCCCAAGCAATAAGGATTACATTTCCTGGTCGAACAAAGTACAAAAAAAACGGCAAGAACAATGGAAGAAGGTTGGCATCTTCGAGCCATCCATCTATCTCGAAATGCCCACTGGGTCAACCCTTGTCTCTTGCTAGCTGCAACGTTTTTCTGGGAAGGTTCGACCAGCACCTTCCAATTCCCTTGTGGCATACTGACGCCAAATCTCTTTGATATGGTGGCTATTACTGGTCTCTTCCCTCTAAGTGAGACGTCTGACCCAACTTTGGAGACAGATGCCACTTTTGACTTCAACAGGGCTGGCTTCCAGAACTACATAGAAGATCACCATGACAAACATTCTGTTGAGGTATTAGACGAAAAGTATATAACATTCCTGACTCTTTGGTTGTCTTACTATCTCTTCTTCCCTGGCTCACTACAAATAGCCAAGAGTTATATTAGCTTGACAATTCAGGTACACGAGGGTCGATAAGTCTCCTTGGGTAAATTGTTGTTGTCTTCCCTTTACCACTCTCTTGGCCTGTCGGCCTTGAGAATAAAACTTCTTCATGAAACCATCAAATCCCTGAACGTCCCAGGGCCCATGTGGTTGTTGCAGCACTGGCTCAATGCCACTTTTGAACATCAGATGGGTTATCCCGTGTCTGCTACCATGCAGCGCCTCAACGCGGATCGTCCAGTCGAAGGCGTTCAACTTGCTTTGATGACTACACAAGAACTCCCCAACAAAACTCTCTTTAAAAAATACCTCACTATGTTTGCTGAAGCAAACATTTTTGTTCCTGGCATGACCCCTTTCATGCACCAACGATTTGGTCCGTCGTGGTTTAGAAATCATTTCCCCGGTGCTTTGCCCCAGACAGCAGCTATGTTGAATTCAGTATGGCCAGCGTTCCTGACTCCTACCATGTTGTTTTTTCGAATCAAAACGGGGAAATAATGAATTTGGATTTATGAATTATCAGCCCAACCTGGTGACCCGACAATTTGGTTTAAGCCAAATGCTGCCGAAGTCTTTGGTGCGGCACACCTCTGATATCATGTGGGCTAGTTGACGGTTAAACTTGGTAGGTCACAAGAGCTGTCTTAAATTTGCTAGGTCGAATCAGCACCTTGAGTTTCCAATTTTCTCCTTTCAACTGTCTTTCTACACCACTAAAGCTTTCAACGTTTGGTGGTCTGAATATCAAGATCAATGTTTCGACTGTGATCTCTTTTTGGAGAATATGGTCGACACTTCGCCGCTCTAGTGGATGAAGCCCTAGAAAAACAATTTCTATTCCTGTTGAAAACTCTGCAAAAGCTGGTGTCTCCGAGGATCCTAAAAAGCTACCTTATTTACTTTCCTTCTGTCTTTTAATTGTCACCATCTTATTCGGCCTGCTTTTTTTTTCAGGGTCTAAAGAGGGAGCCGCCTGTGGCATCGACCTCTACTAGGGTGGCAAAGAAACCAAAAACTCTCAATCCTTAGGTATTACTTGCTTTTTGGTGGCTTGTTTGATTTTGTTTCTCCTTGTCTATGTCTAGGTCATTTAAAAACCACCGGCTACTGAAGGCAGTGTTTCTGACGAAAGTGCCAAATCACGGGTCTTTCTTTCTGATCCTTCAAACTCTCCGTATGCCACTCCCTTGGTCAAAAAGAAAAAAGATTCTATAAAGAGGACTCCTTCGAGAACAGTCACCTCGACAGTGAGGTCTGTTGTTCCTGATAACTTGACTGAAGTTTTCACCACTGTAGCCACCAAACTCCCTTCAGCATAAGATACTGCTAAGGTATTTCATTGTCCCTTTCTAAACATTATATATTTTCCTTTTCTACATGGGTGTCTTATTTATGTTGTACTACGCAGGACAATACGGTCGACACGACTGTTAATGTAGATGTTGATCAAGCTACAACGACTATTGGCAATCCTATTAACTCGACACCTCTGTTTAGCCCTCAAAAGGTCGACGAATTCCAAGGGGCATCGACATAGGAGAATCCATCAGCACAAACCAACTTTGTTGATCACACAGCTGAGGCTGATGGAGATAATGTGCCCATTAGTGACAAAGACAATCCTGTGATCATTCCAGCCGCTGTCGAAGGTGCTCCAACTCCTTGAGGTTCAACCGAAGGTGGCCCTTCTGTTGAAAAAATACCTACCCTAGCAGAAATTATATCTATGAAGAAATCTAATCCAGCAGAAGCCTTGAAGGCTCTTCTCAAACTTCTCCAGTCGACCTTGGATGCCACCCCAGCTAGTTCGACGACCACTCTTAACCTAGAGATGGACGAATTCCTAGACGCGGTGGCAGAAGAGTCGGCGGTGGCATGGATGAACTTTCTCTTTTTAACATGCCTCCCCCTATGGCCAAATAGTTTATATGAGTTTGAGGTTGTCTTTAACCAGTTGGTGAAGGACCTGTCGATGTGTAAGCAGACCGACGCCCAAATCAGGGGGAAGATCAACGACATGAAACATGTGTGGTATCTCAGTTCTGTTTGTGAGAAAAAACTTGAAAATTTTGAAGCCACGAAGAAGGAGTGTTCTGACAAACGTCAAGCCCTTGACCAGCAAGTATATGACTATCAAACCCAAATGCTAGAATTGAAGAGGAAGATTGCTGAGGTTGAGAAACAAAAGGCTTCTTTGGATTCTGATGAATCTCTGCTAGCTCAGGAGGTAATCGACCAGGAAGTATCACAAGGGATAGCTCATGTCAAAACCTCCCTTGCACTCAAAAAGACCATTGACTAAATGCGTCAGAGGAAGTTTCTTTTGAAAAACAGGGTGGATCATGAGAGGACCCTTTTTGAAGGCTTCAAGGCCAAGTTTCCTGCATAACTGTATTGTTTCAAATTTTATTGATATTCGGTTGTAACTCCATTCTGGAGACATTTTGTAACTGTGTTAGCCTTCCACCACCGTAGGCCAATTATCAATGAACATTATTTTGGATTCGAACTTCTTGTAACATAGGTCTATATTTTTTCAAATATTTCCCATTTATCCTTATGATTCATGGGTCTTCACCAATCTCTCGAATCTCATATGCATTGTTGCTAAACGTCTGGGTTATTTGGAACAGTCCCTCTCAATTTGGTGACTACTTCCCTAACCTTTGATCTCATTGATCTATTGGCAAAATCGTTTTCCATACATGATCATTAACTACAAAGGTCTTTTTCTTAACCTTCTTATTGTATGCCCTGGCCACACGTGCCTTTTGGTGTAATAACCTGTATAATTCTACCATCATTTCTTCGTATAAGTCCACCATTTCCTCTAGCAACATGCTCCAGTATTGCTCCGATGGGATCTCATGCTGACGTTGTACTCTAATTGACTGTAGATAATTTATGCTGGTAAAACAACATCATGATCGAAAGTCAAACGAAACGGAGTTAAACTGGTTGATTCCTTAGGAGACGTTCGACAGACCCACAAAATGTGATCCAACGTCCTATTCCAATTATTGGGATTTTTAGAAACGTGCTTCTTAATGATCCCAATTAACACTTTGTTGGCTGCTTCGACTTGCCCGTTCGCCTGAGCATAATATGTTGTTGAAGTGATCAATTTAAACCCCGTCTCTTTTGCAAATTCCTGCACCTTCCGACCAACGAATACAGAGCCTTGGTCCATCGTGATGGTTTCAGGAACCTCTAACCTGTATAGAATATGGTTCTGGATGAATTCAATTACAGTGTCTTGGTCCATTTTTATCAAGGGTACAACCTCTACCCACTTTGTGAAATAATCTATCCCTAAAAGGATGAATTTCTGTTGTTTCGACGAGGCTGGTTGAATCTCCCCTATAATGTCTAATGCCCAACCATGAAAAGGCCACGACTTAACAATGGAGTGCAACTGACTAGCTGGTACGTGTTGGATGTTTGCATGTCTTTGACAATCTTGGAACCCCTTTGAAAATTCTATGTAATCCTTGAGCATACTTGGCCAATACATTCCTTATCGAAATAATAGCCACTTCACTTTGTGGCCAGCTTGGTGAGCCCTACATGTCCCACTATGGACTTCCAAAATTGCTAAGTATACGTATATGTTCCCTAAGCATCTGAGTAGCACCCCCTCTGGCGTATTTTTCCACAACTCATTCCCCATTAAAACGTAACTTAAGGCTCGATACTTAGTCTTTCTATCAACCATCCCTACTGAATTCTCCAAATAATCGATGATTGACTTCCTCCAGTTTAATGGTGACAGATCGCTGATAGCGAAAATCTCACAGTTTCCCAAACTGGCAACTACTTTCCCCGTCAGGCTGTCTATTTCGTTGGCTTCTGACAAGCCGAATGCCAATGGTAGTACCGTAGACACCACATTCTCCTTAACTTCAATGAATTCTCCCAACTTTTTCGCCGACACTTTGTACCCAGAGGTGATTTGTGTTAAATTGTTAGCCTCTTGATTTTCTATCCTGGGTACATGTGTAACACTAACAACCTCGAAGCATTCCAAAAGTCGCTTCGTCATTGCGAAGTACACCACGAGGTGTTCTTTGACACACTTATACTCTCCCGTGATCTGTTTAATCACCAGTTTAGAGTCACCTTTCACTTCGATCCTCCTAGCACCTAAATCCTTGAGGATATTGAGGCTAGTGATTAAGGCTTCATACTCTACCTCATTATTAGAACATTTTTCGTCGACCCTACACATAAACCTAGTAGGATAGCCGTGTAGGGATATTATCAGGATCCCAACTCCCGTTCCCTTCTTATGACTTGATCCATTGAAATATAATTTCCAAGGATCCGGGTCGACCATCAAAAGCGGCGATTCCACCACTGCGTGGTAGACGATAAAGTCTGCCACTATTTGTCCCTTCATTTCCCTCAACGGGACATATGTCAAGGCGAATTCAGTCAGCACTAATGCCAACTTCCCAATTCGACTATGTAAAATGGGTTTAGACAACATATGCTTAATAATATCAAAATGCAAAGACACATAAACTTCAATTGGCTTTATATATTATTTTAATTTCATATAGGATAAGTACAAGCATAGGCACAACTTTTCGATCATGGTGTACCTAGTTTCAGCATCTATCAACATTTGACTAAGATAATAAATGAGTCTTTCAACGCTATAATCATCCTCTTGTGCTAACATGCTTCCTATGGTTGCGTCTGATGCAACAATGTACAACCTCATGTTTTTGTTCATACTGGATGGCAATAAAATATGAGGCTTTGTGAGGTATCCTTTAATGGCGTCGAAGGCCATTTGTTGCTCCTGCCCCCAGTGAAAGTCACTTTCTTTCTTGACCTTGAGCAATGGCGAGAACGCCTTCGTCTTTCCACTTAGGTTTGATATAAACCTTCTTAAAAGTTTATCTTCCCCAACAAAGACTGGAGTTGCTTCTTCGTCAAAGGGGGCTTCAGGTCTAAAATTGCCCTGGTTTTGTTTTGGTTGGTCTTGATGCCCTTCTTGTGAACTAAAAATCCTAAGAAGTCCCCTGCATACACACCAAAAGCACATTTTAGTGGATTCATTTTTAATCCATATTTCCTCATTCTTTCAAATGAGCGTCGAAGGTGGTTCAAGTGACCATCTTCCGATGAGGATTTTATGACAATGTCGTCAATGTATACCTGCATAAAATTTTCAATAAAATCATGAAATATAACATTCATGGCTCTTTGATAAGTTGTCCTGACGTTTTTTAAACCAAATGGAATCACCACCCATTCACATATTCCCAAGGCTCCCGGGCATCGGAACACCGTTTTGGGCACATCATCTTCGGCTATGAGGATCTGGTTGTAAAAGAGTACCCATCAAGCATACTCAAATACTCAAAACCTGCTGCCAAATCGACCAACATTTTTGCCACCGACATTGAGTACTCGTCCTTAGGGGTAGCATTGTTTAAATCCCTAAAGTCTATATAGACCCTCAGAGTCCCATTTTTCTTAGTAACTGGGACTATGTTTGCCAACCATTCGACGTACCTTGAAGTCCTTATGAAGCGACTTTTGAGCAGTCTCTCACTCTCCTACTTGATCTTTACAATGATTTCTGGAGCGAAACATCGTAGCTGCTGCTTTACTGGCCTTTTGCCTGGTTGAATCGGAAGTCAGTGTTCCACCACACTCCAACTAGCCCAGACATTTCATCGTAATCCCAGGCGAAGCAATATTTGTTTTCCTTCAATACTTTAACCAGTTTGAACTTCATCTCCAACCCAACCTTAATGCTTACGTACATGGGCCTCTTTGTTGCCCCATCTCCCAAGTCGACTTCTTCGAGTGGGTCTTGGGTTGCATTCTTTGCCGCTCGATTGATGGGTTATTCTCAAACCCCAAAGTCTCATTGTCATAAATACAATCGAGCCTCCGGCTTTCTGAAGCTGTTTGTTGCACCCCAAAATTTGACCCCTTAGATTCTCATTATCATTTTAGGAGCATACTCATAAATTATCTAACACTAACCCAATGCAAGTCTATCTTTATCAAGTTACAGATGAATCAAGGTTGTGTACAGTCAAATCGAGGCTTCAGGGTTTGTGATCAATCCAAGTTTTAGACTAATTCAATCATGAAACAAGATAAAGGGTATCATATGATGTCAATTGAGAATCCAATTTGAGGTTGTTACCCCAGAATCAAGAACAGTACATTTCAGGGCACCCGATTAGGGTTTTTGACTAGTAAAAGTCAACTATAGTTTGACTTTGGTGTTGGAAGGTGTTTTAATGGTGGGATTATGATCCATGGAGTTCATATAGCTTAATAAAGTTCATTCAAGAAGTATCAAAGTCTCAGGAGGTCCAGAGTGTCAACGGGCGACTCGGTAGTCACCGATCGATCGTACGGTTGACCGAAAAGTCAACTCTTCAAATTTAAGGAATTGGACTTCAAAGTGTGAATAAAAAATGTTACTTATATCATATTGCACTTGCCTATAAATTTTCATGACCATTGGATCAAGGATGAAAGAGTAATCGAAAAATCGGGAAATTAGGGTTTTGAAAGGGGCTAAACCATAACTACTTAACCACACATTCAATTGAGTTGGTTCAAAGCTCATTAGAAAGCTCTTTACAAATACTACAAAAGTCCCTATGTGGTCCATGATCAGAAAATGCATAGATTTGGAGTTATGATCAAATTCATTTCAAGAAGGGAAAAAGACACAGAGAAATTTCACTTTTAAGCTCATTTTTTAGCAACTTTGAGAGATTTTGTGGCCAAGATCCTTTGAGAATTTGAAGCTCATGAAAACATGAATGTTTTAGAGATATTTGAGGGCTTTCTAAAAAGCACTAGAACATCTCAAAAGGATTTGTGAGCTGAGGGTTATGGTTATGGCAAGTTGGTGTTCTCACACTTGAGTCCCACATTGACAAACTTTCAAAAATCATTCCTTTGATCAATTGGGCCGATCTCAACTTTTGAAACATTTTTTATCTGATATGTAGAGACTTTTTAGCATGGAAATACAATGAAAATGCATAGGAAATGGAATTACCCAAGTTTGCAAGTGGGCTTGCAAGTGACTTTACAACTTGCACTTAAAGTGAAAATGGCAAGCATGAGGTGTAAAGGCAAATCTGAACCAGCCATCAACCTATGCTTTCTATCCTGCATTTATCCCTTTCAAACTCATCATGAATCTTGACTTTAGAGCTTACTTATCAGCCAAGGAAACCTCTTTGTGGAGGTTTGATCAAAAAAGTAAATCTTTCCTTCATATGAAGGAAATCTCCAAATCTGCCCCTCCATTCATTTGCCTATAAATAGAGGCCCTCACCACTTCATTTGAGGATATCTACTCTAGAAAACCAGAGAAATCTCAAGCCTTTGCTCTTGCACACTTTGCTTCAAAATCACAAAATCACATTTTCACCAAAAACCACCAAAATCTGTCTTGGTACAATTGCTGCCAAAATCATTTCTCTACACTCAAACTCCCCAAACATCATCCCCACAATCTCTAAATATGATATAGAAGGTGTCCATGACTTTAGACCACTCAAAAACCTCACCATTCAAAAAGTCAACTTCCATACCAAGTTACTTTGACCAAAAGCCACAAAATCTGTCAAAACTTGTTCTAGACATTTCCTTGATGTTCTAATCACTCAAACACCTCACATATATCATTTCTCAGCTGTCCAAAGCATTGAGGATCATTGGTATAACTTATTTCTCCAACTATCTTAAGGATTGCATTCTTGTTTCACAAAGAAGAAAAGTCCAAGGCTAAGTGGCATTTGAAGTTTCTCTGGGTTTCTTGGTGTTCTAACTTGCTCAAGACAGTCTATAAGAGGTATGTAGACTATCCATTTCTAGTTTTACATCATGTTCCTTTGATTGGCATTCTTAGCTTGTTGTGTTGAAAGCCATGTGCCATGAACCTACCACTTGCCAATTTTGGTTTTAGGTGCAATATGACAAGCTTCTTTGCATTCAATCTCACCCATCATTACATTTATGATATGTATGTGCTTTTGTTTTGGCTTGAAATACTTTCCATTTGAAAAGGTCCTACTGCAACAAATACTACCAAACTGTTTTTCTTTGCATTACAGCCATCATGTCCCAAATTGGTTTTGATTGAAAATTGCCTGATTCTTGAACTTGTTCATATCTAGTAACTCATCTGTGATGTATGTATGCAAGTTATGTGGCCTGTTTCCACACTGTCTGATTCCTCACTTCCAAAATGCACTTTTTCATACATAACACAGCTTACATACCATTTTTCTGTCATAAACTGTTTTGAACTGATTTTTGTGCTTGAATACTTTCAATGACATATGTGTAACATGATTAAAGCATTAGTTTGATCAAAAGTTGCCTAGAATTAATTTTTGAACATCTTACTGTTTGCAAAAACACCAAAATGCAAATTGCAGATCATCTTTCATGCCAAGCTGTTTTGAATCAATTTTCGTGTTTGAATTCACTTGGCTACATGTATGTATGGTGTATGTTTGTCTAATTGGACTTGTATGTGCATAGAAACCATTTTGTATCCTTTCATGCTTCTTCAAATGACCAAATAGCATCCTGAATGCAATTTTTCATTACAGTCAGTTTGAGTCCCTTTTTATTGTTTGAAAACATTTGACAGTGTGTATGAGATATGTGTGTATGGTTTACATGATCAATTTGTGCATAAACACTGAATTGCCCTCCTTGCTGCCTCAAAGCATGTCAGTTTTGCATCTTACACAGCATCTCTCACATCCACTTGTTTTCACATGTTTCTTTGGTTTGAATCCACTCTATACCATGTATGTAAGGTGTTTGCATGATTCATTTGGCCTGAATATGCTTAGAATTAAAATTGCACTTCATCATGCATCTTATATGTCAATTTTGCAACTCATATATCACTTTCCATTACAACCTGTTTCTCACCTCATTGATTGCTTGAATTCACTCAATAGCATGTATATGGTATGTGCACATGATTTGTTTTATTTGAAAGTACTTGGAACTGAGATTTGACAGTCTCATGCACTTCCCAAGCACATTTTAGCCACTTGAACACTACATCCTGCTACGTCCTGTTTTGGACCCCACTTGGTGCTCAAATTCACTCATTAATATGTATGCAATGTGTTTGAATGCTTGACTTGACCTGGAACTGTTTGGATTTGGACTTGCACATCAAAATGCACAACACACACTCACAATGCATTTGTTTTCGAAATTTTCAATGTGTGCATTATTTTGAACAGCTAACAGTGCCATCTTGTTCCTCATGAAATTCTAGTCAGTTTACACTAAAACTTTGTCAAAATCCATTGAGAATTAAGGAAGTTATGCCCAAAATGCAAACCATGTTTGGATGTTCTTATTTTGCCCAGACTGCCATGTTTTTCACCCTTATATTTTAATGGGGTGGCATTTACAAACGGATGTATAGCCACCCTAGTGGTAAGACCATTGCCAAAAACGCGCCTTGCACATATTGAACCTGGGTTCGACCCCTGAGGAGGGCAACCCTTTTGACATTTTTTCCATTTATTTTACCAAACTTCAAAAATTCATATCTCCTTCAATATTTATCATTTTCACCCATTCTTTTTGCATTATGTTCATATTGATGCCTACTTTCATGCCATAATTTTAAATTCCATGTTTGCCTAATTTTTTTATCCCTTTTGGCTATGTGCAAGTTAAATGCGTTTTGTGATCGTTTTCGCGTATGCAGATGAATTTTTCTCTTATTATACTTGTGATTATTTGTAATACTTGCTTGCATTCATGTTCTTAAATGTTAGTTAACATGATAGGATTTCTTCTTTGGTTGTTACCATGTTTACTTTGTCCCCCCTGTTGAATTTACTTGAGCTCGATCTGTCATCACACTTCCTGCTTAAACAAATTGCTTTTATTGTCATCACTGCATCTTTATTTTTATCATTTCACATGCTCATTTAATGGTTGTCATCATGTATGTATCTTTATCATGTTGTTACTTTGCTTAATGTTTTCTCTCCCCAGGTGATGAAGCTTGTTAGCTTTTATCCCAGTTGCCTCCCCTTTCTCTTTCCAAAGGAAAAGGTCTTTCCATTGACCCCTGTGTCATAGATAGCTCATACACCCATCCCTTGACTTTGTTAAGTCACTTTAACCTTAGTTTAGAAGCCACTAGACTTTGCTTTAAGTCTAAAATACCCACCTGTACTAGGAGTGTTCTTCAACTAGAACCCTAGGATAGAGTTTGTCAACTCTATGTAAGAATCATCGTCATGATTTCTTACTTCCCCTTTTGAGTGTTACAATTTAGATTAGGGAGTTTTGTCAAACTCCACACAAACATTGTTATGTTTGTTCCCCCTTTGAACCTTGATCATAATCAAGTGTTCTTCATCCCTTGTGAGGTGAACTACGATTGCTCTGATTCTATCCTAGTTAGGATACGTAGGCAGAAGATGCGATGTCTTTGCAAGCAAACTTAGTGTATATAACTTTAGGTTTCAACTTATACCTTAATCCCAAACCATAGCACATTTCATAAACTTAGCAAGCAATCAAACAAAAGGTTCCTGTAGAGTACTACAGATGCTTAGGGTGCTAACACCTTCCCTGGGTATAACCAACCCCCGATCCCCGAATCTCTTAGCGTTGTCGTTACATCGCGAAAAAGGTTTTTCTTTCTTTAGACCTTTCCTTTGGATAAAATAAAGTTCGGTTGTAAAAAGAATTAAGATTCAAGTTAATTTAATAGCTTGATATCCGATTTTCACCGCAACACTGTTGTTTAGCCTTGTCGTTCAATCATTTGCGTATGGTTGTCGGCGTCTCCAGACATGTTTTGTTTCTTTCTTACTTCTAGTGCCGACTTTGTTTTTTTAAAGCCAAATAAGCCGAAATTCGAGTCAAACTCTCTGACTCAGTAGTCATTTTCATCAGTTGTGGGCCACCCTGTGGGTGGAAGTTCTTCTGTGGGCGTCATTACAGTGTTAGCAACATCCCAAACGAACCCATAGTCAGGATCCAAGTTCAAGATGCGACCCGTGTCAACAGAAGTGTAAGATCCCAACCCATCATCACAAGGTGCCACATTTGCTATGTGTTGGTCAAAGGATTTCTTGGTACCCTTTGTTTTATCCATATTGTAATAACTTTGGTCAACTTCGATATTTTCAATGATGTCGTCCTTCCGCCAAATGCTTAACCTTTGATGGAGTGTTGAAGGCACTGACCCTATCCCATGGATCCATTCTCGACCCAACAGGAGGTTGAAATTTACCTTTGAGTTTATGACCATGAAGAGCGTTGATCAGGTAGTGGTACCCACAGCTAGGTCAACTTGGACCACCCCTAAAATGTTGCTGGTTTTCCCTTCATAGTTGGATAGAACCATGTTGTGGTGTCGGAGATCAACTTCAGTTTTTCCAATCTTTGTGAACAACGAATGAGGCATTAGATTGACGGCTACCCTATCAACCTTTGCTATTATGAACAATGGTTTAAAGTGGTACATCATCCTAGGACTAGGTCTTTCAAACATAGTTGTTCGTTCTTCCACCACCCCGTTGTTCATCACGTAGTAGCATAGAGGCTTGTCTGCAGTAGCCTCCTCCGCCAGGAAATCCTCTTCTATTTCAGAGACTTCTGACACCTTATCATACTCTGCCAGCAATATCGAAATGATGTCGCAGTTCACAATGAAGTCTTCTCCATTGGTATCATCATTGGTGTCATCATACATATCTTCGTCGAAGTCGTCTTCCAATGAAGGGTCATATTCTTCCTCCGACTGGGGAGTGTACTCCGGTTCTTCTTCGTCTGACTGAGAAGAATACTTCGTCACGACCGTAGTCTGGTTTGTCACAATTTTTTCTTTTTCGACCCACCTCGCTTGTGGGTGCTGCCTTTTCAGGCTAATAGGTCCCATAGGTTTCAGAGTCGAAGTCAAGGCTTCTCTTGTTGCCTTCTTATTTTGTTGATATCGCCTCCACTAGGTCCTTATTATAAGATTTTTTCCTTTGTAGTTGGGAGAAACCCTGTAACCTCTAGGCTCAGCATCCTTGTCTGAGGCCTTTTCCCCCCTCTCCAAATCCAAAGCCTTCCACTTTAGACGCTTGCTC
Source organism: Lathyrus sativus (assembly GCA_963859935.3). Classification (NCBI taxonomy): domain Eukaryota; kingdom Viridiplantae; phylum Streptophyta; class Magnoliopsida; order Fabales; family Fabaceae; genus Lathyrus; species Lathyrus sativus. The sequence goes on from OZ012738.1 coordinate 51,389,694, forward strand.
CTTTGCTGGCTCACAGGCACCATCCACTTATCTTGTGGGGTATTTGAAGGTGGCACAAAAGTCTTGGTCCGTGCCGGTCGGAACAACATTCTGTATTCTTCATTTCGTCAAGGAGCACCGTCCTTGTCGAACATGAATCGAGAGATCTATGGCTTACCATCTAGTAGTGCAACTTTAGTTGCTTCATACTTCTCAGCGGCCTTTTCGTCGAACACGATGTTGCACTTCGGGCATAACACAACCTTCGACCCGCTCACCCTGCATTTCTTCTGGGAATCAGTTAGACTCTCGCCAGCTTGAGGGCAAACTGCCTCGAGCTTCTCTTCAGTCTTCTTGATGGGACCATCAATAGTCTCGATCATCATACATTCAACCGTTTTAGTTGTCTGGAGTTCATTGAGACCTTCAGTAGCCTCCACCATTATGCAGTCATATAGCTCATAATATAAAGCCTCTTCGACTTTCAGAGGATCCGTGTCCACTTGCATTTTGGGCCTTTCGCCGAATTAAAGCCGACTTTCCTTCAAAGCTTTTTGCACCAAGTCCCGAAAAAGAACACATTAAGATGTCTTATGACCAAGGAAATTATGAAATTTACAAAATCCCTTTTTTTCTTTTGTTCTAGAGGGGGATCTTTTGCCCCGGGAAGGACAATAATCTGACCATCTTTAATCTGTTAAGATATTGGTCTACTGACTCTGTAGTCTTTCTTTTGATGTTGGCTAACTCTTTCAGACTAGTTTTTGATTATCCCATGTAAAACTGTTCATGAAACAATCTTTCCAATTGCGCCCAGGTCTGGACAGACTGTGGGGGTAAAGTGGTCAACCAAGTGAATGCATTTTTGGTGAGGGAACTAGGGAAGTATTTTAATTTTAAATCCTCGTTGTTCGCTATGTCGCCAACTTCGGTTTGGTATTTGGCAACATGCTCAAAAGTGGAATCCTTAGTCTCTCCGACAAATTTGGTAAACTTTGGCACTTTCCACCCTATGGGCAACTCTGTTTATAGGAAAAAGTCTGGTAGTGGAGACGTATGCATTGGCTGTCGAAGCCCTAGATTCGCCCCGTTACGAACCATGATTCGTTCTACCATGGCTTCTAAGTTGGGTTCACCAGCCATGGCTTCATGTCGAATCTTCCTGACCACACAGTCGGGGTCCTATTTTCTATGAACTAAAACAACGGGAGGCCTTTGGGCCACCCTAGGTGTGTATTTAGCCTCGTGGGGTTGTTGGTTAATTGTTTCGTCAAAGACTTCGTCTTGTCGAACTGGCGTCTCCGATCGAGGTGGAGGCGTCTGTCGACCTATGGCCCTAGGAGCACCCAAAAAATGACCTATCCGCGTCATCTGAGTCACCAATTATTGGTAACTCTAAGTCAAATCGTGTATTAGTGGCCTTAATATGGTGTCCATTTGTTGGGTCAGCATGTGGACCATTTCGTGGTTCGTCCATTTGTTGCCTCATGACAATGACAGAGCTTGACGTAAAAGTTGGGAACAAAAGTGATGGAACACTAAAACCTAAGGGCCTTGTGACTTGGTTCGTCAAAGGCCCTAAACCTTGATATGGGGAGAATGCTGACAAAGAGCTTTCCCCAAACAGTGGGCCACTACGATGTAGGTTCGACATAAACTCTGTCGGCATCCCAAAGGCCCTAAGGGATGGCATTGTGAAACTACACATATATTATCCCCCATCCCCTGTCACCATGGGCCTAGGTTCAGGTCGACGGGCGTCATGACTGACCCACCTTGAGCAGTCGACACCGCATACACAGTGTCAGTGTTGATGTCAGTTATTTGAGTCACAAACGTATTTCCCTCCGAAGACGGTTCTTCGTTTAGACGAGGTATCACCATCTTACCACTACGCAAATGCATACAACCAAAACCTAGGGTCCCACTGGGTGTGCCAATTTTTTCGCACGCAGTTTTCGCACGAACAACCTCTGACCTCCTAACGCAGGTTTACTTGCGGGACCGGTCAAACGAGTCCCAAAACACTTGGTTTGGGATGTATAGGAAAATGGTGGGATGGTGTCTATTTGAAATAGGTTGGAAACTATTTGTAAGTAAAACTGAAAACTAGATAAATATATGTACAAAGGAGTGAGAAATAACTTATGTAAATGAGTAAAAACAAGGCAAAAACACTTTTAGAATTAATGACATAAATTACTTATAAAAAGGGAAATGTGGACGCAATCGTACATCTTGTAGGAGTGAAAACTCTTTTCTCGTAACGCTTTGGTATTCAGAGTGTTTTTCTTACAGTATTACAAAAACGTGCCCCTAAAATGAAAACATGCATTGCTTTAAATAGGGAAATAAATAATTGTCATGTTGAATCTGGCGATGCCACGTGTTCGCCCACTACTTTTATAACTTCCCACGTCCTTGGATTTCAAATCTATTTTCCGCTCAAATAGTTGTCTCTTTGCATAGAATTTAGTTGACCTAGTTGACCGACACCATCTGGGGTCGACCCAACAATCTTCCTCTTGTCGACGTCGACCCTCTTCATCAATAGTTTACTTAGCCTGTCGACCAATCTCTGTGTCGCTGCTCTCTGGTTGAAACTTCCAGTCAACACCCTGTGAACCCTCTTAGATAATAATTTGGACCTGATGAATCATGCCTTAACAATCAGAGAACCAAAATTTGAAATATGAGCCTCAATTCATTGTCCCAAAACCCTAACTGAGAAATGTATTGGGTTCTGATAATATTCAAACATAAAGCCCTGTGACCTTGCCAAAACCTTGATGACTTGACCCATACACAAATGGCTTGAATTGGCACAAAATCACAGACTTGGAGCTTCAGACACACACCACATAAACTGCATTCCCTGGCCTTGATCATGAAACCAAATTTTCCTGACCAAAATTAGGTCACAACCAGAGGAACTCCCATCCTTATTGCCCACACACTTGACTTGATACCCTTACCTGAATCATGATTCATCCTTGCAGCAACTTGGACTTAGGGAGTAAGAATAAATGAAAGCAACAACATAGTTTTTAGATTTTTTGAATAATGGTTAGAGTATGGAGATACAAGTGAAAGTTATATACAAGTAGGAAAATTTTGGAGATACAAGTAAAAAATTAATTGGAGTTAAAAAATATATAATTTATTAACAGATGTATTTAGTTTTAAAATTAGTATAGTTTATCAGCTCGTGGCAACTATTTTTATAAGACTAAATTTTGTAAAAACATTAATTTAAGACAATAAACCATAAAAAAATATATTTAATAACATTGAGAGAAAAAACATCTTACCAACACTCAATGTGAAGACATGTAGAGATAAAATAGTATATGTTTTTGATGTTAAAAGTGTTTTTAGATATATCAATAAAACTTAGTCAAATAAAAACATAGATCTGAATTCGTACATGCAATTAAAATTTATATATATGATAAAATTGTAATAACAATCATAAAAATTCCTACATGCAATTAAAATTCTTCTTAGATTTAAACTCCAATATATCAATAATAACATTTGTCAATTGAAATTCAAATAAACCTTATTATTATTTATATATTTTTACATAAATATTTATAATACAAAAATTTGATCTCATTAACTAAAAATCTTAGATCTATCTCTGCGTATACTATGAGAATTTTGGTAATTAAATATATATATATATATATATATATATATATATATATATATATATATATATATATATATATATATATATATATATATATATATATATATATTGAATCAAACACTAGTCTCGGCGGATATATTATTTTCATGATTCGATACAAATTTAGCAGGTAACCGAAGTCTCTTCTTTTTCTTATTCTTCTTCTACCTCTCGATTACATATTCTTCTTCTCCCTCTAGATTACATGCTACTAACTCAACATGATCATTGACCATTTCTTAACAAGTGCTAACAAAATAATATTTTCCCAAAAAAACAAAGAAATATTATATCCAACTCATTATTCCTAAGGTTTCTGAATAGAGAAAAAGAAAAGTATCAACAACAAACAAAGGCTTTATGGGTCGACCTGTGTCCATAAACACCTATAGTTAAAGGTGTAATAAATTTGTATCTAATAAATAGTTAATCACAAATTTGATGTCCTACTCTTCCATATTATGTGAGCGAGAATTTTTTTTTATAATTTAGTGACTGAAGTTCACTTTTAAATGTGAATTAATGAAATGTCGCGTGTTCAAACTCATGCATTTACCTTTGATGTCCTTAGAAATTTATCAATTAGATTGACTTAAAGGGACGACCAACCAATTCTTTTAATAAAAATTAAACATGCTATAAAATTCGTTTAAATTAGTAAATCTTGATTTGTTTTAGTTTTTTTTAAATGATTTTTTAGTGTTATCAATTTTTGTTAAACAAATTTATAAAAAAAATTCAATAAAAATTATAAATAAAAATTTGATTTGAATAGTTATTTTTAAAATATTATTTTAGATATTTTACCATTTTATTGAAATCTTTTTTAAATATTAAAAATAAAAAAAATCAGTTTAAAGTATAATGTTTTTAAAAAATTGCGACTTTTACTATGTTTTAATCTTTAATAATGTATGTTTATTTTATAAGTAGGGATGTAAATGAGAATTCACAAGGAAGATAGTAGCTCTAGTGGATAAATACAATATTTATATCTGTCTATATCTAAGCGGATATCCCCTAAGCGTGTAATTAGCAGAATTTAAAATAATAATTCATAAATATCTATGTATATTTTTTAATAATATTTTGGAAAATAATACTTTAAACTTCTTTTAAAAGTATAAAAAGTGATTATCACATAATATTCATATAATTTGCTTTCAATTTAACAATAATATTACATTAATTTCCATCTTTTTCACCAAAGCATAATAATATTCATACAGTTTATTTTTAATCAAAACAAATAAAGATATTGTGATTGTCAGTTATAGTAAAAGAGCGGACGATAGAGGAGTAGCGTGAGATAATAGTGCATTTAACATGACTAAAAATCTAAGATATCCATCCAACAAGGTGCGAATCTACATCATCGTACTTATTTTCTCGACAAGTGATTAAACTAAAGAATTAAAAGTATTATATATAATATTTAAGATCGTTGCCGGAACACCAACTTTGACTTGAACTCTTAAACCCAATATTTAAACACAATTGATGCAAACATAACCACAAATAAACCCTTCAGTCTTACCCTACCAATGGCAGAAACAGCAAAAAGGTACATCACAATTTTCCTTATCCTTTCTTTCTTCAACATACTTTATGAATATGCAATTAACCACTAGCTTCACTGTAGGTATGCAGTTGTTACAGGAGCAAACAAAGGAATAGGATTTGCAGTATGCAAACAGTTGGCTTCTAAAGGGCTCACTGTTGTGCTCACAGCAAGAGATCAAAACAGAGGTCTTGAAGCTGTTGAGAAGTTGAAACACCTTTCCCTTCCTGGCCTTGTGCTTTTTCATCAACTTGATGTCTCAGATCCTCCAAGTATAACATCATTTGCAGATTTTATCAAGAATCAATTTGGAAAACTTGATATTTTGGTGAGATCATTCAAATATATATATTTTAAAATTTTACCATTGAAAATTATAAATGTTAGTGGACATGTCCGGCATGGATACAGACACACCATTTTTTAGAGGTGTCAGTGCTACGTAGGTTCTGATTATGTGAGATAGTTTATAATTCATCTTGAATGACCATAAATGTTTGAAACATACTTTGTTTAGGTAAACAATGCTGGAATTCCTGGAGTTCACGTGAACGGTGAGGCTCTGGCTGCTACTAATATTATGGTATGATATATTTTCCCCAAAGTTGATGCATTTTATTTTAATTAATGTAAGATTAATTGAGAACCCTATCCTCGATTTAAACCTGTAGTAGATCGAGATCGAGTGTTTGTCTTGATTCTGAGAAAGATAGTGGTTTGTGGTTTTTGATTCTCTCTTGTTCTTCTCCTCTGATATGCTTTGGTTCTGATCTATAAAGCACGGATACTTCGAACACGATTTAAAAAAAAAAAATGAATAAATTAAATATAATCAGAAGTGTCGGTACAGAAGTCTGACATAGACATGAATACGGTCACACCTGTGCTGCATAGGTTCTGATTATGTGAGATAGTTTATAATTCATGAATGACCATAAATGTTTGAAACATACTTTGTTTAGGTAAATAATGCTGGAATTCCTGGAGTTCACGAGGACGGTGAGGCTGCTAAGATTGTGGTATGATATATTTTCCCCAAAGTTGATGCATTTTATTTTAATTAATATAAGAGTAATTGAGAACCCTATCCTCGATTTAAACCTGTAGTAGATGAGATCGAGTGTTTGTCTTGATTCTGAGAAAGATAGTGGTTTGTGGTTTTTGATTCTCTCTTGTTGTTGTTGTCCTCTGATATGTTGATTGGATAAGTTCACAGAATAACATTACGGAAGTTAATTTACAATTCCAAGTCACGCCATGACATTTGTGTTGATCTTTATCAATCCATTCATAAAATTTAAAGTTCATTTGTTTTTGGTTGCAGGAAAATCTTGGCCAGATTGATTGGAGTAAAATACTAACCGAGAGCTATGAACAAACTGAAGCAGGTATTAAAACAAACTACTATGGAGCAAAGGAATTAACAGAAGCACTTATTCCGCTTCTCCAGCTTTCAAGCTCACCAACAATTGTCAATGTTTCCTCATCCATGGGAAGATTAGAGGTATGCGACAATAATAACTTTTGCTGTACCTAATTTGATAGCTACTATTGGAGATGTTGTTCATTTTCATTCGATTTTGTTTGCAGAATGTTCCGAACGGATGGCCTAAGGAAGTACTGAGTGATGTTGAGAATCTTACTGAAGAAAAAATTGATGAAGTTTTGAACCAATTTCTAAAGGATTTCAAAGAGGGTTCAATAGTAGAAAACAAAGGTTGGCCTATAAATATGTCTACATATGTTATCTCGAAAGCGGCTCTAAGTGCCTACACAAGAGTTCTGGCTAAAAAGTTTCCATCAATATGCATCAATGCTGTTTGTCCTGGCTTTGTGAAAACGGATATAAACTCCAATACAGGTTATTTAACACCGGACGAAGGTGCTGAATCGATTGTGAGATTGGCATTGTCACCGGATGGAAGTCCTTCTGGATGCTTTTTTGTTAGAAGTGAAGAGAAACCATTTTGATCTTAGAGATCAAAATGTGATGGATATTTTAAGGGAAGTTATGAGCTGATGAGAACTACTTTGTATTGAAAATTTTCTACCTGTGTTGTACTAAAGAGAATAAAAGTTCCCTTTGTTTCTGAGGACTCAAACACCAAAATGAATAGAAATTGAGCCATGATGTCCCATTGTTTTAGCCTCTTCTACTATATGAATAGCTCGAAGCTTTAGTCTTGACAAACCAGAAAACAAACAGGGAAGATCTCTGTTAAAGGAAATAGACCTTTTCAAATATCATGCCAAAATAATACTTCAGCTTCCGAGTTTTTTGTGCATAAATTCAGGATCCAATCACCTTCAGTTTCCCTACCCTTTCTCACTCGACATAAATCTTTCAATCACCAAGGAGTATTTAGATCTTGTTGTGAAAGGGATACACATAAAATAGATTATGGTGGGTTTCTCTATCAATAAGAAAGCCACAAGGTGAGAAAAAAAAGAAGAAAAAAAGACAATTCAAAGTGGTATAGAACACTGGATTCTTGAACAATTACACATTAGAAAATAATATTTACAACTAAATCTCAACCACACTACTTGCTCTTTCTATTAAAATTATCTAGAAGTGAGGGCTATTATGTTATTTATAAGAAAACTAAAATCCTAACTTTCAACTAACATATTAAACAATTTGGCTAACATACTGATCAAATTCGACATGCTAACAACCAAACATATTTTTTACAGGTATACTAGCTCTTTGACTTTGACAGAGTTTGTTACAATACTAACTTATAACAAATAAGCTACAAATCTTCACCTTGAAACAAACTCCGAACCATGAAACCAACTAGCTGTCACCATGCAGTTCTATCAGCCGCATACAATGGAAAAACTTGCAACTTGACAATGTTAGTGATCATATCAGCATCATTATTATCAGTCAAAACCTTCAGTACTTGGACTTATCCACTCTCGATTATCTCTCTGACGGAATGCATTCTCACATCGATGTGTTTGGTTCACTCATGATAGGTTGAATTTTTTGACAGGTGTATTGCACTTTAGTTGTCACATTTAATAGTGATTGCTTGACCTTGAAGTTTCAGCTCCTTAGCAAAATCTTCAAGCCACAATGCTTCTTTCACAACTTCAGTGAGGGCAATATATTCCGCTTCAGTGGTTGATAAGACAACAACCTTCTGAAGTGTTGTTTTTCAATTGATTGTTGTGCCAAATATAATGAATACATATCTAGAAATAGATTTTTTGAATCATACAACTTGCATAATCAGAGTCGACAAATCCTTTGATTTCTACTTTGTTATCATCCCCACAGGCTCTACCATAAATTAGGACTCTACTTAGAGATCCATTTATATACCTTAGAATCCACTTCAATGCTTGCCAGTGTGCCTTCCTAGGATTGGCCATATAATTGCTTACAAGACTCACTCTGTACGTTATGTCTAGCCTTGTACATACCATATCATAAATCATAGAACCTACTATTCTAACATATGGAATGATATTCATATAGACTCTTTTCACTTTAGTACTAGGACTTTGAGTCGTACTCAGCTTGAACTGAAGACTAGTTGGTGTTACAACAGACTTTAAATTTGACATACCAAATTTATCAAAAATCTTCTTCAAATATAATCTTGACTGCTTTCTATCTCTCTGGATGTCAATCACAAGAATTCAAGAGGCAGCTCCCAAATCTTTTAGGTCAAACTCCTTATCGAGTTCAACCTTCACTTTCACTACATCCTCGACACGGTTGTTTCCTATGACGATGTCATCCACAAAAAGCAACAAAATAATAAGTGATTTTTGAGGTTGAAATCTGAAGTAAACATAGTGGTCAAACTACCTCCTAGTGACGCCTATGTGTGTCATGAACTTGTCGAATCTCTTATTCCATCGACGATGAGATTATTTCAAGCCGTATAACGACCTATTTAACTTGCACACATAATATTCCTTTCCTTTTTCTACATACCCTTCAGGTTGCGTCATCAGGATCTTTTCATCTAGATTACCATGCAAGAAGACAATCCTCACATCCATATGTTCGAGTTCTAGGTCCAACTTTGTCACCATGTCTAACAACATTCTAAGTGAGTAGTTAAAATGAAAAAATCGTCAAAGTGACCTCTTTTGTGAAAATTGCTGATGAAAAATGTTTAAAAAAATAAAAAAATATGGTTTGTGTGTATTTTTGTCCATGCGAGTATCAATTGACCCAAATGACAGTTGGTGGTTGGCCGATTTTCATAAAACATGTGATAATTATAAGGTCTTACATGTGAATAATAAATCAATCCAAAGAGAGGTTCATTATTCGACATATTTTTATACGTATCAATGTTTGATCATTACAACAAGAGTACAACTAGCAGTCAATTTTACTGTCTAGAGACTTGATATTGATGGTGCACTAAGTATTTTAAGATGATCTGTTTATAATTTAAACATGTTTATGATTAAGTTTTAATTTTTTATGTGAGTATATTTATATTGTTTATTATGTTCTATTTTTCAACTACAATTGCTTCAATACCTGCTAATATGAATAAGGCTTATGTCCTTAATAAGATAAATTTTAAGGATTGAAATGAGAACATGGAAATTGTTCTTGGCTGTATAGATCTTGACCATGCATTAAGGATGAATTAACCATCTTCTCCTACGAGAATATAGTACCTCTAAGAAGAAGAAAAATTATGAGAAATGGGATCGCTTCAATCGCATGAGTTATGGTTTGGTCTATTCTGAGGTCAATATATCTTTAGTACCTGGAAACACTTGGTGGTTAGACTTTGGTGCCACTACTAACATCAGTGTTTCAACCGAAAGTCAAATGATGTTGAAAGATACATCAATGTGGGAGATGGAAAGTCGGCGGAAGTGGAAGCTATAGAGAATTTTAGAGTATTGATGTGTACCAGATTTTATTTGAATTTAAAAGACACTTTTGTGGTTCCGTCATTTAGGCAATTTAATTTCAGTTTCTTATTTGAAAAAATCAGGTTATTTTTGTTCATTTTGAAACAATATGTTCAAGTTGCCTTTCAATTTAGATATTGTTGGAACTGGTTCACTTTTGCGTCATGATAATCTATATTTACTTGACACAATAGTTACCTATGGTGAATCCTTGAATGTGGAATCATGTGGTACTAAGCGTAAAATTGATGATAACAATTCAGGAGCACTATGGCACAAATGCCTAGGTCACATCTCTAAAAATAGAGTTGAGCGACTAGTGTCCGATGGAATTTTGGATTCCATTGACTTCATAAACTTTGATGTTTGTGTTGAGTGCGTTAAAGGTAAATAGACCAAAACAAAGAAATATGTTGCATATATAGCTACAAATGTCTTAAAATTTATACATACGAACATTTGTGGACCATTTCCTACACCTTCTTGAAATTATCAATAACATTTTATATCATTTATAGACGATTACTCTAGATATGCGTACATATTTCTTATACATGAAAAGTTTCAATCATTGAATGTTTTCAAATCATTTAAGGCTGAAGTTGAGAATCAATTCAACAAAAGAATTAAGAAAGTCAAGTCTAACCATGGCGGTGAATATTACCGCAGATATGACGGTTCAGGTGAACAATGTCAATGGCCTTTTACAAAATACCTGGAGGAATATGGAATCGTCCCACAGTACACCATGCTAGGATCACCTAGTATAAACGGTGCTTCTGAAAGAAGAAATCATATTCTTAAAGATATGGTAAGGAGTATGATTTTTCATTCTACCTTGCCAAAGTCACTATGGGGAGAGACACTAAAGATTACAGCTTACATCCTAAATAGAGTACCAACAAAGGTAGATGCCAAAACACCTTACGATATTTGGACTGGGTGAAAGCCTAGTCTAAAAATTATTCATGTGTAGGGATGTCCAGCTGAGGCAAGACCTTCAGGCCAAATGAAAAGAAATATCACTCCCAAACAATGAACAACTACTTTATTGGCTATTCTGAAAGATCTAAGGGCTACAAATTTTATGATTCCAAATTCAATTAAATTTTTGAGATGGGAACAACCACATTCTTTGATGGTATTGAGTTTGGGGGAAGAATAAGGTTAGAAACTTTGTCTTAGAAGAAGAATCAATAACAAATTCCAGAACCAATTCATATATTTGCTTTTGATCAAGAAAGAACGACACCTCCACAAGACATTGTTGAAATTCCTCCAACTCAAGATGATTTGGTAATTCATGAAGAAAAACTTAAGATCCTCAAGAACAAGTGTTACAAGAACCAATATCTTTATGGAGATCCACTAGAGAAAGAAGAAATGTTACTCCGGATGATTACATAGTCTTTCTCCAAGAACATGAGGAAAACAATGGTATGATGGAAGGTGATTTAATCAACTTCCATCAAGCCATGCAAGATTTAAACTCAAAAAAGTGGATTAAAGCAATGACAAAGGAGTATAAGTCAATGCAAGACAATAAAGTTTGGGAACTTGTCCCGTTACCAGAAGGTGTGAAACCCATTGGTTGCAAATGGATTTTTAAGACCAAGTGGGATTCTAACGGTAATGTGGAAAAGTATAAAGCTCGTATTGTGGATAAGGGTTATACTCAAAATGAAGGGATTGACTTTAAAAATATTTTCTTTCTGGTTTATTGAAAGACTCTTTTAGGAAAATCATGGCTCTTGTTGCATATTATGATTTGGAACTTTATAAAATAGATATCAAGATGACTTTCTTCAATGGAAACGTTGATGAAACGATCTATATGGTGTAACCAGAAAACTTTGCGTCGATAGAATCAAAGAATATGATTTGCAAATTAACAAAATCCAATTATGAACTAAAACAGGCATCTCGTCAGTGGTACCACAAGTTTCATGAAGTAATTATATTATTTGGTTTTGAAGTGAATCTTGTTGAAGATTATGTGCATCACAAATTCAGTGGGAGTAAATACATTTTTCTGGTCCTATATGTTGACATATTGCTTGCCGCTAATGATATATGTATGATGCACGAAACCAAGAAATTTATATCAAGAACATTCAAGATGAAAGATCTTGGTGACACCTTCTTTGTATTAGGATTTCAAATACATCGGGACCGATATCGAGGTATTCTAGGATTATCACAAAGGAGTTATATCGAAAAGGTACTTAAAGGTTTGGCATGCATGAATGTAAATCAGGAGATACTCTAATTGCTAAGGGTGACAAATTCAGTCTCAGTCAGTGCCTAAAATGAAACATAGAAATTCAAGAAATGTAAAATATTCCTTATGCATCAGCAGTAGGGAGTGTGATGTATGTCCAAGTGTGTACGCTTCCAAATATTGTGTTCATAGTTGAGATGTTAGGAAGATATTTAAGAAATCCAGGAATGGATCATTGGAAAGCAACCAAAAAGATTATAAGGTATTTATAGAGAATAAAAGACTATATAATCACAAATAGGATGTTAGACCAGTTAGAGATCACTGGGTACTCTGACTCAGATTTTGTTGTATGCCAAGACAGTAAAAGATCCACTTCAGGTTATATCTACATGTTGGCTGGTGGTGTAGTTTCTTGGCACAATGCTAAACAAACTCTTACAACTTCATCCACCATAGCAGCATATTTTATAGCATGTTATGAGGCATCTGTTAGACGATAGACTTCGATCTAGAAAGGGGAGGGTGGATTAATTACAAATTTAAAAACATAACTTTTGGCAAACATAGATTTTCAAAAGATTTATGGCTTAGCGGAAACAACATGAATCAAATCGTCTAAGCAAACCTACTATCAAAAAGCTCGGATATGCGTAATATAAACCTATGGAATGATAATGAACACAAATTTTTTAACAACGATTAACTCACAAATCAATCAAATGCAAAGCTATTTGTAAAACTTATTTCCAATGAACACAAAGCAATAAAAGTACTCAAAGACAATTTATTGAACACTTTGTGTGCGATCAACAACATTTGGAAATTCAATTGTTTTTTTGATGTTAAAATCCAATGAAAATAAAAGTGATTATGATTATATCAACAACAACACTTTGAAAGATAGTTAAAAAAAATTTCTAATCGAATTAATCGAAACAACAATGAAATCGATAATTTGCAAGAACAAAAATTAAAGATATAAAGAGATAAAGAGAGACAGAGAGTCACAAATATTTGTTTAGGCAGTTCCCCAAACTGTCTCGCCATGGGTATGTCTTCCCTCAATCCAAAATTGAATTGAGATACTTGCAATTAACCTTATCTTTGCAACAATGTTTATACAAGAGGTGAAGAACTTAACCCCACAAACCCGATAGATTGTTGTTAATTCAACTAGCTCCAAACCCTTGATCAAAGTTTGACCAAGTCACCAACGATGCTGCTACAATCCACCTGTTCTTAAATACTTGCTTGCAAGAGCTCCTCATCTTTAAGGTTTTTGCTCGTCCGAGTTATCCCTAGCACATACTTGTTGAACCCAAAATTCCCGAACATGACTCACCATCTCGCGCTACTCCCTTACAAGGAAACCATCTTATCCCAAGGCCTTGACTCGGTCAAATCCCTGTTAACGTGATATTGACCAAAACTTTCAAATCCCAATGATCTTGAAGGGAAACGCCCTTGGTTTTCTTATTTGAAACACACAAAGATCTCAAAGCAATATTCTCGGTTACACCAACATAATTGGACATTATCGACCCTAATCTAGATGGTCACCTAATCAAAAAAATAATTATGTGTAGTTTGATTGTGTGTATGCATAGAAGAAAGATTGAAGAAGATGAGAATGCTTTGTAATTCTGGTTTCGTTTAGGTTCTACACTAATACCTTACTAGAAAAAGGTGTGTGTATAAGTATATATAGGTATGAGAAATAATGAGCAAAATGAATGCAATTTGGTGGAGCAAAAATTATTTTTTTTTGAAGTGAGACATCGTATGTGTCGGCCTACCAAAGCAATAGGTCGACCTATCAAGGTACTCATGCCAACCTATGAAGGTCCTAGGTCGGCCTATAAAGGTTTCATGTTGCCCATGCGTCGACCTAAGAAAGGCGACCTATGGACATTGGCTACAGGATTTAATATTGATCCATGGGAGTCGATTTGAAATTTATGTGTCGACCTATATTGGATTTGAAACTTGTATAGGTCGACCTACTTATGCATGTGTCGACATGAATTGATTTGACCATCCAAAAGCATGTTTTTCAATTCATTTTTGATGTAAGCTCCTTGTCTAACTCATTTAAATGCTTCCTAATACTAAGATTTTCATCTAGAATGGGAGGATACCGTCCAATATACATAATGCTACACTATGCTAGTTTTGACATCACTCAAAATCCAAGAGCACTCACAACATCCAACCATGGGATATGGATGAGGAACCTTGTCACTGGGCTGCAATTTGTTGAAGGAATTGAAAGGAAACTTAAGTTATATTGTGACAACAAATCAGGAGCTCGACCAAGTCAAAACATATTGACATCATATTCCTAGTTGTTAAGGAAATGGTACAAAGTAGACAGATTTTCATAGAACACTTGGGGACAAACTCCATGATAGCAGATCCTCTTGCAAAAGGTCTTCCACCCAAGGTCTTTCATGAACACATTTCTCGCATCTGTGTTTTACCATTAGAAGAGTCTTTAGTTTGGTGGGAGTTACTCAATTATGAATTTTATGTTCTGTGTTTGGTATTATGTATGCATACTATGATTTTGGATATTTTCCAATTAATAAAGTTTAATATTAAGTAATTTACATTTTGTACAAAAAAGTTATTGAATGATCTCAATAAAGTAAAGTAGGACCAGTTGAAAATCGCATACCAACTTCATGTGATTTTCATGATGCACATTTTAGGATGGATCTATGTCATTTAGTAGTGTCACTTGGTGATTATTGATGGGTTTAGTTATGATTGGTACAACGAAAATCACTTTGATTCTGTATATTGACATGACTAATGGACGAGATAATTTAGATATATTTAAGGAATATACTGGCGAGTTTTGAGCTCATAAAGCCTAACACATGTGTATGATTACATATGTGACCAGTGAGAGATTGTTATAATTTTTGAGACACAATTGTAATATTACATGTGTTAGGGCTATTATATAATTATCCAAAGCTGTAGTGGTCTAATTAATAATAAGTTTGTGGCTAAAAGTATAAATATCATGAAAGATAAGATTAATGTGTAGATACCATAAGTCAATATCTAATTTGATGAGGGGGAAATTAAAATACTTTAAAATCTAAATAGGAGAGAACCATAATTTAAAAACCAAACAACCTATTCATTCAAAAGGAAATCACTTCATCCCTTAAAAAAAAGAGACCAGATGGACCTTCATCAGGCAACAAAGCTAGCTTCACAGGACATTCTACACCTTCATCAATGCTTAAAAATCCAGTATTCTCATTAATATCAGTCTTAACAAACCCAGGGCATAAACAATTTATGCGAAAATGAGGAAACTTCATTGCTAGCAACCTTGTGTATGAATTCAAAGCCGCTTTAGCCATTGTTGTACCAGAAACAAATATTGGCCAGTTTTTGGCTTCCAATGATCCTTCTTTGTAATCTTCTATAAACTCTCTAAGGACTTCACCAAGTTTCTCTTTTGTAAGGCTTTTGATGTCGTCGAACACTCCTCTTGCGCGATCGTTCGGTATCAACTTAAAGCACAACAGAAGAAAAATGATAAAACCTTAGCGAAATTCACCATCTCTCTCTTGTCGCAAATATAGAAAACCTTAAAATAGTTTTACCTTCAATTGGCCACATCTAGAGGAGACATTAACAATCCTTGGTGAAGAAGATAGTTGGAGCAGTGGAAGAAGAGCTTCAGTTACTCTTTCAGCGCCAAAGAAGCTTATTTCAACGCATTCTTTCGCTGATTCATAATTTTGACGTACTACTATATTCCAATCAGATATTTCACCTCTTATCTAAAAAAAACTAATCAATTTATAAAACTAACAATGGAAACAAATTTGTACATAGCAAAGACCTATTGATAAACAAGAAATATTACCATTTTAACAAGATTTTCTCCATTTACTATACCTCCAGGAACACCAGCATTATTTACCTACACCAATGGTTTCAATTTCAAATCTGCAAGTAAACTCTTTTAAATAAAAAATTAAGAGATGAATTATATTACATATATATATATACATACCAAGATATCGAGTTTTCCGAATCGGGTTCTTATGAACTCAGCTAAAGAAGAAACACTTGTAGGGTCAGTGACATCAAGTTGATGAAAAACCACAAAATCTGAGAGACCTAACTCTTTCAAGCTTTCAACTGCATCTAAACCTCTTTTCTCATTTCTAGCTGTGAGAATCACAATAACACCACTTGAAGCCAGTTTCTTACATATTCCAAATCCAATTCCTTTGTTAGCTCCTGTTACTAGTGCATACCTAGAAACAAGATAGTTAAGGTTAGAGTGTAAGACTATGAGTTCTTATGGTTGAAGAAAAAATAGGCTAAGGAAAATGGTGCTATACCTTTTTGTTGCTGCTGCCATTGCTCCAAGAGTGTATGAGTGTACTAAAATCAAAATGATGATGTTAGTTAAAATGGGTTTATGATTATGTTTATATCAATCAATCAATTTTGTTTAAATATTCAAGAGTTCAAGTCAAGGTTGATGTTCAATAAAGTTTTGTTTCAATTGTGTTTTTTAAGGTTTGTTGTTATCGACAAAATCAATTATTTTTGGCCCACATTTATCTATTGGTTTTTTATATGTTTAGTATACATGTCTCATGCAATTATTTATCTAAGCTGTATAATTTTGTGTGGGACATAACCAAATTGTCATAAGAGATGTAAGCAATTATTTATTAGTTAATTTTTGGCATAATTACTTCCATCTTTAATTTAATTAAATGTTTTGCTTTGATACTTTAACTAAACAACCTTACGAAACAGTGTCTTAACTAAAATTTTGTTACTTGAAATTGTCCTTTTCGTTAGTATTTGTCAAAAAAAAAAAAAAACATTAAGTAGTATCTACGTAGCATGACATGTGGGCATATCTAAATGCTTGACTCAATTTGTTGTGCTATATTTGTATTTTAAGGCGTATTTCATTTTTAGATTGAATCTTCGTCAGCTTTCGTATTGAAATCTGTTTTATTCTTTTGCTTTGCTTTGGGTTTCAAATCATTTTCATCTTCCAAATCGTTTTCTTCTTGTTGTGTTTATTTCGTTAGCTTCACCAATTACAAAGAATGCGAGTAGTACTTCACCAATGTCAAACAACTAAAGATTTAAGATAGTTGAATTTGTGCTTCGTGGAAACAGGAGGATGCAGTGTTTTTGTCAAGATGAAAGTGTCATTCATACTATCATGTGGTTAGGTGATGAAAGAGTTGATGAAGTAGTAACAAAATTACATCAGTTCAAAATAGCATTATAAGTCATATCATTCAAAATGGTTGCATTCTAGAACATCATAATAAAAGTAACAAACATAAATCTGAAATCATGGTTGACCTTGTAGCGGTAAAAATCGTGAGTGTAAGTTATTAATTAACTTAACTCAAAAAACAAGAGTCGTCACCGCACTTTTATTTTATCCAAAAAAAAAGGGAAAAAGAGCAAACAAAACCAAAGAGTTCTAAAACAAGAACAAGAAACAGAGATCGGGGTAAGGGGGTTGGTTACGCAATGAGAAGGTATTAGCACCCAAAACGTCTATAGTACTCTATAGGAGCCCCTTTGAAATATTTACACTTTTTGACTTGAAAATGGTTTGTTTGAAAAGAGACTGGGGAGATGAGAAGAGAATTATTTTTTAGATTTTTGTGTTTGGAGAGACTTATCGCCTCATGCCTACGTACCCACAAAGTGCAATATAAGATCAAAACCTCGTAGTTCGTGGTAAAAATGACAAAAGTTTGTTGGTTTTGATTGATTTTAAATGTAAAGACAAGTCGTCATTTTTAGGAGAAAACTACGACTAGTCGCCCACAAGTATAAGACAACATTTGCGTCACCTAAAGATGGAGGATTTGCTTGGATTATCAACAAGTCTATCATTCAACATCAAAGTGGAAAATGTAAACATCTTAATACTATGGGAAATAAGAGAATTATATCTCAATTATAGAAATGACTTATGTCTAAACTTTATGAAAAGTTTTAAAGTGAAAAGTGCATAAAGGCACAAAAAAAGTTGATGAGTTTTGTTTGTATTTTTAGGTCTTTTTGAAATTGGTCAAAGCATGATTAACATTGATTGAATTTTATTAATAAGAACAAAGTTTGAAAAACGAAAGTCAAGGTTTTATTGCGAAAGTGGTTTTGAAGTTTGAAACCAAGAAGGTTTTGAAAGAGGGAGAAAGTTTTGAAAATTTAAGAAGGGGAGAAGATGAAGTGACTATCCTAGAAAACAAAATAAGAGCTAGAGGTAAGAAAGATCTAACCGACTTGTAGCACACTCCATATCAAGCAAAAAGAATTCCATCTGATTTAAAGCATAAGCTAATGAGCGAGTTAAATAAAGTCTAAGATTCACAACACTCCAAGCATAGGGAAAAGAGTCCTAATTCTAAGTCCAAGAGTCCAAGAATAATCCAAAAGCATAACCACAACATTAATAGCACCAAATTTTTTAGAGATTTCGATCCTTTATTAGTGTTTTGAACAAGCTATGGTCCAAGTGGACAAAAAAGAAATGACATAAGCATAAACAAAGATATGATATAAAATGATAATATTGAAGCAAAAAAAGTAAAGAGATGAGAAAGAAATATAAACAAAATTATACAAGGATATTGTTAGTGAATTAGTGATTAGTGGTTAGAACATATGATCAATGATGGTTAATTCTTGCACTTAGACCAAGGTTAACGAAAACTCATTAGAGGATTGATAGAATCAAAGCCTCCTAACAATGAGTTTCACAGGTAGTGGGCTTAAGACAAGCAACCAACCATACTTGGACTTTCAAATGTAAGTTTGAGCCACAAATGATCATTTTCTGATTACGGGACACTTTAGCACTATGTTAAGAAATTGTAATCGGGTTTATGTATAAACCACGACTATCTGAGGCCGGTCAATAATAATGTTAGTGTTAATACATGTTAGAGAAGTGATATGTAAATCACTCTCCTAAAACATGTCGCACAAAAAGAAAAGAGGTAGTGATCTCATCATAATCAAGATTTTTATCAATTAATCAAAGGTAATCTATCACTATTCCAAAGTATGGAGAATTATCTCAATGATTATTCATCCATAGATTTGAAACAATGAAGATTAAACAACCTTGATAATCAACAATCCATGATCCATAGATCTCATCGATCAAAAGAAAAAGAAGAAGAAGAAAACTAAAATGAATCTCAATTCAATTAAATCGTCAGTAATATCAATCACCTCTCTTGGCGGATTTTGAATTTATCCTATCGACGCCCATGGTCCATTGAGATTAACAAGATTATACTCAAAATCTAAAATCCAACCAAATCAACCAACAATTGGTCCAAAATTAAAATATTTTTAAATAATTTTTTAAGAGCTTTTTTTCAAGAATGATATTTAAAACACAAACTAATAACAAAAAGAAATGTGGAAAAGTCCACACGGCCAAATTCTTAAGAGAAATAAAAAAAAAAGAGAAAATAATTGAAATAAAAAACAATTGAAAAGGAGAAAGAGAAAACAATCAGAAACATCATCTTTTTCTCACGTCTGATATTGTTCACAGCCATGGATACCGCTTCGAAGCTCTCCATGCATTGGAGCGGTGGGATGCAAAACCAACACGGTTAGGTTCGAAATCAACAGTAGATTCTAAATATGCCAACAATTTCGAACGAAACTCAACTTCAGAATCAAAATTAAAACACAAGACTTTGACGAAACCGGTAACTACCTTCGAATTTAGGTGAGTAACAGTTGGATTTCTCTTCTCCTTCACGTTTCTAAAAATTTGTTGTATTGATGAAGATTTGCTGCGATTTGTGAGATGCGAAAATGAAATGCGGTTTTGATGGTGATGGTTAAAGAAAAATTAAAGGGAAATGTTGATGAATTTTCATGGATTATGAAGGTTAACTGAATGAAGCTTGAAGGTGATTGAAGGTTTGTTTGAAGCTATGCGATGAAGCTGAAAGATGATTTTGAAGAAAATTTAGATTGAAGTTTAGTTTGACTTTTGCAGAGTGATGAGGGGCTATTCAAGCTTGAGGAAATGAAAGAGATATGGGTTGTATTTATAAGTGAATGAAGATGAAATTTGAGTGAGAGTTGGTGAGGGCCGCGTGAAGCTTGCGTTTCATTGATGTTGCCGCGTTTTGGTCTCTTGTTGTTACTATTTTTATATCATGTTATTTTCATCTTTTTTCTGCGTTTTGAGGCTTGAAAATAAGGGGTGTCGTTTGCAGTTGTAAGTCTTTTTCATGTCGTTTTGATTTTTCACTTGGCAATTCATTTAATTGTGTGACGTGGATCATTTTTCAACATGTGACTTGAAGGTACAACCGACTTGGAAATACGGCCCAGTGCAAGCCCATGCACTTCACATTTGTAAGTTTCAGCCTATAGTGATCTTTGATTGACATTTCCATAGGCATTACCTCTTTTAGATGTTTCTGAATTTCTTCAATAGTGAACTTAACTATACCACTGCAGTGTAGAACCGGATGCTTGAAGCTTGATACACAGGACGTGGCTGCAACATTGACACTATTGGCTTTGTATCCTGTGCATTTTCATTACTTGTCACAATGTCTTGAGAAACAGAAGACGAAGGAGATGTCTGCAAGCTTGGAACTCCTTGACTGTTCAGCCGCAAAATTAGTTGTACTAGAACACAAACCACTTTTCGCGAGCATAGCCAATACAACATGTTCACACTCTGTTCTAAGAATTTTATCCTCATTAGCATGGTTCTCGGCAACAATAACAACATCCTTGTCATAAATAAATCAGTTTGCAACACGTTTAATTGTACTGGTATCAACAATGTCAATTCTAGCAAACAATTCAGCAAATGGGATTCTTCGACCATATGTGAGTAGCTGGCGACCAATATCTTCAGCTACAGAGCTTGTTCCATCAATGTGAAGCAGAAGCGAAGATTTTAACTTATTACGAGCACGTGTAACATCATCCTCTGAAACCTGATAAGCCAACTTGGTTGTATTGTACATTATTTCATAGGCCAAATCATCCAGGAAATCCGGCTTAGCAACAACATAAACACCAAAAAGACCCGTGTCCTTGTAATTGGTGTTAAAAGCCATTGTGCTTTCTGCAATTTCATTAATGCCAATTCGTTGTGCTAGCTCTGAACCCATGTGTTTTCCACCTCCGGCTGACTTGTTCCAAGAACCCAACATTGCTTGCATGACCATCAAAGCAATTAAATCTGAATATTTCCAAGATGCACCTTCAAAAGCTACAACAAATTGTGCAAGGGGAATATCATCATCAAGTATACGGACCTCAGAACCAGTAAAAACTGATGGCTCTTTCGTAGTCATCCATGACTTCAATTTTCTTGACAAAGTAACACAATTTTTGCTTGAACTGTTCAATCACATGCTGCACCACACGATGATGATCTAATGTGGTTGGGACAAGCTTCCTGCCTGCTTGTACTCGCACATAACTCCGCTCACATATATTGCTAATATGTACAGGAATTAATGCATCTGTTCCTATTCCATTCTTCTCCATCAGAGAGATCAGCTCACTTCCAGAATTCTATCTTCAGCAACCAGCAATTGAAACATCATAACAACATTTACGGCGTCTGTTTATGGCGATTCAAGACATCAACTTTAACATTCTGCTCCAACAACATGGAAAGCACCTCGATCCAACCATTGGAAGCTGCTAAATGAAGAGGAAACAACCTCGCACGACCAATAGTTCTATCCAAAACACTCACATCATCATTCACCATAGCTTCAACAACCTCCATCTCACCATTGGCAACAGCAGAAGCAGACAAATCATTTTCCCTCTTCTACACCCCACTTCCTGATTGATTTTGTCCCGTATCTTCTCCCGTGTGGATCAATCAGCAGCAAGTAAGAAAAATACGACCAGTAACTGGCCTTAATCCCTTTGATGCATATGCTTCATTTGAGGAATTGGCAACACAACTTAAGATGTTGTATATTTGGAGGATCAATTTAGCAGTTTACTCTTGACAGAAAGTTATATAACAAACTGAAGCATTACAATAAAAAGCATTAAAATATCACCACACTTCATTACAATTTAGAAACAAAGTAGCAGGGATAGAAGCTAGTAGTGAGATAGAGAAACTGGGAGAAGTCCATCACGGATTTGGCTAGCTACATAGCGAACAACACCAGGTCCATGTGGAATGAACGCAGCAGAAGTCTTGGAGGTGGCACCAATTTCTTTCATCGTGTCATTTTCTGTTGGGGCACAAGGTTCGTTTCACGTAAATTCTGGTCTTATACATTGATCCACGGGCTTAGTCGAAATCATATGAGAAAATGAGTTAACAATCATATCTAATAAACACAGCATCTCAGCTAGCAGTGTCAATGCAGAAACATTCTCACGGATCACATCCATTAGTTCTTCTACACAAACTTCTGTTCTTGTATAGCATTCCAGGAAATCAGGTCTTTGGTACCTACTGAGTTTGGCTTCTTCAATTTGTCCACATCCTGAATACATAGTAATGGTACTATTTGCAACTGAAATGTTCAAACTGAGTCCAAACTTCATAGCATGAGTAACAACTTGCATCCCAAGTTTAACTATAGCTAAGTCTGCACAGGCCCGAATTGAAGTTGTAAAAGTGATCCAATCTGGCTGGACTCTATTGCTCCTCATCAAAACATACAGCTTGAGACCTTCTTCAGAGAAGCCATTTTGAAAATTTGTACTTAACATGGAGTTCTAAGTAACGATGTCCCTCTCAGGCATCATATCAAAATATTCTCGGGCTTTGCCAATGTCTCCACACTTAACATACATACCAACAAGTGTGTTCTGAATGTAAGTTTCCATTCCAAAACCAAACTTAATGACCAAACCATGTAACTGAAGAGCCAATCGAGAGTCTCCAAGTAAACCACAAGCTTTCATTACACTAGTAAACAAAATGGGGTCGTAACATTGATCTCGACCATTCGAGTCCCTACGCATTAAACTAAAACTCTCAACACCCCGTTCATGAAAAACATTTTGAATAGAACCCGATATCATAGACGTCCAAGAAACATAGTCTTTAACTCTCACAGGCATCTCATTAAACAATTTATCTGCTTCATTAATTCGACCGGAATTAACAAAAGCACGAATCATTGTGTTCCAAGTAAGCCATATGCATGTCTCTTTTTAACTTAAATAAAATTCTTGAATAAAACAAATTCTTAAGAAATTGATGTCATGTCGAACCCAAAGATCAATACCTTCAATTATGTTTTAGAATCACTTGGAAATGGCACACTTGAATGAACACTTTGGACTTGTATCCTAAAACAAACATCTTGATTAAACATCCACCCAACTTGACTTGGGCAGAAAAAATTCTGAATCTTCGATTAAAGCTGAATCACTTTCAATATGTCTGAGTTAATATATGGGAAAATAAATCCACAGATGAACACAACCTGGACTGATGAACCTTGACCCTGATAATCTGGACCAAACTTCTCATAGAACACTGCTTGATAAACCAATGGATTTCGACACAAGACAATTTGACCTTGAATAATCACATTTCCTGAGAAAATAACCCACTACCACGGGTAACTTATAATTGAAGCAAACTCTTGATAGTTTGACCAAGATGAGGTCAAACTTCCATCTGATTTAGACTTGAATGAATGTCCTTGTCATCAATCTCCTTGCAAAACCCTAAACACACACAGAAGAAGAAGAAGAAACAAGCAAATTGAAAAATATTTTTGGTATTTTGATTAGAGGTCAGTAAACATAAACAGCAAAAAGCAAGTAAGAAACACACAAGGGTGCCGGGAGAACCATAAAGTATGATCTTGTTTGTGTATGCAATTATGCAAATGAAATGTGGGATCTTAGGGGTAAAAATTAGGGTATTACAGACCTAAAACATGTTTCCCCCCTTTTGAAGTTTTCGTTTCCATTTTGGTGGTGGCTGAGTTGAAGTTGCTTGTGGTGGCTGAGTTGGAGCTTCTTGTTGTGGTTCCTAAGTTGGAGTTGCTTGTTATAGTGGATTAGTTGCAGTTTCTTGTTGCGGTGGTTAACTTGGAGTTGCTTGTTGTGGTGGCTTAATTGGATTTCCTTGTTGTGGTGGATGACTTGAGGTTGCTTGTGGTGGTGGTTGTTTGCATGTGGCCTTGTTGTGACCATCCTTATGGAAATGACTACATTAGATTCCATGTCTTTCTCGTTTCAGATTTGACATATCTATCACCATTTCTCTAGCCTCTTTGTTCATTTTTTTCTGGGGTATACCAAGTTGTCTCTTTATGGGTGGTGGTTGCAGATTAAGAACATTAGTTCTTTTCCATAGAGTTTCCCCATTAACTAGATAAAGAAATGGTGATAACAAGCTTCATAGATTTTCTTTTTATAACAGTCGGGCACAAAACCATCTAGTTCTAGGTGTTGATCTTTCATGCATGACATTGCATGATAGCATGGAGCCCTGTCAGCATCCAATGACATTGCATGATAGCTAGGTCAACTCATAAAAGTCATAGGTTGACTTACATTGAAGGGAAAATGTTTTGAAACTCTCTGCCTTGCATGCACCTACCCTGGATTGACGCATGAGCTCCTATAGGTCGACTCATACTGTAGGGAAACTTTTTTGATACTTTCTGCCTTGCATGCGTCAATGCATGGGTTCCTGTAGCTCAACGCATGGGCCAATTTTTATGCAATTTTGGCCACTACCTTGTACAGATCGACTCATAGATGCTAGAGGTCAACCTCTCGCATGTCTTTACCCATTTTTCCGTGTATTTGTGTTCCCAAACTCATTTTTTTCTCATTCATGTACATATATATATATACTCATATGTGTCACTTTGATAAAACAAGAAGAAAATTGAAAGAAACATTGTCTTGCTCTTCATCTTCACTTTCACAATTGCATTCATTAATAATTACACATAATCATAATTATTGATTATGCTTAGTCAATAGTGATAACGTCCAAACGTAGGATTTGTAAATCAAGTTTGGGTAGAGATTCAGTGGTATTTTCTTTGATAAAACCATTGGGGTTTTGTCCTCCAAGATCTTGATAGATTTGGGGTTTTTTTGTACAAGTCTTCGCATCACAGATTCATCCGAGTGAAAGCCTTGAAGAACGGTGGGTTCGACCAAGGGAATAAAAGTAATCGAAGGATCTTTTTGGAAAATTTGGGGTCAAACACCTTGCAAAAAAAATCATCTGAGTGAAAGACTTGAAGAACAAAAAGTTTGATCAAGTGAGCAGCGGTAACTGGAGGTTCGTTTATAGTGTTTGATGCACTTAATTAAGCTAGAATCAAAAGGATAGAAGTGGTTAGATTTAAGCTCAACAATTGGGTTAGATTGCTGGTTTTCTAGGAATTCTCTTGTACTGAATATTACACACATATTTTATAAATATCACAATTCTATTTTAGAATGGATGACAGACGTACTTAAGCGAGGACGAAAGGAGAACTGCCTAAACAAATTGGGTCTCTCTCTCTCTCTCTCTCTCTCTCTCTCTCTCTCTCTCTCTCTCTCTCTCTCTCTCTCTCTCTCTCTCTCTCTCTCTCTCTCTCTATCTATCTATCTATCTATCTATCTATCTATCTATCTATCTATCTATCTATCTATCTATCTATCTATCTATCTATCTATCTATCTATCTATCTATCTATCTATTTATCTATCTATCTATCTATCTATCTATCTATCTATCTGTCTGTCTATCTATCTATCTATCTCTTTACTTTTATAATGTTGAAGTTTGTGTGAAATCAATTGTTAGCAATATTTTGATTGCTTTCTAGTGTTTCAAACAGCTGTGTAAAACCATTGCAATCACTTTGATTGCAAGTGAGAAAAAGTCTACACTACATATTCAAAGGAAATTTGACTTAGTGCATTTCGCACGCCAAGTGATTGATATATTGATAACATACGAACTGTTTGATAAATTGTCAATTCAAATTTTATCCTCATTTAAGCATTAGAATCTGGTTCACCTTAAGTAGCTTTTATTTGAATTATTGATTGGGAACCTTATTGATTCTAATCTCTCATCAAGATCATTCCATTCGATTTCGCATATTTGATCTTTCCAATAAAAGTTCGGATAGACGAGTTTTGATCCGAGGCTGCTTTCACATATTTTAGAACAATTTTTTGAAGCGCAAATTATTAAAATAAGTGATATATTCAACCCCCATTCTAGATCAGTGCCCTCGTCTAACAGTTAAAAACCAATCAAAATCAAAGTGATTATGATTATATCAACAACAACACTTAAAAAGATACTTGAAAATGATTTCCAACTGAATTAATCGAAACAACAACGAACTCGATAATTTGCAAGAGCAACAATTAAAGAGAGAAAGCAATAAAGATAAAGAGACACAAAGATTTGTTTAGGCAGTTCCCCAAACAGCCTCGCTATAGGTACGTCTGCCCTCAATCCGAAATCGAATTGAGATACTTGTAATTATCTTTATCTTTGAAAAAAATGTTTATATAAGAGGTGAAGAACTCTAACCCCACAAACCCTATGGTTTGTTGTTGATTCAACCACCTTCAAACCCTTGATCAAAGCTTATCAAATCACCAACAATGCGGCTACAATCCACCGATTATCCTGAGCACGCACTTGTTGAACCCAAGATTCCTGAGCACGATTTACTATCTCGCGCTACTCCTTTGCAAGGAAACCACCTTATCCCAAGGCCTTCACTCTGTCTAATCTGTGTTGACGTGATCTTGTCCAAAACCTTCAAATTCTAATGATCTTGAAGGAAAATCCCACCTTGGTTTTCTTATTTGAAACACACACGATCCCAACACAATATTCTCGGTTACACCAACCTAATTTGGTGTTATCAACCCTAATCTAGATGGTCAACCAATTAAAAAATAATTATGTGTAGTTTGATTGTTTGTATGCATAGAAGAAAGGTTGAAGATGATGTGAATATTTTGTAATCCGATTTTGCTTAAGTTTTACACCAGTACCTTGCAAGAAAAAGATGCATGTATGAGTATATATAGGCATGAGAAATAATGAGAAAAAGGAATGCAAATTGTTTGAGTAAAAATGAAATTTTAAGATGGAAAAATCGTATGTGTCGGCCTATCAAAGCATTAGGTCGGCCTATCAAGGTAATCAGGTCGACCTATGAAGGTCATAGGTCAACCTGTAAAGATTATGTGTCGCTTATGTGCCGACCTGAGTGGGGTGACCTATGGACAGAGACTACATGCTTTAATATTGATCCATGGGAGCTAGCCTGAAATACTATGTGTCGACCTATACTGAGTCTGAAACTTGTATAGGTTGGCTTGTTTACGCGTGTGTCGACCTGAAATGACTTAACCATCCAAAAACATGCTTTTCAATGCAATTTTGATGTAAGCTCCTTTTTCAACTCACTTGAATTCTTCCTAATACTAAAATGCTCATCTAGAATGGAGGATACTGTCCAATATAAATAACGCTACACTTTCCTAGTTTTGACATCACTCAAAATCTAAAAGCACTCACAAATTTATAATAGAGTCAGACTCCTCAAACTCTACTGATGATCTCGGGGAAGAGCCAGAACCACCATTTTTATTTTTCATCCTTCCCAACTCTGACCCGCCTCTCCACTTTCATCAAAACTGATGCACAAATTCTCAAGAATAGTGTTGTCATCTTCCTCCTCCCTTACCCATTCCTCATCAGCTGCCTTCGATGAAGAAAACTCTAACCATGAACCTTAGTCCAAAGGAGAAAAAGCTTGCAAACAGCCATGAAGATCTTCCACAACTCTGATTCTGAACACCTCTCATTCTATTCGGACATTGAATGTCTCATTAATAGATGCTATAAATAATAAATTATGTTACTTTTATTTTATCTTTAATTAATTTTATCTTATTGTATTAACCCAATAACTGATTAAACCAGTTAAATCTATATCTTTCTCTATTTAAATAAAGTAACTATAA
Organism: Lathyrus sativus; assembly: GCA_963859935.3. Taxonomy (NCBI): domain Eukaryota; kingdom Viridiplantae; phylum Streptophyta; class Magnoliopsida; order Fabales; family Fabaceae; genus Lathyrus; species Lathyrus sativus. Next base: position 51,418,080 of record OZ012738.1, read on the forward strand.
CAAAATTTTGAATTAGTATATCATTTCACACACTTAATACTACTTATGGTCTACAAAACCAGAAACTTTACTAGTACCAAGCTCAATACATACAAAAGACCAAAAAAGTCTTATAATTAAAATGAAATTGTCAATATTAAATTTTCAATTTTATACTTTAGAAACTTAAATTGGAGAGAAAATAACAATTTAGAATCTAAATGGATGGTTTATTGAAAAGAAATGACTTCACCCCTTAGAAAAAAGAGACCAGATGGAGCATCATCTTGCAACAAAGCTAGCTTCACAGGATATTCTGCAGCTTCATCAATGCTTAAAAATCCAGTATTCTCATTAATATCAGTCTTAACAAAGTCAGGGCATAAACAATTTATGCGGAAATGAGGAAACTTCATTGCTAGCAACCTTGTGTATGAATTCAAAGCTGCTTTTGCCATTGTGTAACCAGAAAGAAATGTTGGCCAGTTTTTGTCTTCCAATGCTCCTTCTTTGTAATCTTTCAGAAACATTCCGAGGACTTCACCAAGTTTTGCATTTGTAAGAGTTTGTATGTCATTAAATACTCCTCTTGCCCAGTCATTTGGCATACACTAGAAGGACAAAAGAAAAATAAATAAAAAATAAATAAAACCTTAGGTTTATATCTTTCTTATGGCAAATATAAATATTTAAATATTTAAATATAAAACAAAAGATAAAAATGATAAACCCTCTTATTGTTTAATTAGTTCAATATCAAATATGTAACATAAATAAAAATGTAAAAAAAATAACAAGTAAAATAAATAAAGAAAAAACTTGAAAATTGGTTGAACCAACCAACCATCGTTTTTTAATGACAATATATATAGACACATGATAAAATTTTGAAACTAGTCAAAGAATAATGATGAGCTCAAAAACCTAATCCTAATAGGTATATTTCCTATCCAATTGTCATCTCAAAAGAAAGTTTGAGGACTTAACTCTACCATCTTAATAAGTTCATAATCAAACTAACTTGAAGGATCATATTTACTGGATCGGAGGAGGGACACTCCTTTATACTAAGAGGGAAAAGAGAATAAAACATAAGAATTGTCCCTGAAAAAGGAAGAGATAATATACACATCATATCAGGAAGAAAAAATATCACACTAAAGACTAGATACACCTAAAATTAGTCTCAATCTTCATTTGGCTAAATGGAATAAATTAACCAACTGAAAATCTCTAACACCTAAGGCTCAATTCTTCGTAGATTTGCATACATTATACCACTTCATCCAGAAGATCTTGGAAATACCATTCACACCTCCTCAAAGGAATCTCATTTAAATCATAACTAACTTCTTCCACATTTTCACAAGAATTTTTAGAAAGGATAAGAAGAAAATAGAAATAACATTAAAAACATCATTAAGAAGAACAACTCTCCCACCCCACCTCTTGCACACTAACATACTTATGATTCTAATAATTAAGTCTCTTACACACTAGGTAACTAGTGTTTTTAAAATAACTTCTAACTGAGAGTTAGCTCGACTAACAACCCAGATACCTATACGGGAGAGACTCAATCTTATTGAAAAAAATCCTCAAATAACTCTAAAAAAGTTGGGTTAACATTAATCTCAATCAAACTACTCATATGAAAATTAACCCCAAGACTTAAAGCTAGCTCAAACCCCCCTCAAAATAACTTGTATAAGACACAAATTCTCAACTGAATGGTCAAACAATATTAAGGTATCATCGGTATACTAAAGGTAAAAAAACCTCCAAATTAGAGGAACTTACTCTAAACTCATAAAACAGACTTAACTCAATAGCTCTCCTGATTAACCCATTAAGACCTTCTACCAATAAGAGGAAAAGGAAAAGAGTTAGATGGTATCCTTGCTTCAACCCTCTTTGGATCTTAATATCTTGAATTAGGGAGTCATTAACCAACACAGTCAGTTTATCAAAAAACACATAGGCTATAATCTAGGACCTCAACTTATCATTAAAGTCAAATATGATAAACATATAATCTAGAAATCTCAAGCTAACTAAATCATACGTTTTCTCAAAATAAACTTTGAAAATAAGATAGAAATTTCTAGAGTGTTTAGCCAAATCAATGACGTCATTAATATCCACCCCTCTATTAACTAACATTCTTTCTTTTAAAAAGTCAACTAGTTATGAGAGATAATCTTGTCCATCATTAAACCTACTCTCTTAGCTAGAACTTTGGCTACCAACTTATAAAGAGAATCAATTAGGGAAATAGGCCGAAAATCTCCCTACATATAAGGATTCTTAATCTATGAGGTAGGGATGCAAAATGATGAAATTCAATAAACATGATCCTTACATCTTCCCTCAACAAGTTCCAGAACCTTTTAAAAACGAGAAGTTAAATCCATCAGGACCTGAACTTTTAGTCCCATTATACTGAAGCACCTCTTAAAACTCCTCAATCGGGAAAGGAACTGTCAAAACCAAATTGTCCTCCATATAAAGGAAATGGAAGGACACCCTAACAAGCAGTGGATGCAGAATCGTGAGTTGACTCGCTAACTCGCCTGAGTTTACGTTTCAGAAGCATGTCAGCGTGCTGAGTCGGAGGTAAACTCAGATGGTGAAACTCGATAAACCCCGATTCGAAATTGTAACTCATTTTCCATCCTGCAAGGTGGCGCTTCTGTTTAGAAAAAAAAATCCTAATTTTTTAAAGTGGACCTGGATCGGATAGGATTTCATTAAATACATATTTATTATTATTTTTTAAAAATAGGAATTCATTAAATACTAATCAAAATTTCTCTTTTTCAAAAAAACGCATTAAATACTGTTATAAAATTATAGTTATAAAATTATTTTTAGGGTAATGTTAACTTGTGCCCTTGGGGCACATGTTAAGAACTAAATTAAGAAATATCATCTTGGAAATTGTGTACAAATTTAAATTAAAGTATAAAAATAATTTTTAAATTGTTTTTTCCAATACAAATTTACTAAAAGTGGTTTCCTTAACATGTGCCCCAAGGGCACAAGTTAACATTACCCTTATTTTTAATATAAATTCTCTTTCTTTCATTACTTCTTCTCTTCCTATCAAACTTTTTCATGATAACAAATTATTAAACATAATTACTTCCTCTTTTCTCTTTCACATTCAAACTTTCTAATTCCTCTTTTCTCTTTCACATTCAAACTTTCTAATTCGTTGAATTCTCTTTCATTTAACAAGACGTCGACGTCGCCAATTTGCTGCAATGCTTTTTTACGTGTAGCATGATCTTACGATCCGTGCTGCGATCCTCGAGTTACGATTTTTGAATCCTCCACCGATTCTACGTAAACTCTCGAGTTTTTAAACATTGAACAAGCATGGTCAGGTCAACATCTTCCTTCAACAACCATCGTTTAATTAGTCCAATCTAATTCAATCTAGTGCAAGTCAATTATATTGTTATCAGGATTAAACCAGTCGGAAAATTGAATGATATTCTGTTCAATCACTTGAGCCACTCTATTTGGTTGTCTCTATAAATGATCACTTATTCATTCACAAAAAAAAATATATATATATATATAAAGAAAAGCATGAAATTGTCTACTAGTTAAAAGTATAGAAATAGTTTAACCTTCAATTGTCCAGTTCTAGATGAGACATTAACAATCCTTGGAGAAGTAGATAGTTGGAGCAAGGGAAGAAGAGCTTCAGTTACTCTTTCAGCACCAAAGAAGTTTGTTTCAACACATTCTTTCACTAACTCATAATTTTGACAAACTACCATATTCCAATCAGATATTTCACCTCTCATCTACAAAAACAAATCATCACCATTTAATCACTTAACAAAACAATCTACTCTCAGATGTATAAATCACAAAAGGAGTTAATCTTACCTTTCTAAGAACATTCTCACCATTCACTATTCCCCCAGCAACACCAGCATTATTCACCTACACCAATGGTTTCAAATTTCAAATATGCAAATAATCTCTTCTCAAGAGATGAAATTACCATATATATACCTACCAAGATATCGAGTTTTCCGAATCGGGTTCTTATGAACTCAGCTAAAGAAGAAACACTTGAAGGATCAGTGACATCAAGTTGATGAAAAACCACAAAATCTGAGAGACCTAACTCTTTCAAGCTTTCAACTGCATCTAAACCTCTTTTCTCATTTCTAGCTGTGAGAATCACAATAACACCACTTGAAGCCAGTTTCTTACATATTCCAAAGCCAATTCCTTTGTTAGCTCCTGTTACTAGTGCATACCTAGAAACAAGGTTGTCATGGTAAGAGTATGAAACTATGAGTCCTTACGATGAACCTTGTGGTTGAAGAAAAAATAGGCTAAGGAAAATGGTGCTATACCTTTTTGTTGCTTCTGCCATTGCTCCAAGAGTGTATGAGTGTACTAAAATGGTTTTGCGGTTTTGTTTATATTAATCAATGAATCAATTATCTTTAAATATTCAAGAGTTCAGATCAAAGTTGATGTTCAATAAATTTTTATTTCAATTGTGTATTTTAAGGTTTGTTGTTATCGACAAAATCAATTGTTGGTTTTTAATATGTTTTGTATAGCATCTCTCATGCAACTATTTTATTTGAATTGTAAGCAAACACATTTGTTTTTTTAGTACAACTAGCATGATCACGGATGCAGATTCCCATAGTCAGTAGTGCACACGCATTAAGGCATTCGGTACATTGGTATTTATTTGATCAAGATTAAAAATAATATAAATTTAAGTTTTATATTTTGAGTGCAATATTGACTGCAGAGGAATGCATATGTTTGATCACCATTACAGCATATGATCACGAATAACAAACTCATATTTAGTTGTAAATTGGTTTCCAACATATACATGGACGACACTCGATACTTGGACATCTCTCAGTTTAACATCTATGGACATAGTAACTTTGAAGACAGCGTCAGAGTGCACGATTCCTACAACCAGTCATATATAACAGAAGTAAATTGAAATTCAACATGAAAAACAAAACAAATTCTTACAAGTAATTAGGAATGAAATACATGTACATTACCTTAAATTTCAGTTTCTTTTATTCTTTTTGATGCAAAAAAACATATGAATATGATTTTAAAGTACAAAATTTGATTGAAAATGAAATTAGATTTTTGTAGGATTTTACAAGTATGATGGTATGATCATGAAATGAAAAGTATATGCAAGGTGATGTTATATTCAATTTTTCGCTTGATATTTCCGAATACTGGTATCCAGACTATATCCGGTGATTGAACTCTAGATTATTTTTGGACAAATAAGGGTAGGTCGTTGATTATGATGGTGTAATATTCTTTAGGTGGAACTCTTAAAAATGGCCATTTAGAATTTTGTATATTTAGAATTTTTTACCCAAATACCCCACATTTAAAATTAAAAAAAGTCTCAACGTGACCCACTTTTCAATTTATTTTCCAAAGTACCCCACTTTAGGGGTGTGATAGAGTGCTAGCACCAACTCAATTGGCGACTGGTTATTGGGCTTAAGAGGTGTCGTCAATTGGATAGGAGACACCATAGGGTGTTGTCAATCCAATTGGTGACAAGGTGTTAAAAATACAATGGTGTCGCCAATTTATTTGGAGACATGGTGCAATCATAAATTTTTCAACATAAATAATTAACATTAATTTAATTAAAAATAATATTATATAAATTAATGATGACGATCGGGTTGGTCATACCGGCCACCGGTTCCACATCCCCTAGCCACCCTTACTCGTTGCCCTCCTTGTTGATTCACTCCCAGTGTTTGAGGATTTGAGATCTCAAGAACATCTCCAGCAAAATCCCTAAGAATTTCTTGCATTTTTAAGAAGTCTTGTGTGTTGAAAATAAGTTCGCGATCCATGTCAGAGTAGTTGGGATGTGATGAAGGGGTCATTGGTGTGCGTCCTAGACAGTTGAAGGCTGACATTGGTGTGAAGGATTCGTTGGTGAAAGATTGGATGATAGTGGTGTTTGAAAGCCATAAGGTTATTGTGATGTTTCTGTATGTCAGTTATGGTGTAATGTTTGAGCGTTTTGGCTATGGAAAGATGTTTGGGCGTTTTGGCTATGGTACGATGTTTAGGCGTTTTGGCTATATCTTGATGTTATGTTGGGGGCATATGCATTTTGGATATCTTGATAATAGTCATTTTTTTGGAGATGTTATGGGGGCACTCTTGGTATTGTGGTTGGGTGTTTGGCATGTTTGGATTATGGGTTTGTATGTTTATGGGTCGGTAATTTTGTTGGGTAGAGGTTGTGAGTGACAGGTCTGATAATTTTCTGGTGGGTTAGACGTTGAAATTTCTTATGTGTAGGTGATTTTCCGTGGGTCATATATAGGCATGGCAACATAATCACGGGTACCCACCCAAACTCGCCCCAAAGTTGACGGGGAAAACCCGCTTTGAATGGGTTTGGGTTTTTCCCAATTAAAAAATATGGAGATGGGTCAGGTAATGGGGAAACTAGTACCCACCCATAACCCAGCCCCGAACTCACACCGTTTATTTCATTATGTACATTATTATTTAGTTTAGTTAATTTGGGATATTAAATATGTGGCCAATGTTTTGATATTTTTATTTGTATTGTATGTATTAAAATTTTGAAATTATTTTATTTTATTATTTGTAATGTAATTTGATTTTGAAAAAAATAAATATTTCTATTAAAAAAATTTGATTTTACTAAATGGATGGTGGTGGGGCGGGGATATCCGAACCCAACCCGAAACCATTTGGGAAAGGTTTGAATTTTAATTCTCCATCCCCATTTGGGTTTGGGGAGGGGAACAGAGATTGTTTGGGGATTCCGATTTGGGTTTGGAGGAGGTCAAAATCGTCCCCGCCCCGCCCCGTTGCCATGCCTAGTCATATATATACCTCTCTTCGGAGACAAACCTAGTTGCAACCAATTTGTACTAAGCCTATCAGTATTAGTTGGTATAGACGGAGTTGCCATCACCGGATCACGTAAGAGATGGGCGCGGTGGTTCCTCCATTTATGACACTGTTGAAAGTGTTTTTCAGTGAGTAGCAGTTTTATCGTCTCCATAGGGATTTTAGTGATATCACTTGTTGTTCTATAGTTCAAAGAGTTTTAAGTATGATTTTCAAAGATGTTTGTTTTGGATCATAAGTTTGTCACAAGTTTAGTAGCAAAGATTAAATTTTAAAAGATGTTTGTTTAACAAAGCATATCAAAGATAGATTTCATCAACCTAACTTGTATATATTCTATTAATCAAACATGTGAATTCTTTTCTGATTAATATAAGCATGTATCCTCTCAATATTGTCTATGTCTAGAGAGGTGTCGTGAGTATTATTATATCCTTCATTAGATGATGTCTCATGCTAACAATAAATATAATAATCTTTAAGATTAACACAAAGCAAATATCAACTCATAAATCTATGTCTAGAGTTTTTTATTGATAGATGAATATCTTAGATCAAGTTTTGTAAAATCTATGTCTAGAGTAATACAAGTCATAAATAGATCTTTAAGAACAAAAACATTCACCATATATTAATCATCAACTTGTTCACATACAAAGAGATCAAAAGAAATACATACAAGCTAAGATAGACTACATCTACCTTTGATACAAAGTATTTAGCTACCCATTACCATGGTAGCTTACTTTACAAGGAAAGATAGAAGATGAATGTGCATCCACGATGAATAATCGACCTATGATGTGAATCCAGCTTCTACTTATAAAATATCACTTTTTGATGAAGAAATGAAGAACTTTGGGTTTTTCTCTCTAAGGCAATGTTTCTATTTCAGAAAATGAAGTTATTATCCCCAAAAAGCAAGAAAAGTACATAAATATCTTTACAAAATCTGTCTCGCTCGCACTGCGAGCTCTCTGTTTGCAATGCGAACTTCACTTTTAGGCACATGAAGTGCCTCTGAACAGTTAAACTGCCTCTGAGAATTCTTTAACTTTGCACTGTGAACTCATGTTCACACTGTGAAGTTCTTCACCACCCAGACCTTGCACTGCTTTCAGTGAGGCGTTTTGCTACTGCCATGAATAATGCTTTGGTTTGTTGGCCTTTGCCTTGAGTTCGCACTGCGAGCTCGCCTTGACTTCGCTTCTGGCTCGCACTGCAAGTTTGTTGAATCTTCTTTTTTTTCTTTGACTTCCTTTTTCCACTCCTTTGTGTCTTTTTTCTTTGATATTCAAGCCTAATTCCTACACAATAACACATAAATCAAGCATCCAAAGGTACATGCAATTTTATTGAAGATTCACAAAAGAACATTGAATAAATCAATTAAAACATAATTAAAAAGTTGAAAAATGCCAAGAATAATGGATCAAATTAGGACATATTTGGCATTCAATAGACACTCAAATTTAGCAAAATCTTTCCAATCGAGATAGTTCATTGTTCATTAATTTTTTGTAGATGCCATTTACCGAGGTCAATCGGGGGATCTAGGATGTTTTGATTCATTCCAAGCTGTAGTTTGACACGGTCAATATGGTGCATCTCCACAGTAATGAATTTGATGATCAGCATGCATGCAGTCCAAACAATTGCATCTTCTTCTTGACTTTATGTAGGTGTACCATTTTTAGATATGAACGCCAAATGAACTGTAGAAGAGAAAAAGATTGGATCATAAAATGGGTGATATAAAAAATACATTGATTCATTTAGTGGCATTACATCTCCAGGTGTAAGATTATCCAAGATATTGCGATATTAAATGATACAATATCTAGGACATCTATTGTAAGTCATACCACGAGCCGACCATCTAACCAAAAAAGTTCGAATAAATTAGTTAGAGACAATAATCAGTAAGGTGAATTAACTAATATGAAGTTATTAACTTACTTTTGTGCATACAGGAGTGAGAAGTTGTTGTGGTTGACGGGCGCTAAGGATGGCAATCTAGGCCAATCCTATGCTTGGAGCAAAACGATGCATCCATAAAACGTAGATGTGTTTTTCATTATGTTTTTACACAAAGAGATATACAAATAAGACAAACAAGCAGAACCCCAACTATATTCTCTTGTTTTATCTAAGTTTCTTAATAAAGGTAAATACAAAATGTGCATAGTAGAACCAGTACCTTCGGGAAATAAAAATGAACCAATTAGAAGCATAAGATAATGATCGCGACTTTCTATGTCTAATACAACTTAACTGCAAGTGCACAGTCTATCGCGTAGTAATAAAAGATATCGATCCCACAAGGACTCGTAATCAAACTAGTGTTCTCGGGAGTTACTATGTTTAGCTAGGTAGATAATGTTTAAGGGAATAATTTCTATCACTAAAGGGAACTAAAAATGTTACTTGAATTATAATTACGTGAATCGATATGCAATAATTATGTTCTTCGGGGATTTGACAAGTTACCGGTATATAAAATATTTTTCAGAATTTATTTAAGAAGAAAATAGTGATCTAAATACTTTCGTCTCACGATGGTTGTTGACGCTAGTCGCAACTCTAAGGCGGAACGTATGCTGTCGCTATCCCGTTCGGGGTTAAAATCGCTTTTTGGAAATCTCTAAGTTCTAATCTATTTTAAAGTGCTTTCGCTGTTATTAAAACAAATGCCTAGTGTTTATTATCTGGTCTTAGCCGCAGCTGTCGCTTGTTGGTTCGTACCTTAATTAATTTCCCACTGTCGTGGCAAAACTACGTTTAAATAAGTTCTCGTTGTCGCGACGAACGATTATTCAGGAAATAAGTTTAAACACTCAGGCCATAAACAACTTTTGAAAAAGAAAGTTTTTAACCGGTTATTATCAAATCCCGTCTGAATTATTATTACATATCGATTACTCTGGTTTAGCTAGACATGGATTTGGAATAAGTAAAACATAAATAAAAGCAGAAATTTAGAACATTCATATTACTGGGAATTAAAGTTACAATTAACGAAATAATAAAAACCTGTAACGTATCCAATTGGCTTTTGGCCAAATCCCAACGATGTCGGCAGGATTATGTCTTCAAACCAATAGAGCGCACAAATGAATATTGTAGAAATGGAATACAGGAAAAAGGAAAGGAAACAAAAACAACAAGAATGAAACTAAATTTGCTCTGGAAAATAATTTGGGCAGCACTTCGTTATCTGAAGAACCAACTCTATGTGAATTTATAGAGGAAGAATAGTATTAATTTAACATGCCATGCAACAGGCTAGCACCAAATGAATTGGTGACTATGTAGGTATTTAACACCCTGACGCCAATCCAAATGGAGACTTATAGGCACGCATAGTCTGTGCATAAGTTGTAGACATAGGGCGCATGCATGTATGGCAGTTTGAGTATTACATGGCGACAGTGAAGGTTGCAGGCTATTTTGTATTGAACCATGTCACCAATTTGAATGGCGACAGTGTAGGAAAAGTGAACCTTGTCGCCAATTGAGTTGTATAGTCCACTTAATGCTCCATGCATATTTAACATGTCTCGTGTATTGTCATCTGCATCAATCCATTTCTCTTACAAAAGATATAGTAACAATGTCATCTGCATCGAGATACATTGTTAAAACTCACTACAATGGAGAGACATATGTCTCTTATGTATTTGGGTTTGGTTTCAAAACACCGATGTTATACGATTTACAATCAATAGAAATACAAATTTCTTGCATTTTAAAGATAAATTGGAATCAAAATTAGGGTTTGGTCCTATATCACAAATTATATATCAAAACCCCATTTTTTAAAACCAACCACGTTAAATATTTTCCACTTAAAGTGCGAGATGATGAAGATATTGAAAATATGTTTGTTAGTCACGAACATTCTAGTTTCAACTATATTGAGTTGTATAATTTACTCCAACAAAATCTTTCATCTCAATAATCTCAGATCATCAACCAATCAGAATGTACAGATTCAGATGAAACTGAAATGGAAGACTCAGATGAAACCAAAGCAGAAGTCGGCGTCATTGATGACGAAGAAGAAGGAAGCGAGACACTGGTCAATCATCTGTTAAACAACACCTCTGAAGACAACGATCATCAAGTGCCATTACCTCCAGGTCGTGCATATTGTTTGCCTCAACATATGATAGATTTGGACTTGCATGATGATGAGAGATCCTCAGATATTTTTTACAACTCGTATATGCGGTCAGAGGGTGAATTAAAAGTTGGAGACAAGTACTGTACCAAGGAAGAATGTGTACGATCTATTAAAAAATATCACATGGATAACTTTGTTGATTTCACCGTACATTGAACTAATTCGAAAAGGTATGTCATTATTTTTTGTAACAAACTTTTCAAGTTTCGGCTCGCTGCGTCTTACAGGAAGAGAAATGATTCTTGAAAGATAGCTTCCATAGAGCCACCTCACAGTTGCACTGCCACAAATATTGTACAAGATCATCAAAAATTAAGTGTTAAATTGATAGGTCAAGACATTTTTCCGCTTGTTAACAAGGACCCATTAGTGAAGGTGAGTATAATAATCTCTCATATTGTTACGCGATATAATTACACTCCCTCATACAAGAAAGCGTGAATTGCAAGGACAAAGGCAGTTGAACCAGTATTTGGAAACTGGGAGGATTCATACAAAGAATTACCACGATTTTTGGTGGCACTTAAGACATACACATCGGGGATTGTTGCAATTATGCAGACAATGTCGGCATGTAGGCCAGATGGAACTATTGTTGACGAGAATGCAATATTTCACCGACTCTTTTGGGCATTTCAACCATGTATCAAAGGTTTTGCATTTTGCAAACCTATTATTCAAATTGAGGTAACATGGTTATACAAAAAATACAAGGGCACTTTGCTTATGGAAGTTGCACAAGACAACAACAATAATGTCTTTCCCATTGCTTTTGCTCTGGTTGAAGGTAAGACCGCTGCTAGTTAGAGTTTCTTCCTTAAGAATCTCAGAACACATATGACTCCACAAGCCAATCTCTGCTTGATTTTAGAGAGGCATGATGCTATTGAGAGTGCTTAAAATAACCATGATAACGGGTGCCATAATCCTACTTCTACCCATATCTATTGCATTAGACATATCGCACAAAACTTCATGTGTGCAATCAAAGACAAAAACTTTCTCAAAGAAATTGTGAATGCAGGATATGCTTTAACTCAACCATCATTTCAATACTAGCGTAACGAAATTAGATTGTCAAATGCAGATGGAGGAAGGTGGCTGGATAACATTCCATTGAACAAGTTGACAAGGGCATTTGACGGTGGATGTCATTTGGGCCACATGACAACAAACTTTGTGGAATCCATAAACGACGTCTTCAAAGGAATTAGAAACCTTCCAATAACCGCATTGATGAGATCAACCTATTATAGGTTGACATCACTTTTTGCAAAAAGAGGCGAAAGATGGAGTGAAATGTTAATGTCAGGTCAATTGTTCATTGAATGCATAATGAAAGTGATAAAAGAGGAAATTATCAAAGCTAGCACACATGCAGTTACAATCTTTGACCGTCATAAAAAACTTTCAGTGTACAGAAAAAAATGGACCACAATGAGAGGAGGCCAAGTTTATCCTATGTTGTCAAACTAAATAGATGTTAGTGTGACTGTGGCAAGTACCAGTCCTTCTGTGTACCTTGCTCTCATCTCATTGTTGCATGCACACATACTCATCAGGATGCTTACAGCCATCTATCTGATGTTTACAAGACCATTAACGTTATGAATGTCTAAAACGAAGACTTTGCAGTGCTAGCAATGGAGGAATATTGGCCTTCATACCAATAGGACATGGTTTGCCACAACAATGTGACGCGAAGAAAGAAAAAAGGTCGCCCAAACTGCACGTGTATAAGAATAGAAATGGATATGGCTGATAAAATGATAAGATTGTATAGGGTATGCCGTCATCCCGGACACAATTGAAAAAATTGTCCCAATGTCGGAGCAACCTCTGCATCATAATTTAGTTTCTCCTTTCAATTTTTGTAACCTTAGATTTTGATATATTAATATCATTTTGTTACAACAATGTTAACAACAAACAACACATACAACAGATATCAGAACAGATATACACAACATTTTTAACTAATTATAACAAACAAACTGATATCATTTGGTCCAAACATCACTTTCCTCGCATTTTTGTCAGTTTTAACTTGCACCCACCCACGTAGGGCGTCGTGTCTCTCAATACTTCTAATTTTTTTCCCTTCAGGTATGTCTTCGTCTAACCAACGATTTAACTCCCTTTGTAGTTGCTTGAAACTTTGGATGTTCCAGAAGAGCATCTCCATCGGAGGTTTATCTCTCGAATAAATCACTTTCTCTTTCTGGCAACGATACATGTTATCACTAATATAAGAATATGAGAATAGATGTGAAAATAATTGATCACACCACCTCTATTTATAGTAAAATTACACAATGCACCCTGTCTCCAAATAAATTGGCGACACCATTGTATTTTTAACACCCTGTCGCTAATTGGATTAGCAACACCATATAGTATCTCCAATTCAATTAGTAACACCTCTTAAGCCCAATAAACAAACGCCAATTAAATTGGCGCTAGCACTCTATCAGACACCTAAAATGAGATACTTTAAGAAATAAATTGAAAAGTGGATTATTTTAAATTCTTTTTGAAAATATGGAATATTTGGATAAAAAATTTTGTATATTTACTACACTTTTAAACTACTATTAAAAGTACAAATTTAAGTTGAGAGTATCTGACACTCTTTAGATAAAATTCTTTTAAAACTTAAATTTTTTTATTAATAAATTATTATTTTAAATAACATGACTAATAGTTGATGGATATATTGTTCATATTAGTTCTTCAAGTTATTGCAAATTTGCAACCAAATGTTAAACAGACAACAATGAACAATGAGTAAAGAATTCATCCAAAACACATCCTATCATTTATATGCAAGACTGTAATACATTGAAAACAATTCTCAAAAACTAGACAAATCTTGGCTAGCAAAAAAGTGACCAGAACTTGAACCATTAGAAACTAATGCTAATCTCACAACACTAGCAGCACCATTTTCAACACTTAACACACCTGTGTTTCTATTCATATCTGTTTTAACAAAACCAGGACAAACACAATTAATACACAAGTTTGGATATCTATAAGCCAGAAGTCTTGTGTAGGAATTCACAGCTGCTTTCGAGAGTTTGTAGGCCGAAAGATACGTCGGCCAACCATTGTTTTCAAGTGAATCTTGTTTGAAGTCTTTCAGAAACTCTTTTAGTACTTCGTCTATTAGCTCTTCGGTGAGATTTTCGGTATCGTCTAACACACTCTTAGCCCAATCATTTGATATGTACTGAAAAAAAACACGCCATACCACAATTTTATGTTGAGAAACGGATCGAAATAAGTCAATCTAAACAGGTCTTAAATGAATTTCGAAATAGGAATAAACTACTTTATCATTGCTCTACCTTTAATAGGCCTGCCGTAGAGGAAACATTAACGACCACTGGTGAATCGGATAACTTTAGAAGAGGAAGAAAAGCCTCGGTAGTTTCTTTAGCGCCGTAGTAATTTGTTATTATGCATTTTTCAGCCATCTCGTAAGTTTGACTCAATTCCCTCCAATTAATAATCGGTTCAATCTGCATATTCATGTACAGAAAAACGAAGGCTTATTAAAAACCGATATTATGCCAAACAGTATAAAAATAAAAATAAAAATGTTCACTTACCATCTCATCTGCATTGAAACCATTGATTCCGGCATTATTCACCTACACATGATTTAAAACGTTCCCGTCGTTAATCTCAATGTGATTTCATATCGAGAAAATCCAGACACAGTATTGGAAAAGCGGACTCAATCCAAAAAAAGTATTGAACGTCAAGCTAAGCTGACATCCTAAACATAAATCACCAAAACAAAACGCTACTCGCTGAAGCGAAAACACTAACATAGACATGTCTCATGAGACTAATCCGTCGACTTGAGTTATAGTTAGATAATAGAAGCCATTGAATATAATTACATGTCTCGGTCGTGTCTGTGTCAGACATCAGACACACCTGTTATCTGAAATCTAAGTCCTACCAGCGACTTAAGTGTTGAATTTCAAAGATAATTAAAAAGATATATTGTTTTAGCCATAGATGAAAATTGAAATATCAAAGAAACAGAAATAACACAAGTGATTAAGAAGGTACTGTGACAATATTTACAGAAATTTTTTAAAACTTTCATCAGATTCACCAAACAAATGTAAATTCAGAATCATATTATGAAATTGAACAAACATAGTAGAACATAACAAGTTTATAAGATTCACATGCATTGTCTAAGAAAGAAGAAAACAAAAACTAATAGAAAAGTGAAAGTGATTCTTCTCACCAAGATATCAAGTCTTCCAAACTGAGTCTTAACAAACTCAACCAATGATGAAATACTAAAAGGGTCAGTAACATCAAGTTGATGAAAAACAACAAGATTACAACAAAACCCAAAATCTTTCTTCAATTTCTCAAAAGCTTGAACACCCCTTTTCTGATTTCTAGCTGTAAGAACAACTTTGACTCCATTTGAAGCTAATCTCTTAACAGTTTCCAATCCTATCCCTTTATTTGATCCTGTAACAACCGCATATCTGAAAAGGAACAACCCAAAAGTTCATCACTTTGAGTTCTGAAAAAGGAAAATAAAACAAAGGGTTCTTTTAACATTTATGTTTCCAACAAAAAAGTACCTTTCTTTTGTGTTTGCCATAGATGTTGAATCTGTTTGAATCATGATGAATGGATGTGCACAAAGGAGTAATATATAGTTCACTTTTCTTTGAAGATAATAAAATGAGTTGTTATTATTTTATAGTTATTTTGTACCTAAAAAAATTGATTTATTGTAATATTTTATTTAGTCTAATAGGTTAGGACAAATTCAAGTATGTGAGTTGTATTTAATTTGACATTTTTTAATCACGTTGTCACTTATTTAACATGGTTTATTTTTTGTATTTAGATTGTAATTTTTTTGTATTTAGATTGTAATTTTTTTTATTTGTGTGAGGGCCGCGCGAGCCCCTCATTCAACAAATTATGATATAAGTTCTACCATTTGAATAGACCTTAAGAAAATACCCCTATTTTCTAAGTCATAGGATTTCATAATTATCCATTGATCCAATTTAAATTTTAACCTTATTTTAAAATATAAATAAAAGTAAAAAAATTAAGGAAACATTTAAAATTGAGATTGTGATGATAATCGATTAAAATTTAACAATTGATTATACCAATCGATTATAATGCTTTCACATCTTGGCAAAAAATTGGGATTGGGTTATAATGCTTAAAGGCACGCCGCTTTGTCTTTGTGGGAGTTGCTAGATCCTCTATGTTATTGGGGTGTTTGAGGAAGTCTAGAGTATCAATAATACTAATGTTCTATGACCACAAGAGAGGGAGATACCACATCTCAACCCAAAACTTTAAAGTGTTAGGTAAATGAGATACAAAACTATATATAGGATACAAGTTCTTTGAACTCCCACGTCGTTTAGTTTTGTGAAAGAAGAGGGAGTCCAAGGCTATATATAGGATTCAAGTTCTTAATTTCAAGATACACCAGTTAAAAGCACTTTTAGCTTGTATTTGACTTTATTTATTCTTTTATACTCTTTTTTAGATTGTTGTGAGATATAGTTAAATATTTGTTTTGAAGGATGTGGGTGTACTGGGAGTCCGGGTTAGTTGAGGGTATATTATGTGTTGTAACAGTTTTCACATAGTGTTATGTTGGAAATTTGGTGTGATAATCTTGGATATCTTCGAAGAATCGTGTTCGTACACTTTCCGAACAAAGTATTTCGACCCTATTATTTTCCTGGGTTCACGAAATCTTTGTGGGGATAATTCTTTGAAGAACAATTTGTTTATGCCAATAGAAAACAGATCAAGAATGTAGAGAGAATATGAATTTTGTTCAGTGTGTAAAACTGAGGCCAAATGACTTCTTGGAACCCCACTGGGCGCTGCCCCGCACCTCGCCAGGGGCTCTGCCTCTTGGAATCCCTTTTCAATTATTCGCATTCAATTGTACGTTGGCTCAACGAGCGTGCACTCCGCACTACCCTAACTCGTTTCCAAGCTTAACGTATAATTGCATCGGCCTACAGTAAATCACATTACTACTAAAATACATTGATGATACTAAAATCACCAACATGTTATTCTCTAGTTGCCTATTGACAACAGTTGTGATTTTTTCTCCGATTTTGGAGTTTCCTCGTTATGTTTTTGTATTGTGATTGTGTTCCTCTATTTTCTCTATGTTTTGCTTTATTTTTTCCCAACAACTGGTATCTAAGTTTTGGTTGGATATGAGGATAAATGTTCTTAGTATTTTATGTGGTTGCAGTTTTGTCAGATCTTCCACATCAGAAAAGAAGGACAATATTGTGAAAGCGTTGTTGAGCTGCAGTAAAAATCCCGCTGTGTAGTTTAGGCTAGAGAAAATTGATGGAAGATTTTTTTTTACTTATGGAAAGTTCAAGTCAAAGATGTGTTGATACAATCAAGATTACACAAGGTGCAAGATTGTGTCGTTGGTTGAAGAATTTCCTGCCAACAAGGAAGTTGCACCATAATGTTTCAACCTGGTTTTTGACATGTGAAAATTCTTGAAGTGGTTTATCTACAAGTGAAGTATACTTTTACTTTAGGTGGAGTATGATGGTTTTTTAAAACTATGATTGTCGGTGAAGATAATGTGAAATTCTTGGAGTGGTTTAACTTCAAGTGATTATACTCTTTATGATCAAGTATGATTGTCAGTGAATACAATGAAAGCTTATGTATTATTTTCAATTAAGGTGAAAATTGCCGGGGTTTATTGAAAATATACATGTTGAAGAAGTCTCACAGCGTTTAGTTGATTGAAAATATTTATTTTGGAGGGTGTCGGTGTACTGTGGGTCTGGGTTAGTTGAGGGTATATTATGTGTTGTAACAATTTTTACATAGTGTTATTTTTTGGTTGTCTATTGATAATGGTTGTTTTTTTTTTTCAATTTTAGAGTTTCCTCGTTATGTTTTTGTGTTCCTCTTTTTTCTCTCTTCTTTGTTTTGTTTTTTTCCTAACATATGTCTCATATGTGTGCCGCAATTTGATCATTTAATTATTTTTGTATTACACAGAGAGTTTGTACCGTGTTACCGATTCTTTTAAGCGCCACATTTACTTGATGTTATTGAACCACACTTTCTATACTTTTTTCTAATGCTAAGTGTGTCTGTTTTCTGTATTTTTTTTTTCTAATTTTCTTCTGTTTATTCATGTTTCATCCATCTTCTTGCTTCTTCGTAGTATGTTTGTAGTAAAATACTATATGAAATTTATAGATTTAGAATGATTTTAATATAGGCTTACACCCTTTTTACACTTACATCGTATGCACTGTTCACAAATACAATGAACATTAGCGTGAACAGTGTCATGTGCACAATATCATGTCCATGAGCGATATCCGTGAACAGTTCATGAACATTGACTTTTAATAGTAAATCAAAGTTGGTTAATAAAATGTAAAAATTTGTTTAATGAAGTGATAAAGTTGGTTAACAAACTTCCAGATATTAAAAATATTTTTTATTAATAAAAGAAAATTGATTAATACAATATTAAAAGTTGATTAATAAAATTATGAAGTTGGTTAATAAACGCTAAAATATAAAAATATTTTTTAGTAGTAAAATAAAGTTAAGTAATGCAACATAAAAAGTTGATTAATTAAATTATAAAACTCGTTAATAAATATTCATATATAAAAATAATAATTAATTTTTATATTTAAAAGAAATATAGTATTATAATATTTTACTCTTCATCATATTTGTGAACAACTGTTTTAATATAATGTCAGTTTTTTTTTTTAATTTTTAAATGTTTTATTAAAATTTACTGCTAAATATATAATGAGACAAATTTATTAGAATATTAATAATAATTCATATTTATTTAGTTGTACTATTTTCTTAGCCCCTAAGTTTGTTAGAGGGTATTTTAGTATTTTATCTTATTCTAGTAACCCTAGTTTTAGCTTATAAATAGGGTGACAATCATTGTAACTTATATCATGTTTTTGTAGCCGTCATTCTCTTTAATAGAATATTTCCTTATTTCATCATTTATTCTATCTTTGCACCAACAATTGGTATCTAGAGCTCCGGTTCAGATTCATTGGGAAACACGGGAAACACGAGTGAACGTGAGGTCTTGTGTGTTTGATTTTGTTTCTCAGATTCTTGTTGAATCTTGAACAAAATCTGATCAGAATTTTTTTTTTAATTCTGTGGGTTGGGAAACACTGTGTGAGAAAACTCTGAGTGTATTGTGCAAAGTAGAAGATGAACGGAAACGGCAACATGAACACCAAACTTCCAGTATTTGATGGTAAAAACTGGAATCGTTGGATGATCCAAATGCGTGTACTGTTTGGTGCTCAAGATGTTCTGGATCTTGTCACTGATGGTTATGTTCCGGTAGCAGCAGATGCGACTGATGAACAGAAAAACGCGCAGAAGGAAGTAAGGAAGAAGGATCAGAAAGCATTGTTCTTCATTCATCAATGTGTGGATGTAAACGTGTTTGAGAAGATTGCAGACTCTACAACAGCAAAGGCTGCATGGGACACTCTGGTGAGATGTTATGGTGGTGACGCATCAGTGAAGAAGGTGAAGCTTCAGTCCTTGAGAAAGCAATATGAGAATCTCAACATGAAGAATAATGAGAAAGTTTCTGAATACATCTCCAGAGTGATTCTGATCACTAATGAGATGAAGGCATGTGGAGAAACTCTTTCTGAAGAAACAATCATGGAGAAAGTGTTGAGATCCCTTACTCCTCAATTTGATTACATTGTGGTAGCAATAGAACATTCCAAAGATCTGAGCACAATGAGAATTGAAGAGCTGCAAAGCAGTCTAGAAGCGCAAGAGTTGCGTCTGACTGAGAGAAACTCTGAAAAGGAAGTAGAACAGCAGGCTCTGAAAACAACTTCTGATAGGAGGTATCAGAAGCAGTCAGAAGTCAGGAGAAGATCTGATGGTGGTCAGAGGTCAGAAAGCTCAACCTCTGATAGACAAAAGAATGCTCAGAGGGGAAAAGAGAAGTATGACAAAAGAAAAATACAATGTTACTGTTGTAAGAAGTTTGGCCATTTTGCTAGAGATTGTTGGTCAAACAAGGAGAAGAAATCAGAAGAAGCAAATATAGCCAGAGGCTCTGATGACGAATCTGTGCTGTTGATGGCCTCTGAATCTGATAATGTGGATCTGACAGACTGGTGGTATATGGACACTGGCTGTTCAAATCATCTTACTGGAAACAAGAAATGGCTGGTTGACTTTGACTCTGAAAAGAGAACAAAGATCAGATGTGCTGATGACAAATATCTTAATGCAGAAGGTATGGGAAATGTTAGAGTGACTCTGAACAATGGGAAAATAGCATTGATTCAGAATGTGTGGTATGTACCTGGCATCAGAAGCAATCTGATGAGTGTGGGACAATTAATTGAGAAAGGTTTCTCAGTTACCATGAAGGACAATCTTCTGAAGCTGTATGACTGTAATCAGAAGTTGATTATGGAGTCAGAACAGGGAAGGAATAGAACATTCAAGGTGAATGTCAGAACTGCAGACTCAGAGTGTCTTAGTGCAACAAGTACTGAGAAGGAGAGTGAGTTGTGGCACAGAAGATTTGGTCATTTGAATTTCAGAAGCTTACAACATCTGAATTCAAAGAAATTGGTACATGGAATTCCTGCAATTAAGAAGCCTGAAAAGTCATGCAAAGTTTGCATGGAAGGAAAACAACCAAGATTGCCATTTGCATCAGAAGTTGCTCCAAGAGCAAAACATGCCTTGGGAGTTGTACATTCTGATGTGTGTGGTCCATTTCCAGTAGCATCAATTGGAGGGAATAAATACTTTGTGTTATTTGTTGATGAATTCACAAGAATGACATGGGTATCCCTTATTAAATTTAAACATGAGGTGTTTGATGAATTCAAGAAGTTCAGAATGAAGGCTGAGAATCAGAGTGGTCAGAAGTTGAAGATTCTTAGAACTGATGGTGGAGGTGAGTATAACTCCAAAGAGTTCCAGAAGTTCTGTGAGGAGAATGGAATTGAGCATGAGGTTACTGCTCCTTATACCCCTCAACACAATGGTCTTGCTGAAAGAAGAAACCGTACTTTGCTTGATATGGTGAGAAGCATGCTAAAGGATAAGAAGCTTCCTCAGAAGCTCTGGGGAGAAGCTGTTGCCACTGCAACGTATGTACTCAACAGATGTCCTACGAGGAAGTTGAAGGAAATAGTTCCTATGCAGAAGTGGACTGGAGACAAGCAAAGTGTTAGTCATCTGAAGGTATTTGGTTCTGTTTGCTATAAACATGTTCCAGAAGCCAGAAGACAGAAGCTGGATGATAGAAGCAAAGTGATGATTCTGATAGGGTACCACAATACAGGTGCATACAAGCTCTATTGTCCAGAAACCAACAAAATTGAATTCAGCAGAGATGTGATTGTGAAGGAATCAGAAGTTTGGAATTGGGATAAGTCTCAATCTGATTCTGATGTTAGAACTTCTGAAGAAAGGTCAGAGTTAAGAATTTCTGAAGTTGGAATAAATTTTGACGTTGATTCTGACTCTAATAGTGATTCTGACTCTGGAGAAGACTCAGAAGATGAAGGTGACTCTGATGATCCAGACTCTGATGGTAATCCAGATTCTGATGGAAATTCAGACTCTGAAGATGGCCAAGGCTCTGGAGGAAGTCAAGCCTCTGAAGCTAGAAATTCTGAAGTTCAAGACTCTGGAAATATGCCAGATCCTGAAGTTGGTCAAAGCTCTGGAGAAAGTCAATCATCTGAAGCTCAAGACTCTGAACAAGTTCAGAGACCACAAAGAATCAGAAGCGTTCCCAGAAGATTTGCAGAATTTGACATGCTGCAAGACACTGAAGTAGACTCTGAAGGAGAAGTTATTCAGTGTGCCATGTTAGTAGACTCTGAACCTATAAGTACAGAGGAGGCTCTTAAGCAGAAGCTCTGGCTGAAGGCCATGAAAGAAGAACTTGATGCTATAGAGAGAAACAAGACTTGGAAGCTGACAGAACTTCCAAAAGACAAGAAAGCCATCAGCGTCAGATGGGTTTTCAAGCAGAAGTTAAAGCCATATGGCTCAATTGGCAAACATAAAGCAAGGTTGGTAGCCAGAGGATTTCTACAGAAACCTGGGCTGGATTATTCTGAAGTGTTTGCACCTGTAGCAAGACATGAAACAATCAGAATGGTGATTGCAGTAGCTGCTAACAGGAATTGGCCTCTGATGCATTTAGATGTAAAATCTGCATTTCTGAATGGTCCATTAGAAGAAGAAGTTTACGTGTCACAACCTCCTGGATTTGTGAAAAAGAATCAGGAAGGGATGGTGTACAGATTATACAAAGCTCTATATGGATTGAAACAAGCGCCCAGAGCTTGGAATCAGAAGATTGACTCATTTTTCAAGAAGC
The DNA here is from genome assembly GCA_963859935.3 of Lathyrus sativus. Taxonomy (NCBI): domain Eukaryota; kingdom Viridiplantae; phylum Streptophyta; class Magnoliopsida; order Fabales; family Fabaceae; genus Lathyrus; species Lathyrus sativus. The sequence continues at coordinate 51,440,642 of OZ012738.1, forward strand.
AAGGCTTTCAGAAATGTGAGATGGAGTACGGTGTCTATGTTCAGCATACTTCTGAAGGCAATATGACTCTGGTATGTTTATATGTTGATGATATACTATTGACTGGAAGTTCTGAACAGGAGATAGCCAAGTTCAAGAAGGTTCTAATGAATGAATTTGAAATGACTGATCTAGGCAAAATGACATACTTTCTAGGGATGGAGTTCAGATATTCTGAGAAAGGTATCATTTTGCATCAGCTCAAGTATGAATTAGAACTTCTGAAGAGATTTGATCTGAAGAATTGTAAGATGGCTGTCACACCTTCTGATACAAATCAGAAACTGGATTCAGACTCTGAAGGAAAGGATGTGGATGCTACAACCTTCAAACAGTTGGTTGGTTCTCTGAGGTATCTGTGCAATACCAGACCTGATATTAGCTACTCAGTTGGGATGGTTAGTAGGTTCATGAGTAAACCTAAGTGGTCCCATTACCAAGCTGCTGTCAGGATTCTGAGGTATATCAAAGGAACTCTGAAGTATGGAGTGTTATTTCCCTCTGGAGGAAATAATGAGTCAGAACTTCTGAGTTATTCAGACTCTGATTGGTGTGGAGACAGAGTTGACAGAAGAAGTACATCTGGGTACTTGTTCAAATTTCTGGGAGGTCCCATTTCTTGGTGTTCCAAGAAGCAACCTGTTGTGGCGTTGTCAACTTGTGAAGCTGAATACATTGCAGGTGCTGTTACTGCATGCCAAGCTGTGTGGATTCTGAATCTGTTGCAGGATCTGAAGATTAAAGTAAACAAACCTCTGAAGCTAATGATTGACAACAAGTCTGCAATCAATCTTGCTAGAAACCCAGTGCTACATGGGAGAAGCAAGCATATTGAGACCAAGTATCATTTTCTGAGACATCAAGTTCAGAGTGGAGTGTTAGAAGTTGTACACTGCAGCACTCAGAAGCAGTTGGCAGATGTTCTGACGAAAGCTATCAAGACTGATCAATTTCTCAGATTAAGGGATGGAATTGGTGTTACAAGTTTTGATGGAATATGAATTAAGGGATGGTATTAGAATATTAATAATAATTCATATTTATTTAGTTGTACTATTTTCTTAGCCCCTAAGTTTGTTAGAGGGTATTTTAGTATTTTATCTTATTCTAGTAACCCTAGTTTTAGCTTATAAATAGGGTGACAATCATTGTAACTTATATCATGTTTTTGTAGCCGTCATTCTCTTTAATAGAATATTTCCTTATTTCATCATTTATTCTATCTTTGCACCAACAAAATTATCATCGTAAATATAAATTTAAACTTTTCTTTATTTTAAAAGAGATACTTAAAAATGAATGACAAAAAATAAATACAGCAACGGATATAAACCTTTTTCCAGAAACATTATTAAAAAAAAAGTAAAAGCCAAAGTTTTGAAAAACTTGAAATTGGAAAATTGAAAATTAATTTTAAAATAAATAGATCAAGACTTTCTAATTTTTAAAAATGAATGACAAGAAAGGTATTTGAGTTTGTCACATATAATTTGATTTTCTTTTAGGAAGAATTCTATCTTCTAGATAACTTTATAATTTTTTGACATATATGTTCTAGATAACTTAGCTATCATAGAGTAGAGACAATCGCACGAGAACAACTACCGAACAAATTGGCTGGAGAGGATTATTAGCTAACCTAATCATTTCCAAATTTCTCATTCTACTTTTACTAGCACACCTTATAGGACTTTTTGTCACAATATTAATACATAATGACCAAAAATAGCTATGTCATAGTTTATACAGTTGTCATTCTTTCATGTCTCTTGCACTATTTTTTATATCAATTTAATTAAATTTAAAAAGGATGATATTTGACTTTGTTACTTTGAATATCACCTTAAGATTTGATGCTTTGGATCAACTATGAGGCTACTTGAAATTAGAAATTTGAGAGGCTAACTCACATGGTTGTGTAATTATAATAAAAAGATTGCAATCATGATTCCTTAATTATATGAATAACAAAGAAAACTAAACTATTTTATATAGTTATTCATTAAATTATAGAGATTCAATGAAAATGATAAGAGGAAAATCTTCTAAAGTAGTAGGTGACTCTCTACCTTAGGCCATGTAGTGAAAATGCTCAAACATAGAAAGAAGATTGTTGCTTAGCATAGGACTAAATTGTTAAAAAGAAGAAAAAATTTAAGCCATCAGAGCTAGGACTTTTGTTCTTATTACCCTGAGACACTATCAAGTCAATCTCAACGGGAAGGAACGGGGAAGAAAGAATTTGAAAATCATCGGGTGAGAGAGATTGAAAATCTATCACGTCTAAATAAGGACGATTTAGTAGAGGTTCTAAAAATTGCTACTTGAAGCCATCAGAACGAGGACTCTTATTCTCATCACTCTGAGACACTATCAATGCAGTATTAGTGAAAAGGAATAGGGAAGAAAGAACTTGATTGTCATCCGCTGAGAAAGATGGAAAATCTACCACGTCTAACTGATGACGATTTAGTAGATGTTCAGAATTATTGGGTGAAAAATACAGACACTTCCTACGTAACCTCTGCCACTCTCTCAAGCCAAAAGTCCTCAACTTGGAGAGCCAAGATAGAATTTTTCCTACTCCTACTCTAACATATGCATGGAAGAAACTTATGTTACCATCTCACTCTTTTAGTCAATTTGCCTTAGACAAAATTGTAAAACAATGGACTCTCTTATCCTCAATATGGCACATATATTTTTGTGGCCCTCGACTTCTCAACTAGCTCAAACTCTTGAATGACACCTTAATCCACTTTAAGATTCATAAATTCAATCTCTTCTCTTAACAAATCAATAATATGGAACAAGTTTTCAAACACGTCCTTATTCCAAACTTTTAGAGGACCTTTCAAAGATTTGAGCTTTTCTTTAAGACCAAAGGTCTTCCACCTCACAGTTGTTTCGAATATAATGATGAGTATATTTTAACATCTCCACAAGGACTAATGTGTTTTCAAAAACCATTCAATAATTTCTATGATTTTAAGGATGGTTTGTAAAATTTTGTTTATTTATGAAATTAGAACAAAAGAACATAAATTGAACTTTGGTGTTAACAGTTGAGAAAACTTATTGGGGTTAGATTTCATCAACATATCCTCGTGTATGATAGTGATCAGTAATATGCAATCCTAATCAGATATTAATATTATCACTCATTAATTTGTGTCGTAGCTTATGTCTAAGTCAACAATGTGAAATCAATCGTATTACATAATATAAAACTTCTCAAAATATTAACCACTACGATAGCGTTAAGCTTCGATAGTTTCTATGGATGTTAAACCTAAATCTATATATAGAGTTTAACATCTAGTAGATGAAAAGTTTGGATCCAGAAATGAAAAGTATCTCTCGATATTGAATCAAAACCATAAAAGAAATGTTTTAGGTAGCTAATCTAAAATAAGCATTAAGCATGAAAAGTTCATCAATATTAAAGCTTGAGAAGAATTATATATAACTTTATGATCATAATTAGTAGATGAGTAGTTGGACAAATACATCTAGCCCTAACAAAAGAGAAATTATCTACGCTTACTCATTGTAGCTTTAACATTATGATATAGAAGAAAGAAGAATAAGAGCATCTATTTATATCCCTCGGAAAGTGCTTCCGCATTCAACCATTCGTTCTTTTCCTTTCTTGTTGCGTTTTTTGATATGAATTGTGGTGTAATAACTTTTCCAAATTCCTCTATCAAGAAACCACCAAAATCTAGTGAGATGAATGACTTGAACTCCTATTTATATAGTTTTCATGTAACCTAGAAAACTTGTGTTTCTTCTCCCCTAAGTCATGCCAACTCAACTTCAAGTGGGATTTTCTATCATACCTCACTTGGAGACTCGCCTACCCTCTATTAGCGAGCAAACCCTTTTTTTACTCTAAAGTAACTTATCCAAGAAGAATTGAAGTGTCATTCCTCACCTAGTGAGGTTTCTGCTTTCCTTAGTGAGTTTCTTTCTTAACCTTGAAGTAACTTGGCTTTGAAGACATATTGTGCCTCCTTTGCTTGCCTAGTGAAACCCTATCTCCCCTTAGCGAGAATACCTTTTAGAAGGTGCTTTGTTCTTGCTCTATATTTCGTTGGGTGAACCATTATTTTGCTTGGCGATATCTTGATTGTTGTTTGTATGTTCTCTTGGTTCTTTTTGTGTGTACTTTATTGATACATAATTAAAAAGTTCATACAGATGTTTTATCTTGTTTTAATAATAAAATGAAGGATTTTTCATGTGTTACTTGTGAATTAAGTTAATAAGAAGTTATGTATTTTAAGTAATTTTGGCACTTATTACCCACCGAAATAGAACTCAAACCAACTAGAATAGGCCACATCTTTAAGATTCTTATGAGACAACCAATGGTTATTAAACCTGGACGGTTTAAGACCTCATAGTTGATTATCATAGAAAAGAATAATAGGACAATGATGAAAGATATATTTAAGAAGATTCCACTATGACATTAAGCCCCATTTTTCACACCATACATCTGACACGAGAATTCTATCAAGCTTACTAAAAGCCCCTCCATTCGGATAAAAGTAGGTAAAACTCCTACCTTAAAGGGGAAGGTCGATGATATCCATCTAAGAAATTAAATTAGAAAACCTATGACAATCAAGTGTGGAAATTTAATGGAGGAGACCATCAATGTTAGTTCTCTTAAAATAAGAACAATTAGAATTGAAGTAACCTTGTTACTCTCTCTGTCCTACAAACATCATTATAGTTGATTGTTTCTTTTAAATTAAGAAGAAATTAAATATTTTTGATTAAATTGATCTTACTAATTGTTATGGTCGACTTCAAGTTCGTGGCACTGCGACTATGAGGTATTGTTTGCTTTAAGTGTGAGAACTATCACGACTTCGTACTTTAGAAAACGTGCATCATTGGGTTAAGAAGTGTGAGTATTGTACATAAACTACTCTTAGCCTCAATTCCAAAGAAATATGGAACTATTTTGGTCAGTCCATAACAATTATCCCTAATCGAAGGTAAAAGGAAGGGTGTGAGCACACTCAAGAACCTCAAGTCCGTGTCATTGCGGCTACGAGGTATTGTCTGCTTTGGGTGTGAGAACACTCAAGACTTTGTCTTTTAGCAAATGCATCTCGTTATGTTGATGGGCGTGAGTGTTGCATATAATTTTTTCTTAGCATCAATTCCCAAGCTATGTTGGACTATTTTGACTTGTCTCAAATAGTTGTCGGGCCCACATGCTCGCACTCTACCCCTTAACCTTCCTTAACCTTGATTGGGGTATGACTATTCCGAACTAGCTAAAATAATTTCACATTATTTGAGAGTCGAGGTTAAGTGTAGCTTATATATAAACACCCACACTCTTCAACGTAATGATGCATCTTTTCTAAAAGACAAAGTCGTGAAGATTATCACATCCAAAATTAATAATACCTTATAGCGACCATGATGTAGACTTAAGGTCGATAATAATTCTAATTATTGGTTTATTACAATATCATAAGTAAATAATAATACCAATTTAAAAATAATATATATAATATTAATTCAAAATATTATATTTGAATAAAAAGTAATTAATGTTACATTCAAAATAAAAATGATTTTAAAATGCATGAAAATAAATTGATATAAATGAATTGTGAATTCTACATGTATTAAGTTTTCCTTGAAAAGTTAAGAAGACATTTTGGTGACACCGTCATTGAGAATAAATTCAAGTTGACTAAAAATGGCCGGTGGATATCTTAATAAATATGAACCCCAAAACCAAGTCTCTGCCGTTTTGTCCAACCTTCCAGAACACTATTTTCTATCATCATAATCATAAACTACATAAGTCAATTCATGCTTCATATATTCTTCTTAACAAATTTCAATACTCAGTCAAGAAAAAATACAGCATTCAATACAAATTTGAATCAAACTAAATCCATATCATATTAATTAGATATACAATTATAAATTTTATTATTATTAAATTGTAAATTAAATGTAATCCTTTTTTTGAAGATTCTTTTCTTATAGATTTGAATCAATATTTACTCTAGAATTTATAGAGTGGCTCCAAAAGTATATGGACACAGCCTTAACCATCATGGCATCTAATGTGTGTGGCCATGCCCTGCAAAAGGGAAGGAGCAGGAAACTAAAAGAAGCTACAAGTTTAAGTTTAACAATAGCATCTCAAACATGGAGGGTTTTCATGATGTTGTAGCTAAGGTTTGGAATGAACCTAGTAGACTCGTGTATGTTCTTTGGATGAAACTTAAAAGACTCCAACCTATTATGAAGGAGATGGTAAAGAAAGCTAGAGATGAGTTGCGAACTGTCCAAAGTGACCTTAGTATTGATAGAATGAACAAGCACAAGATTGAAAAGGTGAAGAGATCTACTAGTGAAATTCTCATGTTGGATGAGTTGAAAAAGCAAGGCCTTAGACAAAAAGAAAAATTTGATTGGCTTAGACTAGGAGATAGGAGATAGAAACAATGCATATTTTCATGCTTCTCTGAAATCTAAGCATAAACAGATGAGTATGAATATTATTGAGCAGGATGATGGTACTAATATCTTTAAGTAGGAAGATATTGAGCAGGAAATGCTGAGTTTTTATGGCTCTTTGATGGGGAAGGCATAAGATAATTTTGAAGGAATTGACCTTTTTGTGAGTGCATTCTTCAACTTAGTAATGTTTTGAAGGATGTCAAAACTAGGAGTATTGTTTAACATTTTTGTATATTGGACATTATCAGTCAAAATTTAGATGTACATTGAATCATTTTAGCCTTAAGATGCATACAAATATTTTTGGAAAGCCTTAGGCATGTTATACACATCAAAAATCAAGTTATATGTGTAAACAGAGTTGCATAGACCGACCTATACGAATTCAGGCCGACCTATAGAAGCTTTTGCTTCAATACAGGCCGACATATAGATCTTACAGGCCGACCTCCATGCTTCAATATTAAAGTCTGTGGATTATGTCCATAGGTCTCCTCGTTCAGGCCGATTTGAACATCTTAACAGGCTGACCTGTTGCTTTCATAAGCCAACTTGTAGCCTTCAAAAACTCAAATTTTGTTTTGTATCTTATTTTTTATTGCATCCTTTATGCTTATATATATATATATATATATATATATATATATATATATATATATATATATATATATATATATATATATATATATATATATATACACACACACACACACACACACATATACATACATGCACATTTTTCTAGCAAGTTACTAGTGAATTATCTAAACGAAACCAGATTACAAAGCATTCATATCATCTTCGACCTCTCTTCTATGCATACACACAATTGAACTACACGTGATCATTTTTCGATTAGGTGACCATCTAGATTAGGGTTGATAAATTCTAATTAGGTTGGTGTAACTGAGAATATTGGGTTGGGATCTTTGTGTGTTTCAAATAAGAAAACCAAGGTGGGGTTTTCCTTCAAGATCATTGGAATTTGAAGGTTTTGGGTAAGATCAGTCAACACAGATTCGAACGAGTGAAGGCCTTGGGACAAGGTGGTTTCCTTGCAAGGGAGTAATGCGAGACGGTGAATCGTGTTCGAGAATCTTGGGTTCAACAAGTGCGTTCCCAGGATAATCAGAGGATTGTAGCCGCATTTTTTGTGACTTGATCAAACTTTGATCAAGGGTTTGAAGGTGGTTGAATCGACAAATAAACCATAGGGCTTGTGGGGTTAGAGTTCTTCACCTCTTGTATAAACATTTTTTCAAAGATAAAGTTAATTACAAGTATCTCAATTTGATTTCGAATTGAGGGCAGAAGTACCCATAGCGAGGCTGTTTGGGGAACTGCCTAAACAAATCTTTGTGTCTCTTTATCGCTTTATTTCTCTATTTCTTTAATTGTTGTTCTTGTAAACTATCGATTTCATTATTGTTTCGATTAATTCGATTGGAAATTGTTTTTAACTATCTTTTAAAGTGTTATTGTTGATATAATCATAATCATTTTGATTGTGATTAGCTTTTAACATTAAAAAAACAAATAGAATTTTCAAACGTGATCAATCGCACACAAAGTGTTCAATAAATTGTCTTTGAGAATTTTATCGCTTTGTGTTCATTGGAAATAAGCAGTACGAATATCTTTGCATTTGATTGATCCGTGAATTAATTGTTGTTGAACAATTTGTGTTCATTATCATTTCATCGGTTTTCATTACGCATATCCGAACTTTTTCGATAGTAAGTTTGGTTAGACGATTCAATTCGGATTGTTTCCGTTGTGCCTGATATTTTTAAAAACAAATTTTTGCCAAGAGTTTTTGGTTTTAAATTTGTGATCTATTCACCCCCTCTAGGTCAAAGTCTACCGTCTAAAAAGTGGTATCAAGAGCTCCGGTTAATTTTGTGCTTGATATTTACTCTTTAGAAGGATGGCTACCGAATCTAAGAGAGCGTACAATAGAGCACCAATTTTCACCAGCGAAAATTCTGGCTATTGGAAGGCTCTTATGCGTATTCACGTCAACTCCGTTGAGAAAGATATATGGGATGATATCCAAAATGGTCCAAATGAAATAACTATGACCAACACGGAAGGTGTTACCGTACCTAAACCGGAAGCACAATGGGATGCTAATGATTGGAAATTGTGATCACATGATTGGAAAGCGAAAAACATTCTCACATCCGCTTTGGGTGTTGATGACTTTTATCGTGTTTCTCATTGTGAGACTATCAAAGCTATGTGGGACACATTAGATACTTCCCACGAGAGAACTAATGATGTTAAACAAGCTATGATTAACACATTAAATCAAGAGTTTGAGCTGTTTTGTATTGAGCATGGTGAAATCATTGCGGATATCCGAAAACGATCCACACATCTCAGAAATCGGTTAAACGCACTAGGTAATCTTGTTTCCAATGAACTTACTACTAACAAAGTTTTGAGGTGTTTAAGTAGGGAATGTCAGCCCAAGGTCACCGTCATCAAAGAGGCAAATGATCTTAAGTCGTTTGATCTCACGACGTTGTTTGGTAAGTTGGAAGAGCATGAGCAAGAGCTCACTTGCTTAGAAAAATAAGAAAAATAATGTGAAAAGAAAGTGAAGAAAGAGAAAAGGAAAGACAAAGAAGAAGGGAAGACGTCCATATCTCTAAATACTTATAGTTCAAGGCCTTCTCATAATGAGCAAAAGGATCGTGAATCTAAAGATGACAACAAATCCGACGAAGAAGATATGAGACTGTTTATAAAGAGATTCAACAAATACATGTTTAAATATGGCAACAAATATCCCGACAAGTACCATGACAAATAAAAAAGGTTATCAGGTTCCTAAAAAAGAAGATGAGAATAAAAAGGGGAAGTCTCGAAGTACTTGTTACAATTGTGGTAAACCCAATCATTTCAAGCCGGAGTGTCCTAAAACCAAGAAAGAAAAGGAAAGGGGTCGTCATAATTTGTCTATAAAATCTAGAAGAGCTTATGCCGCTTGGGAGAGTGAAAGTGATACATCAAGTGATGATAGATCTACCTCAAGTGATAAATCGGCGAAGCTTTTCTATATGGTAAACAACAGAAAGAAAAAAAGGTTGTAATTCACTCTAAACTTCAAGTTTTTCATGATTTAACATTTTCTCAACTTCAAGAATCTTTTGAAAATCTAAAAATACAAGCCATAGATGCTTTCAAAAGATTAACTTCAAATAAACGAATTATTTCACATTTAGAAGCTAAGATTGCAAAAAATAAAAATAATATGGAAGCACTAAGAAAATCTATGTTAGAAATTTTAAAGGATCAAGATGGGGATCTTAAATCTTTGTGGTTTAGTTGTGAAACTTTTCACATTTGCCAAAAGGAGTCAAGGGCTCTTAAAGCTAAATTAGGTAAGACTTTGGAACCTAAGGTTAATTTTGATATAGATACCTCCAAATATGACTTACCATCTTATAATCTTTATCGAAGGTATAATTACGTTAAAAAGGAACCAAATAGAAAAATATTATCTTCTTTTAATTTGTATTGTCACTATTGTTGCAAAAAGGGTCACACCATTGCAAAATGCAAATTTAGGAAACTTTTTGTTCCTAAAGATGCCTTTCAATGGATGCCTAGATGCAACCAAAATTTTACTAATCCCCAAGGACCCAATGAAGATTGGGTACCTAACACTATTTGTTAATCATGCAGGAAAAATGTCGTGACTTTATGAAGAGAGTATGGGATCTCGTTTGTGGAGCATCAAGGCACAACACGGTGACATGTCCTTATTATTTTGATCTTTGTGACTAACAAGGAGGATTGTGTTACCAATCAGGTTAACTCGTAGTGTTTTCTGTAAGTGGTAAAAGTGTGTGAATGATTATGAATGTTATATCCGAGAAGTGTCAGAAATGTATTATGTTCAATAATGTAGGTTTATCTTTAAGAAGACATACTCAAATGCATCAAATTAGGAGTGATCAACCTAAGATGATGAAATATGAGGAGGAGTAAGATAATCGTCATGATTGAACAAGATTGAGAGTCCAACATCAAGGATAATCATTAAGTCAATCACCTATTGGATACATTATTCGTCACACTTTCAAATACTTCTACAAGAAGAAAAGTGGTAAGAGCGTTTTGGTCATGACTGTGTTTGTGGCATGTGTTGCATTTATTTCAACTCTCATTCGAAAGTTCTTCGTGGAGTGCAAGTGCATCCTCTGTCAAGTGTACGGTGAGTTAATATAGTTTCAATCCTTTTTCTTGTTACATACGTAAGTATTTCTTTTACTTGTTTATTTCGTGAAGATATGTGATGAACCATATGTATGATATTTGTGATGTGTGTTTACTTCCAAAATTTTAAATGTGATTGTTGTATGTTGCATCTTATATGTTTATAGTAGCTACTCATAATTGTCTTCATATGTCATCTACATCTTGAAACAACTCTTGCATGAATTTTACTTGATTGCATGATTTAAGAAAACAAACCATAAAAATCAATCAAATGCATGTGTTTCTCATCAAGTTAGGGTGCACGAGTCATTATTGGTCTCTAAAAGTCCATTTGAGTCATTTTTTTTTGTTGTGAAGTCTTCAGGTCGACCTATGTTAATTGAATTCAGCTTTTCTCCTAACTGGTACAGTAGATGTCGACCTAGTCTCGTATAGGTCGACATATGCAAATTAAAATTTTACATTTTTCATAAAACTTACAGTATAGGTCGACACACATTTGTACATGTCATCCTATGATAGTAAATGGACGATTTATTGCATATTTGACTAGAATTCTTCATCTTCCTGCATTCATAGTTGATTCATGAATTTGTTTCAATTGCTATTCAACTTCCAGTCAACCATTGTAACTCTTTTTAGTGTCATTAACTCTCACTATTGATATTCAATTCATTACATTAAATCATTCAACCATTCATGTTCTTGAAACCGTAATTTTCTACATTCCTCATTCCTTATAAATTGTCATATTTTCTCTTCATTCTCAAACACATCACATCATTATCAAATCTCTTTTAGCAGATCCAAATGGCTCCCAAAATTGTGAGAAACAAAAGTGATAAGGGAAAGGTTGTTGCATCTTCCAGCATTCCAGAAAATGTAATGTCTCTAGTTTTGGACAATTGTGTGGCAGAATTCTAAGAAAGGTTTTAGCATCACCTTGTCATGAAGCAACACGTGTGGAAGCCATCAATAGCTAGATGTCTGAAAATTCCTAAAGTTGTTCGAATTTTCGATCACCAGCAGATAAACGACTTTCTGTAGTTGTCGCAAAACTACAACGAGGATCTTGTATGAGTGTTCTATTCTGAATTGCTAGAACGAAGCGGATCTACTTTCAAATTCACAATTGGCAATAAGGTTTATGAGGTTACTGATGATATTTGGAAGAGGTTATTTCATATCATTATATGTGATCCTGATGTTGAGGATGTACCTAATCTGTTGGTAAAGGATGTCCACATTCATATGGATTTGAGTGGAATACTCATCTTAATGAGATGCTCAAAGCCTCTAGGCCAGAGGACTTGATGAAGCTATAGCAGTCAGTCAACTCAAGATGGTTCCAAGAATTCTCTTATGGTTAGTTTCACATGTTTTGCCAAGGGTAGACATTGCAGAAAACCATCTTGTATATATCCTTATCCACAAGATTCGCATCAATTGGCTACACTACTTTTTCTCCTGAATATTCACCGTCAAGGAATGTAATAAAAGTACATCTTTCTGCTACACATGCATGATCTAAAAAATTCTCAACTTCTTCAATTTAGTGTGCCAAACTTGTTGCTCATCTCTCCTGGACCAATTCTAGAATTCTCCCAACATACATTAACAAATATGGGGTACTTCTGAGATGAAGAACATCAATCGTATTACCTCAGGTTGGGGGGAAACATGGACAGAAGGTGTACAACTTTGATGATCCTACATAATTTACTAACTCCACTACTAAGAAACAAGTTGGGGATGATGAACATATGTAAGATGTAGAGCACGTAGTTGTTCAGAGTAATAATGATGCTCATGAAGATCAATCATCCCTCATTTTGCTTCTTCAAAATTTGCTGATCAAACAAGACGCTCAAATGGCACAGCTCCGCAATATTCAAGAATATATGAAGACCCAAGATGCAACCTTTGAGGATTTACATCTTTTGTTACAGAGAAACTGGTCTCTTGGAAGGATGAAATGGATGTGAATACAACCTCTACCATTGCAAGGGTAAACACGTGACTGCCACCAAAAATGAAGATCATCATTACTACACACAATTCTATCAGGAAATATGTGAATTCTTGGACCGTCAATTCAGAAGCGATGGTCAAGGTTTGTTCCATGGAGTGAGGCCTGGAGGTCGTAGAAGACAATGATGTGTAGAGTTTGAGTCATCTTTGTCGTGTGTCTTAGGATTCGTTTCTTGTTGGTCATGAATTTAGTTTTTCGTTTATATTTCCATGCATTTTCATTTATTTTGTTTATATATTTTTTTGCTTTGGTTTATGTAATGATGTAATGCTTGTATTATGATTAATAAAGTTAATAAATATAAGTATTGATGTATGATTTATTAAGGTTTGTGCTATTTACATATGTGTTGTATGTGAGTGCACCTCTTATTTTTTTGCAGTTGTCTCAGTGTAGTATAGATTATATGTGAATTGTGCATCTATGTGATGCTTCTAACAGATTACTTCTTTTTCTCTTTTTAATATTATCAAAGAGGGAGAAGATTATGAACAGGATTATGCACAAATTCAGGGGGAGCTATCAGTGTACAGAAAAAAAACATAATGGCTATAATATTCAAGTTTTGCTATCATCAAAAAGGGGAATTATGTGAGTGAATTCTTCAACTTAGCCATGTTTTAAATGATGTCAAAACTAGGAGTATGACTTAGTGTTTTTGTATATTGAAAAGCCATTTTAGCCTTAGGATGCACAATTGCCTTAGTCTTTTTGCATACAAATGTTTTTGAAAAGCCTTAGGCATGCCATACACATCAAAAACCAAGTTATATGTGTAAGCACAATTGCATAAGCCGACCTATACGAGTTCAGGTCGACCTATAAAAGTTTTTGCTTTAGTACAGGCCGACATATAGATCTTATAGGCTGACCTCCATGCTCCAATATTAAAGCCTACGGATTTTATCCATAGGTCGCCATATTTAGGCTGACCTGAACACTTTGACAGGCCAACCTATTGCTTTCATAGGCCAACCCTTAGCCTTAAAAAACTCAAATTTTGTTTTTCATCTTATTTTTTCTTGCATCCTTTTTTCCTAATTCCACACACACACACACACACACACACACACACACACACACATAGACATATATATATATATATATATATATATATATATATATATATATATATATATATATATATATATATATATATATATATATATATATATATATATATATATATATATATATATATATATATATATATATATATATATATATATATATATATATATATATATATATACACTCATACATGCACCTTTTTCTAGTAAGGTACTGGTGAATTACCTAAACGAAACTAGATTACAAAGCATTCTCATCATCTTCAATCTCTCTTCTACGAATACACACAATTGAACTATAAATAATCATTTTTTGATTGAGTGACCATCTAGATTATGGTTGATAACATCCAATTAGGTTGGTGTAACCGAGAATATTGGATTGGGATCTTTGTGTGTTTTAAATAAGAAAACCAAGGTGGGCTTTTCCTTCAAGATAATTAGGATTTGATGGTTTTGGACAAGAGCACGTCAACACGGATTCGACCGAGTGAAGGCCTTGGGATAATGTGGTTTCCTTGCAAGGGAGTAGCGCAAGATGGTGAATCGTGTTCGAGAATCTTGGGTTCAACTAGTGTGTGCTCAGGATAATCAGAGGATTGTATCTGCATTGTTGGTGACTTGATCAAGCTTTAATCAAGGGTTTGGAGGTGGTTGAATAAACAACAAACCATAGGGTTTGTGGGGTTACAGTTCTTCACCTCATGTATAAACATTTTTTGCAAATATAAGGTTAATTGCAAGTATCTCAACTCGATTTCAGATTGAGGGAAGACGTACCCATAACGAGTCCGATTGGGAAACTTCCAAAACTAATCTTTGTGTCTCTTTATCACTCTATTTATCTATTTATTTAATTGTTTTGATTAATTTGATTGGAAATTGTTTTCAACTATCTTTTGAAGTGTTGTTGTTGACATAGTCATAATCACTTTGATTGTGATTGGCTTTTAACATTAACAAAACAAATAGAATTTCTAAACGTGATCAACCGCACACAAAGTGTTCGATAAATTGTCTTTGAGTATTTTTATCGCTTTGTGTTCATTGTAAATAAGCATTACAAATGGCTTTTCATTTGATTGATCCCTGAATTAATTTTTGTTGAACAATTTGTGTTCATTATCATTTCATCGGTTTTTATTACGCATATATGAGCTTTTAGATAGTAGGTTTGATTTGACGATTCGATTCGGGTTGTTTCCGTTGTGTCATATATTTTTTAAAACAAAATTTTCCCAAGAGTTTTTGGTTTTAAATTATTGATTTATTCACCCCCCCCCCCATCTATATGGAAGCCTATCGTGTAACACTTGTGCCCATGAGGGATGGTTCCTAGTTCAACCAAGAGCAAAGACATTTCTTAATTACTCTTGTTTCTGAGCATGAAATTAAAACCACCTATCGTGTAACACTTGTGCCCATGAGGGATGGTTCCTAGTTCAAAATTAAGTGACTTCTGGAAATTTTGATATCCAAAAAAAGTTTCAATAAAATGATGAAATACCTAAAATAACATTTTAAGAATAACTATTCAAACTAAATTTTCATTTGAAATTTTAAAGAAAAGTTTCTTTGTAATTTTTTTTACACAAAATTATGTTACACTTTAAAAATCATTTAAAAAAAAATCTTCAAAACAAACAGACCCTTAGCATATCATTTAGAATTCATCATATTTTATTATACTTTTTTTTGTCGTCCACAAAATCTATGAAAAAGACTCGATAAAAGTGTTGAAAGAGAAGTCACACCGAATAGATGAATCCTTATATCCGTCAAGGACACTTGATCACACCCTTCATCACATCTCTCATTGTTGATATCTGATAAAAAAAAACATTCGCTAAAGGTGTCGAATCACATGTGGGCGGTTTTAACCCCATACCAAATCGTGTCATTTTAGGTATCACTAAGTAACTGACTTGAATGCTTGAGTGTTAACCTTACAGGCTCACTCCTTCTTTGTCATATTGATAGCTCATTCCACCGTACGAGGACATCATTTCACCACTTCCCTACACATTTTTGGTTCCCAAACAGAACAATGGCGTTGCTTATTGGAATCGACCCTTAATTCTTATTGTTTTCCCATAAAAACCATTGTATCTCGACCAAAGACTCGCTACTACAAATGATACAATTCATGATAAAAATTTCATCTCAACTAATTAAAAACTAATGTCAAATACCTTGGAGCGCAACCTTTTAATTTTTTTAAAAATAAAATATGTTCCCTCGGTTTTTTGGTTCAACTAACAGAAAATGTTGCTCAGGGTTTGAGATTCGATTCCCATCTTCTGCAATTTCGTATTTTATTTAGAACCAAAATGACACTCTTATTTTATTTATTTTTTTTAATTATAATATAAACCATTTAGTCTAAAGTCAAAAAGTGGGTGGACGGATAGAATTTTCACTGAATTGCTTGAATTGTTGCAAGAAATGCTTCCAGAAGATAACACGTTGTCGAACCACAATTATGAGGCCAAGAAGATATTTTGTCCAATGGGTTGGACTATGTCAAAATACATGCAGGTCATAATGATTTCATATTATACTGGAAAGAGTATGAAAACTTGAAGGAGTGTCTGAGGCGTGGAGAGCCACGCTACAAGTGTAAGGACAGTGATGCTGAAGATGATAATGGTATAACCAAAAAGAGTGTTCTTGCCAAGGTGATGTAGTACCTACTAATAACTCAAAATTTAAAGAGATTGTTTGCTAATGTGAATGAAGAAAAGAATACAAGATATAAAACAAATGAAAGAATATGTGATGGAAAAATTTGCCATGTAGCTGATTTATTACAATGGAAGAAAATTGATTCGTTGTTTCTAAATTTTGCGGTTGAGCCAAGGAACCTTAGGCTTGGACTTGCCACAAACGGAATGAACTCATTTGGTAATATAAGTACTAACAATACTTCATGTCATGTTTTTCTCATAATTTACAACATATCTTCATGGTTGTGCTGAAGTGCAAATATATGATGTTATCAATGATGATTTTAGGTCCCAAAAAACTAGGAAACGACATAGATGTGTTTTTAACTCCATTGATTGAATATTTAAGAGTTTTGTGGGAGGAAGGCATTGATGTTGATGATGCATATATGGTGATAATTTTAAGATGTGTGTCATATTATTTTGCATAATCAATAACTTTCCTGCATACGGTAATTTGTTTGGATACAACTTTAAGGGACATAAAGTGTGTCCTATTTGTGAAGATGATACATGATCCCACTAACTATAAAATAAAAGAGAAATTGTTTACCTTGAGCATCAAAAATTTCTAAGATCCAATCATCTATATCGTAGATTACAGAAGGCATCTAATGGATAACATGAGTTTGATATCACTTCTAAGTCCTTAAACAGTGAGAAAGTTTATAAAAGACAACAACACATTCATATTGTCTTTGCAAAGAACCAAAAAGGTCCCGTGGAAAAAAATTGAAAAAAGAGATTGGTGTTCTTTGATCTTCCATATTGATTTAGCCTCGGTGTAAGACACTGTCTTGATGCGATGCATGTGGAGAAAAATGTGTGTGATAGTTTGATTAGAACATTTCTCAACATTAAATGTGATGGTTGCAAGACAAAAGATAGTAAGAATTCTCGTCTAAATATGGTGGTGATGGGTATACGAAAAGAGTTAAACCAATAAAAAATGAAAAATTGAACATATTTGTCCCCAACATGTCACACTCTGTTTAAAAGAGCAAAAAAAAATTGCGATTATTTGTAAGGTATCAAAGTTCCACAAGGTACTCATCAAATGTGAAGAAATTTGTGTCAATAAAAGATCTCTAATTAGTTGGCTTAAAATGTCATGATTGTCATGTCTTGATCCAATAACTTCTACCAAAAAGTGTAAGAGTTATTCATGGCTGAAAATCAAGATTTTAATTTTGAAACCCCTTCTTTTGTGACACGTGTGCGTCTCTCATCTAATTAAAATGATTCAGAGGATATACATGTTATTCGTTATGATCATCAAGAAGGGATATGAGAGAATTAGTAAGTAAATATTTTATATGATTCAGTAATATATATTTATTCATTTTACATTTGTATACTTTTTGCTAATATTAATTTTTTTTACAACATGTAGAGTTGTCGAAGGATACCATATGTTGCATGGTTTTAGAAGTAAAAGGCTGAACTTTTTTGTGACATTCTTATATGCTTATAAATTATTTATGTTAGTTGTAGTTATTGATGCATATTGATGATGTTGAACTTTGAATATTATTGTTGTTTTTGGTGTTGTTGAGATTGAAGTTTGAATGTCATTGTTGTGTTGTTGTTGTTGTTGTTGTTATTGTTGAGATTGAATTTTGAATATTGTTGTTGTAAGCAAAGTTAATCTTGTTTTTGATAATAGCATCGTTGTTGTTGAGATTAATGGTTTGAAGATTTAATGTTGTTTTTGTTATTGATTGTCCTAATTAGTTTCAAATATAGTTCAAATTATAGATGCTTAACAACTAATTATAAAACTCACAGAAGAAAACTTTTAGACAACCGTTCAAAAAATTCCATTTTGGTTTTTGTTTTTGTTGGTTCATTATTTGTCTTTGTTTTGTTCTAAAAAGAGAATGTGTGTGTCACTTTGTCTTTGCAATTGGTGTAAACCATGAAAACTTTTGTGTATAAGAATGTTTATGTTTTATAAATGAGAAATTTAGGTTCTGTTTAAAATAATACAAGTTAAAACGAAAATAAATAAAAAATGTAAAAACAAAGTTTTTTTCCTCGGTTGTGTTACTAATCAAAGGTAGTAAGACTACGCCTATTATCTTGGTGATCAGTATAACAGAGGGAGAAAATGGGGTGCGCTATCCAATTTTGAAAATACAAAGAGTATTGTCACTGGAGATCAAACCCATGACCATTATGACTTTTTCCTTAGTGTATGAACAACTGAGGAGAAAAATAACACACTTTTCATGACGTCCTTTGTTAACTCGCCTAAGATACAAAGGTTAAATCTCATTTCTAACTAAGATAAAAGGTGTTTTACGTAGTAGTGACCGCAAATTATCGATCTTGTTCTCTCGAATCACCAATCACTGATCTTCTTCTCTCAGATCACTGATCTTTGACAGAATAGAATATTAGAAATTTGAGTATGATAATCCTGGATAACTTCGAGGAATCGTGTTCATACACTTTCCGAACAAAGTATTTCGACCCTATTATTTGCCTGGGTTCACGAAATCTTTGTGGGGATAATTCTTGAAGAACAATCTGCTTCTGGCAATAGAGAATATATCAGGAATGTAGAGAAAAAGTATGGTATTCGTTATTTATTTTTTTTGTGAATTCAAACTGAGGCCAAATGACTCCTTATATAAGAGGTTTAATAACAGAAACCGAAAAGACACAACTGTTCAACAAATTTGGAACGGGTTCAACTGTTCAGAAAACTTTCGAACGGGTTCAACTGTTCAGAAGGCTCTGCCCCTTGGAACCCCACGGGGCGCTGCCCCGCACCCCACTAGGGGCTTCGCCCCTTGAAACCCCAGCGGGGCGCTGCCCCACACCCCGCCAGGGGATTCGCTCCTTGGAACCCCTTTTCAATTATTCACATTCAATTACATGTTGGCTCGACGAGCGTGCACTCCGCACTACCCTAACTCATTTCCAAACTTAACGCATAATTGCATCGGCCTACAATAAATCGCATTACTACTAAAATACATTGATGATACTAAAATCACCAACATAGAACAAATAGTTAATGTTGCATTGGTAATGTAAAATGATTTAAAATTTATGATAATTTTTTTATAAAGTAATTTATAATTTTAGATGGAGGAAGTAATCCATAATAAATACTTTTTTATTTATTATTAATTTAAATTTATTAAATAATTAATATATATTTAATTTATATAATGATAAAATAAATTTTTTATTTAGTAAATTTAATGTACATTTAAAGATTAAATTTATTATTCAATAAATTTAAAATAATATTGCAACTTTGATCTCCATATTTTATTTCATTAAATAATTCGTATATACTTAATCTATATAAAGATCAAATAAATTTGTTATTTAATAAATTTAATATATATGTAATGATAAATTATTTATTTAATAATTTTAAAATAAAATTGCCGCGTTGATCTCCTTATTTTGTCTCATAAAACAGTCCATCTATAAACTTTTTTAGTTCCCTTTAAATTTTTTATACTTAAAATTAATGTTTTGTCTATTTTTAAAAGACATATCACTTATAAAATATGATAAATTATTATATAGAAATATTTGTATAACTTTAAAGATACAATATGTATGTTATATGTCATTAAAAAATTGGCACGTCGTCAATTTTAAGTATAAAATGGTAAAAATATATCATAACTCATTTGTAGACCTTGAAAGATAAAAAAAACTAAGTTACATTTTATTAAAAAAATATATTAATTTTGAATGCAAAAATGTGAGATGAAAATCAAAATTATTTAAATTTAAAATATGAAGACTATTTTCATAAATGAGATAAAACATGAAGATTTAAAAAATAATATTTATTTATAATAGTAATACGCATAAGATATACTCCCTCAATTGAAAATTATTGGTCCTAATTTTAAAATTTTCATATTTCAATTATACATTCTAATTAATATTTTTAATTTGTTACTTTGAAATAATTTGTTAAAATCACCACTTTTACTTTGAAATAATTTGTTAAAATCACCTCTTTCATTTTTTTTATAATATATGTGAAAGTGTCACAATTATTTTAAAATTGAGAGAGTATATTTTAGTATAAATTTTATAACTCTTTAAATTTTTTTAATTGTTTGAATTGATTGATTTAATGAATTATTTGATTTTTAATGAATAATAATTAAATAGAAGTGTAAAAAGTGACGTCAAATAAATTCAGCGGGAAAACTAACTTTTTTAAATATAGACTTCAAATAAATTTTCATGTGTTCCGCATTTGTTTGGACATGAATACTTTAAGAATCAGTGGGAAAACTAACTTTTTAAAAAAATTTGATTATTTAGATTAAAAAAATTCGTGTAATGTCTCCCCTTTTTCAAAGTGTAAAATGAATAAAGATGAAAAGTGAGTTGTAGAAACTTTTGAAAGAGACTTTTTGGTTACCCTAATAAATGATGACCCCACAATGGCCGGTGGATACCCTAATAAATCATGACCCTGGAAGCCTGAAACCAAGTCTCTGCCGTTTTATTCAACTTTTTATTTTCATCATCAAACTTCATGCATGCTTTTGTTCTTAACAAATTTCAATACTTTGTCAAAACGAAATACAACATTCAATACAAATTTTTCAATTTGATTTATAGTAGTAAGAACTCTTTCAATCTAAATTATTTAACAAATGAATATAGTAATAAATTTGTCAATATTTTATGTTATTTTTATAGATAGGAGAGAGAAGTTAAAATTATGCTTTTCAAATATAAATTTAATGGAAATATTATTGAAAGAAAACCAACAATGCATGTAAAAGTTTGGAAGTCTTATAAAAATGGACTACATATATAAAAACTGAATATTATAATTAGGAAGTATTATTTTTAATTATGAGATTTTATTAATTCACAAAAATTTAAATAAAATAAAAGATAATTTTTTTTATCAAATTAATCTTTATTTTTTGGTCAAGCCAATTAATACTACGTTTTTAGTGTTGATATATTTCTCATAGATACTATAAATTTAATGGATGGTTTATGAGTGCTGAATATGATATAATTAAATGAACACTTAAAAACTATAATTAATATTATACTGTCAAGGTTGGCATTAATATGCAAGGCACAAGGAGAATATCTATGTTCAAGTTCCTTAATTGGTTAACTTAGGATCCAAGTGGTCAGTAATAGTTGGCATATGGATGTGACTGGCAAGCCTATGTAGACACTTTGGACCAAACTGCATAGGCTTTAACCTATTCTTAAACAAATGACTAGGAGGTACACTGATGTCCAGAATCAAATCATTTAAGTTAGGCAAGAGTTAAGCCAAGCCCAAGAGAATCTCCAACAAAACTTATTTGATGAGCAAACCATTGAGCAAGTAAGGTTATGTACAGATAAAATCATTCAATTGAATCAAGTAGAGGAAAATATTATGAGATAAAAGGTTAAAGTTACTTGGTTGCAGCTAGGTGATAATAATAATAATAATAATAATAATAATAATAATAATAATAATAATAATAATAATAATAATAATAATAATAATAATAATAATAATAATAATAATAATAATAATAATAATAATAATGCATACTTCCATGCTTTTGTGAAGGAAAAGAACAAGCATAAAGGGTTGTATAATATGAATTTTCTGAATGGTGATTTACTTAGTAATCAAGAAGATATTGAGACAGAGATTGTAGAATTTTATAGCAGGCTGGTAGGCACAAACTCATCTAACTTAAAAGGCATTGATGTTCCTATAGTGAGAATAGGGAAGACTTTATCTAGGGAGGATGCACATCAACTTATCAGGCTTGTTGATGATAACGAAATCTGGAAAGCCCTTAATAGTATAGGAAATAACAAGGCTCCCGACATTGATGGCTTCAATGCTTACTTCTTCAAAATAGCTTGGCAGATTATGAAAATTGATGTTAAAGCCGCTATTAGGGAGTCTTTTTTATAACAACGTGTATAAGGCTAGAATAGCTTGGAAGATTATGAAAACGGATGTTAAAGCTGCTCTTTGATCAATTTGATCCCTAAGACCCCTGAAGCTAAAACAGTTAAGGATATGAAACCAATATCTTTCTGTAGCACTATGTACAAGATCATCTCCAAAATATTAACTACGAGAGTTGGTAAAGTTATTGGAAATATTATAGAAGACATTCAATCAGCCTTTGTACCTGGCAGAACTATTCATGATAACATCATGCTTGCTCAAGAATTGGTAGGAGGATATAGCAGGAAACAGATCTCCCGCAGGTGTATGGTCCAACTAGATATTCAAAAAGCATATGATACTGTGGAATGGTTGCTTTGACTCATATTATGCAAGAGATGGAAATCCCTCAGGTGTTCAATAACTGGGTTATGGATCATGTGTCAACTGTATCCTACAGATTCTCAATCAATGGTACTTCATCTAGACTTTTGAAGGCAATGAGAGGGATGAGGCATGGAGATCCCATCTTCCCCTTCTTATCTGTGATCATTATGGAATATTTGTACAGGATCCTCAAAAGCTTACAATCTAATCCTAATTTTAATTTCCACCCAAAATGTGAGAAATTAAAGATCATTAACTTGTTCATTGGAGATGATATCCTATTATTTGCTAGGGGATACATTGGGTTTTTGCAGTTGATAATGGAGAAAATTCAATTCTTCTCTGATGCCACTAGTTTATATATTAGCAGTCTTAAAAGCAGGTTTGGCTGTTGTTTGATGCCTTTTAGATATTTAGGGGTTCCCTTAGATAGCAAAAAAGTTCCTGTTAATAATTGCCAACCCCTCATTGAAAAGATGATGCAAATATTGAATCACTGGAGTACAAGGCTTTTATCTTATGCTAGTAGATTCCAATTAGTTAGAAGTGTTCTTTTCTCTATCGTTAACTATTGTATGCAGATTTTTCCTCTATCTAAGAAGGTTATATCTCATGTGGAAGGTCTTTGTAGAAGGTTCCTATGAACTAGTAAGGATAATAGAAGTAGGAAGACGCCTATATCATGGGATCATGTGTCAGATCCCATTTTTGCTGGAGGTAGAAACATCATATCACTGATTGAGTGGAATAAAGCGACACTTGGTAAAATGCTTTGGAACATTTGAACTAAGAAAAATCTCTTGTGGTTCCAATGGCTGCAAACATATTATATGGAAGGTGTGGATGTAAAAGATTACCAACCTGCACATCATTGCTTGTGGATTGTGAAGGCTATCTTCAAAAATAAGGATATGATGATTAATTCTGAATCTTGGCAGAATTTTCAGGTCAATGAAAAGTACATTACTAGCATTATATGTAGGTCCTTGCAAGGGGATAAACCTAAAGTGGATTGGAGAACCTTATTTTATGGAAACCTTGATAGGCCTAGTGGAATATTTACCTTGTAGATGGCTTTCCAGAATCGTCTTATGACCAAAGATAGGCATACAAATGTGACTGTCGCTACTCGAAAAATGCAACGACGGAGAGGCGGAATGAAAGATAGAAGAGTCGCCACCGAACTTTATTTATCCCATGAGGGGAAGGGAAAACATCGAGAACACCTTAAGAAAGAAATGGATAAGATGGTCTTGCGACCAAAGGATGGGTTCGGAAGCCGGTTATGCGAAGGGAAGGTATTAGCATCCCTCGCATCCATCGTAATCAATGGGAACCATTTGTTTGTCTACGTGTGATGATATCTGCTAAATATTATTGCTTAAAGAGTGTTCTAAAGGGATAGAGAAGGGTTAGAAATAGGGGAAAGAGAGGTAGCAGGGGGAGAAAAGACTCGGTAGGACTTCGCGGTCCTAGGCCTACGTATTCTCAACAGATATGAGAAAGTCAGAGTCAACGTAGTTCAGGGAACTACGAGTAGAAAAAGGGGAATGTGCTCGCCAAGACATCGCCGCCTTGTGCCTACGTATCCTCATCTGATATGAGAAATCAGAGAAAACGTAGTTTGGAATAACTACGAATAAAGGAAAAAGTGTGCTCGCCAAGACATCGCCGTCTTGTGCCTACGTATTCCCATCTGGTATGAGAAATCAGAGTAATGTAGTTCGTGATAACTACGGATAAAGGAAAAAATGTGCTCACCAAAACATCGTCGTCTTGTGCCTACGTATTCCCATCTATTATGAGAAATCAGAGCAACGTAGTTCGTGATAACTACGGATAAAGAAAAAAATGTGCTCACCAAGACATCGTTGTCTTGTGCCTACATATTCCCATCTGGTATGAGAAATCAGAGCAACGTAGTTCGTGATAACTACGGATAAAGGAAAAAGTGTGCTCGCCAAGACATCATCGTCTTGTGCCTACGTATTCCCATCTGGTATGAGAAATCAGAGCAACATAGTTCGTGATACTACAAAAAGAAGAAAAAGTGCGATCGCCAAGTCATCATCGTCTTGTGCCTACGTATTCTTATCTGACATGAGAAATCAGAGTAATGTAGTTCGTGAAACGGGTAACAGGTGTTTTTATGGATGATGTTAACGTGGCGCATTCTAGCAGCTTAGATGTATTGTTGCTGGCTCATTGGAGACTTAGGCGTTACCTGTTTGCGGTAGAACGGACGTAACATATCCTTTTTGAAAAGATTAATTTCGCCTATCGAGGCAATATGTCACACTTGATTTGTGGAATTGTTTTAGGGGTGAAATATGTCATCGGATAGTAACCCCTTGCGGGTAGTACCCAATTGTTTATCTCAAAGTTTTATTATGAAAATGGTGTGGTGAATACAAGCGTCTTCGTATTGAAAGACGAGTATCGGGACCACATACCCTACAGTGAGTATCCTGATACTCGGAGAGGAAGAAGTCTACACTCAATCCTCTCTCTTTAGTTCAATACAAAGAGAACTTCATTCTCTTATTAAAGATGTTTTTGATCTTGAATGGTAAGTGCTTTACGACAGTGAACCCTAACGGTAATGTCAATTACTCAGAATATGAGAAGGCCTACGTATAACCACTCCACGACCACTCAAGTTTATTGTGAAAAGAAGTTTGAAAATGCACTCGGTACGAGACCGAGGTTTTAAGATAAAAAGTGTTTCGGAAAGAAGTTTTGAAAAGATATGGAAAAGATAGAAGGTGAATACGAATATAGTCGCGTCTTCATATTGAAAGACGAGTATCGAGACCACACACTCTATAATGAGTATCCTGAGACTCGGAGAGGAAGAAGTCTACACTCAATCCTCTCTCTATGGTTCAATACAAAGAGAACTTCACTCTTTTATTAAAAATGTTTGATCTTGAATGGTAAGTATTTTACGAAAGTGAACCCTAAAGGTAATGTCAAGCACTCGGGATAGGAGAAGGCATACGCCTAACCACTTCACGACTATTCGAGTTTTGTTGTGAAAAGAGTTTGAAAAATGCGCTTGGTACGAGATCAAGGTTTTAGAAGAAAAGTGTTTTGAAAAGAAGAAGATGGTGAATTGGTTTGAAAGTTGGTTGAGAAAATCCGCTTGACGTTGGATCAAGGGTTTGACTAGTATTCGCGTGCAAAAGCGTGGTGGAATGGAAGTGGGTTTGAAAATGGCTTGATGACGAATCGAGAATTAGTTTGAAAACAGGTATTCTAGTCCCTGGGGGTGCTCCTAGACGATAAGCCGCAGTCAAAGAAATACGAAATACATACATCGGAAATGGGAAAGGGGTATATGCAAATTACACGGGATTGCACGAAAATAAAGTCTCATTGTCAGGTAGCCCAAGAGAAAGTCATGTGTGTGCAATGTGTCCTAAGCTACGCCTTTGAGCAAAAGTCGGGCACAACTTCATGCTTGAGTTCCTAAAAATGTCTAAAGGTCCGTCACTCGGATAAACAAACAACAGTCCACCAATTTTGAGTTTTATGGTTTCGATAATTTATTATGTGTTTTTGAAAGAATGTACAAGTTTAAGAGATGAATATATACATGATAAATATTAACAGGTATATAATAATATGTACAAGAATATAATGACTGAATTTAAAGCAGTTGATATTTGACAGAAAGTAAAGTTAGTCGTTAGTTTTGTTAGTGAATTGAATTGGGACGAAATGTAATGCTAAATCGTCGTAGCTCGACTTATGATGGAAGTCGGACTGTAGGAGGTCGCATAAATTGATATCCGTGCAAAAGCAAGATAGAGAAATGATATTGAGGATCATTCTCCGATTTAATCGTGTCGCACAGACCAGAAGAGGTGGGATCTCGTCTTAATCGCAAAAATTATGTCGAATAATCGAAGGTAGCCTATCACGATCCCAAAGTAAAGAAAATGGCTCAAATGGTCATTTTCCATAGATTTAAAATTACGAAGGTTATCGACTTCGGTAAAGTGACGCTTATGAATAAAAGACTTCATAGATCGAGAAAGTTTAAATAAAATCGAAAATTAAGAAGAAATGAGGAGAGAGAAAAGGAAGGTGGTCTCGGATCCAACATTATTTATCAATAGTTTTGACTAGTAACGATTTACAGAAGTCTCGTCATCGACCGAAACAATGAAAAGAAATGAAAATGAAATTTTTGATTGAGAAAAACATATTCCAAGTTAAAAACTTAAGAATTAGAAAGGAAAAATATTGAAAAAAATAAAGAACTAATTTGTATAAATATATTAACAATCTTAAAACTATTTAAAAATATATGAAAATCTAAAAACTAATTTAAAGACTAATATATTAAAAATCTTTAAAAAAAAAACTATTATAACAAGTATATTACAATTCTAAAAAAAAATAGTTTATAAAATAATTACTCTAAAATCTATTTAGGAAAAAAATATTAACTCCAACAAAATAATTATAAAAAAAAAGATTTTAAAATTCTAAAATTAGGTTATAACCATATATAAAAATCCCTAAAAACCAAATTATAAAATAACATTAACAAATCCTAAAAAACTAAATTATATATATAAAAAAAATTTATTAACAAAAAAAAAGGAGGTGGACCGAGTCATATTGGGGTGTTGCTCGGAATTTCCCAAAATTTCGTGGGCCTAAGCCCATTCACCACAAAAAGGGTTGGTTGTGTTGTTTTTGGTTAGTGTAATGTTGGACGTGGTTTTGTTGAATGTTTGACAATGTTATTCATACTTTTGAGTTCTCAAAGCATCTCTTTCACCCTTTGTGTTGTTAAAGTTTTACACTCCAAGTAGGAATGCCCAGACTTCAGCTCTTACTCTGGGACCAACACCTCCACTGTGCACTCTTTTCAGGGGCTTAATTCCACCATCACGGAGTCTACCATCTTTTGTAAACAACATTTTCCATTGTGAGGTGAAAGGGCATGTTTTATTTTCCTACTGGCACCGTAGAAAATGACAGCGACAATAGTGATGCCGACGAGGGCTGTGAAGACAAACGCCGGAGTAGAGTTCGTTTGCGTAGCGGATTGGCTTGTGGGTTTCAGAAGGTTTGTTGAGGAAACGACGGCGGAAATATGGGTTTGACGGTGGGTTGAGTTGTTGTGGAGTGCGCGAGGATGATGGTGATGCAGTAAGTTGAATAAAGAGAGGAAGATAAGTTGGCTGAAGGTGATGAAGGATAATGGAGGTTGGGTTATTGAACGAAGGCGGAAGAGGCAAGTGGGTATGAGGTTTTTGCGGAAAAATGGGAGAGAGCTATTTGAACGAAGAAGAAGATGAGGGTTGAAGGCAGAGGAAGAGAATAGGGGTTCTTTAGTGTGAAACAGCGACTAGGTCTCTCCTTGAGAGAGATGATGATGAATAGTCCAAAAGGGGTTGCGCTAGGGTTTCCAAATGTAAGAGATGATGAATAGTGCATTGGACCCTTTATATTCAGCAACGTGTCCCATTTCCATTTTTTAATTTTTCTGTTAATTTTGCATTAATTTTAATTAACTAAACTAATTCCTAATTCCTAAACAAATTAACTGATAATTAACGAATGAAACTTAAACCTATTTTAAAACTAAATCCTAATTCTAAAATAGAAAGATTTAATCTAAACTAATTATAAATAATTAAATAATCTAATTCTAATTAACTTCTAAATCTAACCCTAAAAAAACTAATTCTATTCTAATATAATCTAAACTAATTAAATTCTATTTTTAAAATCTAATTGAAAAAACTAATTCTATTCTGTTAAAAATTCTAATCTAATTTCTAAAATTAAAATTCTATTTTCCTAAATTAATTTCTAAATTAAAAATCTAATTCTATTTTACTAAATTAAATTCTAAATCTAAGATTTATCTAAATTCTAATTCTATATTACTATTATATTATTAACAAACAAAAATAATATATGTACAAAATATTAATGTTTTGAAAATAAAAAAGGTTGAAAACTAAAAATGGAATTAATATTTACAAAATTAACATCCTTAGGCCACGTGCCACGCTCCCATTGGGCAAAATAACAGAGATTTGGAAAAATCACCCAATCATGGGTGGGCACGTGTCTAAATGGCATGAAACTCGATGATTTGATTCAAAGAAAACTCCTGATCTCGTGTCTAAAAAAAACAGTGCAAAATTGGATCACGAACTATGACCTAATGAAAATGCATATGAGTGCGAAGCAAAAACTAGTCAAAGTTAGAAAAAAGCGAGGGCAAATTTTGGGGTACAACAGTGACTGGCAGGCCTATGCAGACACTTTGGACCAAACTGTATAGGCTTCAACCTATTCTTAAAAAAATGACTAGGAGGTACACTGATGTCCAGAATCAAATCATTCAAGCTAGACATGAGCTAATCCAAGCCCAAGAGAAGCTCCAACACAACTTATTTGATGAGTAAACCATTGAGCAAGTAAGGTTATGTACAGATAAAATCATTCAATTGAATCAAGTAGAGGAAAATATTTTGAGATAGAAGGTTAAGGTTACTTGGTTGCAACTAGGTGTTCATAATAATGCACACTTCCATTCTTCTGTGAAGGAAAAAAACAAGCAGAAAGGGTTGTATAGTATGAATTCTCTGAATGGTGATTTACTTAGCAATCAAGAACATATTGAGACAGAGATTGTAGAATTTTATAGCAGGTTGGTAGGCACAAACTCATCTAACTTAAAAGGCATTGATGTTCTTACAGTGAGAACATGGAAGACTTTGTCTAGAGAGGATGCACATCAACTTATCAGGCTTGTTGATGATAATGAAATCTGGAAAGCGCTTAATAGTATAGGGAAAACAAGGCTCCAGGAATTGATGGCTTCAATGCTTACTTCTTCAAAATAGCTTAGCAGATTATGAAAACTGATGTTAAAGCTGCTTTTATGGAGTTTTTTTTATACCAGCAACATGTACAAGGCCATTCACTGTTCTTTGATCAATTTGATCCCTAAGACCCCTGAAGCTAAAACAGTTAAGGATATGAAACCAATATCTTTCTGTAGCACTATGTACAAGATCATCTCCAAAATATTAACTGTGAGACTTGGTAAAGTTATTGGCAATGTTATAGAAGACACTCAATCAGCCTTTGTACTTGGCAGAACTATTCATGATAACATCATGTTTTCTCAAGAATTGGTGAGAGGATATAGTAGGAAACAGATCTCCCGCAAGTGTATGGTCCAACTGGATATTTAAAAAGCATTTGATACTGTGGAATGGCTGCTTTGACTCACATTATGCAAGAGATGGAAATTCCTCAGGTGTTCAATAATTGGGTTATGGCTTATGTGTCAACTGTATCCTACATGTCCTCAATCAATGGTACTCCATCTAGACTTTTGAAGGTAAGAAGAGGGATGAGGCGGGGAGATCCCATCTCCCCCTCTTATTTGTAATCATTATGGAATATTTGTACAAGATCCTCGAAAGCTTACAATCTAATCCTGATTTTAATTTCCATCCAAAATGTGAGAAATTAAAGATCATTAACTTGTTCTTTGCAGATGATATCCTATTATTTGCTAGGGGATAGATTGGGTCTTTGCAGTTGATAGTGTAGAAAATTCAATTCTTCTCTGATACCACCAGTTTATAATTAGCAGTCTTAAAAGCAAGTTGTATATAGGTGGTGTAGATGAGGATACTATAAGAGTTTTACATCGGGAAACAAGTTTGGCTGCTGGTTTGATGCCTTTTAGATATTTAGGGGTTCCCTTAGATAGCAAAAAACTTTATGTTAGTAATTTCCAACCCCTCATTGAAAAGATGATACAAATATTGAATCACTAGAGTACAATGCTTTTATCTTATGCTGGTAGATTTCAATTAGTTAGAAGTGTTCTTGTCTCTATTGTTAACTATTGGATGCAGATTTTTCCTCTGTCTAAGAAGGCTATATCTCATGTGGAAGGCCTTTGTAGAAGGTTCCTATGGACTGGTATGGATAATAGAAGTAGGAAGACGCCTATATCATGGGACCATGTGTATGATCCCATTTTTGCTGGAGGTAGAAACATGATATCACTAGTTGAGTGGAATAAAGTGACACTTGGTAAAATGCTTTGGAACATTTGGACTAAGAAAAATATCTTGTGGATCCAATGGCTGCAAACATATTATATGAAAGGTGTGGATGTAAAAGATTACCAACCTGCACATCATTTCTTGTGGATTGTGAAGGCTATCTTCAAAAATAAGGATATGGTGATTAATTCTGAATCTTGGCAGAATTTTCAGGTCAATGAAAAGTACATTACTAGCATTATGTCTTGGTCCTTACGAGGGGATAAACCTAAAGTGGATTGGAGAACCTTATTTTATGTAAACCTTGCTAGGCCTAGTGGAATATTTACCTTGTGGATGACTTTCCAGAATCGTCTTATGACCAAAGATAGGATGCATAATCATGGGATGGATACTGATTGGTTGTCCGTATTCTGTCAATTGCAGGAAAGTTGCCAGCATGTGTTCTTCGAGTGTGCTTGTACTAAGAAGGTTTAGAAGCAAGATCTGGCTGATTTTGGGGTGGATCATAATCCTGACGGATGGCATACTGAGTTGCAGTGGATCCTCCATACAACCTATGGCAAAGGGAGCCAGACCAAAGTTATGAAAATGGCCATAGTTGAGACCATGTACCATGTGTGAAACATTAGAAATAAGAAAGTTTTTTAAAATTGTAGTAGAGATGTGTTGAATAGTAAACACATTAGAGAAGTCATACTTTTGAAAATTGAAGGGAATGAAACGTTGATAGACTATTACAATAGGCTTTAAATTGGTTTTCTTGTCTTTTTGAGTCGTCTTGTGGCTTGGATCGTTGTGTATTGTTTTTTTTAGCAATAATATTTTTCCTTATTTCAAAAAAAGAAGTTAAATATGCATTCATTTTAAAATTTTTTATTTATTTTCTATAGATTAATTTGAGCCAAAATGTGGATATTTTTTCTGCCTAGGATTTAAATCTTAAATTTTATCTAGACCAAAAAAAAAAATAGATATCTTTAAACTTATGTTCGAATCTAGTCTATTATGCTAGACAAGTCTAAGATAATTTTTTTTTATTGTAACACTTACTTTTACACAATTTTGATGCACTTAACACAAGGTATATTCATATTTTGTATTATCTTACAAAATGTTCATATTATTACAAAATTGTGATATATCTTTTTTTTTTTAAATAAAAATTGTTTTGGATCTACTACTACAAAAACATATATATCACAACGGTTTTAGTAATGATTTAACCATGGTTGATGGTGTAACAAATATTGTGATAGTAACTGTGCACTATTTTTCACAACGAGCTATTGACTGTGGTAATAAACTGGATAGCACGTAACTTTTCACCATGGTTAGAATAACCAACCATAATAAAGTGTGAAAAGGTTATGAATTTGATACACAACACCCACTATTTTGGCAATTTTTTAAATGGCGCATATCACAACCTTTCCACCATGGCGTTGTGTACAACCGAGGTGATAAATAGTTGTTTCCCCATTATTGAAATAATCAACCGTGGTGAAATATGTTTTATTTTTTGAATATATATTTTTTGGTTTTATATAACTCTCATTATTATAACATGTATTTTTGTGAATCAAAATAGACATGTAGAACACAACAATAGTAAATTTGTGAATCAAAACCAAATTGACAATTATTATGAATCAAAATTATGTATTATTACATTAAACCAAAATAGTATCAAAATAACATACATTTTACACTTGGTTCATTATTATGAAGGAAGCAAGATGCATAACATGATCGAACGTCTTTTGGCCTCTGTCTCTAAACATCTATAATTTAAAACAATAATACTTATTAGTATATGTTGCACCTCGAAAAATCACGTAGACATTTCGGAGAAACGACCCTCGTGCGAAGGGCGCGGAAATGCAGTTCGACAGAGTCGCCACCGAACTTTATTTTTCCCGAATAAACGGGAGAGGAAAATATCGAGAAAACCTCTTGAAACGAAAGGATAGGAACAGGGCTGTCGCAACCATGTTCCGGGTTCGGGAGTCGGATACGTAAGGGGAAGGTATTAGCACCCCTCACGTCCGTCGTACTCGACGGGAACCTCTTAAGGTAAATCTGGGGAGTGTTGTTTAGGTTTATTTGTTTTCTTCTCGTTGTTAAAGGTAGAATTGGTAGGTTAAAAGGTTAAAGACGCAAAGGAGAGATAGGTGGTTAGAGGATAGGGTGCTCGCCAAGGATTGGGGCCCTTGTGCCTACGTATGCTCATTCGAACGAGAATGAGAAATCAGAGCGTCGTAGTTCGACTACGGGAAAGGGTGGGAGAATGGTGGACAAAATAATGGAGGAAGATAGAAGTGTGCTCGCCAAGATCATCGCAATCTTGTGCCTACGTATCTTATATTCAAGAATGAATAAAGAATCAGAGCGTCCGTAGTTCGTGGTAACAACCACGAAAAGATGAAGTTCGAAACGGGTTTGAAGTTTGAGAAAGAGGCGAAAGAGTGACTGACAAGCAACCCAAGAGCGTGCCTCAAGAGCTTGTCACTCAAAAATTCAAGGAATGCGAGATTCCAAGAACTCAGTTCTTTCGGGAATTGACTGAATAAGTTGAAGAGTTGGATGTTTTGAAAATGAAAGAATAAACTAATAACAACTCAAGGGCGCGCCTCGAGAGTTACTCATTCGAATACTCAAAGAATGCTAGATTTTGAGAATATCCCTCTTTCATAAGTTTTTAAAAATGTTTGTGAAAAGATCAAATCGAAAAAATGGCATGCGAGGCCAAATGGAAGTTGTTTTGAAGTAGCTCGACGACGTATCGAGGATTTGTTTGAAAATGAAACCGACTTGACGACGTGTCAAGGGTTAGGATTGTGAGAAACGATATTAGTCCCTGAGGGTGCCCCTAATATCGAAACCATGAGGAGTTGTGAATGAAATGTACGAAATGCGGGTTGCGAATGCGTACGAGCATTCGACTTAGGAGAATGTTTGAAAACGATTGAGTTTGAAAAATAGGTCGAAAGGTTGAGTGAATAATAACTCAAAGGGCGTGCCTCGAGAATTATTCACTCGAAGATTCAAAGAATGTTAGATTCCAAGAACCTCCTTCTTTCAAGGTTTTAATCGAGAAAGAAGAGGTTTTGAAAATAATTTGAAACGAAATGGGGTATGAAAATAATTTGTGAATGTACGAGATAAGGATATGAATTTGAATTTGAAAATGATTTAGGAGAAGTGACAATTATTTGATAAATGAGACGTCAGCCTCACAACCAACTAATCGGAGTATTATCGAGATGCTAGATCTCAATAACACCATTTTTATCTGAAAATGTTTGGATGAACAGCGGAAATATCACACAGAATGCCAGATTCCTATGATATTTCTTTGCCCAAAATAGCGTACTAAACGAATAGTAGAACGACATATTATTTAAGGTGTACACCCCAATAACGCTCGTCCAAAAATCCACATAAGATTCTAACTAACAGGTCTTAATAATTTATCATTATTAATTAGATAATGATGTTAAATTTTAAATTAATGATTTAGTAGCGAAAATAAGTATTTAAAGAAATATTATTGTTTCACAATTCTTTTTCTTTTAAAAGAAAATCTATTTCGAAATTGTCTTATAAAATAAGTTATTTAATAAACGATTTTGATTTGATTTATGAAACATTATAATAAACAACGAAAGTATCGTGTGGAATGCTAGACTCCAAATGACATTTCCTTGTCTAAAATTAAAGAGTGTATTTTAAAACGAAAAGTCGAATGTCACTACCCAAGACGTACGTCCCAATAGTGATTATTCAAGAACTCAAAAGATGCTAGACCTTAAAAGTTCTTTTTCCTTTATTGATTAAGAAAATGATTTGTGTGTTGAAAAAGATATTGAAATAGGATTATAAAAATAACATCAATTTTTGGAAATAGAGTTTGAAAATGGTCTAAGGTTTTATTTAACAAATATTTTGGATATGTATTAAAACAAACTACTTATTAAAAAAGAAAAGTGACTCTAATTAATAAAAACAAAAATTGATTAGTAAATAAGATATACTTAGAAATTCTAATCTAAATCTTATAGAGAAAAACAAATTTGTTCTAAGTTAGTCTTATAAATTGATTACTTAAAAAAAACCTGATTAAATACTAACAGGATAATTGGAAATGATTAATAGCACTTTGGAATAGACATAAAAAAAACGAAACATGCTTCCAAGCCGAACACCAATGTCTTCAATTGATTAGCACAGTATTAGGCAAACGCAATCTTTATCAAAGCAAGTTGTTATCCTAAGTATTATTCACTCAATAAAAAACAAATAAACATTCAATACTAATAACTTATTTCCAGCAAAACAGCCCCAATGTAACACCATAATTCATACTTAGAAGAACAGAAATTGTATCTGGACATTCAATGATAAGTCCAATAACAGTAATCAAAGACAACACAAATATCATATCACATCATTGACCACGAAAGGGATTTTAAACTAAAAAACAGCAAAACAAATATCCACAGGATGAAACTAACATGTTAATAAATCTGGCACACTCAATATTCTAAAATCACACACAAAAACCGAAACAATAACAGGGAACTTTACTACTTGAAACCAAAAAAAACCACAACATTAAACAAATATTTAGAAACAAACATCATCTGGTGAAAAAGAATACAACAACAACAGCAGTTCATTGACAGAATACAACAGCAGCAGCAGTTCTACCGATATCACAATGGATACTCAAGGCAAGCGAAGTCGAACAACACAATATGTCAATAACAGTCAGTACAAAATTCCAACTCAAAACCGTCACAACAGCAACATAAAATAATTATAAACAGCTCATAAATTCACAAAGTTGCAATTGAGAAAAAATCAATATGTAACACACAACAGACCATTTCAACATACCACTGTGAAATATCAAACCAAACAACATTTCCAAATCAAAAAGAGAACACGCAATTGAAACAACATTATAACCGCAGAGGTGGCAAATGATCTATAAATTCGATAACAGCAACAACTATAATTCGAACCAAATCATTCAATTGAAACAACAACAAAAAAACGACTTGAACACATGATCAAAATTCAATATAACAACGACATAGAACATCACAATTTTAACTAACTAATATAACCGTAATATTTGAATCGTAACAGAGTTATAAATTGGAAAGAAAAAGAAACCAACCGAAACGAGATATAGTTGTGTAATAGCACCAAGTTGGTTATCCTGATATTCCTGTTGCTGACATTATAAACATAAGCTGCAACAAAACAGTGTACACTCCACACACATACCATCGTGAATTGAATTTAAGTCAAATAAACAACACGTATGCAACCAATATAATATTTTGACAGAACAACCTAAATATTAACGACGTCACGTCGGATATTCGGCAAAGTTTTAAAACAACTCAAACAACCACAACATGCCTTAAAAACAAAATGATAAATACATTGAGTATTAGGACGCTGATATACGATCGATCCAAAGAACAAGGATTCGAAGTTTTACCGACGTCGACTTCGAGCTAAGCTCGCGTGAACTAAATCAATACATTTTAGAGCTTACGGAGAAGCAACTCGTACCCTTCAATACT
The DNA here is from genome assembly GCA_963859935.3 of Lathyrus sativus. Classification (NCBI taxonomy): domain Eukaryota; kingdom Viridiplantae; phylum Streptophyta; class Magnoliopsida; order Fabales; family Fabaceae; genus Lathyrus; species Lathyrus sativus. Next base: position 51,477,219 of record OZ012738.1, read on the forward strand.
TTTTCTTCCAATATTGTCATGAAGTCTTTGTCGCAAAATTCAATCAGATGTGTTACGAGATGGGCTAGCTTGTGTTGCTGCTGCTAAGGCCAAACGCCACTTGCGATATTGCTGAAACTTTATCAATACTAGACCTACAAGAAAGCTTTTCAATCCAAATCTTATTTTGACTGCATAACCTGTACCAAAACAGAACCACCTAAACAAGATAACAAGCAATTAGAACATTCATGAAAACAGAGTTGAATTGAAAATGCGGGTGAGATACTGTTGATTACATCTGTGGCGCGGCCTCGTCATTGGAAGTGGTGTTGTATGCGCCAGATTGGATCGTATTTGAACGGAGGGATTATCGTTGTCGGCGATAAAATCGCGGTTTTACGAAACCGTGCGCTGAACATCGCCGTTGTGAACATCGTTGTTGCCATGAAACATCAATACCAATCGTTGTCGCTATTAATCATCACTGAACGCGTGATTGCTGAGAATCAGAAGGATTCAATGGTGGTGCGATTTGGGTTTTTGAAAGGGGTGATTTTTTGGAACGGCGGCGAATTGAGAGGGTTTACGGTGAGGTAATTCGATTAGGGATGAGGGATTTTCGGAGGGGCTTCGTGTGATGGTGGTGATGATTGTGGATGAAGATGAACGAGGAGGCAAGGAGGGTGACGGCGGATTTGACGAGAAAAATTTAGGGTTTTTTTAGGGGTGGCGGCGAGTTTCAAAACCAAGAAGATGAACAGTGCCCTCAGGTTTTTTTCTCCCCTTTCTTTTTATAACGGTCTGATCCTCTTCCCTTTCTCAAAGGGCCTCCCACGCTGGGCCTTGATCCACTTTCTCCTCATTTTACCTTTCTCTTCCCAATTCTTTTCTTTCTCTCTTCTTATTTTCTCATTAATTAATGATTAACAAAAACAAACAAACAACTAATTTAATTAACATAACTAATAAATAAGTGTTAACAAATGACAACTAAATGAATATTAGCAATTATATAAAAAGCAAAAACAATATTAATTACTTAAAAATATTATTAGTAACATTTAAAAAAGAAAAAGTTTAAGGAACTGAGAAAAAATAATATTCACAAAAAGGGTTCTTAGGCCACGTGTCACACCTTAATTGGTCAGAAAGAATTTTTTTTTGAAAAACGCCCAATTTCGGGTGGACACGTGTCTAAACGGCATGAAACAATAAATGCGAAAATATTTACAAAAGGGTAGGACAAATTTAGGGTATGAGAGTATAACACTTAAAAATTATAATAGAAAATAAAGTACAAATAAATAATAATATATATTTACTTGTTAGTTTTTCCATATGCCTTATTCATGATCATAACAAATAACATGCACATCATTTGTATCAACTTCTTCATATGAAATAGGCACATGTGTTGCGAAAGAAAAGGTCTTAGGAATGTCAAGATTTAAATCTTGATTTTCATCACTATGAGAAATTTGTTTTCCGTGAAGAACAATGGATCATCTATTGTCAGAAGGGTCACTGACATAAAACATTTGTTTTTCTTAGAATGCCATGACGAATGGTTCATTCATATAAGCTATCTTGCGAAGTTTAACTCGTGTGAATCATAAGTCATCCATTTGTACACAAGTATTATTATCAATCCACTTGCATTTAAGTAAAGACACTTTGAATACAACATAATAATTGTCTCAAATCTCCTCGATGACCCCAATATACAGTCTATATAGCATTACAAGATTGTTATATTTGGAACTAAAGAAGTACATAGATTCGACCTCAACCATAACCCTACTATTTTGCATTGTACTACGATTATCCTTTGATTTTGTATAAAAGAAAAATTTACTAATGTCGTATGCTGTCCAAGTTACTACATCAAAATTTAGGCATGTGTGACATCCATTTAATTGTCTCAAATGTATTCCCATAATTAGTAATCTTTTTATTAAAATAATTTATGAAACTTTTATTATGCTCTTTAAAAAATGACTTGCCCCTCATTTGGGAGAGTTTTTCCTTGATAAGTCTTTTGTGAGCAGATAAGTAAGGTTGGACTTCTTCATTATTCAATATATACAAATGTGCTTGAAGAACTACATCTCGATCCATTGACTTAACATTTAAATCTTTAGTACCTCTGCCTTCATATCTTCCATCATGACGAGACTTTGGAATTCCTATAGAATATGCTTCTGACAAATAGTTTGAACAAAACTCAATAACTTCTTTTGTGATGTATATTTCAACGATCAAAGCTTTTAGACGGTGATGATTCTTCGTCATGACACGACAATCATCAAGATAGAACAATCATGAGATTTTAAGTAAATTAACTTGAGATATTTAATTGATACAAGTTTCTTGATATTTCATGTGATGGAAAAATAACAAAAATAAATATATTTCTACACATGTGAAAGCATACCCACAAAAAAGAAAAGAAACAAAAAATTCCAACAAAACTCATAAAATCATAATTCAATTTGTAATTTTTTACGAGGACAAAATTACAAACTCTCTCATACAATTGCAATTTTTAAGGAAAAATAGTGTAAATCCTCCTAATTACAATTTTTGAACGGAAAAATTATAAATCTTCTATCAACTACAATATTTGGAAGGAAAAATTGTAAACCCTCACAAAATACTATATTTTAACAAAAAAAAACAGAAAGCACTCTCTAAACACGCAACTACTCAAATCCCCCCATACATCCAAAAGACTACATTTTATTGTTATAAATAAAACTAAAACTAACTATCTCTATTTATATTAATACTCAAATTCTATTTTCTTCCTACTACCTGATGTGAGACATTGATGAATATACTATTTGACCCAACAAATCATTCCTTCATCCAATATCTCACATATCTTCACTTTGTCTTCAACTTCATCTTCAAAATGATTATTATAATTATAATGATATGACATATTTGTAAAATTATTACTCTTCAATCTTTTTGTCTTCTTTATCCCTTGATCAAAATAATTGTTACCTTTCCTTCCTCCCTTGATCGGAACCTTAACTTTCATATCAGTGTTGGGTCATCATGAGGGGGAAGTATTCACATTGGGCCAAACACTCACCTAAAGGTCAAAGTCTCATCCAAACAAGTGAAATAGATGCCATATATTCACCTAAAACCTTAAGGTGATAATTGTATGATTCCTCTTACTTATAAAATGTTCAACCTCCACTTTTCTACCAATGTGAGACTTAGAACTCACACTTGTTTCCCAACATGATAAGTACCTTTAAGAAACTTAGATACCATGCAAACACTCACCAAAACTTTTTTCTTTTGTTTTCTAGATAGAGTGTGACATGTTATGGGCAAATATGTTATTTTTCCTTTTTTTGGAGTCAACTCTTGTCATATACTCATCACCACCATATCTAAATGGGAATTCTTACCATCTTTTTTATTGACTTGAATGCTTAGAAGTGTTTTAATCAAACTATCACACACATTTTTCTCTACATGCATCACATCAAGATAAAATCTTACATTGAGACTAGACCAATATGGAAAATCAAAGAACACCGACCTTTTTTTCCATATATTTTTATCAAATGGTTATTTTTGTTTATTTCCAAAGACAATATTATTGTTTTGTTGTTGTTTATTAACTTGCTCCCCGGTTAAGGGCTTAGGAGAAATATCAAACTCATTCTCTCAGTTAAAAGCCTTCTGCAATCTACAATATGTATGATTGGGTTTTAGAAATTTCTGATGCCTAAGGTGAATAGTCTATTTTCCGTACTAAGTTTTGTGGGGTCATGTATTATATTCATATATAGGACACACTTTATGTCCCTTGACGATGTATCTAGACAAATATCATATGTAGGAATGTCGTTGATTGTTAAAAATAACATGACACGCATCTTAAACTTTTCACTTGAATACGCATCATCAACAACAATAACAATATATATATTTGCGTTTCATGCACAACCGTGAAGATATGTTTTTAATCATGAGAAGAACAAGCTATGAAGTATGATTAGTACTCAGATTTCCAAAGGGGTTCATTCTATTAGTTCCAAGTTAAAATGTAAGGTTTCTTGGCTCATGGCCAAAATATGGATACAGCGAATATATTTTCTTTCATTGCGAAGAATCAACTACATGGTAAAATTTTCCACCATATTTTCTTTCATCTACATGCCATATAATACTCTTTGTGTAATTAATATTAGAAAAAAAAGTTTCTTGGACCTTAGAATTATTGGAAGGTACCATACCACTTTGGCATGAGTGTTGCACCCAAAAATTTGCCCGACCTTTTCTTAGCTTGGCTTTGTTTCATTATATTCTGTTGCATTTCTGCATTGCATAGCATTTGTCCTTGAGACAGGGGATTGAGGTTTTCCTGTGGCTCATAATTCACTCTTAGGGCAAGCAATTGAACCACGAGCATTAACGGGCTCCGACATTTATTTTGTCCAGCGGTCGATCGACCGATTTTATTTTGTTTTGCAGGTTATTTTTAGCCAAGAAAGTAGCATTCAGGATATCGTAAGCAGTCTCATGGTTATAGCATTCAAGAACACATTCCAGAAGCTTAATAGGGTTCGAAACAGCAAGAAATAGGCAAACGGGCAGGTTTCCCTCCTAAAGGCGCCAAATTCAAAATTTTGAATGTGTTAATCAGTTAACACATACGGTTAACCGATTAACCATTGAAAAATTAGCCCAGATTCAAAAATTCAAATGGGTTAATCGATTAACTTATATGGTTAACCGATTAACCAATGTAATCTTTTCCCCTGTACGTGATTTTTCAATGCAGAGCCATTTGGGGTCCAATTTTGATCACTTGGAAATTCATTTTTACACTTGGGAAGGATCTAGAACCATTTTGAAATTTGGATTAGTTTTTAAATTAATTCAATTCTCTCCAAACTCCCACTCCTAATTCCATTCCAAATTTTCCAATCCACTTTCCAAACCTTGCTTTGGATCCAAGCCAAAAGGGTACTTAAGTGATTCACTCCAAACCAAAGGATTCTAACCTTCATTTTTCACTCTCACTTCAGAATTGATCTCACTTCTCTCTCAATTCTCTAAATTTCCTCCATAGCCAAAACCTTCACCAAAGCTCTTTTCTACTTGAAATCCTTGATTCTTCATTGGAATCATTGATTTCGAAGAGCTAAAGCTTCATCTATCATCTCCATTGGATCACTTTTTTCATTCAATTTTCGTGCAAATTCAGATCTGAAATTTGAAGTGAAGCTAGAAGTGATTATTTAAAGCAATTTGACTTAATCTTAAAGGATCTCCATCTCTACTATAAGGATTAGCTTGGATCTTGAAGTATTCCGGTTTTCTTGCTTCAATCTACTCATTTCCAGCAAATCAATATTAACTGAAGCAAATCTCCGCTTCGTAGGTTGGAAATTCTTGATCCGAATTTTGTTTTTAGCTTAATTGTATGTTCATCATGATGATTTTCATTTTTGATTGATTTGCTGCATTTTGATTTATATGATCTGTGCTGATGTTGTTTGGATCTATATACATGTTGTTGGAATTATGGTTTTCTGATTTAATTTCGTGCATAGCTGATTATGTGATCATTGGTGTGTTTGGAGAAGTGATAAGTTGTTGAAAAGTGATTCTGTTTTGCTGTTTTCTGCTGTTAGCACAGTGTTAATCGGTTAACGCATATGGTTAACCGATTAACCATCATAAATTTCCAGATTTTTCAAAGTTTTCACAGTGTTAATCGGTTAATGCATATGGTTAACCGACTAACCAGTTCAAATTTTCAAATTTTTTAAACGTTAACAGTGTGTTAACTGATTAACCCTGGGGGTTAACCGATTAACATTGTGCTGGCAGACCTGTTTTGCTACTTTGTTTGATTGTTTGCATACCATTTCACTTCAAATCTTCATAAATTGATATGATGCATTAGGAATGAAATGTTTTTGGTGTTTGCCACTGTTTGTGTTTGGTTGATCATGATTTTGTTGATACTTGTGTTCATTTTCCATTTGGATGCATACTTATGGATGTGGTTCAAAGTGATGACTCTTTGCATGATTGTTTGTTTTAATTTTTTTGGCTTTCCCCTCCATGTTTACATCATTCTTGCATCACTGTTGAGGTCGAGACAAGCTTGTGGCGGCTGCTGCCCCACATATTTTTCCTCCCTCCCTCCATTCTAAGTGTTGCATTTTCATGTATGCCTCTCTTACTTGTGATTGAATTTACTTGGTGCTTTCTTGTGCTTTTTTCCATGATCCCCATAGGGTTCTTAGTCCCTCAGTTTAGGATGGGAGTAGGAGAGACATTAGGTATTCAATCCAAGCATGCTAACATTAGGGTAGATGTTCCCCCTTTTAATCCAAACTTTAGGACCACTTTGCATGACAACGTTAGGGCCAAGTTTCCCTTAGACTTTCCGTGCGTCTCTCTTTCTCATCCTCGAATAATTCTAACCCACTTAATAACGATTAACGAATGTTGCGCACTACGAGCCTTAAGCTACTTGGGAAATGATGATTGGGTGTTTGCCTCTCAATTGTCTAGAATGTTAGCATATGTCCTTTGGACGATATGTGACGCATTCGCTCCTAGGTCATAGTCTTTAGTGCGACATGAGTTACAAATCAAACTCAAAACACTTCTTCTCTAAAAAACACAAAAACACTTCGAATCTTTTTTCATCCTTCGGGATCTTAATCAAGGATAATCTTTTCAGATAAAAGAATGTTGTTAACTCTTAGTTCTATCGCAAACAGTAACGCATAAGTCTCCAATGGTCGAGCTGCATACACCAATTGCTAGAACTGCTTGTTAACCCTACTCTGGCCTAAAAAGTTTTGAACTAACATGTGGTCTTATTAGCCCAAACCATGTTTGCTCTGATCTTTCATACCTTTTGAGAGTACGTAGCCACAAGACGCGATGTCTTGGAGAGCAACCTTCCCCCCTTTCACTCGTAGTTAGTCGAACTACGTTGACTCAGACTTTCTCATTGCACGAGGGAATACGTAGGCACAGAGCGGCGATGCTCTGCCGAGTCCTTTATTTTTCTTTTGTCCCTTGACCTTTAGCATAGATAGATAACACACCCTTTTTAGATAGACAAAGCGTGGATCCCGTCGAGTACGACGGACGTGAGGGGTGCTCATACCTTCCCTTTGCGTAACCGACTACCGAATCCAGAACTTGGTTGAGATGACCTTGTCTTTTCCCTTTTTCGTTAGGTTTTTCTGATCGTTTCCTTTCCCTCTCTTTGGGATGAATAACGAAAGGTGGCGACTCTTATGTTTTCCGCCGGGTGTTTTTCGCAGTTGCGACAATGAGGAAGTTTCTTGCTTACGTTGCTTCGTCATCAACACCGTTATCCTTCACCTTGTAACGCAACTCCTCACACTTTAGGCATTGACTCAATTGTTCACACTCTTTCATGTATAATATGAAATCATTACAACATGCATGTATTTTGATATAATTCAAACCCATTGGACATAATATCTTCTTGGCCTTATAACTATGATCTGATAACTTTTTACCTTCTAGAAGCATTTATTTAGAAATTCAAGCAATTATGTGAAACTTTTATCCATCCACCCTCTTTTTTCCTTCAGATTAAATAGTTTTAACAATGTTGACAATCATGTAAAATTTGCACACCCTTATATAACGACTCATCCTTGTCACTACATAAAGCATCATATATGGGCTTTCCTAAAAGTATCTTTTCAATATCACGAATCATATCATCTAGTCGATCATCCATATCTACGTCAACTTCATGTTTATGTGACGCCGCAATTTGATTTTTATCCACTTCACCATGTCACATTCATATTGTATAATGTTGACTACTTCCATAAAAACATAGGTGATTGAATATTAACTTCTTTTAAAAAATTTTGATATTCCTACAAGGACAATAAAAGATTACATTGTTGTCAGATAGTTTTCTTTTTGCAAATTTAAAAAATTCAAAAACTCCTTTCTCATATACTAGAATTAATCTATTAGGTTTCATCGAACTACGGTCCGTGATACTTTCTGAAATTTAAATCAAATCCTTGTAAAATCATGCATCTTGAATTAAAACTTTTCTAAGTACAAAAAATTTTCTAAGTCACATTTTTAAAAACAAAACACTGTTAAGTCACAACAACAAAACAACAACTACAACAAAGACATATAACACTCTCTACAATACAAAAACTCAAAAACACAAAAACAACATCAATCTCACTCTCAATAATAACAACATATAACATTAAAAACCTTGCTAAGTTACAACAACTAAAATCAACAATAGCAATAACACAAAAACACAACAATATCAACAATATCCTATTACTTATCTCAACAAAATATAACATTCAATTCTAATATAAATAACAACATGCAACATTAAGACTCTAGGTTTTACGGTCTCAAGAATAATTAAAACATTATTGTAACATGAATAGTGGTGAAATATATCATATGATGTAAATGTGAAGAAGAGGAATCAAAGAAACGAGTTTCGATTACGCTTCTTGCGAGTTTCATCTGTCCTTTTCCCTATTAGTATTGAATATGATATAGGTTAGTGAAGAAAAGGTGCTTTGTACATTTATAGAGACAAGTTTTTGCTAGGAAGTTGTTTTGTTCTGAAGGGTTTTCTCTAGGGCGTTGTTGGGTTACTATTATCAACCGTGGGGATAACTTATAACATTTTACCACTGTTACTTATTCGAGCAACGGGGAAAACTTATACAAATTTAACTATATAAAGTCTCAACATATTCATTCACCTTTTCACCAAATCTAACTCATTCCACCTCCAAACTTCATCTTCCACTCTTGTTGTGTTATTGTATCACTAACCCTGGAAGTTTAGGCTTTGAAGATGCTAACACAGTATATTGAAAAACTTAGTTTGAAGATTAATGTTAAATTTCACTTTATCAAGTAAACGGTGTACTTGAACCTTAACATTGATCTTTAACGCCAACATTTTAAAGATAGTAAAAATGAATGAAGGTATTGCAACACAAAAGTTTATTAAAAATGAATGAAAAATTAAACTATATGCGTTGAGATTCGGAGCATGTTCATGAGAGGGACATTTTCTCATGGTTGGAAAATCTAATCGTGGTGAAATATTATTTAATTTGAATTTGACTTAAATGCACTATTGGTTCTCCTATTTTTAATGTTTTTTTTATTTATTTTTAGTCTCCTTATTTCAAAATCTAACTTTTTGATCCCTCAACTTTAAATCCCTTAAAACTTTATTGGTTCCCTCCACTTTTGCAAACATGGTAGTGATGACTAAAATATAAAAATTATTTTTAATGACATGATAGTGATAACTAGAATAATGTATTATTTTATATTTTTTATAGAATAAATTAATTTATTAATAATTTTAATTATGTTTTTTTAATTAACTAATACAAATTTCAAAAGACATGTGTTTGGCTTAAGACCGAATTCTTTACAACTTCTCTCCAACCCACATGTGGATACAAAGTAAAGTTTGAATAATATATATACACACTAATTCTAAATCTAACAAAAATGGTGTGGAACTCCTATTTATTGGAAGGATTTCCTGGGATAAAAATGAAGACCGACTCAGATAGAATTTTCAAAACTTTGGTGAAGAATCACTTTCTTTTTGTGACCAAAAAGATCTTGCAATTATGTGGGCCTTAAATCCAAAATATTTATTTTAAAATTTGTGTTAATTAATTTTTAAATATATTTAAAAAGTTAATTAAAATTATTAATTTATTCTTTAAAAAATTTACTTAATAAATTATCTAGTCATCACTGCTACATCATTGAAAAATAATTTTGATATCTTAGTTATCACTGTCACGTCTGCTGTGAGATGTTGGATCGAACTCTAGTATGGTCGAAGGGTAGCTTGTGGTTCGACAGAAATTAAGCATGAGGTCGAAGTATGTTCGCATGCTGTTGTCGGAGTAATGCGTGTTGTAGTCAAAGTTTGTTTTAACATGCATTAGTCAATATTTTTAGGGTTGTTAGCATGTTGAATTGCGCTTTGCTTGTAAGCCCAATTGTTTAAGTTAGCTTGTACCTTAAGTTAGCTTGTAATGGGTAATTGTTAAAAAGTCCATTAGGTTAGTATGCTATTTTTTCTTATAAATAGGATGATAGTTTCTTAATCTTGGCATAAGGAAAAATAGGAAGATAAAATCCTAATTTCCAGAAAGAGAGGTTATTTTGTTATTCTTGTATACTTGTAATCTTGTTTCTAAGAGAAAGGAAAGAATAACAGTTTATAACCAATCCTTGTTGTTGCTTTTTGTTTTACCTTGTTTTCTTTGTTAACCCTAAACCTTGTGTGTTTCTTGATCATAAAGAAACTGTTTATATTTTGTTTCAAGGCATCTGATTCACAACATCCGCAAAAGTTAGTAAGGACCAACAAAATAACAAAGGATGTAAAGTTGAGAGACCAAAAAGCTGGATGTTAAGATGGAGGACTAAAAGTTAAAAAAAATATCAAAATAATGGGACCAAAAGTGAATTTAAACCTGTACATTAAAAAAAAACACCACACGTTTCACCACGCTTGTTATGTCTAACTGAAGTGTGTCTTGAAAGTTAAGAAAAAAGAAAACGCTTAAGTGAATATATTTTACCACAGTTGACACTATGGTCGAGGTGAAAGTTTATTAATAAATCTACATTTTGTAGTAGTGGCCGCACACAATGATCAAGATTAAAGGCTCAATAACAAGCGTCACTCTAAAAAGCACGTGGAACATGTGAGCCCCAATCCTAGTGGATTGCACATGATTTTGACCTAAAATACTATTTTCCACTGTTTGATTGGATCAGATGGCTACCCGCATGAGACGTCACAACTCTACGCTAGAAGAGATGCTCAAATGGATTGAAACGATAATAAATTGATGGATGTTGACAAAGATGAAAGAAGTTGTAAACACAAAAGAAAAGTTCTCAAGATCCACAAGCAATGAAAAGGGAGATGGTAATTCAAGGGTTCTTCATATATCCTCTAACAAAGGCAATTGTACCATCCATAATGATAGATATTGAGATGCACATACAACACCAACAATGATCGAGATCTTACTTCAGATTCTTTAGAATAATCGAATACTCTAATACAAGAAGACATCATTGCATCCAATCATAGGGTGACGTGTCGAGGTTTCTCTGCTAAACGTTTCTAATCATGAGTAAGATATTTAATACGTCTCTTCCCAATGTTACTAAAGTCCCATTGAAGCTCTTTCACTTCCTTCTACAAGAGTCAGACTAAAGACATGCATGTTAAAATCTCATTGTACACGTATGAACAAGAGTTTGGGAACAACTGTTTGCAATCAATCGCAAGACCCGCAGTGAAAGGCCCAATAAAAAGTGTCACATGAAAAAGGTACGCGTAAGATGTGAGATCTCACCCCAGTGAAGGACACGTGATTCCGACACCCAACACACTTCCCACCGTTGAATCATATCAGACAACCACCCACATTAAGCATCAGACTTCATGGAGACGGCACAACACACTCCTTTCAGATAGTCATTCATACACTCAAACTACTTTTCACTTACTCATTGACTTGAGTATTGAAACACTAACCTTATAAATTCATCATCGTATCAAAAGCTCACTCCATCATATCGAAACTCAAATCTATTTGATCTTCAACTATTTCTAATCCTTGTAAAAAAATTATTATTTTAACCAAAATATGATAATTAAATTAAATCTATATTTATTTATAATATAATAATATTAATTAATTTATTTCAATTCTCGCTCACTTTATTATTTTTTTATATCAATTTCAACTAATTATATTTTATAGTAATATCTATTTATGACAATTCTTACCGGTAATTAGAAATATTGCATTCCTCCCACAAAAGTAATCTCAATTTGATTGGTAGAATTGTAAATTTAAAAGATAATTTAATCCCTTATTCAAAAACTATAGATATTCAACTGCAGACTTAATAATTATTGTGATATAGCATGTCCAGAAAAACAAACTGTAGAGATTCCATGGAACATCTAGAGGGTCAAAGAACCTAAATAGTGAAATATCAATATTTCTTTCATATAATATTGTCACAATTACTTATTATTTTTCATAATCTATATAAAAAAATGAAACTACATTTTCTAAGAACATAGGAGTGTTTCTCCGACAGAAAGAAATTTAGTTCTTCTAGAAAGAAAAGTGTTCATTTCTCCAATAAATAGAAAGTTCTTTTTAGAATGACCTTGTGTGTCAAAGTTTCTGTGGTTCAAGTTTTCTGACTTTTATATAATATACGAGGAGTTATTAAAAAACTAATATCGAGTAAAAAAAGAAAATTAGGCTTTTCTTTAAAATATAATTTTGATAATTATTTTATAAACAACGTTCTATATCTTTAGAGATAAGTACTCATTTTTACTATTCTAGAACTTGCATATTAAAGTACGTAGATCATAATATGCATTGACCAACACGTACTTCGTCCAAATAATTAGGACATTAATTTTTTAAGCTAATTAATTGTTTATATAAATATATTAACTAAAAATAAAGAAAAAAATGAATTATTTATAAAAATATATTAACTAAAAATAGAGAAAAAAATAAAACAGAAAACAGTAATGTTCAACTACTTAGAGCATCTTTAGTGGGAATAAACTAAATGGGTAAATTAAGATACTTTTGTGGGTCCAAAGTGATTTGTAGGATTTAAAAAATTTATAGTTGATTTGAGTAGTTTTTACTTTAATGGTGGTTATCTATAAGAAACCAAAACTTGACAGCACATTTTATATTTTTTATTCAAGTTACCATTAATTTAATTATTTTTATTCAAATTACCATTAATTTAATTATTTTTATTCAAATACGTATAATTTTTTAAATAAAATTTACCTTAAAAACTTAAAAATAATATTAAATATATTTTATTATAAAATTAAAAATGATACAAAATTCACAACAATAATACATAAAAAAAATTACATTGTCATAGGAATATAATTATAATAAGGATTCTATTGGTTGAGATCCATTTGATAAATAAATAAGATTGGAAATTGAAAGAAAAAATTTTAGAAGTAAAACTGTGTGTAAAAAAATTAAAATTTCTATAGAATTTATAGAAGGTAAAAAATGATAATATGACAGTTACTATTTTCAAATATCATATCCTTGTTGGAATATTTGGAATATTTTATTAATATTAAATAATATTATAATAGGTTTCACATAGTTAACGTTAACTATATAGATAATGAGAACTAAATTTTAATTCATTTGGATGTCATGTCAGCTCTCCTATAATGTAAATTTCTTATTACTAAGGTAAGCTATAAAGAATTTTGGTTTAACAATCCTGCGTTAAAGTTGCTCTTAATATAATCACAATTGTGATATAATAAACTTAGATTAATCAAGATATATATATCTATTGCACCGGTTGGGGTACATCTGTACGAGTACACAATAGGACATTTTCTGAAAAATTAAGGTACCGGAACATCATTATAATTTTAAAAAAATATAATTATAAAATAAGATAAAATAATTATATTATTAAAATAATAAGAGAAAATAAGAATTTATTAACAATGTAAAATAAGTTTACACAGTGGATCAATTACCATTATATATTCTGCAAAATCATGATATTTTAAAGCTTATTGTTTAACATGATTGAATGATAAATTTCTATTGAATTATAGTGTAAAATTAGTTTACAAAAGTAATATGAATAACTTATATTGTTTAAATGATGATAAAATATGAAAATAAAAACTAATTTGTTAAAAAAAATCAAGATCAATAACATAAAAAAAATCACATTTAAAAATGTGTCAATAATTCATGTGTCAAACACTTAAATATGAAAGTTGCATAATAGCAGTGCAAATAGACAAAAGTGTACGACTATATTAACACTTAAAAAAAACACTAATTAACCACTTCAAAACCACTTTACAAAACAAAATATCACATTACAACACGCAATTTAACAACGTGATGAAACATGTCACAGAAACATAAGTCACATCTTATTTGCGATGTAAAAATCACATCACAACTTTGTCACGTAAAAATTATATCACTATTTTATAACTTGAAAATCACAGCGCAACTTATCAAAATTATCTAGATTTACATTCATTGTGTTCATCAATTAAAACTTATATTTATTCACATCATAATCAAATTTTTCCATGAGATTTTTTGATAATTTACTCTACAAGACCTTGATCCAAGAACCGATATTTAATAGAATAATTATTGTTCACAGAAAGATCTTCTTTTTTGATCTCAAACTTCAATAAAAAAAATTTAAAATTTAATAAAGAAATTTTTTTCAGGAGAGCCAGTGCTAAATCTAAAACATAAGGAGGAATGTTTGTGAAACATTTTAAAAACATTCCAATGGTTGAAGGGAAGTAAAGAGAAGAAGAAGAAATTAATGTTTTTGTGAAAATAAAGAGGAGAGAAGAGGATGAAAGTAAAAAGAAGTTAAAGTTTTGTTAAGTGCTAAAACAACATTTATTAATCACGTGATTTTCACATCATATAAATTTTTGAAATTTTTGAAATCCTTTAAAAATACATCGTAACATTTGTAAACTTAATTAGTCATGTTATTTTCATTTTGGAATATTCATTTTTTATTACGTGTTTTTATACTCAATTCCTTTTGTTTGTGTGTTTTCCTTAGAGTATCTTTAATGAGAGTAAACTAAATGAGTAAATTAAAATATTTTTTGTGGGCCCAAAGTGTTTTGTAGGATTTAAAAAATTTATAGTTGATTTGAGTAGTTTTTACTTTAAGGATGGTTGTCTATAAGAAATCAAAACTTGACCCCTCTATTTTTAAATATCGTGTCATTACTTTAATGCTGTTAGAATATTTTATTAATTAAATAAATAATATTATAATATATTTCACATAGTTAACGTTAACTATATAGATGATGAGAACTAAATTTTAGTTCACTTAGATGCCATGTCAGCTCTACTATAATGCAAATTTTTTATTACTAACGTAAGATATACAAAATTTTGGTTTAACAACCCTGCACTAAAGTTGCTCAGCAACTATACTTCAATTTCATGATTTATTTTAAACGCCTTTTAGTATACAAAAGATTTCTTGTCAATGGGTAATTCAATAAAAAACAAGGACTACCTCTCGTCTTATTTATATATAAAGTTTAATTTGTACATAAATTCAATAACTAAAATATTTGAACAATATGAAGATTAAATACGTCACCCATGAACGTGTGTTCTAAATTGAATTTTGATCATTTGACTAAAAAAAGTTGAGACTATTTCTACATTTGTCAAAAAGTTGCAGTGGAAAAATTATTTAGTAATTGTTTATAATAATTTTTAATAATATTAGAATAAACTCTAATAATATCTTTTATATATTTATATAGTCTAATAAATTAGTATTAATGTCGCAATAAAAGTGTTTCACTACTCTAAATAATACATTTCACCACAGACGTAAAATGAATTTTACCTTAGTTATATAGGCGAGGTAAGGAAGGACGACATAAAAACTAGCCAGTTTAACTCTTGGTTATTTAAAAACCAAGGTTATAATGGATAAGGTCATTGATTCAATCCCTAGTAACAATATATTCTTATTTTCAAAACTATGAAGCGCACGTCACTTTACCTCTCAAGTTTACTTAAAATCTAAGGTAATAAGTTATGTTGGTGCGTCAATTTTAGTAAAAAATCGAAGGGTTAAATCTTATCTATTGCCATATATAATTTGTTTTAAAGCTCATTTTGACTTACTTGTATCATTTTTTACACATAAACTGAATACTGACAAAATCATAATCGGGTCATTTTAAATGCACAAATTAACATTATTCTCATTAACACATGATACAAGATTTACATTGTTTTTAAAATCACTAATACACACAAATAAAAGCATGTCAAAAAGCGCAAGTTTTGGTACTTAGGCATTGAAATATGTCTATGTTTGTTTGTCTTCTCTTGATACCACATGATCGCTCCACAATGGATGCATTCAACCACAGGATTACCAATGTCTGAATTTCCTATACAAAATGAAATGCATTTAAGTAAATGTTTCACATTAACTAATATTGTAAATATTAGAAAACATAGATTTAGAAAATGATATGTAAATAAGAATGTAAAATGTAAGTGTTCATCACTGAATCATATATTTCATCATCATCAAGAACTGGACCAATTTTAAATATTCATGTTGTTGGAGTAACGAACACAAAGTTCAGCTTAAACAAATGGTATAATATAAGTTTAAGATATGACATAAGTGTTACAATTCATTTTCAAGTTAAAAAGTGACATGATAGAGATGAATGATCACACATAGAACTCTCTGATGGTGGAAAATGTGATTCACTTCATTAATGATTGATATTAAGCCAATTATTACATTAGGAGGTTGTATCAACTCCATAAGATTACTTGAAATCATAATGATATTTCAATACACGGATTCAGTCGCCAATGTAGACTTCAAAAATAGTAAAGTTGAGTGTAGCAGGTAGGAATATCAATGAGTTTTGTTACAAATTTTACATACTTAAATAAGTAACCTAAAAGTAATACATCCTACATCCTTGTTGTGCCTCTTAAAATATCAGATTCAGAACCTTTGAAACCATTTTCTCAATGTCTTCTTCGTCCAGCAGGTTACATACCAAACCTATATTTGTCAAACAATTTTTTATTTTTGTCTAACATAACATGTTTTAATCTGATTTGATGAGATTAAGTGTTTTAAATTTACAGTGTATCGTCTTTTAACATGGACGAAATCATGGAAATAATAGGTGGACAGGTTAGGGAAGTGAACCTACCACAACCTCCAAAAGAAGTTCAAGCATTTGATATGTTCCCTGAAATCAACAGGGGTGAGGAGAATGCAGTATATAGTCAAGCGCAATAGGAGAATGTGAATGTAGAACAACCCAATGCAGCACAAGAGAACGTGCATGTAGAAGAATTGGTATCAGATTTGTATTAAGAGAAAGAAATCACAAGGCTTTAAAGGGTGGAAAAAATGTCTTGGTGATCATTTATATAACATATTACAAATTATTTTCCCTCTATATGTTTTCGTTTTAGTATAATGTTTATTTTGATTATGTATAAACTAACAAAACATTTAATTTTGTAGCATTTTCTAGTTGAGATTGTTAGGAGGGGTCTATGTGTAGACCAAACTACCATCACCTTGGTGGACCTTAACAATCTGACATTCCACGAATGTGAGATTCTCAAAGGAAACAGACCACATATGGAGAAGTACATTGGCTATGGTTGGTATGAGTATGCAAAGTCAAAAAAGTTTAAGGTTGGCGATCTCTTGCTATTTCATTACTACTCTGTTCCACAGATGTTGTATGTTAGGATCCTGAGACAACCAAGAAAGAAGAGTGTTGGAAGGAATGAATGGGGGTTTAAGGTCCGTTTGTCTATGTGTTTTGGATGCTTGTTTGAAGTTAATGTTTATGTTTCCTTTATTATGTAATATCAGTAAAATGAATGAAAAATTTCATTAAGTTTCTTTCAATTAGATTATGTGCAAATGTTTATTTTAGAAGATATTTGTTAGAGTTTTCAACTTTTTTTTTTACTAATGTTAAACCTAAATTTGGTAAACCATTCATGATATGAATGATAAAACAATCATATACATAATTAAAACATATACGGAATATTGTTATAACTTACAATGTGAAGATTTTGGTTGCAGCAGATGTTGTATGAGAGGTGCTTGTCGAACCAGCATGACTATCTAAAGAGATAAACATACTGACTAACAATATTTCAGTGATCAAAATGGAAAAAACAAATGATCAATAGAAACTAAATCCATTTTAGTGATACTAAAGTCATTTCAGTGATACTAACGTCATTCTATTGAAACGAATGTAAGTGAAAAACAACTCATAGAACATGAAAGACATTTCAGTGATATAAACCTATTGTTGGAAGAAGAGCAAACGTAAAAAAAAAAGGAACAAACGTACCTCAAACATGACAAATTTTGATGTTCGAGTGTTGATGAATGTCAACTGTTGGAAGAGTTTTGATAGGAGTTACGATGAAAGTCGCCTAGGGTTTTTGCTAAGAGTTGATAGGTAATGAAAAGTTAGAGTATATTTCTCTGAAAATGAAATAAGGGTTAAAAGTGCAGAAAAATAGCTTTGAAAATGACGGTTAAAAGTTAGAGTATATTTCTCTGAAAATGAAATAAGGGTTAAATTACAGGAAGATAAATAGCTTTGAAAATAAATGGCCGAAAGGTTAAAAGTGCAGAAAAATTAAATTGCATAAAAACTCTAATCTAAACTCCACGTTCGACTAGGGGATCTTTGAAGGTAAAGGCGCAGAAAAAGCTTGTAAAACGGTTTAAATGTAATAGCTGAAAGTTAAAGTGCAGAATGAGTAAAGGCGCATAAAGGGTAAAGGTAAGTAAATTGCATTAATGGAAAAGGGTTGGTGTTGTATCACATGCATTCTCACTAACTCGTTTCTCTACACGCGGGTACTTTGAGTTGTTTGGAGTGACTAGTATAAAATGAATGAACACCCTTATTACATAAGAATAACAACTATTTATAGTACTAGAAAGTATCTACTAAATCATAGTTTTCATAAAAAAATGAAATATATATATATATATATATATATATATATATATATATATATATATATATATATATATATATATATATATATATATATATATATATATATATATATATATATATATATATATATATATATATATATATATATATATATATATATATATATATATATATATATATATATATATATATATATATATATATATATATATATATATATATATATATATATATATATATATATATATATATATATATATATATATATATATATATATATATATATATATATATATATATATATATATATGGGGGTTAGGATCAAATGATACCAAAGTGTCAAACTTAGTAACATGACACCTTAGATAACTCTCCACCCCATGTCCGTATAACAAAATTCATCGTTGAATTGAAAGTTATTATCATATAGATCACACCTATAAATTTCACATCGATCAAAAATCAATTGATATGTTAAAGAGAATGATAAAAATTAACGGTTTTTATGAAGTTTTGTCAGAAGTTAGTTTTTATGCATCTCGTTGACATGTCAAATGATTTTTGGTTGATGTTAAATTTTATAAACATGATCTATATGATAATAGCTTTCAATCCGACAATGGATTTTCTTATACAGACATAGGGTGAAGAGTTATCAAAGGTGTCCTTTTACTAAGTTTGACACCTTGGTGTCATTTGATCCTGACCATACACACACACACACACACACACACACACACACACACACACACACAAATGTTGATTTGATCTATCAAATATGGGCATCTTTCACTCCTTTTAGTAAAGAAAGTGTTAGAATCACTCTTGCTTTGGTTGATTTGCACCATTATGTGAAAATATCTTGGTTCCTTTGATTTATGTGTTATTGTGTAGGAATTAGGCATGAAACATTGAAGATTAAGACATAAGAAATATAACAAAGAGACCAAGTCAGCATGCAAACAACAGCAAGTTCGCACAGCGAGAAAACTTCATAAAGTTCGCACAGCGAACTTTGTAGCGAAGGCCAAGAAATCCAATGTACTGTTCATACAGAAATAAAAGGGCCCTAAGTTCGTCGTGCATAGGAGGCAACGAACAACTCGCTGGAGCGAAGAGGTAGCGAAGGGCTAGCGAACACTCTCAGACTTGAGGCAGTAGGTATTTGGGCAAGAGTTCGTTGTGCGAAGTTTGCAGCGAAGCCTTCACACTGCAAAGAACTCTTCACACAGCGAACATGTGGAAATCTGTCTGGGGAGTTTTCATAGGACATAGGCATTTCAGGTGCCATTTTGACTGTTCGCTTGGCGAACACTTTGTTCGCACTGCGAACATGACAGCTCAACAACCCTTCTATAAGTAGTTTGGGCTACTTTTTGAGAAAAATATCTTTTACTTTGTACTTTGTTTTGAGAGGATTTTCAGACCTAAAAAGCTTGTCTCTCCATTTCTCATCATCTCTTAGCAATATTTCATAAAAAGAAGGTGGATTCCCATCCAATCTCGATTATTCGACTCAGATATTGATCAACCTTCTTCTGAAACTTGTTACTCTATCTATCATGGAAATGGGTGGCTAAATCCCTCTCTTGTCAAGGTTAGAGGTAGTTAGTTCAGATTTTGTGTATTCTTCTTGATCTTTTGTATGTGAAGAATGTTGTGATCAATATAGATGAAGTTATTTGCTACCCTTTGTACATTTATGGTTTGGATTTCTTTAGACATGAACTTTCTAAGTCTTGACCTAATATCTTCATCTATCAACTATATAAATTCTAGACATAGGTTTGAAAGTTGATATTCGCTTTGTATTGATCTTAATGCTTATTGTTTCAAGTGTTACTTAGAGAGATCATTTGACGGTCGAAACAATCACATCCACGGAATCGCTTTAGAAATGAACGTTTTTGCGAGGATACGCGGTTATGTTGGTTAAAACTATGTTCACATATTTGATCGGTTGGATACATTTAGGAAGGATTAGCGAACCCTAATCTTGGCATGTTTTTATCAAACTTAGAACAAAATTTATTCTGTTTTAATTCTTGCAAACTCTTACTACGAAAATAGAAACCATTTAAAAAAAACCCCTTCTTAAATCATTAAACCGTTGAACAGAAAGCATCTCATATTCTCACTAATCCATGTGGATACGATAAAAACACTACCGAAAAATACTTCTAACAAATTGGCGCCATTGCCGGGGTTTGTTAGTAAAATATTGCAAGCATTGCAATAGTTTAATGATTTTAAGATTTGTGTATTGTGAATCTCTTATGTTTGTAATTATTTGTGCTTTTTAATCAGTTTAGTTCGTGTGCAGAATTCGTTTATGCGAGGACAGGTTCAGCCTAAAAACCTTCTTTTCGATCCTGAGATTGAGAGAACTGCTCACCGTACCAATAGTCTCACAAGGCGAAGACGACAACAAGCTATTAAAAGAGAAAAGCGCGGAGAATCTTCTTCATCCACTCCACCTAATTCACCAATTATGGCAGCACCACCACCACCTCCACCTCCAGTTTCAGTTCCATGTACAAACAGTCCAAGACACACCGCTCAGTTTGCACGCAACCTCCAAAATGGAAGACAAGCCGAGATGAAAACAGGAATCCTTGCACTTATTTATCAAAATCCTTTCACGGGGTTAGATCACGAGGATCCATTTACACATCTTACCAAATTCTATGAGATTGCGGGTGCAACAGAAGCTGATGAAGAATCACTGTTCAGGAGGCTATTTCGTCATTCTTTGATTGGAAAGCGAAGGAATGGTATCTTGATCAGTCTACGACAATTATGACGAATTGGAATTTATTGGAAGAGAAGTTTCTTGAACGATTCTTTCCACATAATCGTTTCATGAAAGCAAAAACTGCGATAGCTGTGTTTTCACAAGGAGGAAATGAATCCCTCAACGAAGCTTGGGAGAGATTCAAGTCTATGTTGAGGAAATGCAAAGGACACGGTTTTGATGAACTTACGCAAGTTCACATTTTCCGCAATGGTCTCCTCCCGGTTCACAAGACCTTGTTGGATGCTATGGTGTGGGGTTCTTTGATGTCTAAAAGCTCCGGAGATGCAATGACAATTATTGACAATATGACACTTAATGATCACCAAGGAATCATAATCGTGGAGTAGCTCAACGAAAACCAGGCGTGTTAGAGCTAGGTACTAATGATGCTATTCTTGCTCAAAACAAACTTCTTTCATAACAAGTGGAGCTTTTAACTCAACAAATGTCAAAGCTTCCACAACAAATCAAAGAGATGCAAGAAGTTCCTACCAAAGCTCAAGTGGCAAGTTGTGAATTGTGTAAAGGTGACCATCCTACCGGGTATTGTCCTACGGTATTGGAAGAAGTCAACTATGCCGGAAATTAAAATCAAGGATACCAACAAATACCACCTTATCAACAATAAAATCAAGGTTATCAAAGACCAAATCAAGGGTACCAACAACCTTGGAGGCCGTAAGAAGCTGGAACTTCAAATCGTCAACAATATCAAAATTACACTCAACCTCCACAAATTCAAAGTGCACCGTCAAAGACGGAAAAAACTCTTGCTCAATTTATGCAAATGTCAATGTCAAATCAAAAGAACACCGATGCGACTATAAAGAATTTAGAGACACAAGTGGGCCAATTATAAAATTAATTCGCCGATCAACAAAAAGGGCCTTTCACGGCTACCGCTCTTCCAAATCCTAAGGAGCATTGCAAGGTGATTCTCACAAGAAATGGTAGAGAAATTGACATGGGCGTAGGCGAGGAGATAGTGGCGGAAGAAGTTGTAGTTCAGAAAGAAAATGAACATATTGAGAAAGAAGTAGAAAAAAAATATTGAGGGAGATTTAGTTGAAAATGAGAGAGTGAAAAAGAGTGAGGAAGAAGAGAAAAATAAGAGAGAAGAAAGAATGAAAAAGTATAGGAAAGGAAAAGAGCAAGTGAGCACTATCCCGATTCAAAATTTGCCTTATCCACATGCGCCAACACAGAAAGATAATGCGAGACACTATGCTCGGTTCATGGACATATTCAAGCAATTGTAAATCAATATTACATTTTCCGAAGCATTGGAACAAATGCCCAAGTATGCGAAATTCATGAAGGACATCCTTACGAAGAAGAAGAGGTATACGAATCAAGAAACTATCATGGTGGATGCTAGTTGTAGCGCAATCATTCAACACACTCTCCTGAGAAAAGAAGGTGATCCGGGACGAGTCACTTTGCCCATCACAATTGGAAATACTTATGTTGGCAAGGGGTTGATCGATTTGGGCTCTAGTATCAATTTGATACCCTTATCTATTGTGAAGCAGTTGGAATACATGGAGTTGAAGTCTACTAAAATGACATTGCAACTTGCCGAAAAATCTACCCCTCGCCCTCATGGTGTAGCCGAAGATGTGTTGGTAAAGTTTGAAAAATTTTTGTTCCAAATTGACTTTGTGGTAATTGATATGGAAGAAGATGAAGACTCTTCCTTGATTCTTGTTTGACCTTTCATGAAGACCGTGCGTGTGGTGATTGATATGAATGATGGTCTAATGAAGGTTAGAGTTCTAGATGAGGAGATTTGTTTCAATCTTTTTGAAGCCATGAAGCTTTCAAAGGACAAGACCGATTGTTTTAGAATCGATGCAACAGAAGTGGCGATTGAAGAAGTAAAGGAGTTGTTACAAGTTCCCACACCATTACAACATGTTATTACCGATGCTCTTTCAAAAGTCAATGATGAAGAAGAAAGAGAGATTGAAAAGTGTTTGCGGGAGCTTGAAGAATTAGAGGAAATTCCACCTTTGAAAGAAAGGGTGGAAATTTTGAAAAAAAGAAAACAATGAGGAAGTCAAACTTGAGTTGAAGTTGTTACCATATCATCTTAAGTATGTTTTCCTTGATGAAGAGAAAAACAAGCCGGTGATCATAAGTTCGGATCTAACCATAGAGGAAGAAAGGAAATTAATTGTTGTTTTGAAGAAAAATCAAGAGGCAATGGGTTGGACTCTTTCCGACTTGAAAGGTATAAGTCCTTCCTATTGTATGTATCGAATATTCATGGAGGAAGATTTCAAACCGGTAGCTCAACCACAAAGAAGATTGAATCCTACTATGAAAGAAGTGGTGAGGAAAGAAGTTGTCAAAATGATGGATGCCAGCATGATTTATCCTATTTCCGATAGTCTGTGGGTTAGTCCAGTTCAAGTGGTACCGAAGAAAGGTGGAATGACGGTTGTCCATAATGAGAAGAATGAGTTGATTCCAACAAAAACTGTAACGGGATGGAGAATGTGTATCGACTACCGTAGGCTCAATCAAGCTACAAGAAAAGATCACTTTCCTTTTCCTTTCATGGATCAAATGCTCGAGAGACTTTCCGGTCAAGAATATTATTGCTTTTTGGATGGATACTCAAGGTATAATCAAATCATTGTCAACCCGGAGGATCATGAAAAAATAGCTTTCACTTGTCCTTTTAGAATCTTTGCTTATAGGAGGATGTCGTTTGGTTTGTGTAATGCACCAGCGACTTTTCAAAGGTGTATGCAAGCTATATTCTCGGACATGATTGAGAAGATGATCGAGGTGTTTATGGATGATTTCTCAGTTTTTGGACCGTCATTTGATCTTTGTCTAAAAAATCTTGATGTTGTCTTGGAGAGGTGTGTGGATACTAATTTGGTGCTTAATTGGGAGAAATGCAACTTCATGGTTACGGAAGGCATTGTGCTTGGGCACAAGGTTTCTTCAAAGGGACTTGAAGTTGATAGGGCTAAAGTGGAAGTTATTGAAAAGTTTCTGCCACCTCTGAATGTGAAGGGAATTCGAAGTTTTCTGGATCATGCAGGATTCCTCCAAAGATTCATCAAAGACTTTGCGAATATAGTGAAACCATTGAGCAACCTGCTCAATAAAGATAAGTCTTTTCTTTTTGATGATTCTTGTATGACAACTTTTGATTATTTGAAACAAAGCCTAATAACTGGACCCATAATTATCGCATCAAACTGGACAAATGATTTTGAACTCATGTGCGATGCGAGCAATTATGCGGTTGGCGCAGTGTTAGGCCAAAGAAAAACCAAAATTTCCCATGCGATACACTATGCGAGCAAGGTTCTTAACAATGCTCAAATTAATTATGCAACAACTGAAAAGGAATTGCTTGCAATAGTGTACACATTAGAAAAATTTAGGTCTTATTTGATCGGATATAAAGTTGTGGTGTACACCGATCATACGGCGATCAAGTATCTTCTTACCAAGCCGGATTCCAAGCAACGGCTAATTCGTTGGATCCTATTATTACAAGAATTTGATCTTGAAATTCGTGATAAAAAAGGATCCGAGAATTTGGTAGCGGATCACTTGTCCCGACTTGTGAATGATGAAGTCACAAAACATGAGCAGGAGATGAGGGAAGAGTTCCCTGATGAAAAGTTATATATGGTGAAGGTTAGACCTTGGTTCGCTGACATGGCTAACCACAAAGCCACCAGATTAATGCCGGAAGGTCTAACTAGTCACCAGAGAAAAAAAATTTTGTCTGACACCAAGTACTTTGTGTGGGATGAGCCTCATCTGTTCAAGATAGGTGTCGACAACATTTTAAGGAGATGGGTATCGCAGGAGGAAGCCAAAGACATCCTGTGGCATTGTCATAACTCTCGTATGGAGGTCATTTTAACGACACAAGAACGGCTGCTAAAGTCCTCCAATTGGGATTTTATTGGCCGTCCTTGTTCAAAGATGCGCATGCGCACACAAAAAGTTGTGACAAATGTCAGAGGATTGGTGGAATATCGCAACAAAATGAAATTCCACTACAAAGCATGATAGAAGTCGAGGTTTTCGATTTTTGGGGCATTGATTTTGTTGGTCCATTCCCACCTTCGTTTGGAAATGAGTACATTCTTGTTGCGGTTGACTACGTCTCAAAATGGGTTGAAGTCATAGTTAGCGCTAAGGCAGACGGGAAAACCATAATAAATTTTTTGAAAAAAAAATATTTTCTCGCTTTGGTACTCCAAGAGTGTTAATAAGTGACGGAGGATCCCACTTTTGTAACACTCAGTTAGCGAAAGCTTTGGAACAGTATGGTGTGCGACACAAAGTTGCAACACCATACCATCCGCAAGCTAATGGACAGGCGGAGGTATCAAACCGAGAAATTAAAAAGATTTTGGAAAAAACTGTGTCTACCTCGAGGAAGGATTGGTCAAGCAAGCTTGACGATGCTTTGTGGGCCTATCGGACAGCTTTCAAGGCTCTGATTGGCCTCACACCTTTCAAAATGGTCTACGGTAAAAACTGTCACCTTCCGGTTGAATTGGAGCACAAAGCCTTTTGGGCATTGAAGTTTTTAAATTTTGATCAGAACTTGAGTGGCGACAAAAGAAAAAGCCAACTTCATGAGTTGGAAGAAATACGCCTCCAAGCTTATGAATCAAACAAAATCTACAAAGACCGAGTAAAGGGGTATCATGACAAGAAGATTGTGACCAATAAATTTGAGGTAGGGAAAATGGTGTTGTTATTCAATTCTAGGTTGAGATTTTTTCCCGGGAAGTTAAAGTCCAAGTGGTCGGGTCTGTTTCGGATTCGCAACATTTTGAGTTACGGGGCAATTACTATTGAAGACATCAAGACCAACGAGAATTGGACAGTCAACGGACAAAGACTGAAGATTTACTTGGGTGGTGATTTCGAGCGGGACACCACCTCTGTGCCCTTTTGCGATCCGTGATCGCATCAGACTGTCGAGTTCCAACGATGTTAAACAAAGCGCTTGTTGGGAGGCACCCCAACATTGTAAGTATTTACTGCTTTTTATTGTGTAATTGTTGTGCATGATATGGTGGACTTGTGCTGAAAAAGTGAGCTGAATTGTAAAGTGAAAAGCCAAAACCTGTCATGTTCGCTAGCACCTTCGCCGTGCGAAGAGCTTAGCGAACATGTTCGCTGGGAAGTTCGCAGTGCGAACAAAGCGAATCAGGTTTGCCACATCAATGTTATTTTTAAATTTCAGTGGGCCACCCAATTGGGCCCAATCTGTTTTGTTGGTTCTGCAGATTTTTGGTGTCACTCCACTTCACTTTCACATTTTTCACTCTTCACTCTCACATCACAATTGTGCCATTCTCTTGCAAACCCTAATTTTGTCTAATAGCCTCAATCAAGCTTCCTCAACTAGGCATGTTTTTCTTTTTCAATTCTTCTGTTGATTAGGTTGTTTTAGTTTGAAATAGAACATACCTTATGGGTTGAATTAGGGTAGGATAAAATTATTGAATTTGTGGTTGCATTGTGTTTAGAACTGTCCCTAGCATGACCAATGTTGTTGTTCATGAATTGTTTATGTTAAAATTGGGTTGTCTTGCTTTTGGGTTGAAAACAATGGTGAATTTCAAAAACCTGCATCCTTTGCTAGCACCTTCGCAGTGCGAACCTGGGGCGTGTCTTCGCCAGGTCTTCGCACAACGAAGTTTGCAGCGAACATGACAACATTTTGTTTTTCTGTTCTGATTGCTGAACTGATCTGTTATGTGGATGTTTTTGTTCTTCTCCTGTGTTTTGTTTACAGATGGCGTCCAGGTTAATAGCATCAAAAAAGTGAAAGGTCGGTAGCACCTCACGGCCCCAACCAATCCAGTATGATAGTGAGAGATTTGTGGGTCCAAAGCAAGCTGCTCGATACGTGGCTTTGGAAAAGCGAAAGATTCTTCCAGAGAAAAGGTTCATAATTCATCCGGAAGGATCATACAGAACTTTCGCAAGACTCATAAACAACAAGAAATGGGACGTGTTGGTGACACCAACAGACAACTATAACACAGAGGTAGTGCGGGAGTTCTATGCCAATGCACTTCCAAACGACGATGATCCATTCACCTGGACCACAAGGGTATTAGGCAGACCGGTGAGCTTTGATAGAGATACCATCAATATGGTACTCGGAAGACCGCTTAGCTTGGGTGAAGATGGAATTGATGAGTACCATCGAGATCTGAGACTTCACCGAGATACAAATCTGATTTCCGATGCACTATTGTTGGAGGGTAAGACTGTAGAATTGAACCCATATGGGGTTCCAAGGCGGTACCATAGAGAAGACATGAAGTCTTTGCCTCAGTTAGCGTTGTTGTTGATTCTAACGAAAATTAAACCAAAATCACATAGGTTGACTGTGCCGATCCCAGTGGCACATTTGGTCCACTCTATTCTTACTAATGTCTAGATTAATGTGGCTCGGATCATTGCCGATGAGATGCGGTCTATGGTGGAGAGTGGATTGAAAGCAGGGGCGAGAGTTAATTGTCCCCTCGCTTTTCCTTGTCTCATCATGTCATTGTGTGTTCAGGCGAGGGTGAAACTACCTTCGTGTCGACAGGTGACAATTCCGGATGCTATTGATGACAAATATTTGGACAAATACTGTCGGCCCAAAGGTTTCAAAGGGAGTTCAGCTGCTGCAGATATCGGGGCTACTGATGGCCCTGGTGGTTCTTTCTCACAGAGTTTTGATCCATTTTAGCAGGTTATCTGCAATTATAACTGGGATTGGATGGCGACTACTCAACGTGCCATGATTGATATACATGACTTTATGCAGGTACTTCAGTTGCAGTGTCGTGATCCCTCTGTGGAGCGTAGCATGATGACTCGGGAGCAGTTTCTAGAGCATGCAAGCTGGCCTAAGGTCAGGCCTACTTTTGGAGAGGGGGAGGGTGCCTCTGATCCTGATGGTGGCAGCGCTGAGGTAGTGGAGGATGATGATGGTGAGGAGGGTGTTGATGATGAGGACGACTCAGAGAGTGTGGAGGAGACAGAGTCCGAGGAGGACTGATTTTGTGTTATTTCGATTTTGTGAGCATGATTTCGAGCAACTTCCTTTGGTTTTCAAAGTGAAGTACTTTTATGGTTGAATCATTGCTTTTGCTAGTTTTATTGTATTTTTGTTTCAGATATTGGTTCTTGTACTATTTTGGGGTGTTTTTTCACCCATGCACATTTTTATTAAGTTTAATTAATGTTAAGTTTTATGTTCAAAATATTTTGTTTCTCTTTTCAAGTGGTTGTTAATATCTTCTGGTTGTGAGTTCTACTAAACTTCTAGATTAGTTGCTCTTTGAAAAGAAGTATCCAATGAAGATGCATCCGAGTTTGGATAACAATGATAATATTAAGCAAGCGAATAATGTCAAGGTACATGGTTACCTTTGGTTAGAATTTTAGAATGCTTAAGAGCTTAAATCTTTTTGTAAATGGATATTGTTCTTTTAGCAACATTGTTGAATGAATGTTTCACTTAGGACTTAGAACCACAAGTTGTGAGGAAACCTCCATTGTGCACTAAATGCTGGATTTCTAATAGACTTTGTTGATTCATTTGATTCATGTTTTATCTTGTATTATTGTGAATTTGTGGAAGCAATTA
The DNA here is from genome assembly GCA_963859935.3 of Lathyrus sativus. Classification (NCBI taxonomy): domain Eukaryota; kingdom Viridiplantae; phylum Streptophyta; class Magnoliopsida; order Fabales; family Fabaceae; genus Lathyrus; species Lathyrus sativus. The sequence continues at coordinate 51,506,343 of OZ012738.1, forward strand.
GAAATGATCAAGACACTTGTTTTTATTGAGAACAACCAGTTCCAAATGAAACTTACTCGTGAGTAGAGAGTATTCGTTAACCCCCTTGAGCCTAAACAGTGTGAATCTCAGTCTGAATTTGTGCGAGATTCCAAAAAAAATTCTTAAACCCTTGAATTTTGTGTTAATTGTCCTCTTTGCCTTAAAAGGTCAAGAGCATTCACTTGAAGGGTGAGTAAAAGTTAAGTTGGGGAGAATGAAAAAGAAGTATGGTGGGTTGCTACAACTTTTGAAAAATTCAAGCAAGCATTGAAAAAAGTTATTACGTGAATATGAATGTAAAAAAAAAAAGAGAAAAAAATGCTTGCTTGGAGAAGAAAAATAGTGAAAGAATAAGTTGTGAAATAAGAGTTGGGAAGGTTTTCAATTGAGAAACAAGTGGAATGAAGTTGGGATGTGTAAATAACTTGTACAGTGAATGTCTCTTTTACATCGACAATTTCGTTTCAATGGCCTTAGAAATGTCCCTTGTTTGTAAACCTGACCAAGCTACAACCGTAAAAGACCTTAGTGATCTTCTTGCTTCCATATTTTAATTTATGATTGTTAGATATTGTATGAATTAGATTGATATTGACATTGTTTGTTGGGTGAGTGAAATTGTCCCCGCGGTTGCAAACACGTAATTTCTTCAATCCTTATTCGAAGAGGAGAGATAGGGTGATTTATTCAAGAAGACATAGTTGTTGATTGATACATATTTTGAATTGATTTAAAGACTTTAGTTCTTGTGCATTATTTGATTCTCATCTTGTGTAACCTATGTCTGGCGGCATTTCTTGTGTTTGAGCCATTAAATCCAATCTTGGAGAAATCTTATTCTTGAGCAAATCCTCTTGTTTCATCAAGAGGTACACTTTGCTTGAGAGCAAGAAAAGATCTAGTTGGGGAGAGTTGTTAGATGCCCAACTTTGCTTATTTGATCTATCAAATGTGGGCATTTTCACTCCTTTTTGCAAAGAAAGTGTTAAAATCACTCTTGCTTTGGTTGATTTGCACCATTATGTGAAAGTATCTTAGTTCCTTTGATTTGTGTGTTTTGTGTAGGAATTAGGCATGAAACATTGAAGAGTAAGACACAAGAAAGATAACAAAGAAACCAAGTCAGCATGCAAACAACAGCAAGTTCGCACAGCAAACTTGCTAGCGAAGCTTGCCAGAAAACTTCATAAAGTTTGCACAACGAAATTTGTAGCGAAGGCCACGAAACCCAATGTACTGTTCATACAGAAAGAAAAAGGCCCTAAGTTCGCTGTGCAAAGGAGGCAGCGAACAAATCGCTGGAGCGAAAAGGTAGCGAAGGGCTAGCGAACACTCCCAGACTTGAGGCAGTAGGTATTTGGACAAGAGTTCGTTGTGCAAAGTTTGCAGTGAAGCCTTCGCACTACGAAGAATTCTTCGCACAACGAACATGTGGAAATCTGTCTCGGGAGTTTTCACAAGACATAGGCACTTCAGGTGCCATTTTGACTGTTCACTAGGCGAACACTTTGTTCGCACTGCGAACATGACAGCTCAGCATCCCTTCCATAAGTAGTTTGGGATACTTTTTGAGAAAAATATCTTTTACTTTGTACTTTCTTTTGAGAGGATTTTAAAACCTAAAAAGCTTGTCTCTCCATTTCTCATCATCTCTTAGCAATATTTCACAAAAAGAAGGTGGATTCCCATCCAATCTCGATTATTCGACTCGGATGTTGATCAACCTTCTTCCGAAACTTGTTGCTCAAGCTATCATGGAAATGGGTGGCTAAATCCCTCTCTTGTCAAGGTTAGAGGTAGTTAGTTCATATTTTATGTATTCTTCTTGATCTTTTGTATGTGAACAATGTTGTGATTAATATAGATGAAGTTATTTGCTACCCTTTGTACATTTATGGTTTGGATTGCTTTAGACATGAACTTTCCAAGTCTTGACCTAATATCTTCATCTATCAACTATACAAATTCTAGACATAGGTTTGAAAGTTGATATTCGCTTTGTATTGATCTTAATGTTTATTGTTTTGAGTGTTACTTAGAGGGATCATTTGACGGTCGAAACAATAATATCCACAAAATCGCTTTAGATATGAACGTTTTTGCGAGGATACGCGGTTATGTTGGTTAAAACTAAGTTCACATATTTGATCGGTTGGATACGTTTAGGACGGATTAGCGAACCCTAATCTTGGCATGTTTTTATCAAACTTAGAACAAAATTTATTCTGTTTTAATTCTTGCAAACTCTTGCTACGAAAATAGAAACCATTTAAAAAAACCCCTTCTTAAATCATTAAACCGAGCGGCAAGCATCTAATATTCTCATCAATCCCTGTGGATACGATAAAAACACTACCGAAAAATACTTCTAACAAGGACCTAGATCCTTCAATGAAAATTCAGAACTCACCTTTGACATAATATACTCACAAAGCGGGTTGGATGAAGTAATGAGGATAATGTCATATACATAAAGAAGAATGAAAGCCATGCCATTCCTATTATGATAAATAAATAATGAAAAAAATAAAAAATGTTGTAAGAGAATCCCATTCTAGCAACATAATTAGTGAACCACTGATAAAAGGCGGGCGATGTTTGTTTATGTCCATAGAGAGGCTTTTTGAGCAAACACACATGGTCCGAGAATTTAGGATGATAGAGGCCTAGAGGTTGGTGCATGTACATGGTTTTATTAAGATTTTCATGCAAGAAGGCATTTTATAGATCCAAGTGATGAAGATACCATGATTTTGACAAGGCAACGCTTAGTACAATACGAATAGTAACTGGTTTGACTATGGAGCTGAAAGGTTCACCACAATCAACGTCTGTTTGTTGGTTCGTCCCATTACCTACAAGGCGAGCTTATTACTCCTCAAATGATCCATCTGAATTATTTTTATGCCTGAAAATCCTATGTCTTATTCTCAATAAGAGCATTATATTCCTCTTTCATGGTCATCTTCTAATTAAGGGAATGTAATGCATCTATATGGTTTGTTGGTGAGGGTATATGGAATTTTGAGATGAAATATGTAGGTTAAAAAGCTTGCGAGGTTTGGCTATACCATGTTAGGCTCAAATAGTAATTTGAGGTGAGAATTATGGTAGTATTGATGAAGGTGAAAGTGTGGGTTTCAATGTAGTTGCTAAGGTTTGTTGTTTGTCGTGGGTTGAATGAGAAGGAGATATAGGTGTGGAGGAAGAGGTTGGTGGGGAGGGTTGGTTAGGATAGGGCGTAGATTAAGGTGGGTTTGAGGTTAGTTTTTTTGATTTATTAGATTGAAGGTTAGTTAGGGTTCGAGTATTTGGTTTAAGGGTGCCATAGGAGTAGGAAGGAAGAAAAGGTGTGGAGTCATTATCTAAAAAGATATAGTCAACCATGTTAGGAGCATTTAAGGTAGAAAAGGGAAACATATTTTCTTCAAATATGACATGCCTATAAATAAAGATCTTACGTCTGGACAACTCATAACACTTATATCATCTATAATTAAGTGGATAGCCTAAGAACGAACATGGTTTTAACCGAAGTTGTAATTTATTTCTAGAGGCTGAGAGAATTGGAGGATATCATAGACACCCAAAGACTCAAAGATGTGAATAGGAATGATCTTTTTGGTAGAGTATCGTAGTGGGTGAATGGAGATCAAGATTTTTGGTTGGAGAATATTATGCAAGTATGTTTCCATTTGCTAGGCATGTGTTGCACCCTAAAATTTACTCAACCTATTTCACTTGGTTTATGTTTCAATTGCATTGTCATTTGCATGAAAAATCATGTACATAGTCTAATCATTTGCATAACATAGCATAACAAGTCATCTGGAAAGGGATCAAGTGCTATTTTCCATCTCAAGGAATGTATTCAAGAGGCTCTTATCAAGATTCAAGCCTATTCAAATCACCAAGAAAGAAATTGAAGCTTTGTGAAGTTTAAAGGCCAAGCAGTGGGTTTCTCTCCTATCTTGAGGGTATGTGAAGATCATCAGAGAAGTTATGGGTTATGAATTGAGGGCATGGAAGACCTAGAGGGTCCTTTTGAAAGTAAGACAAGTCATTGGTGTGGTTGCAAGAGCTACAGTTGAAGACAGTCAACTAGGGTGTCATCTGGGTCAACCCTAGGTCAAATGCTTGATTGAAGGGAATCAAGGCCTATATGGAGGATGTGGGATTCATCATTTGATATGTGGATATGTATGTGGTGTTGTTCCAAGGAGAAATCAAAAGAAATCCAGAAGAAGAGAAGTTTCTAAATTAGGGTTTCTGTGTAAAATCCCCTAGTTTAGGTCAAACTTCCAAGCAAGATAATTCAAAATGTAAGTCTCAAACGGATCCTTGGCCAACATGAAACTTGTAGAGTATCTCAAGACCTTTAATTTGGGTGGTGTAAGGCATCAAGGATATTTATAGAACTCAAGTTATGGTTCTTGCAAGTTACAGGTCCTCAGAGGCATCTGAAATTTTGTCTGTGAAAGTTACTTGACTTCCAAGCAACTTTTGCCCCTCAAGGAGTTTTCAATTGGATTTATGGCCAACATGAAAGTTGTTCCTCATGATCTTAGCTTTCTATAAATGTATGGTATGCCTCAATATGATTTGTGGAGCTCTACTTATGATCTTAACAAGCCAAGGGCATTTTGGTCATTTGGAGGTTATAAGTCATTTCAAGCATGAGGCCATATCTCCTACTTCCAAGCTTCAAATGGAAAAATCTTCAACATCAAAGTTGCTTAGAATGATGTTTTAAGGCTAGTAGTGAGGTCATGAGATGTTGGAAAGGCTCATATCAAAAAGTGATAAAAATGGCCTAAAAAAGGGGAATAAGTCCAATAAAGTGGTGAAAAAAAAATCAAATTTTGGGTTAGAGGTCACAAACAAGCCATATGACATACCAATTTGATTGTAAAATGCATTTTAAAGACAATGGCATTGGCACATTTTTGAATTGAGCAATAATTTCATGACTTGCTTTGTAAAAGTGGTTACTTGAAATGTAAGTCACTAATCCAAACCACTTAACAAGGCATTTGGAAGGCTATTTTGGTTGGAAACTTCCAAGGGAAGATACATGAACAATCTAGAAATTTCCAAGGGAAGATACATGAATAATCTAGAAAGTTCCAAGGGAAATGGATTTTATTATTTTGGGCTTGGGCTTCATTTCTAGAATATTCCAATCATCTCTATAAATGTTTAGAAACTCATTTGAAGCAAGGTTGGTGATTGATTGGAGTTGGATTGGAAGAGAGCATATCAATTTTCAAGAGAGCAAATCAAGTGGTGATTCTTCATTCAAGGCGATTTCGGTTCGATTCGAAGATTGTAGTACTTTCCTCGCATGTTGTTGAACGAATTTGAAGCTTTCGGAAGCACGAAAAGAGCCGAAGATACTCCGTTTCGAAGCTCCGATCAAGGTATGTAAACCTTCACTTTACCATGGATTTAGTATGAGATAATTAGAAATTCTTATGCGGTTAGGATCGTGAACACCTATGGATGATTTTAGGATTGTTAATTTGGAGATTTTCTTCATTCCCTTTTCTTTTTATTTTTCTGTTTTGAGGCCTGTTTGCTTTTATTGTGTCAAAAATAGTAAAAATATTCAAGAAATTATGAAATTTTTTTCTACAGATCTCGATTGTCTTAAGAAATTTTAGGCGCTGAGTTTGCATTTTTTAGATTTTTTCCGATTTAGTTATGATTTTTTTTTCGTGCTAATATCCATTGGTGTACATAACTGTTCATCTGTTTTGTTTAATTTTGTTATCTTTGATGCTTCATGATTTTGAGCTTATTTTTGGATATGTTTTAGATGATATGCATAGGGTTCCCCAGAAATTTTATTGGAATTTCTAGATGACTCTAAGTTTAGTTTTGAATCCGCTTTTTAGAGCTATCCCCATCTGAATGTTCCCTGGACACTTTATAGGTTTTCCTTTAGAAAGTGACCTTAACTTTAGAATTTCGTTTTAATTTTTTACCATAGGTTGGTAACATCTTCAGGAGATTGTATAATTTTTCTTAGATTTTTGTGGATTGTTTTCCCATTTCTTTTACATTTTACATTCTGATGAGTATTTTGCATGATTTAATTGATGTTTGCTTTGCATATTTGATACCGCTGTTTTGTAGAATTTTGTTCTCTCAATTGGTGATGATTCTTGCTTAGATCTTTTGGTAGATTGTAGCTAACACTCGCATGTTCCCTTAGGAAGTTTTGTAGATTTTCTAGATGTAATTTGGTTCTGTTTTAGGGTTGTTGATTTGGACCTTCCCAATTGATGGTTAACTTTGACCCCTTGCATGTTAGGAATTGTTTAGACCCCTTAGAAGTTGATATAGGGTTTGATCTTCGATCTTTATAATATAGATATTAATATGCTTTAGGGTTTCCCTTAGATAATGTGATAAAACTTTAGAATAAAAATGGTAACAAAAAATGTTGAAATAGATATGGTGTAATAAAAACTTAGAATATTTTAGGGTTTAAACACAACATAGGTGCAACAAAACAATTTCCTTTTGGGCTTTTTAGGTTGAATTAGAAGAGGGGAATATAGGGGTATTATGGGTAAGTGTAGTAGATCCCTTAGAATAAATATTAGAATTTCCCCTATTATATTAATATATTTAGTATATTTTTGTAATTGTTTGATTGTATGGTGTGCCCGTTTTAGGGTTATTGCTTGTTATCTGGGCTTATTGGGCTTGCTTGGGGCTTGGGCTTGAGTTGAAGAGATTTGTTAATGAAGCCAATTGAAGACAAAAGGAGTGAAGATCAAGTTCAAGAGTTGATGAAGATTGTAGCTTGCTTGTAGCTGTTGAAGATTATAGGAACCAGGAGCTAGGTAGAGCTTAGAGTAGAAACTTGATTCATAAACATGGAAGGTCTTGTTTGCCTCCATTCTTTCTCTATGATTCAAAGTCTCTTTTAAATACTCACCTCCTTCCTTTGGAAGGATTAGTGAATGTATTTAAGAGATAGAACTTTTGAGATAAAACTGTCTGTATTTTGTTAACAGTCAGTAGACCACCTTTGGTAGGCAACTGATTGTTTAACATCCAATTCATCTTGTTAACTGCTACTCATCTTGGAGAGTTTGATTTGAAGAAAAGCCATGAAAGATTGAAGATAGAGACCTTGCTTGAAGACTATAGAAGAAGGAGCTTGTGCTGTTTAGAGCTGTTGGTGCTGTTTAGAGCTGTTGATGTATTGTTCGAGTTTCTTGACTGTATTGTTTGATATTTTTTCCCATAAGGTTGAAGTGAAGTTGTTTCACTTTGCCCATTGTTTTCTAGGTTCGAGGTTGAGTGGGACTCCCTTGCCTCGCTTGTACTGCTGCATTCATGCATTTTACTGCTTTACTGTATATATGCTGTTGTTTTTCCGTTTATCCCTTAGGATCTCTGTTTCTCTCTGCGCAGGAGAGAAATATTACAGACATTAGGCTTTAACCCATGCATGACAACATTAGGTTAGTTTTTTTGATTCCCTTTTTAAACCATAGGTTTTAGAGTTCTGTCTCTTCTTACCTCAAAACACAATAAAAGACATTTCTTCCGTAAAAGAATGTGAACCAATCAAAACGTCATTTTTGTCCGCTTGGACCAATAATCAGAAAAACCTTTTTCAGAAGGATAAAAACAATCAAGACAGACTTGTGTCGTACGTTGCCCGAACTACGTTTGCTCTGATCTTTCATGCTGTATGAAAGTACGTAGGCATAGGATGCGATATCCTAGCGAGCAACCTTCCCCCCCTTTCCAGTAGGTAGGCGAACTACGTTGACTCTGATTTCTCGTTCCAGGCGGGAATACGTAGGCATAAAGTGCGATACTTTGCCGAGTCATTTTATTTTCTTTTAACCCCAGACCTGTATAGTAGATAGAATAACAATCCGTACTAGAAAACAAGCGTGGATTCCGTCGAGTACGACGGACGTGAGGGGTGCTAATACCTTCCCCTTGCGTAACCAACTCCCGAATCCAGGTTTTGGTTGCGATGACCATTCCTTTCCCGTCTTTGCGGTAGGTTTACTTCGAGCGTTTCCTTTCCCTCCTTTGGGATAAATAACGCACGGTGGCGACTCTTCTGTTCAGCCGGCGCCGATTTTCGCAGTAGCGACAACATGGTGCCAAAACGATGGTGGGATAAAGGCACGGGCTAGAAGGGTGCGGACAATGTAATTTATAATACAATTTTTTCTTTCAGGTTTTCCATTTTTAGGAGAAATATAAGGACATGAAAACCTAAATGACATTGCCATTGAGTTCACAGAATTTTTGAAACAGTGCATTGTCATATTCTTTTCTATTGTTACACTGAAAACATTTGATTTCTCATTCAAATTGAGTTTTAATGTGAGCTTGAAATTGAAGAAACATATAATAAACTTGAGATTTATTTTGTAATGAAAAAGTCAACAGAAAATCCGTAAAATAATCTAAAAATAACACATAATAATGGTGTCCTCCTGAACTAAGAACATGTGATGTCCAAACATTACTATGGAAAATATTAAAAGGCATTAACATATAATAAAAAGAATTAGAAAAAGAAATTTTATGTGTTTCCCTACTGGACAAGAATGACATAACAAATTATTCTGAAACTTATTACATGTAATAAAATTGTTTAGGTGTAGAGAATTTAAGACACGTGTTTTAGAGTGTCCTAAATGGTTGCACCATACTTCATTAGATAATGCAAAAAAGATAGACGGTGGCTGGGTTTTAGAGTAAGGTCCGATTGTAAGTGGGTAGAGCTCATCAGAGCTGTTACATCTCATTAAATGTAATCTTGTCTGAAATCCTTCATAGAGAAACCAAAGGGATCAAATTCAATGGAAACTTCATTATCAATGATAAACTTTCTAACAAAGACGGTATTTTTTATTAGTTTAAGGGAATGAAATACATTGTGTAAATGGAAAGAGTATGGAGAGGTAGGTAATGATTCATGTCCATAACCAATAAGTGGAATATTATGACCACTACCAACAGTAATATTGTTGCTCGTATTGAAATAAGACATAAGATTACCTCTGTTCGCAGTCATATACAAAGTAGCCCTAATGTCCATATACCATTAATCATATGGAGGAGAAATAAAAAATGTATGCATAGCAGCCTGAATGTTTGTTGGGGTATACTGAAAGGGTCCCTGATGACTGGCTTGGTACGGTGTAGTGGTCGTTACATGAGCCTGGTGATTTGAATTTTTCCCAAGACTTCTAGCTTGCTTGTTCGAGTTTCCAATTATTGGGTATGCACAATGTGGATGGAGCAAGGATGTCGCCATGTTGGAAAATTTCACTACTGATTCTGGTTGGGATATGATGGATAAGTCCATTGTTTCTGTTGATATGGGTATGGTGGTAAAATCCACTGTGGAGGTTGAGAGTGATCACCACCGTGTCCATTATTTTGTCCTCTCCCATGTAACCGTGACGATTACCTACTCTTCCACGATTGTTATTACCTCTGTTGTGGTTGGTATGGTTTGAAGAAGTAGGAGCCAATGCATCAATGTGTGAGGCGATGAAAGCAATATTGGTAGTGGTGCTAACTTGATTTTTTTTCTCTAGATGTTTCTTCCAAGATGATCATGAAGCTTACTTTGTAAAAGGGTGAAAGAGAGTCATTGTGACGAACTTGCGAGCCTACAACACCGATTCGGCATGTGATAAGTTGGAGAGCCATACGTTCATTAGAGACAAGAGCCTCAACATTAGAGATTTGGTTAGTGAGGGATTTGAGATGTTGGCATTAAGAGGAAGCATCAGATAATTGTTCCATATGAGCGAGTGAAAACTCTTTCTCTTGGTAAAGAGCCCTAGAATTTTTGTTGTCATAGAATATATCAAACAACCAATTCCAAGCAAGTTCTGCAGTAGAGTCAAGTTCAATGATGGTATGGAGAAGGTAATTAGAAATTGTGTCGTATATCCATTTTAAAATGACGACATCAAGGCAAAGACATGGATCAAGGTCATTGAGTAAGGGAGCTGCGAGTGTTGTAGAAGAGGAATATGGGATTATGTGATCATACACTTGATAAACACGAGTATGAATTTTGAATAATTCGGACCATTATACTATCCTTTTTCAATACTCAGTGTGATTTTGATGAAGTTTGTGATATTGGGCACGATTAAAGTAGGATAAATAGGAGTAAGCGTGGGAGGAGTGGGAGGCTGAGATTGAAACATGGAACCATTGTTGCTGAAGTGGGTGGAAGAATCGTTGTTACTTTCGCCGGCCACAGGAGAAAGGAGTAGAAAAATATGTGATTGAGAGGGGAGAGGAAATGTGATTTAGATATTAGCGTTAAGGGTGAGAAGGGTGGCACTAGGATTTAGTAGGAGGGATCAGTAACAAAGTTTACTAATACCATGATAGAGGGATGAATATTGATCGTGCTTTTCATAAACGTACTTTTAGTGTAAAGAAAACACAGGACCACAACGGGGGGAGGCCGAATGTAAATCATCGGGTCCAACTAAATAGAGTTTGGTGCGATTATGGAAAATTTCAAGCCTTCTGTATTCCTTGTGTTACAACAAGATTTGGTTCTGCAAGATATCTCTAAATTTTGATAATAACAAAGTAGTATTTGTGTGAGAATAATTTTGGTACTCTAACGTTTGTTTTTCTAAAGATTTAATAAACAAATTCTGACTCTGATAGAGAAAGCTCTAACTCTGATAGAGACCATGTGCATTATCACACCGATCTGACCAAAGTCGCTTCTGCGCTATAAGAAGCAAGTCTGCTTCTGATCTACTCTCACTCAGAAAGATTCTAAGAAGACAATATGTTACTCCTGAAATGTTCTCTTGGTTTCTGCCTCTGATTATGACTCTAATACTTTACTTCTGAAGGCTTTCTAACTTCTGAAGTCATTGTCTTCTGAAGACTAAGTGTTGAAGACTCTAAAGACAAGGTTATGTTGAACGAAGTTCTGAAGACTCTGAAGACTTGAGTTTCTGAAGAATAAGTGCTGAAGACTCTGAAGACAAAGTTCTGCTGAATGATGTTCTGAAGACTTAAGTTACTAATGACCAAGGGTTCTGAAGACTGAGTGCTTAAAATTCTGATGACAAGGTTATGGTGAACAAGTTCTGAAGACTCTGAAGACTCAAGACTCTGAAGACTCAAGACTCTGAAGACCTAATAATCAACTCTTCTACTCATGCTTCAATCATCTCTATTTAGAAGCCTCTGATGTAAATAAGATAAGCTCAATCGTTTACGAGGGAAAATAGTACATAGTACGTTTCAACGTTTCACTCCACTATCCTGATTTGATGGTACAAAGGACAACTTTTGTGTACGATTTTCATCCTTGTGTAACGACATTATTTCAAGTCGCTAGCTATCTAAAGGATATTCCTGATTTTCCCTCCAACAGATCTTTTTCTGGCTATATAAGGACTTGATTACTTGAAGAAATTAAGAAGCTTCACAATGATTAATAAAAAGGTTACACTTTGATTGAAAACGATCTATGAATAACTAAAGCTACAATATTGAAGTACCACAATAACAAGAAATAACATTGTTCATACTGTAATAGTGTCTTTAGTTATTTGAGATATTAATAGTATTTATATTTACTTATGTAGAAGCAATTTTATTGTAAACATCTTTGTTAAAACTATTGTTTGTAACTTCTTAAGGGATCAGTTAGGTCAGAATCCTTAAGAAGAGATGATTAGTCTTTGTTGTTAGTCACCAGTGGTTGCTAGTGCAGATTGTAATTCCTTAAGGACCAGTTGGGTCAGAATCCTTAAGAAGAGACGGTTAGTCTTTGTTGTTAGTCACCAGCTATTGCTAGTGCAGTGTAATCTGTTGATTATAGTGGATTAAGTCCTTGTGTATAAGGCGAAATCACCTTGGCGGGTGGACTGAATTAGCTTGATAGTTTTCAAGTGACCCAGGATATATCGTGTGTCTTTCTATCTTGTTAGTCTATTTGTGATCTTTGTTTGAGTTTCACAAAAAGCTTTCATTTTTGAAAACTCAATTCAACCCCCCCCCCCCCCCTTTGTTTTGTTTTCTCACACCTTCACCTTACTCCCATGTCATTGTGACATGTTCATTTGATCGCTAGACACTTCCATGCATCTCTCCGATGTTTACAAAGTCGTAAAGATTTTTAATGTGTACAACAATAACTTCCCGGTGGTAGCATTGGAACATTTTTGGCTTGCATATCAAGGGGACATGATTTGGCACAATGAAAACATGCGACGGAAGAAAAAGGGTCGCCCTAAAATGGATACACAAATTAGAATAAAAATGCATACAACTGATAAAATGGTAAGATTATGTTGTTTATGTCTTCATCCAGACACAATCAGACAACATGCCCCAATGTTGGAGCAAGTTCTACATAAGTATTTATTTTGTTTTCTTTAATTTTTTGTAACCTTGTTATTTATAATATATCAACTTTTGGTTACAACATAAAATTTCCACACACGAACAACACAAGACATATGAATACAAAAGAATACACATGAAACAACAACACAAACAACAGATAAAAAAACTTAACACCACAACATGTCTAAGAGATTACAACAATCAAAACAATGTCATCTGCTACAGACATCATATCTCTAACATCATCGTCATCTCTAACTCGCACCCACATACCCTGCGTAGCATTATTGTCATCTGCAATTGACATGTACGAAACAAGCCTCTCGATACTTCTAATTCATTCCTCATCATTAATCTCTCCGTCTAACCAACTTTTCAAACTCCTCTCAAGATGCTCAAAGCTTTGGATGTTCCAGAAAAGAATTTTCATTGCAGGTTTCGTTGCAGAATAACAAACATGCATATATCTTTTAACAATCATGATAAAGCTAGTGATGAAAATGAAAGAAGAATTTGAAATAAAGTGTGAATTGGAGCAAATGGTAGGAGACACCTCTATTTATACTAAAAAAAGTTGCATTGGTGTCAGGCCAACTGACGTCTCCCTTATACACTTGTACATTGACGTCAATTGAATTGGTAACACCATGTGCAGTCGTCAACCCAATTGACGCCTCTTCTTAAAAATAGAGTTGTCGTCAATGCGCCGGAGAACAACACTTCGTCCTATTTTTTGTTTGAAAGTGGAGTATTTTGATTTTTTTTTGAAATATAAATTATTTTAGAAATTAATTTTAACAAAATAGGTAATTTGAGTAAAAAAAAAAATCTAAATTCTAATAATATTAGAATAAACTCTAATAGTATACTTTCTATATTTACTTAGTTTAATAATATTTTATAAGATCCCTTGTTTAGGAATTTTAGTGTCTTTGCGAAATCATCCATTATGTTAAAAAAGATAGAGATCTCGGGACAAATGGTGGCTAAGAGAGCCCTAAATATTCATGTGAATTGGATAAAAACACACTTTGGTTTTATTGTATTGAAACTAAAAGGTAGCTTATGTTGTTTGGCATAATGACAACAATCACAAATGAATTATGTCTTATTATAGATAGAATGATATAATTTTGACACTCTTTTAGAAAATCATAAGGGTGACCAATTAATGATCCCATAACGAAAAATCATGTGTTGTAGTAGGATTACAAGAAATGGAGGCTAATTTGCTATTTAAAGGCTACTATGTAAGATGATTGTTCTAAAAGTTGTTGATGGCTCTAGCTTTACCAATCTTATTCAAGGAAGGTAATGTCAAAATTACACAACTATTATGATACAAAATCTATGGACAATTGATAGAATTAGACAATTGTGAATGTTATGCATAAATCAAATTGCAATTAAATTTATGAACATATAGAACACCATGGATAGTAAGTTCTCCGGAAAGTTGTAAAATTAAAAAAATTTATGACAAAATGTATGAATTATTTGTTGAGATATTATATATAATTTAAGTTAAGTTGTGTGATTTAAGTCCAAAGCTAATTAGGGTTTAGAGTTTATTATTTAGTTTGTTATTTAATTTAGCAATCAGTCATTTAAGTGTATATAAATAGACACTTTATAATTTAGTTTTATTCATTCAATAATATCAATCCTTATTTCCTTATTCTCTCTCTTTCTCTCCTCACTAAAAGTGCCTCACGCGCTAACAAATTGATATCTAGAGCTCCGGTTAGATTCTTGATCGTATTTTCAAGAGTCACACGTCAAATATCGTATTTCCGGGATCGTGGTTTATTGTTGATCAATCGATATAAAGATGAATGGTAACGAAAATTTATTAAACTCCCTTCCAACTCTTGACGGCAAGAATTGACTTTGGTGGAGGAGAAAACAAATCCAATCTCTATTTTCCTTTCATGAAACCCTAGAAGTGGTTACTAACGGTGTTCCTGCGCTTGGTGAAGATGCAACCGACACACAGAGAACCGCTCACAAGGATGCCAATAAGAAGGATTGCAAGGCGACGTTTTACATGGAATCGGAGGTTGATGCAGCTAATTTTGACAGAATCGCTCATGCTGAATTAACGAAGGAGGCATGGGATATTTTTGTTAATTACTATGAAGGAGACGAGAAAATCAAGGTTTTCAAGTTGCAAACTTTGTGACGACAATATGAATTGTTGTCGATGGGAGAAGACAGAAAGATTTCAAGCTATGTGTAGAAGGTGCGGAAACTCGTCCGTCTCATGAAGGGTTATGGTGAAACCCTAACTGAAAAGATAATAGTTGAGAAGGTAATATGTACGTTGACCTCTCACTTTGATCACGTTATCGTAGCTATTCAAGAATCCAAAAATCTTGAAACCCTAAAATTGGAAGATTTGGTTGGTTCGTTGGAGGCGCACGAGATTAGGATTTTCGAAAGGAAAGGAATTCAAGACTCGATACAAGCACTGCATGCTCAATCGTGGAAGAAGAATGATGGTTCCAACAAGTTCAAAGGAAAAATCGACAAGACTCATGGCAAGAAGTCTTGTCTAATCCTCACAAGAATAAGATCGACGATAGAACTTCTGAATCCTCGAAAAGAGGAGAAGGAAATTCCTATCAGAAAGACAAAGTAGAGAAAAAAAAGTGTGCAGTTCTATAATTGTGAAAAAGTGTGGACACTTGGTCAATCATTGTTGGTACAGGAAAGACAAGGGATCGACAAAAGGCAAGGACGAATGAGAGAACCTTGCACGTCAAGATTAAAATGATTATGATAATATGGTGGTTATGGCTGCAGTTGAGATGACCATGTCGAATCTAAGATCTGGTTCCTCGACTCAGGATGCTCGAATCACATGACTGGTTGAAAAATATGGTTAGTAGATTTTGACGAGTCGAAGAAGAGCAATGTCAAACTTTCTGATAATAGCTCGTTGCAAGCAAAAGGTACTGGTAACATAGTTATTCAAAGGGTGATCAAAGATATACTCTATGTCTCTGGAATAAAGTGCAATCTGCTAAGTGTTAGAAAAATGGTCGAAAAGGGGTTCTCAGTGGTTATGAAAGATGGATCCTTATAACTTTTCGATATCCAAAATAACTTGGTATTCAAATCTCCTCTGTCGAAGAATAAGACATTTAAGACTGTGATTAGTTTGACTAAGGTACAATGTCTAAAAACAGTTGTCGACCGCAAGAATAGTTGGTTGTGCCATCTGTGGTTTAGTCATCTAAACTTTAGGTTGCTCAATCAACTAATCACCCAAGATATGGTAACCGGTATACAAAGTCTTGAGAGGCCTGAAAAACTTTGTGAAGGTTGTCTAGTCTGAAATCAGAACAGGAAGTCTTTCATTAGGACTATGCCAATGAGATCATCCTGCATACTTGAAGTTGTACATTCAGATGCATGTGTTCCTTTTAAGGAGCATGCCATTGGTGGAAATAGGTATTTTGTTTCGTTTGTCGATGAGTTTAGTCGAAAGCTATGAATATATGTGATCAAGAGAAAGGACGAATTATTTGAAATCTTTAAGAGATTCAAGATGCTTGTCAAAAATCAGAGTGAAAAGAAGATAAAATTTCTGCAAACAGATGGAGGTGACGAATACACATCCAAAATATTTGAAGCATTATGTGCAGAACATGGTATTGATCATGAGATAACTGCTCCTTATACTCCTCAACATAATAGAATATCATAAAGAAGAAACAGGACCATAGTGGACATGGCAAGATGCATTTTGAAGCAGAAAAAATTGCCAAAGTCCTTATGGGGTGAAGCTATTTCGACTGCTGCTTATATTCTGAATAGGTGCCCTACCAAGAAGCTGAAGAAAAAGGTTCATGAAGAAGTGTGGAGTGGCAAACAACAATCAGTGATTCATCTGAAGGTGTTTGGCTCTATTTTCTACAAGCATATTCCTGATGCTAGGAGAAGGAAGCTTGATAATAAGAGTGAACCTATGATTCTGATAGGATATCATAAGACTGGAACATACAGGTTGTTCAATCCAATTAATCAGAAGATTTTGATGAGTTGAGATATTATGATTGATGAAAATTCTGCATGAGATTGGATTTCTAGTAATGCAATTGACAAGCCATTGATGAGCTATGATTTCGACGAAGCAAGTAATGATGTTGAAGTCGAAGATATTGTTGATATTCTAGTTGAAATCAAAGCAGTTGTTGACATTCCTGACACAATCAAAGTCGAAAAGGATATGGCTGACATAAGCCATAGACCTTAAAGAACTAGATCTCGTCCAGCAAGACTTCAAGACTATGAAGTGGTTGGTGATGATGAAGTCACAACAGATGAAGACCTAGTTTGTTTTGCTTTACTTGCAAGTGTTGAACCAATAAGTTATAACGAAGCCTTCAAAGGTAAACAATGGAAGTCTTCTATGGTCGTAGAGTTACAAGCAATCGAAAGAAACAACACATGGGAGTTGTTAGAATTGTCAGCACATACAAAAGCTATTGAAGTGAAGTGGGTGTTCAAGTTGAAGCACAATGTTGATGGGTCAATATCAAGACATAAGGCGAGATTGGTAGCTCAAGGATTTCTTCAGAGAGCAGGACTCAACTATTCTGAAGTATTTACACCTGACTCAATATTGAAAATAGTTCGACTAGTGGTAGCCTTGGCATGCAATTAAGGTTGGTCGATATTTCACTTAGATGTGAAATCTACATTTTTGAATGGACCTTTAGATGAAGAGGTGTTTGTCACACAACCTCCTGATTTTGTGATTCAGGAGGAAGCAAGGAAAGTATACAAGTTGCACAAAGCGCTTTGTGGTCTCAAGCAGGCACCTACGACATGAAACCATAAGATTGACTCATACTTGGTCGAATTGGGATTCGTAAATGCAAATCTGAGTATGATGTCTATGTTCAGGTTGTGGCACAAGATATAAAAATCATCTGCTTATATGTCGATGGCTTGTTAGTAACTGGAAGTAGCTTGGGGAACTTGTCGAAGTTCAAAGAGCTGATGAAAATGGAATTTGAAATGTCAAATATGGAAAAGTTGTCGTACTTCCTAGAAATGAAATTTCAAATTTCGAAGTAAGGTATGGTGTTACATCAAAGAAAGTATGTCAAAGAGATACTCAAGAGATTGAAAATAGATGATCCAACTCCTGCATCTTCGCCTATCGAACCAAACATGAAGTTGGAGAAGCATAGAGAGGAAGACAAAGTTGATACAACTTTGTTCAAACAAATTGTCGGATCTCTGAGATATGTGTGCAATAGTTGACCTGATATATGTTTTTCAGTCGAATTAGTTAGCAGATATATGAGTTAACCAATGGTGTCACACATGAAGGGTGCAAGAAAAATTCTGAGATACTTAAAAGGATCGACAAACTATAAAATTTTATTTCGACGAAACTCTGAAAGAAAAGAAGCTATGGTTACTTATTATTTAGATGCTAATTGGTGTGGAGATATGGAAGATCGAAAAAGCACTACTGAATATTTCTTTCAATTATTTGGTGCCCCGATCTCATGGTGCTCAAGAAAGCAACCTGTGGTGGCATTATCATCATGTGAGGCTGAATATATATATATATATATATATATATATATATATATATATATATATATATATATATATATATATATATATATATATATATATATATATATATATATATATATATATATATATATATATATATATATATATATATATATATATATATATATATATATATATATATATATATATATATATATATATATAACAGGATCTTATGATGCGTGTCAAGCAATTTGGGTCAGATATGTGCTGAAAGAGATTGAAGTCGAAGTGAAGAAACTTCTAGTACTGCAGATCAACAACAAATCACCCATAAATCTGGCAAAGAATCTAGTTTTGCATGGAAGAAGTAAGCACATCAAAACTAGATTTCACTTCTTAAGGGAGAAGGTGAATAGAGGTGAACTTGAAGTAAGTCATTGATCAAGCGAAGCACAATTGGCCGATATTTTTACCAAATGATTGAAGATCGACGTGTTCCTAACATTGAGAAAGAAATTGGGAATAGTTCAGATTGAAAATAATTAGTGTGTTTCGACAACTTAGATTATAGGAGGATATATTGAGATATTAGATATAGTCCAAGTTGAGTTGTATGGCCTAAACCCAAAGATAATAAGAATTTAGGATTTGTTATTTTACTTAATAGTTAAGTCACTTAGATGTATATAAATAGACACTTTGTAATTCAGTTTTATTTATTTAATAATATTCATCTTTATTTCCTTATTCTTTCTTTTCTCGCTAAAAGTGTCTCACGCACTTTGGACATATTTATTTTGATAACAAAAAGAGTGGAAAGGATTCAAAGAATTGCAAATATGGTCGGTTTCATTGGTGTCAGTCACCCAATATAAATAAGTCTGATATAGCAGCATTGTTGATATGAACATCGGAGTGAAAGAACTAACATATTTATCACCTTATTGAATCAAATGTAATTGTTGAAACAAGATCAAACATGCAAAGGTCGCTTCTGGAGAATATGTTCTTGAGCTAGATCCAAAGAATTTGTTTGTTTTCAATGTTTGAAACACTGAGAAATTGTTTTGGTCAAAGTGTAGCATTGATCCAAGAAACAATAATTCAGTTACATCATTCCGTAGGAGCCGTGATTTTGCTGCTAATGAGCTTGGTTTTGTTTTTGTAGAGAAGAAAACACTTCATGTTTCGGCGCCATGTATCATATCTGTTGTCGTTCAATTGAGGATTGATGAGTTTAGCTCATAGGTTTTTGCATGGACAAAGGCAATAAGGATTTGAGTGATTGATGACAAATTCATATGTATATGAAATCTATGTGACTTAATTTAATTTTTTTGATAAAAATAGCTTATCAGTAAGTACACATATCATTAGCGCTCATGATATAAGCGCTTAATTAATCTGATTATCCAACAAAACATAAATTTTGAGTACTAATCAAAAGGAAGACACTTCACTCCTGTAAAAGAAGAAGCCGGATGGACTACCATTAGGAAGCAGTGCTAGCCTCACAACACTAGCAGCACCTTCTTCAACCGATAACAAACCGGTATTGGCAGTTATATCGGTTACGACATAACCAGGACAAACACTATTGATGCTTAAAGTAGGAAACTTCTTGGAAAGAATTCTTGTATAAGCATTCATAGCAGCTTTAGAAACGATATAGGCACCCAAAGTCTTAGGCCAGCCATTCTCTTCATCTAATGAACCTTCTTTGAAATCTTTCAGAAATTTCTTCAATACTTTATCCACTTTCTCTTCTGATAGATTATCACCATCACTGAATATACTCTTTGCGCATCCGTTTGGTATACTCTAGAATTGACATGAATAAAGATAAGAATAAGATCTTGTGAAAATCATGTGACAACGGTGAAGGAATTGTGTACTACCTTTAACTGTCCCAAAGTGGATGACACATTAACAATTCTCGGTGAATCGGATAACTGAAGAAGAGGAAGAAGTGATTCCGCAGTTAGTTTAGAACCATAATAGTTTGTTTGCAAGCATTCTTCGGCTAACTCGTACGTTTGAGTCAATGCCTTTCTCCTATTATCTGTTGATAATGCCTGCAAGATGATATACTAAGCTATTAACAACGCAAAACAAGAATAATTTCCACGACCGTTGTCTAATGATAACTAGAGAGTAATATCGTGTAAGTTTTTTTACAACAAATAGGCTTTTGTCAAATAGACGGACAATACTTACCCCACGGTTGATGATAGCGAGATTAAATAACTCTTTGTTATTGATTATAGTTCCAATAATCCCTGCGTTGTTAACCTGCATGCAACAACTTTAGTTAATTTTATGTATATATCAAAATGAAAAGTCATTGATTCGCTCGCGGACCACAATTGTCTGCGATCAAGATTTCTCGTATTTGTCATAGCTATACATTGCAGATAGTACAATAAAATTTGAAAGGTTTTTCGTATTTCAAGTGCGTTATTTAACTTAAAATACAAATTTGATATAAGAATCGTCTATTTTTGGATGTTACCAGAATATCAAGTTTTCCAAATTGGGATTTGACAAAATGTGCAAGAGAGGTTACACTAGAAGCATCAGCAACATCTAGTTGATGAAAAACAACAAAATCAGATAAACCAGATGCTTTGAGATTTTCCAATGCTTGAAGACCTCTTTTCTCATCTCTTGCTGTAAGCACCACTTTGATCCCAGATGAAGCTAACTGCCTCACTATTTCTAACCCAATTCCTTTGTTTGAGCCTGTCACTACTGCATACCTAACAAACTCAACCAAAAACTATAAGGAACAAAACTTGAAGAAGAAAAAAAAGGGAAAAAGTAAAAGGATGATGAACAATATAACAATTATTTAATGCTATGAGAAATTATGATTCTAATCATAGTTTTAAATTTCAGTTGCATCTACAATTTTGGTCGCATATAAAGATTTTAGCGGTCTTGACAGCAGCATTGCAACTGTTTCAGCCACACTTATTCGCATTTTAATACACTATGAAAGTGCAACCGTGACCGTAAGCACGATTTAGAACATGATTCTAATGTTACCTTTTTGCAGTTCTTCCCATCTTTAATTTCAACTTTGAAGTTTGAAATTTGAGTAGTGTTTTTAACAATGAAAATAAAGACAATGAATCACAGCATATAATATACTAAAATATTACTACTATGCATGTAGCCCTTTTCCTGCCAGCTTGTTATGTTTGTCATTTTGCAAATTCGTCAGTCGGGTTTTGGCTTTATATATATGCCGTCTTTAAGGTAAGTAATGTATGACCTGATCAACATTCCATTAAAGAAGATATTGAATTTGACTATATCATATTTTAAACTATTACATAGAAAACTTGTTATTCATCAATAAGATAACAATTATGGATAGAAAAGTTGATGCAACAGAAACAACAACAACAATAGTATTGTCAATACTAAATGCAAAAATAACAACAAAGCAGCAATACATTTTGTCCTTAAATGAAAATTCTAATATTCCTCAAAAGGAAGACACTTCAGTCCTGTTATAGAATTGGCCAGATGGACTACCATTGGGAAGTAGTGCTAACTTGACAACACTTGCAGCACCTTCTTCAGCAGTTAAGATACCGGTATTTGCAGTTATGTCTGTGATGACATAGCCAGGGCAAACACTATTGATGCTTATAGTAGGAAACTTCTTGGCAACAATTCTTGTATAAGCATTTATAGCAGCTTTAGATATGACATAAGCACCCCCAGGTTTAGGCCCGTCTGTTTTGAAATCTTCGAGAAAATTCTTTAGTACTTCATCCACTTTCTCTTCGGTTAGGTTATCAGCCTCACTGAAGACTTCTTTAGTCCATTCATTTTGAATGCGCTGAATTCGACATGAATAAGCAATAATACCTCATTCAAATTCAAGCCAAAACTTAAGACATAGTGAAAAAACCTTACGAATAAGTAACAACAACAACAATCAAGTTTTTTTCTACTAAGTGGAGTCTGTTACATGGATCAAACGACACCATCAGAGTCATCTCATGTTTTTGGAAGACCTGTGTAGATTAGTTGTAGTTTAACCATGAAAAAACAAATAGATGACTTAATTAACCACAGTATAACCGTGATAAACATGTTATGCAGTCTTATTTAGACACGGTTTACCAGAGATAAATTTTGGGCCTTGTGCAGTAGTCTGTTTTGCATGTCCTCAAAAACGGCACTTAACACCATAGTATTCTATTACATATATCATATCCCTATTAAATTCATTAATCTCTAAATCTTTCTTAATCGTTTCTCTAGATCTCCGTCTGCCTCTAGTGATTTGAATACCCTCCATCTGATATATTATCCTTATTACATAATATACATGTCTCTAGACATTAAAGATTCAAGTTTACTCTTACTTTATTCTACTTTCACTAATTGTATGAAACACCTTTAGGATTCATTAACACAAGGAGAAAAACAACTTACCTCTAACTTCCCTAGAGTAGACGATACATTCACAATTCTCGGCGAATCGGATAACTTTAGCAGTGGCAGAAGCAATTCAGAAGCTATTTTAGTACCATAATAATTTATTTTCAAGCATTCTTCAGCTAACTCATATGTCTGAGTCACCGCCTTTTTCTTTTCATCTTCTGATAAAGCCTGCAAAGGACAATTCATGAATACTCAAACCCATTATAGCTGTTTTTCAACCCCTAACAAAATCCACTTACTCCAGGGTTAGAGATAAGCACAGTAGCCAAGTCTTTGTCATTAATCACAGTTCCACTAATCCCCGCATTGTTAACCTGCATTATTGAACAATTTTTCTTACTGAAAATGCATATATCATGTAATGCAATAAAAACAAGGAAAGGAGAATCAATTTTTTTTGTTACCAGAATATCAAGTTTTCCAAATTGTGATTTGACAAAATGTGCAAGAGCAGCTACACTTGCAGCATCAGCAACATCTAGTGGATGAAAAACAACAAAATCAGATAAACCAGAAGCTTTGAGTGTTTCCAATGCATGAAGACCTCTTTTCTCATCTCTTGCTGTAAGCACCACTTTGATACCAGCTTCAGCTAACTGCTTAACTATCTCAAATCCAATTCCTTTGTTTGATCCAGTCACAACCGCATACCTGTATATCAAAATCAAGTAAAAGTACTTTGCAGTGATTGAAATTGAATGCAACATTAAAGCTTGTGATTTAGCAGAGAAAGTTTGTTAGTATTATACTCTACCTTTGTGGTGCAGATTCTCCCATCTTTGATTAGCTATGTGATGTACATGTTGATTTAAAAGTGGTGCTAGTATTTAACTAGAGGTGTTTCACCATTTCCTAAAACAGGTTGTACTTTTCAGACTCATTATTGATTGGATCAGAACTCTATAACCGTTTTTGCGACTGGTAATTAATTTCATTGTATTCATTCAATTTCATCTATCTACTGACATTCAATGGGCGGAGGTTACTGGTTTTTCCGGGCACAAAAAATTAACTGAAAATTAGTCATAGATATGAACGACTTATCTAGACTATGGACAACACCATTTATTTGTTTTTGAATAAACAAAATTTTCAAAATAATATATTTTAAAATGAATAATCTATTTTAATTTTTATCTAAAAGATGAATTGTGATATTTGGGACGCTCTTAAAAATTGTTAATTTTTTCTCACATATCAAGTTAAGGTGGTTGAAAATTGTTAAATATGTAATTCTTTAGGTCGAAGTCGAAATAATGTGTTTGAATTTGACAGGTGTCGAAATGTGTTTTAAAGCGTGTTGAAATAGTATGCGTCGAATAGAGTTTATGTTAATTGTATTTGACAGAAAGTCAAATATAGTTTGTCGAAGCATGCAGTTGTCGAAGGAGTCGACAGAGTCGAAATAAATTAACTTAGTTTTAGTTGAGTTAGTTATTTTATGATTATTTGGAGTGAAAATAGAGAGGAGTTCTACTTCATTTGTAAGTAAGTATTATGTAGTTTCAGAAATCACAAACATTTAGCAAACACCTTGAATGCATCTTGTGCAGTAATTCATTCGTCATCTTCTTCTAGAATTTCTCCTTTTTCTTAATTTCTTTTGTATTGTTTTCTTCTTTCAATTCACTGTGTAATGTAAAATCATTTTACAACCAAGAAGTGGTTGTTTTACCTAAGTAAAGGGTGAAGAACAAGAGACGTGATTAATCAGAAAGATTGATTCTTGTTCATCAAGATTGATTCGGTTAACTTTAAGATTGGAGTCTTCCTAACATTTGGTATCTAGAGCACTGGATGTGTGATCTTTGGGACACATTGAATCACAATGAATCATCCGAACAGATATTTTTCAGCGAATCTTCCAATCTTAAAAGTTAAGAATTATGAAAATTGTTGTACTCAGATGAATGTTATTTTCTGTTATCAAAATCTTTAGAAACTTGTGAAGAATGAAGTAATACCAATTGGGGAGAATGCTATGGATGAACAAAAGATTGCACACAAAGATTTGAAGAAGAAAGATTACAAGACTTTTTTTTTATTCCATCAATATGTAATCCAGACAAATTTGAGAAAGTTAGTGATGTAGATTCAGTAAAGGAAGTGTGAGATGTTGGATCGAACTCTAGTATGGTCGAAGTCTGTTTGCGAGTAATGCGTGTTGTAGTGGAAGTATGTTCTAACATGCATTAGTTAATATTGCTAGGGTTGTTAGCATATTGAATTGGGCCTTGCTTGTAAGCCCAATTGTTTAATTTAGCTTGTACCCTAAGTTGGCTTGTAATGGGTAATTGTTAAAAAGCCCATTAGGTTAGTGTGCTATTTTATTATAAATAGGATGCTAGTTTCTCAATCTTGGAATAAGAAAAAATAGGAAGATAAAATCCTAATTTCAAGGGAGAGAGGTTATTTTTTTATTCTTGTATACTTGTAATCTTGTTCTAAGAGAAAGGAAAGAATAACAGTTTAATAACCAATCCTTGTTGTTCCTTGTTGTTTTACCTTGTTTTTTTTGTGTTAACCCTAACCCTTGTGAGTTTCTTGATTATTAAGAAACTGTTTATACTTTGTTTAAAGGTATCCGATTCACAACAAATTGGTGCGGTGAGCGTGGAAAAGATGCCTTCAACAAAGTATGAGATTGAAAAGTTCACCGGAGTGAACGACTTCGGTCTGTGGCGCTTGAAGATGAAAGCCCTATTGGTTCAACAGGGTTGTTTGGAAGCGTTGAAGGGTGAGGCAGCCATGGACGCTGCGTTAACGGAAAAAGAAAAGACGGGCATGATTGAGAAAGCCCATAGTGCAATATTGTTGAGCCTTGGTGATAAGGTTCTTCGACAGGTATCAAAGGAGACTACAGCATCGGGATTATGGGTGAAACTTAAAAGTTTGTACATGACCAAATCTCTGGTGAATCGACTCTACCTGAAGCAAGCTTTGTATTCATTCAAGATGAGTGAAGACAAAGTGTTGGCTGAGCAGTTGGATATGTTCAACAAGCTGATTCTTGATCTTGAAAATATTGATGTGAAGATCGATGATGAAGATCAAGCACTGTTGTTGCTGTGTGCTTTGCCCAGAACACATGCTCACTTCAAAGAAACTCTCTTGTATGGAAGGGAGTCCCTGACCTTTGAAGAAGTTCAATCAGACTTGTATTCTAAGAACTTGAACGAACGAAAGGAGCATAAACCTTCGACGGTGGGCGAAGGTTTGGCCGTTAAGGAAAAATTCTTGCAAAAGGATGGTAAGTTTGACAAGAAGAAAGGTAAAAGTCAACAAAAGTCTTATAGTGACGAAACATCTAGTATTCGATGTTATCACTGTAAGAAGGAGGGTCACATAAGAAAGGTGTGCCCTGAACGCCTGAAAGATCATGGTGTAAGAACACAGATTGTTTCTTAGTAATATCTCTATGTTTTGATGATAACACTTATGAATTTTGTATTTGAGAATTATATACTCTAAATTTGTTCTAGACTGTTTGCTCCAGGTACTAAAGAAAATATTCTTAAAAGAGCAAATTTGGATCTGAACAATGATATTATGAAAAGCTTCAAAGGTTCAAGAGCATCTTAAATGAAGATCTGAATGCTGCTCCCAGAAGAATCTGAGTACTGTCTACTGAAGATTCTGAAGCATAAGCCTCTAAAGAATAGAAGACTCTGAGAGTTCAGAAGCTTAGTCATCAGAAGACTCTGAAGATACTGCGCTGCATAAGTATTGAGAATCTGATATAGAAGACTCTGCTCTGACAGAATTACACGCTCAAGCACACAAGCTGCTCATACTCTGATTCAGCACAATCTGAAGAACGTCCCAAGACTCTGATGATCCAGAAGATCTCTACTCTGGAGATTCTGAAGATCCAGACTCTAATGTTGATAGCTGAACTTACTTAGTGAAGAAGATTTGAATATGTACGTTGGCATATCTCAACAGCTTTTTCCTCTTTTGTGCTAGACACAAGAACACAGACAAAAATGTTTTATCTGTGCATTCCATTCTAAGAAAAGTTTCTGCAAAGTGAAGACAAAAGGCATCAGGCTTTTTCAGCACAACCTCCAATGTAAAGACAAAAGGCTCCAGGCTTTTCAGCACAGTCTTCAACGTTGAGAAGACTTCATGGATCTATGTGCCTATATAAAGAAGTCCACTCCATCTTCTTCAGTAACGAACTACTTGCAAAAATCACTTATCAAAAGCAAATATCTCAAAGCTCTTATATTTTATTTTGCTGTAACATTGTTCTTAAACTTAAGAGAAATATCACAGTTGTGATAACAGCTTCTTAGAAGCATTCTTACTCTTGTAATAGTTTTACATTGATTGTAAAAGGTTTTCCTTAAGAGGATCCAGTTGGGATCAGTAGCTCTTGAGAAGACTAAGAACAGTTGTTCTTAGGTGTTACTATTGTAATCTGTTTGATTAAATAGTGGATTAAGTCCTTGACTGAGAAAGGCAAATCACTCTTGAGAGGGTGGACTGGAGTAGTTGAGTTCAACGAACCAGGATAAAAATAACTGTGTTTAAATCTTTGATTATTTGTCATACTTATTCAACCCCCCCCCCTTCTAAGTAATTTTCTCACCTTCAGTTGGCATCAGAGCTCCGGTTCTGCGTGTGCTACCACTTAACCGTGTCAGTAAAGATCCAGTGAGAAAAGTTACTTTGATAAATATCTGTTTGTCATTATGGGTGACACATCTACATCCAACTGTAACAAATATGAAGGGGATAGAATCAGCACAAAGCCTCCCATGTTTGATGGAGAAAATTTTGATTACTGGAAGGACAGGATAGAAAGTTTCTTCCTGGGGTATGATGCTGATTTGTGGGACTTGGTTATTGATGGCTATGAACATCCTACAAATGAGGATGGCAAGAAAGTTGACAGAAAATCAATGATAGAAGCCCAGAAGAAGGATTTCAAAAATCACCATAAGGCTAGGACAATATTGCTTAATGCAATCTCTCATACTGAGTATGAAAAGATTACTAACAGAGAAACAGCTCATGGAATGTTTGAGTCACTTAAAATGACTCATGAAGGAAATTCTCAAGTGAAGGAGACCAAGGCTCTAGCGCTTATACAGAAGTATGAAGCGTTCAAAATGGAAGAATCTGAAAATATAGAAACTATGTTTTCTAGATTCTAGATCCTTACAGCTGGTCTAAAGGTTCTGGACAAGGGATACTCTACATCAGATCATGTAAAGAAAATCATCAGAAGTCTACCTACCAGATGGAGACCAATGGTGACTGCCTTAAAGATGGCTAAAGATCTGAACAAGATCTCTTTAGAAGAACTCATCAGCTCACTGAGGAGCCATGAAATTGAGCTTGAGGAAGATGAACCTCAGAAAGAAAAAGGTAAATCTGTTGCTTTAAAATCTAATAAATCTGCTAAAGCTTTGCAGGTTATTGAAGAAAGCTCTGAAGAATCTTCTTCTGAAGAAGAAGATGAATTATCCATGTTGTCCAGAAGGATCAACAGACTCTGGAAGCACAAGGGAAAGAAGTTCAACAACTTTAGAAAATCTGATCATAGAAAGGAATCTTCTGGGCACAGAAGATCTGGCAAGAAAGAAGTTGTATGTTATGAGTGCAAAGAACCTGGGCATTATAAGAATGATTGCCCCAAACTTCAAAGAAAAAAACCTAAGAAGAAGGTTGACACAAAGAAGAAGGTTCTGATGGCAACATGGGATGACTCAGATGAATCTGAATCATCTTCTGAATCAGAAGAAGAATGTGTCAATGTTGCACTGATGGCCAACATAGAAGATCAGGAGGAAGGAACCTCAGGATATGAATCAGATTCTGAATCTGACGATGACGCTGAAGAGGTAATGGCTAAACTTACTAAAGAAGAACTGATAAAAGTTTTATCAGAAGTTCTGAAAAGTTATAACAATATCAAACTCAAATACAAGAAGCTGAAAAGCAGTCTTGAATCTGAGATTGATCTTCTGAAGACAAAACTTGTTGAGCAAAAAGAAATTAATCTAAAAATCAAAAGTGACTTTGGAACAACTCAACAAGAATCTGAATCTGAGACTAAGTCATGTGAAAACATTTTAGAAAAATATGACTCTAGCTTTCAGAGATTCCTTACTAAGAGCATAGACAGAAGCAAGATGGCTTCTATGATCTATGGTGTTAGTGGGA
Organism: Lathyrus sativus; assembly: GCA_963859935.3. Taxonomy (NCBI): domain Eukaryota; kingdom Viridiplantae; phylum Streptophyta; class Magnoliopsida; order Fabales; family Fabaceae; genus Lathyrus; species Lathyrus sativus. The sequence goes on from OZ012738.1 coordinate 51,534,942, forward strand.
ATAACAGAAGAGGAATTGGATACGAATCTTCCTCTGGAAGTAATCCAAAATCTGTTGACAAACTTTTCATTAAGAAGACACCTCTGTACTCTCAATTTAAGTTTGGTCACTTAAATGACATTAAACACACAAGCTCTGAGAAGAATACTTATGTGTTTAAACCCAAGGCAAGTCAGAATAAACATTATGTTGAAAAACATAAGTTTAGACAAACCTACAAACCAACTAACCCTAAAGGACCCAAGAAGATCTGGGTACCTAAGAACAAAATAATCCCTGTTGCAGATGTTCTTAGCAGCAAGATTCGGACGCCAGTCATGGTACCTGGACTCTGGATGCTCACGACACATGACAGGAGAAAGGTCTATGTTCCAAAGCCTGGAACTTAGATCTGGAGGTGACATGAAGTTTGGAGGGAACCAGAAAGGCAAGATCATTGGATCTGGCACTATTGGAAATGGTAAACTTCCCTCTATAACTAATGTTTTACTTGTTGAAGGCCTAAAACATAACTTATTGTCCATAAGTCAATTAAGTGACAATGGTTATGATATTACCTTTAATCAAAAATGTTGTAAAGCTATATGTCAAAAGGATGGCTCTATCCTATTTAGTGGTAAGAGGAAAAACAACATTTATAAAATAAATCTTTCAGAACTTAAAGTTCAAAATGTTAAATGCCTCTTGTCTGTTAATGAAGAGCAATGGGTCTGGCACAGAAGATTGGGCCATATTAATATGAGACGTATATCTCAGATTAATAAACTTAATCTTGTCAGAGGACTCCCTAATCTGAAGTTCACTTCATATGCTCTTTGTGAAGCATGCCAAAAGGGGAAGTTTTCAAAAACATCTTTTAAATTAAAAAATATTGTTTCTACTTCCAAACCACTAGAACTACTTCATATTGATCTGTTTGGACCAGTGAAAACTGCATCCATCAGAGGCAAGAAGTATGGATTAGTCATTGTTGATGACTATAGTAGATGGACATGGGTAAAGTTCTTAAAACACAAGGATGAGTCACATTCTGTGTTCTTTGACTTCTGCAAGCAAGTCCAGATTAAAAAAGATTTCAAAATTATAAAAGTCAGAAGTGATCATGGGGGTGAATTTGAAAATAAATATTTTGAAAAATATTTTTTTGAAAATGGCATTGCTCATGATTTTTCCTGTCCTAGAACTCCACAACAAAATGGGGTTGTAGAGAGGAAAAATAGGACTCTGCAAGAAATGGCCAGAACCATGATCAATGAGAAAAATCTAGCAAAACACTTTTGGGCAGAAGCAATCAACACAGCTTGTTACATTCAGAACAGAGTGCCTGTAAGACCTCTTCTGAAAAAGACTCCATATGAACTGTGGAAGAACAGAAAGCCTAACATTTCATATTTTCATCCTTTTGGATGTACTTGTTATATACTTAACACTAAAGAAAATCTTAACAAGTTTGATTCCAAGGCACAGAAGTGTTTCATGCTTGGTTATTCTGAACGCTCTAAAGGCTACAGAGTATTCAATACTGAAACACAGATTGTGGAAGAATCTATTCATGTAAGATTTTATGATAAGCTTGGCTCTGAAAAGCCAAAGCAGTTTGAGAATTCTGCAGATAGAGAAGTGATTCTCACAGACTCTGAAGGATCAAAGGCAGAAAAGGCTAAAGAAAAGGAATCTGAAGCAACTCCAGATGCTATTCCCCTATCTTCTCAATTGGACAACTTACACATTTCTGAAAGATCAAATGTCAGAGGATCTTCTTCCAGAATCAAGGCATCTCACCCAAAAGATGTGATTATTGGAAAGAAAGATGATCCAATCAGGACAAGATCCTATCTCAGAACATCAGAATCTTCATTGTTTGGCTTAGTGTCAATAATTGAACCAACATCTGTGGATGAGGCTCTGAAAGATAATGAATGGATTATTGCCATGCAAGAAGAGCTAAATCAATTCACCAGAAATGAAGTTTGGGATCTGGTTCCTAGACCTAAAGGATTCAATGTTATTGGAACAAAATGGGTTTTCAGGAATAAGTTGAATGAAAAGGGAGAAGTTGAAAGGAATAAGGCAAGGCTGGTTGCTCAAGGATACAGTCAACAAGAAGGTATTGATTACACTGAGACATATGCTCCAGTGGCAAGGTTAGAATCTATACGCCTTCTTATTTCATTTACTGCACAGAATAACATCACTTTGTATCAGATGGATGTTAAAAGTGTTTTTCTTAATGGTATTATAGAAGAGGAAGTATATTTCCACCAACCTCCTGGTTTTGAAAGTGAAAACTTTCCAGATCATGTTTTTAAACTAAAGAAATCTCTTTATGGATTAAAACAAGCTCCCAGAGCTTGGTATGAGAGGTTGAGCAATTTCCTTCTGAAGAAAAACTTTATCAGAGGAAAAGTGGATACAACTTTATTCTGTAAAACTGTTAAGAAAGATTTGTTGATTTGTCAAATTTATGTAGATGATATTATTTTTGGATCAACAAATATTATGCTTGGAAAGGAGTTTGCTAAATGTATGCAGGAAGAGTTTGAAATGAGCATGATGGGAGAATTGAGATTCTTTTTGGGAATCCAAGTCAACCAGACTCCAGAGTGCACCTACATACATCAAACCAAATATGTTAAAGAGCTTCTGAAAAAGTTCAACATGGTTGATAGTAAAATGGCAAAGACTCCAATGCACCCTACAAGCACTCTAGGTAAGGAAGAGGTAAGTAAGAAGGTAGATCAGAAACTCTACAGAGGTATGATAGGATCTCTTCTATACTTGACTGCTTCTAGACCAGATATTATGTTTAGTGTCTGCTTATGTGCAAGATTTCAATCAGATCCTAGAGAATCACACTTAACAGTTGTTAAGAGGATTCTAAGGTATCTGAAAGGTACTACTAACATGGGTCTGTGTTACAGAAGATCTGATGAATTTTCATTAGTTGGATTCTGTGATGCTGATTATGTTGGAGACAGAGTTGAACGTAAAAGCACTTCTGGAAGCTGTCAGTTTCTTGGAAGTCATCTGATCTCATGGTACAGCAAGAATCAACCCACTATTGCACTATCAACTACAGAGGCAGAATACATTGCTGCTGCTGGATGTTGTACGCAGATGCTCTGGATGAAGAGTCAGTTAGAAGATTATCATATCTATGAGAGTAATCTTTCTATCTTCTGTGATAATACTTCTGCTATATGTTTGTCAAAAAATCCAATCTTGCATTCTAAGGCTAAACATATATAAATTAAACATCACTTCATCAGAGACTATGTTCAGAAGGGTGTAATCAATCTAGCCTTTGTTGATACAGATCATCAATGGGCTGATATTCTCACAAAACCCCTTGCTGAAGATAGATTTAAGTTCATTCTGAAAAATATTTGTATGGATTTTTGTCCAGAGTAATATTTATCAGAGGCAACTTCTCAAATGCAAAATGTTTAATGATCTGAAGTATTTCATCTGACTAATTGTTCTTTTATCTTTAATTAATTTATTTGTGTGAAACTCTGAACTAACAAACTCAGAAGATCTGAAAGTTGGAAACGTTTCATTTCTTGAGAGACATCAGATGCACATACAAAGCAAACACGTGTCACTCAGTATCTGAAATGATGGAGTGCTCAACTGAATTGACGTTTGAGGTATTGCTTTGAAAATCTCACTTTTCTTGGATTTCCCCCCAGTTGTCATAATTTTAATGTGAAATGATTACTTTCATTAAATGATGTACAAACGTGCGTATGTGTCTTTTGATGTGCCCAATGCTTGATTTTTAGTTGTCTATAAATACCACCTATCACACTATTTTCACATTTTTCACACTCACTACACCTATGCGTTTCTGTTCTTTCTTCAACCTCTACAAAAACCCTAAACCCAAATCAAGATCTTCTTCTTCATCAATGGCTTCTACATCCAATGCTGCTGAAATCTCCAACAAAACTATAATGTACAAGAAACCAGAACGCACCCTATTTACTCCAGTAGCAGATCTTGAGGTTCTGTGTGAGAGCTTCGTTGATCTTGAATCATTAAAGGAAAATGGGTTTGACCTAACAACTGCCATTAAAGCTCAAGGCTGGGAGAAGTACTTTGAGAGATTGATGGGTCCTGTGTACCCAACTCTTGTAAAGGAATTCTGGATTCACGCTAGCACTGGTCCTAAGTTTATTCACTCATATGTCCTTGGGAAGGAGATAGTGATTACTGAGAAACTGATCAGGCAACTGTTCAGTTATACAGAATCTGATGGAGTTTCGAACCTTGCCTCTTCACGTATTGATATGGCTAAGGTATATGAAGAAATCACTGTAGCTGGGACACCAATAAGTAAGGTTAAAGATCTGAAACCTATCTATAGGATCTGGGCAAAGATATTTATGAGTACAATCTTTCACAGAAAGTCATCCAACTCACCAGACTATGTGAGTTCAGAACATCTGTATTTCATGTACTGCATCAGCCAGAATGTTAAGGTGGATCTGCCCTATCTGATCTTCAGTCATCTTCTAACTCATGTCAAAGAAACTAGAGAAGAGGTCAGAGCTAAAGCTGGGAAAGTTAGAACTTGGATACCTCTGGGGAGACTGATTTCAGACATCCTTGTTGAAAACAAGCTGGTAAAGCATCTGACAGATGCAAAGATAACAGAAGATCTGTCATACATCATTAGATCTGAGATAAATGGACTCAATCTGAAAAGGATGAAAATCATTTCAGAGCTGAATGGAAAACTAAGGAAGATAAACTCTGAGGAGGTCAATGGCAGAAGGGTACCCTTAGAAGACTTTCCAATGTTCAGTGCAGATGAACCAAAGGAATTTGTCTGGACTTACATTGCAGAGTGTCTGAAGGAAGGAATTCCCCTACCTGCTAATCTTGTTCAGAAACAAGGAGAAGAAATGCCTAATCTGATGAAGGAAAGGTGTAGTAAGAGGAAAGCTGAAGAAGGATCGGTTCATAAGAAAAGGAAAGTATCTGAAGTTCCAAGGAAGAAGAAGAAAGGAGCAAAGAAAGCCAGAATCAGTTCTAGAGATGCCATTCTGGAAGAGATTAGAGACACTATTCATCAGGTATTAACATCTGATCCTACACCTGCTCTTCATTCACCCCTTTCATCACCACAACTCTCTCCAAACCTTAGACAAAGAACTTCAAAACCCAAACAATCTGCAAATCTTTCATCTGAACCACCCTCATCTGAACCAGTACATTCACAACCATTTTCTGTACCAATTCCCTCTGAACCCCAACCTCATATTATATCTGAACCCCCTCAAAAAATTCAAACAGAAATTCCACAACTTCAAACAATTCAATCAGAAATTCCACAAACTCAATCAATTCAACCTGAAATTCCACAAACAGAAACAATTCAACCAGAAATTCCTCAAACAGAAATTCCACAACCAGCAATGTCACAACCAGATAATCCCCGATTAGAGATTCTCCAACCAGAAATAATCATCTCAGAACCAAACCAACCAGAGACTGTTCAAACTGAACACTCTGAACAACCAATTCCATCAGAAGATCCAAATCTTTCTGACAATATTCTGGATATAGAACCCCTCAATCAATCAATTATAATTTCTTCAACATCTGTTCACTCAGATGAATCTTCTGATTGTGAATCATCTGATTCATCTGATTTTGAACCAGAGTCACTCAAACAAGCACATTCTGAAAGTGCTATGAAGGAACATCTTAACATTTCCATGTTTCATACTCCACCAAACTCTCCACCTCAACCACAACCATCTGAAATTCAACCATCTGAAACTCAAACATCTGAAACCCAAACCATCCCTCAACCATCTGAAACCAATCCATCTAAAACACAAACCATTCCTCAACCATCTGAACCCCCTCAATCTGACATCCAAACATCTCAACCAACATCACCTCAGCCACGATCATCTGAACCTACTCCTGTTAACACTCCTAATCCTAATCCCTCTGAACAGTCTGAACAGTCAGATCTAGGATCATGTGTTAATGCTATGTTTGAAATTTTCAAAAAGGAGATAGATTCTAAATATACTCGTGTTAAGGATGTGTGCATGTCAAGTTTGGATCCAACTGTTTCAAATGCTGCTTGGAAGCGTTTCATCTAGATGTTCAACAAAGTTGCCTTAAAAGTTAGAGCTAAATGCTCTAAGCTTGCTAAGACTAAGTTTGCAGAATTAATCAAGGTAACTCTGATGATCATGCCTCCTCCTCCTCCTGTGTTACTTCTGGAAGCTGCTTCTCCAGAGGCTCCTGAATCTGAAATGGTTGAACAAGCCCCTGAAGAGAACCAATCTGAAGAGAACCCTGCTCCTCCTTCTTCATCTGTGGTCACAGAGCTTGTGAATGATGTTAAGGAAATAAAAGATTGGATGATCAAGCAAGAGAAGACAACTGATGAGATCAATACCTGAATGTCTAAGCAAGAAGAGTCAACTGCCAAAATGACAGAGCTTCTGACCCTTATTGCCTCACGCCAGACTTAGTTTTATTTGTCATTTTTGCACATGTTATTGCTTTTATTGTTTTCTTATTGTTGTGTTATGTGTTTTGGCATCTGCCTGTTTGACTGTGAACTTTGGTATGTTTAATTGCATGTTGATGTTTTTGCTTCTATATGCTTCTTTTCTTCTGTATCTTTATGTCTTTAAAAATCTTTTTGATTATGACAAAAAAGGGGAGAAAAAGAGAATCTGATTGTTCAAACTATAAGCAATTACTAAAACTGAAATTCAGACATTTTATTAACTTACTTTGAATTTAAGTCTTTCAGATTACATTGATATATCTGACATAATTCATTGAAGTTACCCTGAGACTTTTCCAACCAGAACCTGATCTTCAAAGCAAATATGAGTATTCAATCAATTCTGATAGCTTACTCTGATACCTTTACTCTGAAAGATAATTCAAGCAAGATGATAACCAGGCGCTCTGACTGAAGAAAGTCTTAATTATCTGGTATCAACATTTGACTCTGAAAGTCAAACCTCTTGCATCAGGCTCTGAATCTGAAATATACTTAATCAAAAAGGGAAGTGTTTTCTTCTATTAGAGTATTTATTTCAGGGGGAGATTGTTAATCTCAGGGGGAGTTATAATTCATATCTTTTTATTGAACAAAATTCCTCATGTTTTGTCATCATCAAAAAGGGGGAGATTGTAAGAACACAGATTGTTTCTTAGTAATATCTCTATGTTTTGATGATAACACTTATGAATTTTTTATTTTAGAATTATATACTCTAAATTTGTTCTAGACTGTTTGCTCCAGGTACTAAAGAAAATATTCTTAAAAGAGCAAATTTGGATTTGAACAATGATATTATGAAAAGCTTCAAAGGTTCAAGAGCATCTTAAATGAAGATCTGAACGCTGCTCCCAGAAGAATCTGAGTACTGTCTACTGAAGATTCTGAAGCAGAAGCCTCTAAAGAATAGAAGACTCTGAGAGTTCAGAAGCTTAGTCATCAGAAGACTCTGAAGATACTGCGCTGCATAAGTATTGAGAATCTGATATAGAAGACTCTGCTCTGACAGAATTACACGCTCAAGCACACAAGCTGCTCATACTCTGATTTAGCACAATCTGAAGAACGTCCCAAGACTCTGATGATCCAGAAGATCTCTACTCTGGAGATTCTGAAGATCCAGACTCTAATGTTGATAGCTGAACTTACTTAGTGAAGAAGATTTAAATATGTACGTTGGCATATCTCAACAGCTCTTTCCTCTTTTGTGCTAGACACAAGAACACAGACAAAAATGTTTTATCTGTGCATTCCATTCTAAGGAAAGTTTCTGCAAAGTGAAGACAAAAGGCATCAGGCTTTTTCAGCACAGCCTCCAATGTAAAGACAAAAGGCTCCAAGCTTTTCAGCACAGTCTTCAACGTTGAGAAGACTTCATGGATCTATGTGCCTATATAAAGAAGTCCACTCCATCTTCTTCAGTAACGAACTACTTGCAAAAATCACTTATCAAAAGCAAATATCTCAAAGCTCTTATATTTTATTTTGCTGTAACATTGTTCTTAAACTTAAGAGAAATATCACAGTTGTGATAACAACTTCTTAGAAGCATTCTTACTCTTGTAATAGTTTTACATTGATTGTAAAAGGTTTTCCTTAAGAGGATCCAGTTGGGATCAGTAGCTCTTGAGAAGACTAAGAACAGTTGTTCTTAGGTGTTACTATTGTAATCTGTTTGATTAAATAGTGGATTAAGTCCTTAACTGAGAAAGGCAAATCACTTTTGAGAGGGTGGACTGGAGTAGTTGAGTTCAACGAACCAGGATAAAAATAATTGTGTTTAAATCTTTGATTATTTGTCATACTTATTCAACCCCCCCCCCCCCCTTCTAAGTAATTTTCTCACCTTCACATGGAGGTAATAGCAATGCAGCCATTGTTCAAGATGACTTCGAATCATCTGATGTTCTTGTGGTTTCAAGTGACGACTCGAGGAAAGAGTGGATTATGGATTCAGGTTGCACTTGACACATGACTCCAAACAGAGATTTTTTCGAGGAGCTATGTGATCAAGATGGTGGATCTGTGCTACTGGGAAACAACAAATCTCGCAAAATTGCAGGTATTGGATCTGTGAGATTCAAGCTCCATGATGAGTCAATAAGGTTATTGACTGAAGTCAGGTACGTACCTGACTTGAAGAGAAATTTGATTTCTCTTGGTGAATTCGACAAAAAAGGATACGTTTTTCAAGGAGAGAAAAGTATCCTAAGAGTCATGAAGGGGTCGAAGGAAGTCTTGAGAGGCGTGAAGAAACAAGGCTTGTATACCCTTGAGGCTGAGGTTGTAAGTGGTTCGACAAATGTTGCATCCACGAAACTTATGTCGAAGACAGGATTATGGCACATGAGATTGGGTCATGTCAGCGAAAGAGGCCTGGTCGAATTGGGGAAGCAGAACCTGCTAGGAGGTGACAAAGTCGAAAAGTTGGAATTTTGTGAATCTTGTGTATTTGGTAAATCCTGTAGGGCGAAGTTTAACAAAGGCAAGCAAAGAACACAAGGATCCCTGGATTACATTCATGCTGATCTTTGGGGGCCTGCAAGGAATCCTTCACACTCAGGTGCAAGATATATTCTATTTATCGTTGATAACTATTCCAGAAAGCTATGGATATTCATTCAGAAGACGAAGGATGAAACTTTTGAGAATTTCAAAAGTTGGAAGATTCTGGTCGAAACTCAAACTGGCAGAAAGGTTAAGAGGTTGAGAACTGACAATGGCCTTGAATTCTGCAACGGAGCGTTCAACAGTTACTATGTTGAATCTGGGATTGCAAGGCATAAGACTGTAGCAGGTACTCCTCAATAAAATGGCTTAGCTGAGAGATTCAATCAAACAATCCTTGAAAGGGTTAGATGCATGTTAGTTAGTGCTGGATTGAAGAAGGTGTTTTGGGCGGAAGCTGTTTCGACAGCAACTTACCTGATAAATAGATGTCCCTCGACTGCCTTGGGAATGAAGACACCTGAAGAAGTTTGGTCGGGACATCCACCTAGTCTCGACAAACTGAGAATATTTGGTTGTGTGGCCTATGCTCATATTAGGCAAGACAAGGTCGAACCTAGAGCTCTGAAATGCATGTTTATGGGATACCCTGAAGGAGTCAAAGCTTATAGGTTATGGTGCCTAGAGCCAGGTCACAGGAGGTGTATCACCAGTCGAGATGTAGTTTTCAATGAAGCAGGGATGGCTTTCAAGAAAAATGATGATGCTGACGAAGAGCTGGAACAGGGAGAGATTCATGTTGAGGTGGAGCATGTTGATGTTGAATTGCTTACCCCAGATGAAGTCGAAGAAGACGCAGAAGATGTTGTCGAAGATGAGGAGATTCATAATGACTACCTGCTAGCAAGAGACAGGTCGAGGAGAGTCATCAAGCCACCTCAGAGACTTGGGTATGCAGATCTTATAGCTTATGCCTTAACCTCTGCTAGTGAGGTTCTAGATGAAGAACCTAGAGACTATAAGGAAGTTGTGAGGAGTCGAAAGAAGACTGAACGGATGAAGGCCATGGATGATGAGATGAAATCTCTTCATGATAACAACACTTGGGAACTGATCAAGAAACCTGCTGGAGCCAGGTTTGGTATGTCGAATTCAAAGCCTGTTGTAACTCCGACAAACCCTCAATTTAAGTTGAGTATATATCAGTGTCCCAGCACTAATGTTGAAAGAACTTATATGAATAGCATTCCATATGCTAACATAGTAGGTTATTTGATGTATGTTATGGTCTGTACTAGACCCGACATAGCATATGCAGTAAGTCTTGTAAGCAGGTACATGGCGAATCCTGGAAAGGCTCACTGGCAAGCATTGAAGTGGATTTTAAGGTACATAAATGGGTCTCTGAATAGAGTCCTAATTTATGATGGAGCCTTGGGTGAAGATAGTAAAGCAGCAATCGAAGGATATGTCGACTCTGATTATGCAGGCTGTATGGATTCCAGAAAATCTATCTCTGGATATGTGTTCACTATGTTTGGGACAACAATCAGTTGGAAAGCAACACTTCAGAAGGTCGTTGCCTTATCAACCACTGAAGCGGAGTATATTGCCCTAACTGAAGCTGTGAAGGAAGCATTGTGGCTTGAAGGTTTTGCAAAAGAGTTAAAACATCAAGGTTGAGTTATCACTGTTAAATGTGATAGTCAAAGTGCAATACACATGTCGAAGAATTCAGCCTATCATGAGGGAACCAAGCACATTGATGTGAGGCTGCATTTCATCAGAGGGGTAATCGAGCATGGAGAAGTCCAAGTGTTGAAGGTTTCGGCATATCATAATGCTGCTGATATGATCACCAAGACGTTGCCCAATTGCAAGTTTTTCCATTGTATGCATTTAATAAAGCTGCATGAAGAAAGCTAGTTTCTTGATGTTATAGAGTTAGATCCAAGGTGGAGATTTGTGAGAAGTTGGATCGAACTCTAGTGTTGTCGAAGTCTGTTCGCGAGTAATGCGTGTTGTAGTCGAAGTTTGTTCTTGTTAGACTATGGCACGGATCTAGAAGGGGGGTTGAATAGATCCCCAATTAAAATTTGAGTCGGCGCTACCAATTTGAAATTGGTTTTAAAAATGTTTTTAAGTGCGGAAGCGGCCGAGGAAAATTGTAGTCTAAAACGAACGGTTATTGGAAAACCGGATATACGTAAGCCTATGGATTTATGACAATTCGGAAAAATAGAATCACAACACAAACTATGCTTATCAATTATTTACTTCAATTTGCAAGGTTACCTAGTTCCAATGAAAAACAAGGCACACAAAAACTAGAAGCAAAATAAGACAATTTTAGTTCAGGACTTTTGTCGAACAGTTTGTGTGCACAAATACCTCAAAGGATATTTATGTTGAGTAAGAGATTTGAAATGCCTTAGTACAATATTTTTATTGTACTTAGTAGTTAAAACAGAGTTTCAACACCTTACTCAATTTGTATCACAGTTTGACAATAATCACTTAAGCTAGAATCACTTATTTTATAAGCTGAATTGAAAATGACAGAAACTAAAGAACACACGATTTGATGAGGCAGTTCCCCCGTCGTCCTCGCTTCGGGGTACGTCTGCCCTCAATTCTAAATTTAGAATTGAGATATATTGAATATATATCACCTGTTGGAATGAACAGTTTACACAAGAGTTGATAGACAATGATACAAACAATCTCAAATGATGTTGATGCTTGCTATCCCTTCTTGCACCTTGATTCAAGATGAATCAAGCCCTTCAATTTGTTGTGAATGATCTCCGATTCCAGCCACCTTAATGAAAAACCTTCCGTTGTTCAAACCTTCGGCCCAGCTGATCTTAGACACCAACAAATCAAAACCCGGAAAGTCTTCAACACCTCAACGCCCTAGCTACTAAACTGATGAACCTTCCGTTGATCAATTACCTTCGCACTTGCTTGAATGTTGAACGAACTATTCCGTAGCAAAAGCCCTCAAAACCTTCTAGTCTTGATGGGTAAAACCCTCAAGGTTTTCTGCAAGAAACACCTGCCCCAATTTCCACTCGAACCGGATCTTCAATCAACGCGTTCAAACCTTATCACCCTTGAACAAGATACCAATCACAGCAAAAATGATTGTGTATATTTGTGGATTTGTGTGTTGTTTGAAGGATGAAGATGAAGAAATATGTTGCACCTATTTCACGTTTCTTGCCCTGACAATTTACTCAAGATTTTCAATTGTTAGTTTGTCAAAAATAAGCAAAACTTTATTTATAGTAATAACCAAAACAGTCAACTGAACAGAATTTTAAACACAACAAGAAAAACTGCACAGCGCGTGAACGGTCGACCATAGGGTCGGCGTGCGCTGACCCATGGGAAATACACAGCTTCATGCGCTGAGTGGCATGGTCGACGCATGTCTTCATGCGCTGATCCGTGGAAAATCAAAATACCCATGCGCCGAATGTACGGTCGACGCATTGCTTTCATGCGCTGAGCCGTGAGAAATGTCAGGCTTCATGCGCCGACTGTGTGGTCGACTCACTGCTTAGAAACCTGCAAAAATAACAGCTTTTTCCATTTTGTGCATCCTGCCACATTCAGTTATGACTCATATTAAGGTATAATGATTTAACAATGAAAAAGAGGTATAGCATGTTGAAGTATTGCATGATTCTTCTAATTTGTCCAAGGTTATGTGTTGTCATCATCGAAAACTCGGAGGCCTGTATTGTGAGACAACTTGCCCTCACATTCTCCCCCTTTTTGATGATGACAACCTGTTGCACACAACATGCGATGTCTTTAACATAGTTGTACGCTCTCCCCCTTTCTTTTTCAGTCAAAGCAGTTGTGGTGGTTGACGCCTTTCTCCCCCTTTGTCAACATCAAAAAGAAACAGAGAACTATAAAGTCTTGACGGATTAACAATATATCTAACATAAAATCAAGAAAAAGCCATACAATATATCCAACAGATAATAATTAACCATACACCAATACTGATACATAATATGGATAAGAAACGAAGATAGAACATAAAATAGCAGCACATAAAGTCTTGACAGAATTTAGAAATTAAACAAAACACCATAACAAAGTTTGCAACCAAAAACAACGAAAGAAACCATGATGCATGCAATCAAAACAGCAAATGAGACCATAATAAGACGAACACAAGCTAATAACCCCGTCCACGTCCACGACCATGGCCACGCCTCTCATAGAAATGGGGATGGTGTTGAGGATGAGCCAAATCAGTGAACTCTTCAGTGATGTTGTTCAGGAAGTCGAGACTCTCAGTAATTGCCCGTTCTTCAGCTTGATGGGAGTGAACGAGAATCTCAAAGCGAGCATCCAGCTGTGTGGATATTCCACTGAGCCGCTCATTTTGAGTTTGCAGCTCAGAGCGAACTTGTTCCATCCGTTCATCCTGAGTTCTCATAAAATTCTGTTGCTGTTCTTGCATAGTGGTCATGAAGTTACGTTGGTCTAATTGCATGGTGTAATACCCCAAATTTTGCCCTAAGATTTGTCGTCGCATTTCATTGCATTTTTATTGCATTTCATTGCATTTTTATTGCATTTAATCAATTACTAACAAAATTGTGTAGTCGTTTGACTTTTTGCAGGTAAATATCATATGGCATGCATTTTTTTTCTTATAAATAAAATGGCACAATTGGCAAGAGGACATGTGTAAGGAGTTGTGAGTGTGAGAGGTTGAGAGTTCGAATCTCACCTTTGTCACTTTTTGTTTTTTATTATTTTTACTCTAAATGTTTCTATCTTTCATTAAAAAATAACAAACATAGTTTTTTATTATTATTTAATTATTATTTTCGTATTTTAATTAAATCATTTTTTAAAATATTATTTTTTTTCACTTTTTTCTAAATTATTCATAAAAATATCCAAAAAATCGTAAAATAAAAAAGATTAGAAAAATTTTTGTTCTTTTTATAATATTTTTGATTTTAGGAATCAATATGATTATTAGTTTTTATTTTAAGTTTATTTTAAATTATTTAAATTTTATTTTTTCTTAACTAATTATTTAGTTTGGGCTTTAAAATGGGCTTTAGGGACATTATTGACAATTTGGTGCTAACCCTAATTTGTTCCTTATATATACATGTGTTGCCTTGTTGAAAAAGGGGAGAATGAAAAAAACCTAAGAGGAGTGAGTGTCGTTTACCGTTATTTCTTTTTCTTCATCTATTACTGTTGTTTCTTTTTCTTCATCGTTTACCGTTATTTCTTTTCCTTCATCTATTACTGTTGTTTCTTTTTCTTCATCTTTTACCGTTATTTCTTTTTCTTCATCTATTACCGTTATTTATTTTTCTTCATCTATTACTGTTACGTTTATATATTCATAATTTTTAAATTGTTAGAGTTTATATATATATATAAGATTAATTTTTGATCGAATTATATCGATATGATGTTTGCACATTTGTGTGCATGACGCGTGACATTTGTGTTAGTTCGATCTGGTTGCGATGATGGCATTTTTGTGTGAGCAATAATACTGTTTTTTTGCTTAATTTCTTTTTCTTTGCGATAAATTTTGTTTCGTCCGATTTAGATCTGGTTGCGTTGAGCGCATTTCTGCGTTAGCAACATTGTTGGGTTATTTGACACATTTAAAATTCATTATTGCTTTATTATTATTATTATTAGTAGTAGTATTATTATTATCATTATTTATTATTATTATTAGTAGTATTATTATTATCATTATTTATTATTATTATTATCATTATTATTATTATTATTACTATTATTATTATTATCATTAATTTATTAAAACTTGTTATAATATAAAAATCTGTTTTTTAAAATAAATAACATTAACATCTTTTCCAAATTAATATGAAAACCTATTATTTTTAAGAAAAACTTTTTTTTAGATAAATTTAAAATAATAACTAATATCTTTTTTTAAAATAATAACTAGAACCGTTTTTAAAAAAAATATATAATAATAACATTAAACCTTTTTTTTATAAATAAAACCTTTTTGTTAGATAATTAAATTAAGACTATTTTTGAAAAGTTTTTTTTAATAATATTAAAACCTCTTTTTTTAACTTAAATCAAAAGCTTTTTTATATATCACAAATAAACAACAAAGAATATCTATAACTTTCGCACTTCCGTTTCATAACTTGTCTGATTACTGTCTGACTCTGTCTACTAACCTTGTGTATTCAATGTGCAGCTTGTTACGTTGCTATTTGCTATTTTAATGTGTTTTTCAATTCAAGTTGTATTATAATTGTATCTGTTTCTCATTTGTAACTTCGCGAACAAATTATCGCGTTTACCTTTCCGCACTTTAATTTCTGCTGTTTGTATGGTTTAAATTCGCGCATTTGCATCGTTAATTTGTCCCATTGCATTCCTCCGAAGGATTAGGTCTAGCCGTTTGGCCGCCACGCTAATAGTCCTCAAAACTTCAAACCCTTACAAACCCTAACTTTTCACAAATGTCTCGCCGTGGACAAAATTACAAAACTACCCCTAGCTTTAGGTCAAAGAGTCGCCGCACTCATTTTAGGGTTTCCCGCCGCGGAATCCCTAACCTAACCCTAATGCACTTAACAATTTATAACATAGAGATCGGAGTTTAAGACTCCATGTAAGCGTGACCTTAAGATGCGTTTATTCCCCTTGAGACCTTGACCACAGTCAAGAAGTCTCTAACCTCCCTTTTGAGGGGAACTACAGTTACTCTGATTCCATTCCCGTAAGGATGTGTAGGCACAAGATGCGATGTCTTGCCGAGTAAACTTAGAATTAACCCCTAGGTCTTTTTTAATTTTCAATCCTTTGTATATACCCTAAAGCAAAATAATTAATGAAATAAATAAAAAAAATAAACAAAAGGTTCCCGTAGAGTACTACGGAAGTTTAGGGTGCTAATACCTTCCCTAAATTTAACCAACCCCCGAACCTTAGATCTCTCCCTTTTAGGTTTTTCCTTTCTTTAACCTTTCCTTCGGATAAATCAAAGACTGGTTGTAAATGAATTAAGATTCAAGTTAATCAATAGCTTGACATCCAAATTTCACCGCAACACATGGACTGCATCATTTCCAGAATGTCGGAGTTGTTGGATGGCTGTTGAGGAGAAGGAGGTGCCTCAGAGCTAGGTTGATATGGCTGATAAAATCTCCCAAGTGTGGTCCACCTAGTGTATTGCCATTCACCCCATCCTTGGTTATTTTCCTCACTGTCAATTTCTTATTGACCCGTGTAAGGAGTCCAGTCATTATTGACGTTGGAATTTGGTGGCGGCTCTTGATAGTTGTCTGGAGGCTCATATGTTTGACGTTCTGTATGATCCGCTTGGTCTGGTTGCACTGTGTCAGCTGCCTGTGTATTCTGTTCTTGTTCTTCTTCACTTTCATCTGAACCATCTGCACTTGCTTCATTCTCTTCACCTTCTGACTCATCTGCACTCGCTTCACTTGATGAATCGGACTGAGGCATATTTGAGCGGCGATAGAATTTGTACTTCTGGTATTTGCGAATCCAGACGTATCCCATCATTGAGAAAACTTTTGGACTGAATTCTTTGTCAGCGGAAATAGAAGTGTATGCAAAGGAGGGGTAGTTCACATTTGCAGAATTGAGGACCTCTTGGATGAAAGATCCATAGGCAAGTGCCATACTTTGTTTGGAGTCACGCAATTCATACATGCGACTCGCAATGTAATATGGCCAGTTGATTTTGATACCGTGACCCAGGATATGTATGAGATGAACTTCATCCTGTTCCACCCTTGATAATCCACCCTGTTTGGGCCGTAGAATGCGCGCCACAATCCACTGAAGAATTCTTGCTGAAGTTTTGAGTTTTCCGGAAGTGACAGAGCGTGGAAAAGCGGCACTGTTCACAATGTGGGCAGGATAGGGTCGCTTAAGCATACCATTCAGTGCAGTTTTGAACTCATACCCTTCAATTGTGCGTGAATCAGTTACCTCAGCTAGAAGAGGTTCATTTTCCTCCACAGTCATATCAAAATATTTGTTCCAAATTTCAGAAGTTAGAGATACCTGAGTGGGTCCAATAACGGAGTGGAAATTTTCACCATGAAATTTATCATTGAGACCAGTATAGAATATACGTACCAGGTCTTCACTGTACTTGGCATTGCATTCAAGAAATCTCTCAATACCGTGATATGTGAGATAGGTCATGATTTCTCCAAGATGCATGCGTTCGGCGACAAGTTCGTAGAATGCATGTTGTCGTACAACCTTTCTTCGACCAATATCCTTGTTGAAGTTTTCACGGAGGGATGGATGAACAAGTGATTTGGGGGTAATGGGTATTGAGGCAGATGTTGACCCTCTTGACCTCTTTTTGGTGGGTCTATGAGAAGAGGAAGCCATGGGTAGAGATTTTGTGAAATGGGAGATGGGAGTATTCTGAAATGAGAGGTGCTGTGGGTTCAGAAAATAGTTTCCCCCTTTTTAAGAGAAACTTAGGGTTTGTTGGAGAGTGGAAGAGACAAGAAGGAGTAGTGGAGGGTAATAGATGCAACTCCCTAGGAATATGAGTGGATGCATGTAACTGCCTTAAATGAGGAGAGCTGAAACGAACAGGCAGAAAAATAAAACTAAATTTTTCAGCGAGTCGTCGACCATAGCTCTGCATGCGTCGACGCATGCTGTAAAATTTTCAATAAATTTAAAATTTAAACAGAGTGTGTCGACCTCTGTTCTGGTATGGTCGACTCAAGACTTGAAAAAGCAGAATTTTGCCTAGTTTCATATGACATGGTGCTTAATAAATGCAGACAATAATGCCACAAAACAAATGTTCAATCAAGCAATTAAATACACAACAGATGATTCACATATGCACCACAGTTAACATATTTTACTTTGAGATCACAAAGAAAACTTGTATGTAGAGAGAAGGAAGAGGAACAATATCACCTCAATGCCGGATAAGCTTGATAAACATCATACTTGTACTTGCAAAAACATCAAGTTTGTTAGAAGTACAAGATATAGATGTGAATGAAATAAGCTGAAGTAAGCAAATTATGACTCCCGCTCCGAAATGTCGAGAATACCGAGTTCTCGGCGAATATGAAAGAAAGGTTCAGTGGCTAGCGGCTTAGTAAAAATATCCGCTAGTTGATTTTTAGTATCAACATGTTCAAAGACAACGTCACCTTTCTCAACATGATCTCGAAGAAAATGGTGTCGAATTTCGATATGTTTAGTGCGAGAGTGCAATACCGGATTCTTGGTAAGATTAATAGCACTGGTATTGTCACATAGGATTGGGATACGTTCAAGTTTGAGATTAAAGTCCAATAGTTGTTGCTTAATCCACAGGATTTGAGCACAGCAACTACCGGCGGCAACGTATTCCGCTTCGGCGGTTGACAAAGCAACTGAAACTTGCTTTTTGCTATGCCAACTAACCAAAGAATTTGAAAACAAGTGACACGTACCACTAGTGCTTTTCCTATCCAACTTGCAACCCGCAAAGTCGGAGTCGGAATAACCTACCAACGAACAATCACTACCTTTGGAATACCACAAACCATACTTTGGAGTACCGGATAGGTACCGAAGTATTCTTTTAACAGCTTTTAGGTGGGATTCCTTAGGACATGATTGGTACCTTGCACACATACACACGCTAAACATAATATCAGGATGCGACGCAGTGAGATAGAGAAGTGATCCAATCATACCTCTATACCTTTTTACCTCTACGTCCTTACCGCTTTCATCCTTATTCAAATTTGCACATGTAGACATGGGGATGTCTATGGCCTTGGATTTTGCCATGTCAAATCTCTTGAGAAGATCCAAACAATACTTTGTTTGACTCACGAAAGTTCCTTCCTTGAATTGTTTAATTTGCAAGCCGAGAAAGTATGTGAGCTCTCCCATCATACTCATCTCGAATTCACCCTGCATAAGAACAGAAAACTCTCTCACGAGATTCATGTTAGTAGATCCAAAGATTATATCATCAACATAGATTTGAACTAATATTAAGTGCTTTCCTTGACGTTTAATAAAGAGTGTCGTGTCAACCTTTCCTCTTGAGTAACCTTGATCAAGTAGAAATTTGCTTAGGCGCTCATACCAAGCTCTAGAAGCTTGCTTGAGACCATACAACGCCCGTTTTAGTTTATAAACATGATCGGGGTACTCATGAGATTCAAAACCAGGAGGTTGTGCAACGTAGACCTCTTCATTTATGTACCCGTTAAGGAACGCACTCTTGACATCCATTTGGAATAACTTAAAATCTTTCACACATGCGAAAGCAAGAAGAAGGCGTATAGCCTCGAGTCGGGCAACAGGAGCATAAGTTTCCTCATAGTCGATGCCCTCCTCTTGGTTATACCCCTGCGCGACTAAACGCGCCTTATTACGAGTTATTACCCCGTTTTCGTCCAGCTTGTTCCTAAACACCCATCGGGTGCCGATTACTCGATGACCTCGCGGAGGAGGGACAAGGTCCCAAACCTCATTTCTAGTAAACTGATTTAGTTCCTCCTGCATTGACAGAAACCAATGTTCATCGAGTAGGGCTTCCTTAGGATTTTTAGGTTCCATTTGTGACACGAAAGTGAAGTAATAACAAAAATTACTTAGCTTAGCACGAGTTGTTACACCCTTTGTGATGTCTCCAATAATGTTTTCAATAGGATGGTCTTTAGATGACTTCCATTCATGAGGAAGATCGTCGTTTGAAAGCGGATGAACTTCCTCTGTTGCATCACGGTGTGCATCCTTATCCTCCTCAACTTTGGCTTCGTCAGGTTGATCAATCCCTATCTCGCCACTTTTGAGTATGTCTTCAGTTGATGTACCTGCACCATGAACAACACTATCCTTTCCGACATTTCTCGGGTAGGACTCATCAAAGGTAACATGCACAGACTCTTCTACAGCAAGTAAATGTTTATTATATATTCTATATGCTTTACTCGAGTGAGAGTATCCGAGAAAGATACCTTCATCGGCTTTGGAATCAAATTTGCCCAAGTTTTCCTTACCATTGTTTAATACAAAACATTTACATCCAAACACGTGCAAGTGAGAGACATTTGGTTTTCGCCCTTTTAAGAGTTCGTACGGTGTTTTGTTTAGAATGGGGCGAATAAGTACCCTATTCAAGACATAACATGCCGTACTAATGGCGTCGGCCCAAAAATATTTAGGTAAACCACTCTCATTAGTCATTGTTCTTCCCAATTCTTCTAAAATACGGTTTTTGCGCTCCACAACCCCGTTTTGTTGAGGAGTGCGTGGAGCGGAGAAGATATGATCAATACCATGGTTACCGCAATATTCTTCAAACAAATGATTTTTAAACTCACCTCCATGGTCGCTCCTTATGGACACTATGTTTGTATTTAACTTGTTTTGGGAAAGCTTAGCAAACTTTTCAAAAGCGGCGAATGTATCACTTTTACTTACTAAGAAGATGGTCCAACAAAACCTAGAAAAGTCGTCCACTATTACGAACCCGTAATAGTTTCCTCCTAAACTTTTGATCCTAGATGGCCCAAACAAGTCCATGTGTAGAAGTTCAAGAGGTCTCGTTGTTGAAATTATCTTTTTGGATTTAAATGAGATCCTCGTTTGCTTCCCTTTTTGACAAGCATCACAAAGGTGATCCTTGGTGAACTTTATTTTGGGAAGTCCTAAGACTAGGTCTTTTGAGACTACCTTATTGAGTAAGTCAAAATTAACATGCGCTAAGCGCCTATGCCATAGCCATGAGTCTTCACTCATAGTTATGAGGCATTTGTCGCTTGTTAATGATACTTCATTTAAGTCAAGCATATATACATTGTTTACTCTAAAACCATTAAACATATTCTTCTTATCATTTTCATACACAATTTTGCAATAATATTTTTAAAAGGATACATTGTATCCTTTGTCGCACAGTTGGCTAATGCTAAGCAGATTATGTTTAAGGTTTTCGACAAGCAATACATCGGAAATCATAGCAGAGGCGGGATTACCTACACTACCTTTGCCTAGTATTGCTCCGCGGTTGTTATCACCATAAGTTACATACCTTTCTTCTTAGCCACAAAGTCTATGAATAAGGATATGTCTCCAGACATGTATCTTGAGCACCCACTATCGAGAACCCATCTTCTCTCGGTGGTCTCGACACATTTCACCTGTCAAAACATAATTAGCACAAGGAGGTACCCAATGGCATATTGGGTCCTAATAGGTTAGCGACAAAATGGTTGCGTTTGGGAAACCATTGGTAGATGCCTTTAGGAACAAGAAATCTTCTAAAACGGCATTTACCAATGGAGTGTCCTTTCCTGAAACAGTATAAGCAAGCAAAATCAACTTTAGAGACACTTTCACTTGCTTGATCCCTAATTACATATGCATATTTTTGGTATGGATTAATCATACTTTTTCTAAAATCCTTTTTATCAATAGCAAATGTAATTTTAGGCTCGAGTGCCTTGTTTAATTTGGCCTTGAGGTGCCTAACCTCACCTTGCCAAATATGACAAGTGCCACACCCGAAGTTGAAAGGGTTTCTATCGTCCTTACAATCCTATTCATTGCCTTTCACAATGGAAGCCTTTAGGTCCTCTAATTTCTTTTCGGACTCTTTAACCTTATGCTCTAAATACGTAAAGATTTTCTTATTAGAAGCAAGTTTCTTGAAGGCTTCAACTGCTTCATTATGTAAGGCATGAAATGCGGCTAGTAATTCTGAATGCGACATATTTGATGAATTATCATATTTAGAGTTACGTACCTGTTTTTTCTTATTTTTCTGATTGGCGGAGAGGCATAGATTCACGGACTCTTCTTCATCACTAGAACTTTCATCAGAGGAGGAAGAGTTGCTGTCACTTTCCCATGCTATGTACGCTCTCCTCGGCTTTGATGATTTCTTGTGTGATTTTGATGATTCCTTGTCCTTTCCCTTTTTATTCATTGGACAGTCCGGTTTGTAGTGACCGGGCTTTCCATACTTGTAGCACGTCCCTCTAGTCTTTTTACCTTTCGAGTCATCATCCTTGGAGTGTCTTGATTGTTTCCGGAAGTTTACCAAGTTCTTCTCGGAATGTTGTATGCCGTTCTTCCTTACGTAACGGTTATACCTTTTAACAAACAACCCCATATCTTCGCTTGTGTCTTCTTCTTCGTCGCTCGAGGAATAATCATTTTGCTCTTTTGCTTGAGACTTTGAGGAGGAAGTCTTGAGAGCTATCGATTTCTTTTCACTCACCTTGGCTTTGTCTTTCTTTTCCATCTTTTCACGTTGGTCTAGGCTCAAGAGTACCTGTTCATGCTCTTGCGATTTGCCAAACAATGTTGTCAAATCTAATATGGTAAGATCATTTGCCTCTTTGATAGCGGTCACTTTTGGCTGCCATTCCCTGTTAAGACATCTCAAGACTTTATTAGTAGCAAAATCATTGGAAATAGGCCTACCTAATGAATGTAAACGATTGATAAGATGAGTAAATCTCTTTTGCATGTCGGCAATGGTTTCCCCTTGCTCCATGAAAAAGAGATCAAACTCTTGTATAAGAGTGTTGATTCTAGCTAACTTAACATCGGTTATCCCCTCATGGGATATTTGTAGTGAATCCCACATGGACTTAGCAGTAGGACAATGGGATACACGGTAATATTCATCTACACCTAATGAGGAGATTAAGATGTTTTTAGCTTTCCAATCATAATTGTATTTTTTCTCATCGTCATCGGTCCATTGTGCTTCAGGCTTTGGCACAACTACATTATCCGCATTGGTCATAGTAATTTCTATAGGACCATTAAGGATAACGTTCCATATTTTTCTATCTATGGAGTTGATATGCACACGCATACAGTCTTTCCAATAACTGTAATTTTCACCGTTGAAAACAGGAGCCCTATTGTACACCCCTTTAGGTTCGTTTGCCATTTTCTATCTCGTTGTATTTGAAGCACCGAATAACCGGAGCTCTGGATACCACTTGTTAGACTATGGCACGGATCTAGAAGGGGGATTGAATAGATCCCCAATTAAAATTTGAGTCGGAGCTACCAATTTGAAATTGGTTTTAAAAATGTTTTTAAGTGCGGAAGCGGCCGAGGAAAATTGTAGTCTAAAACGAACGGTTATTGGAAAACCGGATATACGTAAGCCTATGGATTTATGACAATTCGGAAAAATAGAATCACAACACAAACTATGCTTATCAATTATTTACTTCAATTTGCAAGGTTACCTAGTTCCAATGAAAAACAAGGCACACAAAAACTAGAAGCAAAATAAGACAATTTTAGTTCAGGACTTTTGTCGAACAGTTTGTGTGCACAAATACCTCAAAGGATATTTATGTTGAGTAAGAGATTTGAAATGCCTTAGTACAATATTTTTATTGTACTTAGTAGTTAAAACAGAGTTTCAACACCTTACTCAATTTGTATCACAGTTTGACAATAATCACTTAAGCTAGAATCACTTATTTTATAAGCTGAATTGAAAATGACAGAAACTAAAGAACACACGATTTGATGAGGCAGTTCCCCCGTTGTCCTCGCTTCAGGGTACGTCTGCCCTCAATTCTAAATTTAGAATTGAGATATATTGAATATATATCACCTGTTGGAATGAACAGTTTACACAAGAGTTGATAGACAATGATACAAACAATCTCAAATGATGTTGATGCTTTCTATCCCTTCTTGCACCTTGATTCAAGATGAATCAAGCCCTTCAATTTGTTATGAATGATCTCCGATTCCAGCCACCTTAATGAAAAACCTTCCGTTGTTTAAACCTTCAGCTCGGCTGATCTTAGACACCAACAAATCAAAACCCGGAAAGTCTTCAACACTTCAACGCCCTAGCTACTAAACTGATGAACCTTCCGTTGATCAATTACCTTCGCACTTGCTTGAATGTTGAACGAACTATTCCGTAGCAAAAGCCCTCAAAACCTTCTAGTCTTGATGGGTAAAACCCTCAAGGTTTTCTGCAAGAAACACCTGCCCCAATTTCCACTCGAACCGGATCTTCAATCAACGCGTTCGAACCTTATCACCCTTGAACAAGACACCAATCACAGCAAAAATGATTGTGTATATTTGTGGATTTGTGTGTTGTTTGAAGGATGAAGATGAAGAAATATGTTGCACCTATTTCACGTTTCTTGCCCTGACAATTTACTCAAGATTTTCAATTGTTAGTTTGTCAAAAATAAGCAAAACTTTATTCATAGTAATAACCAAAACAGTCAACTGAACAGAATTTTAAAACACAGCAAGAAAAACTGCACAGCGCGCGAACGGTCGACCATAGGGTCGGCGTGCGCTGACCCGTGGGAAATACACAGCTTCATGCGCTGAGTGGCATGGTCGACGCATGTCTTCATGCGCTGATCCGTGGAAAATTAAAATACCCATGCGCCGACTGTACGGTCGACGCATTGCTTTCATGCGCTGAGCCGTGAGAAATGCCAGGCTTCATGCGCCGACTGTATGGTCGACTCACTGCTTAGAAACCTGCAAAAATAACAGCTTTTTGCATTTTGTGCATCCTTCCACATTCAGTTATGACTCATATTAAGGTATAATGATTTAACAATGAAAAAGAGGTATAGCATGTTGAAGTATTGCATGATGCTTCTAATTTGTCCAAGGTTATGTGTTGTCATCATCGAAAACTCGGAGGCCTGTATTGTGAGACAACTTGCCCTCACAGTTCTAACATGCATTAGTCAATATTGCTAGGGTTGTTAGCATGTTGAATTGGGCCTTGCTTGTAAGCCCAATTGTTTAAGTTAGCTTGTACCCTAAGATGGCTTGTAATGGGTAATTGTTAAAAAGCTCATTAGGTTAGTGTGCTATTTTTCTTATAAATAGGATGCTAGTTTCTCAATCTTGACATAAGGAAAAATAGGAAGATAAAATCCTAATTTCAAGAGAGAGAGGTTATTTTGTTATTCTTGTATACTTGTAATCTTATTCTAAGAGAAAGGAAAGAATAACAGTTTAATAACCAATCCTTGTTGTTCCTTGATGTTTTACCTTGTCTTCTTTGTTAGCCATAACCCTTGTGTGTTTCTTGATCATTAAGAAACCGTTTATACTTTGTTTAAAGGTATCCTATTCACAACAGGAAGCATGAGACATTCTGAAAAAATTATTTGGAGGCACTACAACAGAAAACGACTTTTACCTCAGTTGAAAAAGAGGTCTTACGTCGTTTTCACATGGAGGTAACTAATGGAGTCATGAAAAGTGCATACTTTACCTCTCGATTTTATTAAAAAAAACCGACAAGTATGTGTAAAGGTCATGGATTCGATCTCAAGGAAACCTTTTTAGAAATCACAAGTAAAACAATTTTGAGTTTATTAAATATAATGTGAATTGCTTATTTCAATAAACCTTATGCTAATCATATAACTTCTCAAATGTGGTTAGGAAAATAGTTATATGAACAATTGTGTTATATTTGAAAAACAATTTACATTGATTAGTGATTTTGAAGCATCCTACAACTCATCATTCATCTCACGCTTTTTTATGGTTAAAATCTATTCAATGTTTCAAGTTCATTATTCAACACTTACTTTTCTATTAATTCATTCTTGAAAGCATAAAATTTGATGTTTTAAAAAATGAACAAATATGGAAGAAAGTTGAACGGAACTAAAAGTATTAGAGAGATTTTAACGATAAAACAATATGACATAAATGATGAGTTGCAGAATGGTAGAAAATCATTTATTAGTGTAAGATAAGTTTTAGATACAACATAATTTTTCATATAATTATTTTCAAAATCAATTTAATAGGTTATATGTTCAAAGAGGGATTAGTGAAACAAACAATCGACATCAGATAAAATAAACTCAACTCGACGGAACAAGATGAGAGTTGCATAAAGAATAAAAAAAAACATAATCTCAATATCAATATCAATTTCAAAATCAAACACAATAACAAAAACTAAAATACAACATATAGATTTAATAAACTAAACTCAAACACAACAACACAAAAAACAATTAACAACTACAACAACAACAACATCAAGAACAACAACGTCAATAAACAAACTCTAAGGTTTAGGGTCTAAATAATAAGAATAACAACACCGACAAAAACAACAACAACAACAAAAAACAAGAAAAATTCTCGGGTTTCAGATTTCAACAACAACACAACAACAACAACACTAACAACAACAATATGAGTAGTATTGTTTGATGTATCAGAGCTCTGAAGAAGAAGTCAACGAAAATAATTTGGATCTCTGAAGAAGAAACGAGATCATTAAATACATAACATATTTGTATTTAAAATGATATGTGTTTAGGGCTTTTTAGTAAAGGGTTCTTTGTTAGGGTTCTGTTTGTGTTGTTTAGACAAGTAAAACTGAATGCTACAAGGTAAAGCTATATATATATATATATATATATATATATATATATATATATATATATATATATATATATATATATATATATATATATATATATATATATATATATATATATATATATATATATATATATATATATATATATATATATATATATATATATATATATATATATATATATATATATATATATATATATATATATATATATATATATATATATATATATATATATATTCACCTCGGTTAAAAAGAAAAATGAGGTGAAAAGTGGCGTATTTTTAGATTAAAAATAAAATATTCAAGAAGATACCACTTTTAATGAGATAAAAACATAAATTAATGCTGTTGGGATTCAAAACATGTACACTGAATAAGTTTACCCATCGATTTTCAAAATAACCAACAAAAATATATTGTATATTTGTTTTTAAAAAAATAGGGCACGTCAATGAATTATACCTCAGTTTTTTGATAGGTGAGGTAAAATCGTTGTCATGAAATGTATTATTTGTAGTAGTGAGGCGTTAAGAAAGTGAAGGAGATGGGGTTACAAACTCAAAAAAGAATGTATAAATTGCTTCAGATGGAAGATATTGAAAATGTGAATGATTTCTTCACTAAGTAACGAAACTGGTGAATCAAATCAAAACGTGTGGAGAAGTGTTGACATCAAAATCTTTAGTGTCAAAGATTTTGAGGTCATTACATCTAAATTTCGATCATGTGACAGTAGTCATAGAAGAATCGAATGATTTTTCAAGTATGACAAAAGAAGAGCTTCAAGGAGTGCTTGATTCTCACGAACAAAGAATGACTTAAAAAATTGCAAGCAAGTCGAAAACCAATGTGGCTTTGCAAGCTTAGTCAACCAAAGAAAAAAGGCAAAGGAAAATGTAATGGAGGCAAAGGCAGATGAAACCATCAAGAAGTTATTCTATAAAGAGGTATTATTATAAATTCTTCAAGAGTTATGTTTCATCTTGGGAGAATTATTCTTCCTTAGGAAGCATTTGTTTGGGCTTGGAGATAAATGCGTTAAAAGCTCTTTTTGGGAGATTTAGTGTTAAATCTCTGTTTGGTTCGGGAGTTCAACCATATAAGGAAAGTCTCTTCA
This sequence comes from Lathyrus sativus, assembly GCA_963859935.3. NCBI lineage: Eukaryota > Viridiplantae > Streptophyta > Magnoliopsida > Fabales > Fabaceae > Lathyrus > Lathyrus sativus. The sequence continues at coordinate 51,562,503 of OZ012738.1, forward strand.
TATGGGTTCGTGAAGAATTACTAGAGAAATACCTTCACATTGTTTCAAGATCAACATGTTTAAAATCTCTCTCGATTTTTTAGTTTAGTCCGTGTAAAAGCTCAGTCGATTTGAGATCAGCTTAGTAAAAACCTCAGTTTGGATCATGGTCAGCCCGTGTAAAACCTCAGTTCAGGTTGGAGGATATCCAATTCAAAACTCCACATTGATTTGAGATAAGTCCGTACAAAATCTCAAATGGGCTTAGAGACTAACCGCACGAATCTCTATTTGTTGTTTAGCTTAAAGACTAACCGCTTCACTCCATTATTCTTTGTTTGTTGGAAGTAAATCTGAAACTTCATTTTTCATTATGTAAAGGGGTTTGTTAGCTTCACCTACTAAAAATCAAGCTTTATTAGACACTCTCAAGATCAATTCTTGTAGAGAGTGGTAGGTCATTTCATTTAGACCGAACTTCTATAAATCGTAGGTGTCATCTCTCTTCCCTTAACTTTTTACTTTCCGCATATTTTCTTTATCTCAATTTTCCTATGTATATCCAAACGTTTTTTTAAAATGTTTTTAAACTCTGATTGAAAAAATAATTTTATTTCAAACCAAGGTTTTTCAAACCCCGTAATTCACCTCATCTTTTGTGTGGAGTCACATGTTTAACAACTTTGACTTCTTCAAGAAAGTTATAATCATAGATGTTAGTTTTCATTTTTGACTAGTTTCACCTCAATCGGACTTCATTATATGGTCAAAATATAGCACAATGGTAAACAAAACTAAATTGCACAACACGACACACTACTTTCTAAATGCTCCACATTTGCTAACATTAATTTCATTATATTTGTGTAACACTTCGTTCCATGTATATGGGGTGTTGCATTTTTTTCATTAGCTTTTGACTTTGATTTTTTTCATGAAAATGTGTCGCACCCTGTATCGTGTGCGCCACATTTTGTAGCCTTTTTGCATATTTTTTTTAATCTTTTCTATAATTTTGTATGTCATATTTGCCTAACTTTTTGTCACTATAAATATCACTGTGAAAAAATTATAAAATTTACTTAACTACAATGATTTTGACTTGAATCTATTTTTTTTCACATTACTTTTACTCTTGTTGTGTTTTTGCTTTGTTTCGTGTAATTTTAGCTAAACATATAAATAAAATACTAATAAAAATTCTAAAAAATATATATAGTATGTGTTGTACCTTAAAAAAATATGATCATTCGCGATGGTCGCAGAAAAATTTAGTTCAAATAGAGTCACCACCGAACTTTATTTATCCCAATGAAGAAATAGGAAAATATCGATAAAACCTTTAAAAATAGAATAATGGTCGTTGCAACCGTATTTGGGTTCGGGAGTCGATTACGCAAGGGGAATGTATTAGCACCCCTCACGTCCGTTGTACTCAACGGAAACCTCTTATTTAGATTTGTGATTGAATGTTAGGTTATGTCATTTGTTTTCTTCGAGTGGTAAAAAGATTAAAAGGAGAAAATAAAGCAAACCACAAAAAGGAGGAAATATACATTTTTTATTAGTGTGTTCGCCAAGGATTGGGGCCCTCGTGCCTACATATGCTGATTGGGAAATGAGGAATCAAAGCATTTGTAGTTCGGGGAGACTATGGCTTGTTGGTTTGTATTTTTTAATGAACAAGTGTTTAGATCGCGTTCTAAGGGCTAAACATTGACTTGTCTACTCTCGGGGGAGGCTTAAGCACTAGTTTGTATGCGCATTAGAAGGGGCTAAATAATTTTCTTTTTCAAAAAAGTTTTTAGTCGCACGGGGCGAGTAATTAGGTTTTGAAAGGTTTCAATCGCTCAAGGGCGAGAAAAGAAAGGTTGGATGTGTTGATGTTGATTTTAGGGTTTTTAAAAGAGATTGTTTTTTATTTGAATTGCACTAAAGACTATGGGTAGAGGTGAATATTTTAAACTAATAAGCCAAGTGTCTTGTGTAACACCCCACTTCCCAAATTAAATTAAATATAAACATTATAAATAAACATCAGAGTTTTCACCAAAATAGTGGGATATCACATCACCAAATTTTTATAAAAATACTTTATTAATTATTCTCAAAAATAATACAGCGGAAAACATTATTCCAACATTCTCGGTCATCCGCCAAATTTCGTAAAATCTTTATTATTATAATTCACAAAAAAAAAGTGATACGTCACAGGATTACAACAAGTTTGACATAAAACAATTAAAACACCCATATCCCGTGTTACGTATCAGAGCACCCTAAACTCGACTGGCACACCACCATCCAAGCTATCTAAGTACCTGGATTATCTGTACTTCCGGAGAAGCACAGACACAACAACAACCAAGGGGTGAGAAAACATGATCAAAAATATATTGGTAATGTAATACATGTAAACAAGGTAGTAAAACACACCAACACACCAATATTCACCCCAACAACTCCATATAGCGAACCTACTGTTCAAATTACAATATAACATATTATAATGCAAATATGCAACTCAACACCATGCATGCGGTACCGACTCTTTGGTTCATTCAATCGAACCTGGATAGATCACTTACGCTCCTCCTGAGACATGATCTATCCCCCACCATTCTCCACCAAGGAGTACGGATGAATCACTTACGCTCCTCCTGAGACATGATTCATCCCACCAAAACACCATGATATGCACACACCAATGCATAACTATCATATTTAGGCACACTAAGTGCACACGATCCTCCTGATCATATCATCATACATCAATGCATATATGTGTAGATATATTACACCAACACCATATAAATCAATCAGATAGTAAATAAATTCATACTATAACACCATATATAACCACATCCCAACACCCGGGAACACACGATCCTACTGATCACTACATACATATACGTTAACCAATTGTTCACCAACAATATCAAGGAAAAGAGTACCATCACCAAGTAAACAAGTTGATACTTTATCACCAAGATATAAACACGTCCCACCACTCGGGAATACACGATCCTATTGATCACTACACCATGCTCCGCATGATTCATACACCAACTAATTATCCATTTAAATAATTAGTAACGGAAATCACATACTATCACCGAGTACTCACTCTATAACACTCAATCATCTCCCCTATAATCAACAAAGTCCAAGGGCACTACACTCTTAGCGCACACAACATAACAGCATAGAAAAACCACATTCTGCTACGCTCGCTACACCCTCGCTAGGCGAGCTCCCAGCGAATGCTCGCTACCTGTTCGCTTAGCGAACCTCCTCGCGAATGACAGCAGTGGCTACTGTAATGATTCGCTATCCAACTCGCCACAGCGAATACCCAGCGAATACTCGCTACCTGTTCGCTTAGCGAACCTCCTCGCGAAGGCAAACAGAACCTACTGGACACACTCGCTACCTCACTCTCTAGGCGAGCACCTAGCGAATGCTCGCTGCCTTCTCGCTAAGCGAAGTGCTAGCGAGTTGCGTGCGACTTCTCAAGTTCTCACAGTTCAGAATTCTCACTCTTCTCCAATTCAAGCCTATTCTATAACATCCACTTCCTATACTATACGTATTACGACCAATGCATATTAGGCTTATCAATCTTCCTATAATTCTACTCCAGATCAACATTACGGCACACAACCGACACTTTAGAGTTACTCTGAACCTTACTCAAACCAACACCAACACCAACAGTCAATCAACAATGGAAACATCAAACATCCGTACATCATCATATACATATTATTCCAAAGTCATCACTTAAACAATCTATCGACACATCAAAAAGGTCACACAGAACTTCCCTAAAACCGTAAACCCAACCTATACGCCGAATTAACCAAAAACAACAATTCACCAACAATCAACATATTTCAATCCATCAACATCAACATAACTCAACAATCAATAGCATATCAATATAAAACTTCATCAACTATACATTCCTACGGGGTTAAGGAATCCCCACTACCCTATACATGTATATACCATTCTCAATCAAGTTTCTCCCCCCTTACCTTGTTAATCGGTTGATCGATGAAATTCTTCCTGGATTTGGTCTCTTGGCCTCCTCTTTTCTTTCCGTTCTTCGTTCCCTTTTTCCTTCGTTCTTCTCACTTCTCTCGTTTTTTCCTCTTCTCTCTTTCTATCGCTCTTTCTCTCTTCCCTCTTTTTATCGTGTTATTTTCTCTAATACTTCCCCCACCCCTTCATATTCTATTTTCCTTTTTATTTCCTATCCCAATAATAATAATAACTAATAAAAATAACATAATAATAATAATAATAATAATAATAATAATAATAATAATATTATTATTATTATCACACCAATTTCCCACGATCTATGGTAATCCCTTTTCTCTCTATTCCAACTTTTCTAATATCTCCTTGCTACCCCTTCATATTTCCTTCCTCACGGTTTCTATCATGACTTTTCATATTTCCATTCTAACTTCCCAATAACCCTTCCATCTCTTATTTTACTTATTTCAACCACTAATATTCCCAATAATAATTCTAATATAATAATTATAATAATCATTATAATAATAATAATAATAATATAATATAATACTATTATAATATTATAGTAATATTCAACATAATAATAATAATAGTAATACACCCAACAATAATTATAATTATAATAATAATAATAATATTAATGATAATAATAACAATTATATTAATACTAATAATAAAATAATATTAATAATAATAATCTTAATATTAATAATACTAATATAATATTACTAATATTAATAATACTAGTCATAATAATACTATTAATAATAATAATAATAATAATAATAATAATAATAATAATAATAATAATAATAATAATAATATTATCTCACCAAAATAATAATAATAATAATAATAATAGTAATAATATTATTATCTCACCAAAATAATAATAATATTAATAATACTAATAAATATAATAATATATAATAATAATAATAATAATACCCCCACCAATATTACTATTATTCATTATATTATCATATTCACACCAAAAATCATAATAATATAATAACTATATTAATAATAATATTATATTCTCCATATTAATAATATTACTACAAATATTAATAATAATAATAATAATAATAATAATAATAATAATAATAATAATAATAATAATAATAATAATAATAATATTAATATCACCACCAATATTACTATTATTTCTTATATTATTATAAACTTACCAAATTACCACCAATGATCCTCCCATCTCAGGGACACCCACCAAACATCATCAAATACACCCTACCAAAGGGCACATCAACATAAAATATTTAAAATAATAATAAAATGACTAAATAATTAAAATGAGTGTTACAACTCTCCCCCACTTTAATTATTTTCGTCCTCGAAAATTACCTGATGGAAATAATTCCGGATACGCTCCCCGCATCTTTTATTCCAATTCTCAGGTCACACTGCCTTCTGTAGCACCTCCCCATACTACTTTCACCAAAGATATCTCCTCCCTTCGGAGTTGTTCCTCGCTCGCCAAAACGAACTAGCAATGCCTCAACAATCGGAATATTTTTCACTTGTACATCATCCACCTGGTTCAATGTACTTTCTCGACTAAGACACATGAAACATATCATGCCAATTCACAGCGACAACGGAAAAACAGTTTAACATGTTACTCCTCCCATGCCTCCGCTGCGCCACTCTGATACAACTACAGAACACGGTGTGAACTTCTGAGATTTCGAAGCTCGACCAACACCAGTCACCGGCGTGACCCTTAAAACACATATTGCCTCGGATCCTCTCGATCTTCTCAGCCATCTCAGGCATAATTTTCAAGTCTGAGTACAACACTCTCACTCGATTTATTTCAACACAGGAGAGTCCTACACTCCCTATCTCACCAAGCCACATATAGTGCCATTCCGACACTAGGATGATAACCGTTATTATAGGTAACTCAATCAATGATAATTAATCATCCCACGCTCCACCTTGATCCGACACCCAAGCCCTCACCAATTCTCTACAGACTCAATAGTCCTTTCTGACTGACCATCAGTTTGCGAATGGTAGGTCGAACTCAGCTTCAACTTAGTACCCGAAGCTTCCTGTAAGCCCCTCCAAAATCTCAATATAAACCTCAAATTTCCATCTGACACAATATTCGTCAGTATCTCATCCAACTTCACCACTTTCTCAATATGCATCTCGTATATCCTCAACACGGAATAGTTAATCCACTCCTAACAATTCAAATTAAAATTATGTCTTTACAAATTCTTTGGAAATCTCAACACCAATTTCGTGAAAATACTACCTGATTTCCACTCTGGAATATTTAACGACTACATCAGACTCAACAGTCTCTGATGTTCACTCTTCGAATTCCGACAATTCTAACTAGCATATTCTACCTCTCCTTATCCATGGTCTCAAAAACAATCTACTCAAGTTCGGTTACTTCTTCATAGCACCGAGATGGATACTCCATCTACCTCAATGTATTTCTTCACGAGTACTCCTACTCCCTTCAACAACATCTGATATACATACTCTATCATAACACCTCGTGGTATTATTTCCACAAACCCGACAATCCACTCTTTGACTCTAATTTATCAATTTCAACTAATTCACTATTCAACCCAGATTTCTGACTTTCTCGATTCTTCTCAAGGATATCACTAGTCAGATCTTAATAATAAAAGCTTAACTCCATAAGAAGTATCCTTACTCACAAAACGCATATTATGAAATTTCTCAATCAGTTCTAACTCTTCTCACTGTCATCTTCGGTATACGCAGACATTTCCAACTCACCGCATCATCTACCACATGCACTTCACCCGAATGGTAATTCAACTCGAAGCCGTACTCCTTCCGAAGTCTCAATTATTTCCTATGCCTCATATTCGTCTGATTCAAATTAAACAAGCACCTTAAACTCTTAAGATCACCAAACATCTCCGATCTCAGTCTGAACTTTCGAAGCCTCCGATTCTGGTACAACGACAATAGTAACCAACTCTAAATCACTGGTCGGATAATTTCTCTTATATACTCCAAGTTTCCTTTTGCATAATTGAAACTCGCTGAAGTTGTCTTTAGCAAATCCCCTAATTATATCAACAAGCATCACAAACACCATAATTAGTTCTATCGGATTCGGCAGAACTTTCCTTACGGAAGTATATCACCGCTGTTTTTCCAACACTAATAACTCCAGTTCCTTATGCTCAACATAATCCTCTATATGCTTCGAATACCTTAAAATATCATTTATTAACACAACCATTGCCTTATATAAATAATTAAAGAAGATCCCATGCCAAGTGGACAAACAAGTTGTGAGTTATAGCGGGAACACATACCGTACCGCCCGTCCTTACCACAACATTCAAACACACTTCATCAATAAATAGCTTAAATCTATGTCAATACTTCACCATCTCATAGATAATTTGAATAGCTTTCCAACGCTTCGAACCGCGCGTCATTCCGAGTTACGGTTCTCCCGTTACGGCAAAAACACCAGAATAACATTTTCTGCCCAGGACCCCTTCGCCAGGCGAACACCGCAGCGAATATGGACGTTCGCCAGTATGCTCGCCAGGCGAACATGACAGTCCCAAAATCCTCTTTTTGACCGTTACCCGACTTCCGAGTGTCCGATTTCGATTCCGTAAAAAGCTGCGATCTCGGAATTTAACGTACAACAATAATTTTATACTTAGGAAGCCATCCAACACATTTTAAATCGATGAATAATTTAAAACTCAATCACTTTCAATCTCAACAGCAGATCTTTAAGCCTCCTAATACGATAGAACTTTTGACCTTCGTCCCATCCACCACAAGAACTCTACTCGAGATCACATGACCAAGGGACTCACATCCCTCAATCAATTGTTCCATCAAATCATTAACTCTTGGAAGCGAACACCTATCCTTGATAGTCACCCTGTTCACTTATCTATAGTTCACCCAAAGCTTCACAAAACCTTCTATCTGTCTAACCAACAAAATTGGTGCACATTACGGTAGCACACTCAAACAAAAGAACCTCTCTCCTAGAAGGTCTTCAAGTTGACTCTTCAACTTCTCCAATCCCAACGAAAACACACCATATGGAGTCACTAATATCGGAATCGTTCCAACAACAAAGTCAACGTGTGAGCTTTACTTCACACTCTGATAGTAAATCACCTACCTCATCCGGAAACCTCCGGAAATCGCAAATAATTGACAAATCCCAATTTTTCTCACTTTCCTTCTCATTCCAAGTTTCAGTCAAAATAGACACTTCAACACCGTCTTACGCCAAATTCCTCAAAATAATCCCTTAAGCACTTAGCTTAACTCAAGACTATACACTGCTCACGCCACCCAAGCTTGCAAGATACGTCTATCCCATCCAACACAATCCCGTCCACTATTAACAAGAGATTAAGGGTGATCAGTTCCTCAATTTGTTAATAGACAGCCGAAATCATGATGGGGTACAAACCATCTTTACCAAACTATGATATCACTCCTCAACACACTAAGCCACCACACTGTAGCTTTTCGGAGAAATACAACTTCTCCCCCACTGGAATCATTCCACTTCTACCAATGAAGTTAACCAACAACATGTACCGACAGTGTTTTTACACACATGTCGCATATCAGGAAACAATAACACTAGACAACATTGGTCGGACGGACCGACCTGCTCTGATACCAATTGTAACACCCCACTTCCCAAATTAAATAAAATATAAACATTATAAATAAACATCAGAGTTTCACCAAAATAGTGGGATATCACATCACCAAATTTTTATAAAAATACTTTATTAATTATTCTCAAAAATAATACAGCGGAAAACATTATTCCAACATTCTCGGCCATCCGCCAAATTTCGTAAAATCTTTATTATTATAATTCACAAAAAAAAAAGTGATACATCACAAGATTACAACAAGTTTGACATAAAACAATTAAAACACCCATATCCCGTGTTACGTATCAGAGCACCCTAGACTCGACTGGCACACCACCATCCAAGCTATCTAAGTACCTGGATTATCTGTACTTCCGGAGAAGCACAGACACAACAACAACCAAGGGGTGAGAAAACATGATCAAAAATATATTGGTAATGTAATACATGTAAACAAGGTAGTAAAACACACCAACACACCAATATTCACCCCAACAACTCCATATAACGAACCTACTGTTCAAATTACAATATAACATATTATAATGCAAATATGCAACTCAACACCATGCATGCGGTACCGACTCTTTGGTTCATTCAATCGAACCTGGATAGATCACTTACGCTCCTCCTGAGACATGATCTATCCCCCACCATTCTCCACCAAGGAGTACGGATGAATCACTTACGCTCCTCCTGAGACATGATTCATCCCACCAAAACACCATGATAGGCACACACCAATGCATAACTATCATATTTAGGCACACTAAGTGCACACGATCCTCCTGATCATATCATCATACATCAATGCATATATGTGTAGATATATTACACCAACACCATATAAATCAATCAGATAGTAAATAAATTCATACTATAACACCATATATAACCACATCCCAACACCCGGGAACACACGATCCTACTGATCACTACATACATATACGTTAACCAATTGTTCACCAACAATATCAAGGAAAACGAGTACCATCACCAAGTAAACAAGTTCATACTTTATCACCAAGATATAAACACGTCCCACCACTCGGGAATACACGATCCTACTGATCACTACACCATGCTCCGCATGATTCATACACCAACTAATTATCCATTTAAATAATTAGTAACGGAAATCACATACTATCACCGAGTACTCACTCTATAACACTCAATCATCTCCCCTATAATCAACAAAGTCCAAGGGCACTACACTCTTAGCGTACACAGCATAACAGCATAGAAAAACCACATTCTGCTACGCTCGCTACACCCTCGCTAGGCGAGCTCCCAGCGAATGCTCGCTACCTGTTCGCTTAGCGAACCTCCTCGCGAATGACAGCAGTGGCTACTGTAATGATTCGCTATCCAACTCGCCACAGCGAATACTCGCTACCTGTTCGCTTAGCGAACCTCCTCGCGAAGGCAAACAGAACCTACTGGACTCACTCGCTACCTCACTCGCTAGGCGAGCACCTTTCGAACGCTCGCTGCCTTCTCGCTAAGCGAAGTGCTAGCGAGTTGCCTGCGACTTCTCAAGTTCTCACAGTTCAGAATTCTCACTCTTCTCCGATTCAAGCCTATTCTATAACATCCACTTCCTATACTATCCGTATTACGACCAATGCATATTAGGCTTATCAATCTTCCTATAATTCTACTCCAGATCAACATTACGGCACACTACCGGCACTTTAGAGTTACTCTGAACCTTACTCAAACCAACACCAACACCAACAGTCAATCAACAATGGCAACATCAAACATTCGTACATCATCATATACATATTATTCCAAAGTCATCACTTAAACAATCTATCGACACATCAAAAAGGTCACACAGAACTTCCCTAAAACCGTAAACCCAACCTATACGCCAAATTAACCAAAAACAACAATTCACCAACAATCAACATATTTCAATCCATCAACATCAACATAACTCAACAATCAATAGCATGTCAATATAAAACTTCATCAACTATACATTCCTACGGGGTTAAGGAATCCCCACTACCCTATACATGTATATACCATTCCCAATCAAATTTCTCCCCCCTTACCTTGTTAATCGGTTGATCGATGAAATTCTTCCTGGATTTGGTCTCTTGGCCTCCTCTTTTCTTTCCGTTCTTCGTTCCCTTTTTCCTTCGTTCTTCTCACTTCTCTCGTTCTTTCCTCTTCTTTCTTTCTATCGCTCTTTCTCTCTTCCCTCTTTCTATCGTGTTATTTTCTCTAATACTTCCCCCACCCCTTCATATTCTATTTTCCTTTTTATTTCTTATCCCAATAATAATAATAACTAATAAAAATAACATAATAATAATAATAATAATAATAATAATAATAATAATAATAATATTATTATTATTATTATTATTATTATCACACCAATTTCCCACGATCTATGGTAATCTCTTTTCTCTCTATTCCAACTTTTCTAATATCTCCTTGCTACCCCTTCATATTTCCTTCCTCACGGTTTCTATCATGACTTTTCATATTTCCACTCTAACTTCCCAATAACCCTTCCACCTCTTATTTTACTTATTTCAACCACTAATATTCCCAATAATAATTCTAATATAATAATTATAATAATCATTATAATAATAATAATAATAATAATAATAATAATAATATAATATAATACTATTATAATATTATAGTAATATTCAACATAATAATAATAATAGTAATACACCCAACAATAATTATAATTATAATAATAATAATATTAATGATAATAATAACAATTATATTAATACTAATAATAAAATAATATTAATAATAATAATCTTAATATTAATAATACTAATATAATATTATTAATATTAATAATACTAATCATAATAATACTATTAATAATAATAATAATAATAATAATAATAATAATAATATTATTATTATCTCACCAAAATAATAATAATAATAATAATGGTAATAATATTATTATCTCACCAAAATAATAATAATATTAATAATACTAATAAATATAATAATATATAATAATAATAATAATACCCCCACCAATATTACTATTATTTATTATATTATCATATTCACACTAAAAATCATAATAATATAATAACTATATTAATAATAATATTATATTCTCCATATTAATAATATTACTACAAATATTAATAATAATCATAAATATAATAATAATAATAATAATAATAATAATAATAATAATAATAATAATAATAATAATTATAATAATAATAATAATATTAATACCACCACCAATATTACTATTATTTCTTATATTATTATAAACTCACCAAATTACCACCAATGATCCTCCCATCTCAGGGACACCCACCAAACATCATCAAATACACCCTACCAAAGGGCACATCAACATAAAATATTTAAAATAATAATAAAATGACTAAATAATTAAAATGGGTGTTACATCTTGTGTCCAAATACTCATAGTGAGGGCAGCAGAGCTCCATTCTCACTTCTTCACCACCACTTAAGGCTCGTGTCATGCAATTCTAATCGTATTTTAAAGTGTTTTTGAATTTAATTGAAAAAATGTCACTTGACATTGGATCAAGGGTTTATTATTTATTGTTGCGAGATTATTATGAAAATGGTTTGAGATTGAAATGGAATAGGTTGATGGCGATGCATGAAGCGATCGACTTACAAGTTTGGTATGGTTTGATGTATGGATCAAGAATGCTTTGGATTTAGTTGATGGTGATGCACAATGTGATCGACTTACAAGGGTTAAGAGATGGCTCGATATGTGGATCGAGTACGCTTTAGGTTCGATTTTATTTTACGTGCAATGTTAACAAGAAAACAAAAACCTAAGGAAGTGATACTATTATTACAAGCCCAAAGAGTGAGGATACACTTTGTTGAATGGGAGAAAGGTAAAGCAATAAACAAAATCCCAAACAAATAAGCATACACAAATGGCCTAAACACTCAAATAAGCATCCAATTAATTAACTAAAAATGCATGAGTCTCATTGTAAGAAAGCTTAAGCATAAGTTATGCGGGTGCGGGTGAAAACAAGCTCATTGTAAGAAATCCTAAGAGTAAGCCATAGGTTGATTGCGATGCTTAAAAAACGATCGACTTACAAGGTATAAAAGGGCTCGACATTAAATCGAGAAATAGTTCTTTTTGAAAAGGGTTTAATGTGATGCTTGAAGTGATTAACAATTGAGTAAAGCATTAAAACACAATCAAAACAAAAGCGATAAAGCTATTACGTCGTATGGGGATGGGAGTATGATTTATCGAATAGGGATACGAGATAATGAAACAATTAAATTAAGCCCAATCAACAAACATAAATAAATGAGTGTAAGTGCACAAGAGAATGATCTCATTGTAAGAAGGCCCAAGAGTAAGACATGTGAAGAAGATAGAAACATACAAGTTATATTTACAACATATTCAAAAATTAAATCGAAAGAAATAAAATCAAACTGTGCACGGATTAAAATCGAATGCAAGGATGCAAATCAAAGTCACATAACACATGAAATCAAGAGGTGTAAGTAAAACCCTATGTAATATGCTCAAAGCCGATTTGTGTGTATTTGTAAGTTTTATGGTTTTTGGATTGGCAACAATTTTATTAAAACAGTTTTCAGCAAGATGTTGAGACATATGTCTTGATAGTTTGGTCAGACATCAGGATCAACACGATGTCGGGATATATGGTCAGGACATGTTATACCACAAGATTAGGGTTTGGGAGATTTTTTATTTAAAGTATGAGATTCTCTCTTACTTTAGTTCATTCAGTGTCACAATCCAATGAGGGTAATTTTGGAACATCTGTCCATGCCAGAAGTGCATGTATTTCATAAAAAAAATACTTTGAGACATTTAAGGAAACATGAGATTTGATTTGATTTGTTCCTGCAAAAGATTTGGTTTGGACCTGATCCTTAGGTAATAATATACTATGGATATGCATTTAATAATATATTATTTTCAAAATATTATGGAATTTAATAATATATTACTTTCCAAAATATTATGGATATGCTATTTAATTTAGCCCGATTTTGCCCATCATGTTTAGAATCTTAGAAGGCTATTTAAGGGTGTTTCTAAACCTAAAATAGGCAACAAAGTCGTGTGTGTGCAAGGAGATTTTAGGGTTTAGTATGTTTTTTGTTCTTTGTGATCCTCTCTTATGTCCTTTGACATTTGAGTTTGATTGTTTTATTTGTTCATTTATGAGCCATTCATGTATCCCTTAGGTACCTAAATTGGACTGAGTTTTGAGTTGTAATCAATCCTAAGCTTTTAAGCAAAAAGTGAATTTTGTGTCATAGAAAGTGTGACTTCTATTATTCATTGTTGTTGAGTTTGTCACTGTTGTGTGACTGGTGAGAAGTGATAGAGGTCTCATATATAGGAGTTCCTAGGTAGAAATAGCATGGGTAGTGGTTAGGTGAGAGGCTTGTAAACCGGAGGTTGTTTATTGTGGCTTCAAATTAATATTATTATAGTGGATTTCCTTCCTAGCTTGGATGCCTCCATATGTAGGTGAGGTTGCACCACACTGGGTTAATAATTGACTGTGTTATTGTTTACATTCAAGCTCTTATTTCTTTTTGAATAAGTGTTGGTTGTTGTCTTGATCCCAGTGTCCCGACATCTATCTTGACATCTGGTATCTGTGTGCCAGAATTTCAATTGGCATCAGAGTAGACACCCTGTTCTGTTTTGGGTGAGCTCCGGGGAGATATTTTCTAGTACTATGGATAAGGAAGGAGGAGGAAATGTTAACAGACCCCCCCCCCCTCCCCCGTCTTAGATGGCATCAACTATGACTATTGGAAGGCACATATGGTGGCTTTCCTAAAATCTATGGATAGAAAAACCTGGAAAGCTATCACCAAGGGTTGGGAACATCCTATTGTTAAGGATAAAGATGGGAAGGAGACTTTGAAGCCAGAAGAGGATTGATCTAAGGAAGAAGATGAAACTACTCTTGGAAACTCCAAAGCTATGAATGCCCTATTCAATGGAGTTGGCAAAAACATGTTCAGATTAATAAACACATGTACTGTGGCCAAAGTTGCTTGGAAAATTCTCAAAACCACTCATGAAGGCACATCTTGAAGGTGGGAAAAAAACTTAGAAGGGGGGTTGAAAAAGGGTTTTAAAAACAACTATGATAATAGAAAATGACAAGTTATTTTATCCTGGTTAGTTTGAACTCAAACTACTCCAGTCCACCCGGCCAAGGTGATTTTGCCTTTCTCAAACAAGGACTTAATCCACTAAATCAAAACTGATTACAGTGATATCACTAAGACAAACTGTCTTAGTCTTCTCAAGAATCCTGACCACAACTTGGTCTCTCAAGGAACTTTTTACAAAGATGAAATACAATGTGTTTAAGTGCTTCTAAAAAGCTATTATCACAACTATGGTTTTTACACAAAATGAAGAACAAATAAAACAAGTATGTTTGTTAGAAGAAAGTTGTTTGAATATGTTCTTTGATTGTTTTGTATTCCGTCAATCTTGAAATGATGTCGAAGACTTGCTTAAATAGACTTCACATCCATTTCTCAAAGAATGTGCAGCTGTTGCCTTTTGTCTTCTTTGACTTTTCCTTCACAGAAGAGGAATGTTCAGATATATCCTTTTTGTCTAAACTCCTGTGCCATACACGAATGAGGAATAATGTCGTTGGTAGACATTGGGTTTAGCAACGAATCTTTCTTGAACAATATCTTTTCAAATGAACAGATATGAAAAATAATCTTGCATCAGATCATCTGATGATGTTCCATGTTCTTCTTTATCAGAGTCACTCTATCCAGAGTTTTGCAACAAAGTGCTTAGTGTGAATGAATGATTAGAGTTTACTTGATTCTCAGAGCCTCTATAGGTTGCAGCGTTGAGTTCTCACAGAGTCTTCTGAATATACTGAATCTTTATACTCTGCACTCAGAGTCTTTTGTAGGTAGCACTTCAGAGTCTTTTGTAGCTTTGCTCAGAGTCTTCTGTGATGTGCTTTCTACACTCAGAGCTTTGTATTATATAATGTTCAGAGGAATTCTTTTTGTCTTCAGATGAATATTTATTTGATGTCTGAAACAAAAAACACTTGAACAAAATTAGAGTATATAATTTCTCTATACAAAATTTCATTAATGTTATCATCAAAATATTAAATTTCATTAATGTTATCATCAAAATATTGAGATATATTATGAACCAATATGTGTTCTAACAATCTCCCCCTTTTTGATGATGACAAAAACTAAACGAAATTTTGTTCAAAACAAGAAAAAATAAATATCTCTCCCCCTGAGATTATGAATCTCCCCCTGAAATGAATACTGCTAGAAAAAATAAATACTTCCCTTTCAGCACTTGTATTCTTTTCAGAGTCAGATCAAGCTTGTGGACTCTCGGAGATTGTTCAGAGTTACTTCTATGAAATTTGTCAGATGAATAGTTATAGCTCTGAAACACTGAATATATGATTAGATATATTTTAAAATGTATGAGTTTCCATTTAGTATCTGTTTATGTGAACTCTCAAAATTTCAATTTTCTCCCCCTTTTTGGCATATAAAAAAAAATCTTTAAGATAAAAAATTTCAGAGCAAGAAAAATAGAAAAACAGATAAGCAGCAAAAAAACAAACAGATGTATTCATTAAAAACTCAGAAGATAACACAAACAAGCAAAAAACATAGATGTGCACAGACAAAAGCTCAGTTATCTCAGAAGTTTGTGCTTCCTGCTTTGCCATCCAAGTCTTGATCTCAGAAGTAGATTCATCTTGCTTAGCCATCCATTCCTTGATTTCTTCTGTTGTCTTCTCTTGCTTAACCATCCTGGTCTTAATTTCACTTGTTGCAGCCTCTTGCTGAGCAAGCTTTTCTTTCACCTCTTCAGAATCTTTCTTCAATTCTGATGAATCTAGAATAACCACAGAAGCAGAAACATCCTCTAAGATCACTGAATCAGATGCATTCTATAAAATCATGATAGAAGGCTGATCAGAGACAAGAGTTTCTTCAGAAATCAGAGCATCTGGAGTAACTTCTTTAGTCTGAAGACCTTCAGCAGATTTTTCAGGAGAAGAACACACAACTTCAGCTGGTGTGTTTTCCAAACACAAAATGGGGGTTCTTTTGACACTTAGCAGAGTAAGTTTCAAGGCTTCAGAGAATCTTTCCTGTGCATCTTCAGAGCACGCTTCCTTAAGATTCAGAGTCACTGAATTGAATCTTCTTTTGAATGCATCCCAAAGTTCTTCAGAAGCATTAGGATTCATGCTGTGGAGGCACTTCTCCCTAACATTAGCAAACCATAATTGTATCTCTATTTCAAAACTGGATAACATAGTTCCAACATCTGGTCTAGATTTAGGTTTTGGTTTCAGATAGGCCTCTACGAATGATTTCCTAAGTGTGTATGAGAAAGAAGGTTCAGCAGAAGATGAAGATTTATCTTGTGGGTGAGATGGAATGGGAGTAGGAGAGGGAATGGAAGTAGAAATGGGAATGGAAATAGGTTCAGATGTGATTGGTTCAAATGTAATTGTAGCAATTTCAGGTTCAGAGGGGATTAAAACATTTGGTTGGTTTGTTGAAGGGTTATCAGCATGATGGTTTGGGGAGTTATGGGTAGGTGAGGTAGCATCTGAAAGATCAGATTCAGAAGAACCTGATGAGTCAGATGAGTCAGGTGATCTAGATGAAATTGGGTGAACGGTCATAAGAGGTTGGATATCAAGAATTTTAGGTTCAGGGTCAGATGGGTGAGGTTCAGAAGGGTTTGGTTCTAAATAGTTTGGTTCAGAGGGGTTTGATGTAACTGGTTGTTGGTTTGAAGAAAGGGCTTCAGTAGAGTTTGTTTGCTGGTGAATGTTGAAGGAAGGTGTGGATGGTACAGATGTGGTATGGTCATAAGTTTGTGGTTGTGGTTGAGGAGAGGGAACAGAGTCATGAACATTTTCAAACGAAATGTGTTCAGAAGTGGTGTGAGGAGGAGAAGGAGTAGGAATAGGGTCATAAGGAGGAGGAGGTGGAAATGTTGGAATTTCTGTTATCTTTTCCAGAATTAGAGATAAGTCAGAGGGTTTACCTGACTTCTTGAAACGCTTGGCCTTTACAGAAGAATCTTCTTCAGAGGCTTTCCTTTTGGAGCTCCTAGGTTTCACAAAAGGACCATCTTCAGAGACTTTTCTCTTCTTACGTCTCTTCTTCTCAATCACTTCTAGAGCAGGTTCATTTGCTCGTTTCAGCAGATCTGGTGACATGGGAGTTCCATCTGCCAGACAAGATTCAATATAGTGAAGCAGAGCTTCCCTAGGTTCCTCTGCAGTAAAGATAGGAAAATCCTCCACTGGAACTCTTCTTCTGCGCACAATAGCAGAGTCAATTTTGACTGGTTCAGATTGAAGTTCCTCCACCAGCTTCATCCTTTCTCGGTGAGTACATCAGAAATCAATCTTCCCATTGGGATCCAATTTCTGATCTTCGTATGTTTTGTTCTGATCTTTTCTCTGGACATGTTCACGTGGCTCCACAGATGAGCAAATAACAAGTGTGGCAGATCCACCTTGATATTGTTTCCCAAACAGTACAGAAAGTACAGCTGCTCTGCATTGATGTAGTCTGGAGAGTTAGATTCTTTTTTATGGTGAAGACAGCCCAGAAAGATCTTTTCCCAGATCTTGTAATGCATCTTCAGATCCTTGGTCTTGCTTGAAGACAGCCCAGAAGTGAAAACTTCTCTGTAGACTTCATCCATGTCAATTCGTCCTATAGGAAGATGATGAACACCATCTACTTCTTCATACCCAATCAGTTTACGAATCATATCTTTAGTGATGATTACTTCTTTTCCCAAAACATATGAGAAGATGAACTTAGGGTACACCTTTGCATGTATCCAGAATTCTTTCACCAAATGAGGAAAAACTGGACCAATCAATCTATCAAAGTACTTTGTCCATCCTTGAGAAGATACAGTTGGACGAAGATCAAAACCGTTCTTTGCAATACACTCAAAGTCCACCATAAATTCACAAAGAACTTCTAAATCTCCAATAGGTGTAAGAAGGGTTCTCTCTGGTTCTTTGTATGTAACAGTACCCATTTCTAATGTTGATACCCCAGTCATTGTTGAAGCTAACTTTTGAGACGAAGATGATGAAGTTGCCATAGCAGAACTTGTGAGATGAACTGATCTTCTTTTAGGTTTAGAAGAGAAGATATAACAATGGAGAAGGCAGAAATGCATAAAAAGGGTTTGTGAGAGTAAAAGTGTGAAATGTGTGAGATCGTGGAATTTATAGGGATAAAAAGTAGGGCACAAAAACACACAATACTTAGCAATTAATCACATTAATTAAAACAAAAAACATTAATAAAAATAAATATTTCAAGCATTTAATGAGATTTGACAAAAGTGGGGGGAAAACGAGAATTACAATAATTCAAACAGTACCTCAAACGGTGCCTCAACTTTGTACACTCCACCTTTTCAGATTTCATGTGACACGTGTTTGATATTTAAGTGTCTCTGAAACTCTTTAGGAAATGAAACGTTAGCTAGCGTTCAGATCCTCTGAAGCTTGTTAGTTCAGAGTTTCACAAAAATAAATAAGGTAATAAAAGAAATTACAGATGTAACACTTTAGAGTATAGACATTAATCATTTTTCCATCTGAATAAATTTGCTTCTGAATAATAATTTTATTCTGGAAAAAAATCCATACTAATATTCTTCAGAATAAATTTAAATCTATCTTCAGAAAGGGGTTTTGTAAAAATATCATCCCATTGATGGTCTGTATCAACAAAATTTAAACTTAAAATTCCCTTCTGAATATAGTCTCTGATGAAATGATGTTTAATTTCTATATGCTTTGCCTTAGAATGTAAAATAGGATTTTTAGAGAGGAAAATAGCAGAAGTATTATCACAAAAGATAGAAATGTTACTCTCATATATCTGATAGTCTTCCAGCTGACTTTTCATCCAGAGCATTTGAGTACTACAACCAGAAGCAGCAATATATTCTGCTTCTGTAGTTGAAAGTGCTATTGTGGGTTGCTTCTTACTGTACCATGAGATCAAATTACCTCCCAAAAACTGACAGCTTCCAGAAGTACTTTTGCGTTCAACTTTGTCTCTAGCATAATCAGCATCACAGAAGCCTACTAATTCGTATTCATCAGATCTTTTGTAACACAAACCCACGTTAGTAGTACCTTTCAGATATCTCAGAATTCTCTTAACAGCTGTTAAGTGAGATTCTCTAGGATCTGATTGGAATCTAGCACATAGACAAATACTGAAGAGAATATCAGGTCTAGAAGAAGTCAAGTACAGAAGAGAACCAATCATACCTCTGTAGAGCTTCTGATCTACCTTTTTACTTACCTCTTCTTTTTCTAAAGTGCTAGTTGGATGCATTGGAGTCTTAGCTGACTTACTCTCTGTCATGTTGAACTTCTTCAGAAGCTCCTTCACATACTTTGTCTGATGTATGTAGGTGCCTTCTGGAGTTTGATTGACTTGAATTCTCAGAAAGAATCTGAGTTCTCCCATCACGCTCATTTCAAATTTTGCCTGCATAGACCCAGCAAACTCCTTTCCAAGTGTAATATTTGTTGTTCAAAAAATAATATCATCTACATAAATTTGACAGATTAAAATGTCTTTCTTAATTGATTTATGAAAAAGAGTTGTATCAACCTTTCCTCTGATAAAATTATTTTCCATAAGAAAATTACTCAGCCTCTCATACCAAGCTTTGGGAGCTTGTTTTAAGCCATAAAGTGATTTCTTTAATTTAAAAACATGTTCTGGAAATTTTTCATTTTCAAATCCAGGAGGTTGATGAACATAAACTTCTTCTTTTATCAAGCCATTTAAGAAAGCACTTTTAATATCCATCTGATAAAGAGTGATGTTATTCTGTGCAGCAAAAGAAATAAGCAAGCGTATAGATTCTAACCTTGCCACAGGAGCATATGTATATATGTAATCAATACCTTCTTGCTGACTATATCCTTGAGCAACCAGCCTAGCTTTATTTCTGATGACTTCTCCTTGCTCATTCAGCTTGTTTTTGTAAACCCATTTCGTTCCAATAATATTAAATCCTTTTGGTCTTGGAACCAGATCCCAGATATCATTCCTTGTGAATTGATTTAGCTCCTCTTGCATAGCAAGTATCCAATCATTGTCTTGCAGAGCTTCATCCACAGAGGTAGGTTCAATAATTGATACCAACCCAAACAATGATGTCCCAGATGATTTGAAAAAGGATCTTGTTCTGATGGGGTCATCTTTCTTTCCAATAAACATTTCGTCTAGGTGAGAAGCTTTGATTCTGGAGGATCCTTTCAGAAGGGGTTCTTCCGAAATGGTTAATTTGTCCAGCTGAGCAGCTAATGAAGTAGCATCTGAAGTACCTTCTGGTTCTTTTGCTTGAACTTTGTCTGTCTCTGATTCTTCAGAGTCTGTGAGAAGAACTTCTCTATCTGCAGAAATTTCAAACTGCTTTGGCTTTTGATTGCCAAGCTTATCATCAAATCTGACATGAATTGATTCCTCCACAATCTGTGTCTCAGTATTGTATACTATGTAGCCTTTAGAGCATTCATAATATCCAATCATAAAACACTTATGTGCTTTAGAGTCAAACTTGTTCAGATTATCCTTAGTATTCAGAATAAAACAAACACATCTAAAAGGATGGAAATAAGAAATGTTGGGCTTTCTATTCCTCCACAATTCATAAGGAGTCTTCTCCAGAAGAGGTCTTACAGACACTCTGTTTTGAATATAACATGATGTATTAATTGCTTCTGCCCAAAAATGTTTTGCCAAATTAGTCTCATTGATCATGGTTCTGGCCATTTCTTGCAATGTTCTATTCTTTCGTTCTACAACTCCATTCTGTTGAGGAGTTCTAGGACAAGAAATCATGTGCAATGCCATTTTCTGTAAAATATTTTTCAAAATATTTATTTTCAAATTCACCACCATGATCACTTCTGGCTTTGATAATATTAAAATTCTTTTCAGTTTGGACTTGATTGCAGAAGTCAAAGAATACAGAATGAGACTCATCCTTGTGTTTCAGGAATTTTATCCATGTCCATCTGCTGTAGTAATTAACTATGACTAACCCATACTTCTTGCCTCTGATGGATGCAGTTTTTACTGATCCAAACAAATTAATATGAAGTAGCTGTAAGGGTCTAGATGTAGAAACAACATTTTTAGATTTGAAAGAAGATTTGAAAATTTTCCTTTCTGACATGCTTCACAAAGAGCATCTGAGTTGAACTTCAACTTAGGAAGTCCTCTGACCAAATTGAGTTTGTTAATCTGAGGTATACGTCTCATGCTAACATGATCCAATCTTCAATGCCAGGCCCATTGCTCATCATTAACAGACATAAGGCATTTAACATTTTGATTTTTCAGTTCTGAAAGATTATCTTATAAATGTTGTTCTTCCTTTTTCCATTAAAGAGGATTGAACCATCTTTCTGACTAACAGCTTTACAACATTTTTTATTAAAGATTATATCATAACCATTGTCACTTAATTGACTTATGGACAATAGATTATGTGTTAATCCTTCAACAAGCAGAACATTAGAGATAGAAGGGAGGTTACCATTACCAATTGTTCCAGAGCCAATGGTTTTGCCCTTCTGGTTTCCTCCAAACTTCACGTCTCCTCCATATCTAAGTTCCAGGCTTTGGAACATAGACCTTCTTCCCGTCATATGTCGTGAGCAGCCAGAGTCTAGGTACCATGACAGGTGTCTTAACTTTGTTGCTAAGGACATCTGCAACATAGATTATTTTGTCCTTAGGTACCCATATCTTTTTGGGTCCTCTGGGGTTAGTTGGTCTGAAGTTATGCCTGAACTTCTGTCCCTTAAAAACTTTTGTGTTCTGACGAGGTTTTGGTTTAATAAAACTTTTTGTGATCTGATCTGTACGTGTGTGCTTTATGTCATTTAGGTGACCATATTTAAAATGAGTGTACAGAGGAGTATAATTGATGATTAGCTTATCAACAGGTTTTGGATTTCAATCCTTTACAGAGGGTGATTCATATCCAACTCCTTTTTTGTTATTCCTGCTAACATCATAGATCATGGAAGCCATTTTGCTTCTATCTAGGCCTCTGGACAGGAACCTCTGAAAACTATAGTCGTACTCTTCTAAAATATTTTTGGAGCAAGACATAATATCTGAATCAGACTTTTGTTGAGCTTTTTCTAAATCAGTTTTTATTTGAAAATTATTTGCTTTTAGCTCAGTAATTTCTGCTTTCATCAGATCAGTCTCAGATGTAAGATAGCTCTGAAGCTTCTTGTATTTGAGTCTAATCTTACTATAGTTTTCAAACATCTCAGATAAGCTTTCAATTAGCTCTGCTATGGTAAGATCAGAAAATACCTCTTCTGAATCTGATTCTGATCCAGATTCAAATATTTCCTCGTGCTCTTCCACGTCATCCATTAGTGCCATATTTGCACATTCATCCTCTTACTCTGATGAGGCTTCAGAATCATTTGAGTCATCCCACATGGCCATCAGGACTTTCTTCTTTTTCTCAAACTTCTTTCTGGGTTTCTCCTTTTGAAGTTTGGGACATTCATTTTTGTAGTGCCTTGGCTCCTTGCACTCATAACACACAACTTATTTCTTGCCAGATCTTTTATATCCAGAAGATTCCCCACGTTCTTCTGGTCTTTTGAAGTTTATAAACTTCTTTTGTTTATGCTTCCAGAGTTGATTTATCCTTCTGGAAAGTAAAGACAGTTCATCTTCATCTGAGGAAGATTTTCCAGAGCTTTCCTCAAGTACCTGAAAAGCTTTATTGTCAGATCTTTTATTTGATTTCAAAGCAATAGACTTACCTTTCTTCTAAGGCTCATCTTCTTCCAGCTCTATCTCATGACTTCTTAAGGAACTGATGAGTTCCTCTAGAGTGATCTTGTTAAGATCCTTTGATAGCTTCAGCGCTGTGACCACGGGTCTCCACTTCTTTAGTAGACTTCTGATGATCTTCTTCACATGATCAGAAGTGATGTATCCTTTTTCAAGGACCTTCAAACCAGCTATCAAAATCTGGAATCTTGAAAAGATGGTTTCCACAGATTCTT
This sequence comes from Lathyrus sativus, assembly GCA_963859935.3. Classification (NCBI taxonomy): domain Eukaryota; kingdom Viridiplantae; phylum Streptophyta; class Magnoliopsida; order Fabales; family Fabaceae; genus Lathyrus; species Lathyrus sativus. The sequence goes on from OZ012738.1 coordinate 51,586,378, forward strand.
CACCCTCCATCTTGAAGGCTTCATACTTCTGAATAAGCGCAAGAGCCTTTGTCTCCTTCACCTGAGAGTTTCCTTCATGTGTCATCTTTAATGACTCAAACATGTCAAATGTTGTTTCTCTATTTGTGATTTTCTCATACTCAGTATGAGATATAACGTTTAACAGAATAGTTCTAGCTTTGTGATGATTTCTGAAATCTCTCTTTTGTTGGTCAGTCATTGACTTTCTGTCAATCTTTTTGCCCTCACCATCAGGGGGGTGAATGTATCCATCAATGACCAAATCCCATAGATCAGCATTATAGCCTAGAAATAAACTTTCTATTCTATCCTTCCAATAATAAAATTTCTCTCCATCAAACATGGGAGGCTTAATGCTGATTTTATCTTTATCATTCTATTTGTTCAACCCAACGTTGTTTGACTGCTCAGCCATAATATATATATCAAAGATAATAAATCAAGATTTTTCCCAACTGGATCTTTCTCTGTCACTGTTAAGTGATAGCACTTCAGAGCCGGAGCTCTGATACCAACTGAAGGTGGGAAAAATACTTAGAAGGGGGGTTGAATAAGGGTTTTAAAAACAACTATGATAATAGAAAATGACAAGTTATTTGATCCTGGTTCGTTTAAACTCAAACTACTTTAGTCCACCTGGCCAAGGTGATTTTGCCTTTTCTCAAACAAGGACTTAATCCACTAAATCAAAACTGATTGCAGTGATATCACTAAGACAAACTGTCTTAGTCTTCTCAACAATCCTGACCACAACTTGGTCTCTCAATGAACTTTTTACAAAGATGAAATACAATGTGTTTAAGTGCTTCTAAAAAGCTATTATCACAACTGTGATTTTTACACAAAATGAAGAACAAATAAAACAATTATGTTTGTTAGAAGAAAGTTGTTTGAATATGTTCTTTGATTGTTTTGTATTCCGTCAATCTTGAAATGATGTTGAAGACTTGCTTAAATAGACTTCACATCCATTTCTCAAAGAACATGCAGCTGTTGCCTTTTGTCTTCTTTGACTTTTCCTTCACAGAAGAGGAATGTTCAGATATATCCTTTTTGTCTGAATTCCTGTGCCATACACAAATGAGGAATAGTGTCGTTGGTAGACATTGGGTTTAGCAACAAATCTTTCTTGAACAATATCTTTTCAAATGAACAGATATGAAAATAATCTTGCATCAGATCCTCTGATGATGTTCCATGTTCTTATTTATCAGATTCACTCTATCCAGAGTTTTGCAGCAAAGTGCTTAACGTGAATGAATGATTAGAGTTGACTTGATTCTCAGAGCCTCTGTAGGTTGCAGCGTTGAGTTCTCACAGAGTCTTCTAAATATACTTAATCTTTATACTTTGCGCTCAGAGTCTTCTGTAGGTAGCGCTTCAGAGTCTTCTGTAGCTTTGCTCAAAGTCTTCTGTGCTGCGCTTTCTACGCTCAGAGTTGTGCGTTATATAATGTTCAGAGGAATTCTTTTTGTCTTCAGATGAATATTTATTTGATGTCTGAAACAAAAAAACACTTGAACAAAATTAGAGTATATAATTTCTCTATACAAAATTTCATTAATGTTATCATCAAAACATTGAGATATATTAAGAACCAATCTGTGTTCTAACACATCTAAGGTTAAAATGTCTAGACTTTAGCTACTCACTACTAGATTTGAAAATTTAAAGACAAAAGATGATAAAAGCATTCATGACTTTCACATGAATGTTCTTAAAATAACAAATTCTTTTAGTTCCTTGGGAGAAAAGTTGACTGAAGAAAAGCTGATTATAAAAATTCTCAGGTCTCTACCTCGGAGATTTGACATGAAGGTCACAACCATTGAAGAAGCCCAAGATATAAGAAAACTGAGAGTGGATGAACTTGTTGGGTCACTTCAAACTTTTGAATTAGCTATCAATGAAAGATCTGAAAAGAAGAACAAAAGCATAACTTTTATCTCCAACACTAATGATGAAGAGGTTCAATGTGACATTGAGATTAATGAAGGAATTTATAATGCTATTGTGCTTCTTGTGAGGAAATTCAAAAAGGTATTGAAGAGTATGGATAGGAAGTCAAGACCAGATGTCGAGGACATGTCATTCGACATCAGGAAGAATAGTAATTTTTAGAGAGAATCAAGAACAGAGGAGAAGCCAAATAAAGGAAAAGGTATTTAGTGTCATGAATGTGAGGGTTTTGGTCACGTTAGATGAGAATGTTCCACGTACCTCAAGAAACAAAAGAAGGGCTTGTCTGATGATGATTCTGAAAGTGAACCTGATGATGAAACTACTAGGCATACTAAAATACTCACTTGTAGATGTGATTCTGATGAAGATTCTTGTGATCAAGATGTCACTTGTGAAGAATTAGCTGCTTCCTACAAGGAACTTTGTATCAGAAGTGAAGAAGTGTGCAAGATAGGAGAAAAGTAGGAGAGTCTTATAACTCAAGTGCAGTATGAAAAAGAGAACCTTTTATCTACTGTCTCTGGTCTTCAAGATGAGGTAACCCTATTGAATTCTAAACTTGAAAATATGACCAAATATATAATAATGGTGAACAATGGATCTGATGTGTTGGATGAGATTCTTCAAGTTGGGAAAGGAGGTAAAAGTTTACAGGTATAGGGTTTAATTATCAGTCTTTAAATAATTAAAGAAATTTAAGGAACTTTTGTCCATGCTAGAAGTGCATGTGTTTCATAAAAAGAGACTTTGAGAAATTTAAGGAAACATGAGATTTGATTTGATTTGTTCCTGCAGAATATTTGATTTGGACCTGAGCCTTAGGAAATAATATATTATAGATCTGCATTTAATAATATATTATTTTCAGAATATTATGGAATTTAATAATATATTATTTTCCAAAATATTATGGATATGCTATTTTATTTAGCACGATTTTTCTCATCAAGTCCAGATTCTTAGAAGGCTATTTAAGGGCTTTTCTAAACCTAAAATAGGCGGAATTTTCCAAAAAGCGTGCTAAGTGCGGTTGGAGCGCACTAAGCGCGGTCAAAGGCCATTTTCCACTGCCTCAACAGTGAACCAGCGCTAAGCACAATTTTCCAACAAAACATAGTGAAAATGATCTTCTAGGCCTTCTTCCCTTCACCATAGGTTCCAAGCGTTATATATAAGCAAGAAGATCTGTAAAAAAGCATCAAAATGATTATAATTCAAAATATTTACAATAAAATTGGAACCTTGCATATTTACACTAAAACGTATAAATGTACTACTAAAATACAAAGGAAACTAATAGAAAAGGCCACAAAATACCATCAAAAGTATGCACAATTTGACCCTTAACACTCCCTGACTTTTGTATCCACTTGAGCCACAACTTGTATAAGAACTAGGTTCACACTGGTCAAGAATCCAAGACCTTAATCCTGAAGGTGTGAGAAAAAAACAAAAAATGGGGGTTTGAATTGGGTTTTCAAAAATGAAAGCTTTTTGTGAAACTCAAACAAAGATCACAAAGATACTTAACAAGAGAGAAAGATACACGATATATCCTGGTTCACTTGAAAACTATCAAGTTAATCTAGTCCACCCACCAAGGTGATTTTTCTTTATACACAAGGACTTAATCCACTATAATCAACTGATTAAAATTTGCACTAACAACTGCTGGTGACTAACAACAAAGACTAACTGTCTCTTCTTAAGGATTCTGACCCAACTGGTCCCTTAAGGAATTATAAACAACTATTTGAAAAAAAAAATATTTACAATAAATTGCTTCTACACAAGCAGATATAAACACTATGAATATCACAAATTACTTATAGAAATTTTGACAGTATGAATATTATTCTTGCTTTATATTGAATTTTTTCACTATTGTTCTTTTATATTTCATTGCTTTTCTTTAAGTGGTCAATTCCTTATAAAGCTAGTAAAAGAACCATTGGAGGGCACATCAGGAATATACTTGAATGAGCTGGCGGCTTGAAGGAATGTTGTTATGTAGGGATGAAAATCGTAAACAAAAGTTTTCCTTTGTTTCACCAAATCAAGGTAGTGGAATGAAACATTTTGATACGTATTATGTACTATTTTCTCTCGTAAACTTTTAATCTTATCTTCTGTACATCAGAGGCTTATGAATATAGATGATTGAAGCATGCGTGCAAGAGTTGATCACTGGGTCTTCAGAGTCTTGAATCTTCAAAGTCTTCATAACTTGTTCACCAGAACCTTGTCTTCAAAACTTTAAGCACTCAGTCTTCAGAACCTTTGGTCTTAAGAAACTTAAGTCTTCAGAATCTTCAAAACTTCATTCATCAGAACCTTGTCTTCAGAGTCTTCAATACTTAGTCTTCAGAAGATAGCGACTTCAGAAGCTTAAAAGCCTTCATAAGTAAAACGTCAGAGTCACGCTTAGAGGCAGAATCCAAGAGAGCATTGCAACAGTAACATATTGTCTTAGAATCTTTCTGAATGTGAGTAAATCAGAATCAAACCAGGTTTTCATTGTATATGGTTTCTATCAGTGTCAGAGCCTGTTTACTAATCCTTCAAAAAAATAAACATTAGAGTACCAAAATTATTCTCAGACAAATACTACTTTGTTATTATCAAAACTTAGAGATAATGAGTAGAACCAAATCTTATTCTAACAATCTCCCCCTTTTTGATAATGACAAAACAATGTATTTTGATTAAAACAATTTCTTACAAAAATAATCAAAAGGAAGTGACATAGATAAGTTTATAAATATCTTCCCCTTTATCAAGCACCCCCTTAATCTAATACTTAAAAATCTTATCAGATTTGGGATACCAGAGCCTGATTATAAATATCTTATCAAATTCAGAATAACAGAGCCTGATTATATACCAAAGACTGATTGGTCTTTATTAGATTAAGAATAAGATTCTGAGATGGTTCCAATTTGATTCTTATCATATATATATATATATATATATATATATATATATATATATATATATATATATATATATATATATATATATATATATATATATATATATATATATATATATATATATATATATATATATATATATATATATATATATATATATATATATATATATATATATATATATATATATATATATATATATATATATATATATATATATATATATATATATATATATATATATATATATATATATATATATATATATATATATATATATATATATATATATATATATATATATATATATATATATATATATATATATATATATATATATATATATATATATATATATATATCAGATAGTCAATATCAGATTTTCAATATCGTTCTTGAAAAGAAATTCTAAGAAGAAATTGTTTGCAAATATAATGTTAGAATTATGATTCATAAAACAAGATATATTTATCAAAATAATTTTTCCAATTAATACTCCCCCTTTTTGTCATAATCAAAAAGGTAATTAACATAAAGAAAAACTAAAAGGTAGCTGTCATAACCCGAAATTTGACCTCCTTCTTGCCTTTTGCATAAGCATGTGCATTCGCATCATTGGCAAACGCATTCGCACTTTTTCTCTGTGATTTTGTTGCAGGAATATTCAAGTTTTGCAAGCCCAATTAATCACATCCTCTCAAAGATATCACATCACCAAAACAAGCACAAAATGAAGGTTTCTATGCCTATTCATTAAAGCAAAAGGTCGAAAATCAGAGTCGTGGCCACAACCCCATTTTTCAAGCAAATATGTAAGTTTTGCCTGTGGTAACCGGTTACCACTTTTCTAGGCAAAGTAGGGTAACCGGTTACCCTGCGTAAAAATGCAGTTTTTGCTGCATTTTTGTAGCAGCCACTTTCACTCTACATTTTGAGGGTCTACTTGGTTCTAGCATTGTGTGGAACATTCTAGACATCTCTAGACAATTCAAGACCTTTCTAAACACTTCAAGGTATTTGCTCTAATACCTCAATTTGGATTAAGATCGCCATGTTGCTTCATTCTCAAGCATGTGAGCCCTTAGATTTAAATTTGCATTGGGATGGTTACCGAGTCAACTACCTAACTAACTGAGTTAACCTCCAACTCAGTGAGTTAAGGCTAACTAACTCCAAGGCTGCATTCAAAGCTCACTCCGAACCTAGCGACTCCGAAGCAAAACTCTATATAAGAAAATCACCACCATTTCACAAGGGGGTTCAATCATTTTCTCAATTTCTACATACTTAACTCTCAATTTCTCACATTCTCTCTAAATTTTCTATAACATTTTCACATTCATCTTCATCCTCTCTCAAAAACCCTTACAAAAGCCCAATTTCCACCATTAGAGTGTAACAATCTTCACATCGAAATTGTTATTCTCTTGAGCTAAACCTCATTCTACCATATTCTTACTTGAATTTCTGGACTTACAGTAGATTCTTCTCCAATTCAAATAATCATCTCAAGCTTCTTTAGTGCAAATCGATATTTTGGAGCATTTATCGTGTTTTTGTCGATTTCGCTACGATTGGATCTCAAGCTTGGATTTATCTGGTTTTCTTTGCTTAATTCTCATCACATATCAATATCAACAATCACCAAGGCAATCCTCTGCCTTGTAGGTTGGTAATTCGCACTTGATTTACTGTTTTGATCACTTTCGCGCGTTTACGATGTAGTTCGATCGTTTTTCGGTGTTGAATGATCATGTGATTGTTTGATATTTGATCTTCATGTTTAATGCTTTCAATTGATGTTTAGTTGATGCCTAAGTGATTTTGAACTTCATTTTTCGTGCTCAAGTGTTAATCATGGCATATAAAGGTTCTGATAAGTCTTTTGGTTTTTGAAAGTGATTTTTCAAAAAGTTGTTTTTGCCACTGTTACAGTGGTAACCGGTTACCCATATATGGTAATTGGTTACCCTGCATAATTTTCACATGTTTTTGCAATTTTTAAGCAAGTAATCGGTTACCTGCATATGGTAACCGGTTACCACAGTGGCAGAAGGTCATTTTTGCCTATTTTCAAGCTTATTTGCTATTCTTTCCTCATGTAACTTCCATGGCTTGATATGCTTGATATTTGTGAATGTTTTATGAGCTTTTTAACTTATGTATGAAGCATGTATCTAAACTTTCAATGTGGGATTTGTCGATTCTCGATTATTTGCATTTTTGACATTGTATGATCATGATCATTCTTGCACATTCTTTGATCACATGCTACATGATTGGTGATGTATATTAATTGCATTTGGTATTGTTTTACACTTCTATGCATGTTTGCATTAAGTGGTATTGTTTTGCACATTCCTTGTATAATCAATAATTCATCCTTTGCTTCAACGATTTTTCATCCCTTTGGAAAATTGTTAGCATCTTCCCCTTTTGATAGATTAATTGAAACTTCGTTTCGACTAATCGATCCTTCCCTTTTTCTTCTCCTTTGGATCGTCTAGAGTATTATCCTCTCTTTTTCCCCGTGGAGTTGAAGATTCGCAATGCATTGGAGCACTATACAAACTTGGCACCGTTGTGTTGCCCGTTTCGTTTCTCGCACCGCGCTTTGGTGTTAGAGAAGGAATGAGAGTGGAGAATTCCTACACTCATTCTGACTATTTTGGGTAGGGGACGAATGACCTTATGCCTAGAATAGTCGCCTCTACCTCCTTACTATGGTATCCATACTTTTTCCAGTCAATTTGATCCTTGATCACTTGCACCCTTATCTCCTCTTTGGAAGTAACTTCCTTCTTTTAATTCAACACTCTTTTCTCTTGAGGCCAATCCATTTTTGGTTCCCCAGATATTTGTAATCACTTCTTTCCTTGGCTATTCAACCATTCTTTGGATAAATCCAATTCTCTTCTTCCCCAGCGAATTCAATCTTTCTTCTTCGGTTTACACGGTCATCCTGTTAAAACCTAATCCCCATCAGAGTTCACAACCTTCTCTTGGTTCTCTCTCCTTCGTGTTTGGTTAATCAATGTCTGTCAGTTAAACACCAGTCAGCTTTTCCTCAATTAATCACAGTCTGTCTATTAATACCAGCTTTTACTTTGGGTTAATCGCCTTCTTCCGGCTAATCACTCGATCTTTGGTTGATCACGGTCTGCCGTTAAAACCAGCTTTTTCTTTGGGTTAATCACCTTCTCTTGGTTAATCAACTGCCTTTTGGTCAATCATAGTCCGCCTGTTTGAACGAATCACTCTTCTTCTCAGTTAACCACAACCCGTCTGTTAAGATGTTGAGTTTCTTTTGAGTTAATCACCTTCTTTTGGTTAATCACTCATTTTTTCGGTTAATTATAGTTCATCTGTTAAGCACCGAAACCCCTGCAGTTAGCAACCTTTCTTTGGTTCAAACACTGCCATCTTTGGGTTAGTAACCTTTGTTCGGTTCAAATACCCCTTTCCTTTGGCCAAATGTTGTTTGTTCAGTCAATGTGTCGTTCTATGGGTCACAACCTTCACTTGGTTCCACACCTGTCTCTTGGTTGATCACCGTTTATCGGTTAAAACCAGTCCCTCTCTCCTTCCGGTTAACCACTGTTTATCAATTAATATATCAATTTCCCCTTAGAGTCAAACACCTCCCTTTTGTGTAATACTCTCTTTCGCTTGGTTCGTCATATTCCGTCTGTTGACACCAACCTTTTTTCCCTCCCCGTAAAGTTTTATTCTTATCTTTCTTCGGTTAATCACTGCTTACAGTTAATGCACCGAGTCCCCCGTGGATCTTACCTTTATTTTGATTCTTGTCCTTTACTCCTTTCTTCCCCGGCCACTTCGCCATTCTTTCGTTTTCTCCCCAGTGGAGTCATCGCTTTTCTTCTGCATTCCCCGACAGAGTTCTTTCTTCGCTTCTCCGTTCCTCAGCAGAGTTTTCTTTCATCTTCTTTCTTGATGTTGGCACCATTCCTTTTGCATTCCCTAGTTGGGTCTTGCTCTCTATTTTGGTTCTTGGTTTTGATGCCATCTCTTTCCCTTTTCTTTTTTAGTGTTAGTTCCCCGAACTACATAGGCTTTGACTTCTTCATTGCACTATAAAGGTACGTAGGCACAAGATTTTGAAATCTTGGCGAGATGCCTTCCTCCGTCTGCTTCCATTCTGTTTTCCCTCTGGTCCGTTCGAATCCTCTTCTTCTCCTTGGTTCCTTGAACTACGAAGCTCTGACTTCCTCATTGCACTATGAGGGTACGCAAGCACGAAGGACCCAATCCTCCGCGAGCACTTTCCTTTCTTTCTTTTTCTTTCGTTTATTTCCTTCCTTTTTTAGCTATAAGCCTTTAGATAGATAACTCATCCAAGCCTAGAAGCAAGTGAAATGGTTCCCGTCGGGTACGACGGATGCTTAAGGTGCTAGTACCTTCCTTTCGCATAAGTGACCCTCTTTCCCGTTTCTCTTCCCTTGGGTTTTATCGGTATTTTCCCTGTCCTTTGGGACTAAATAAAGTTCGGTGGCGACTTTGTTGTATCTTCGAGTGTACGATTCACTCAGGTATAATCCCGCTAGCTTCAATAGCCTAGATAGTGTATAAGGTTGAGGAGGAGGGATCCTCTGGAGGATCTAAGTGAGTGCATTCTGAATGCTGGATGTGACTTCATCTTGTTTATCCATTTTATTTCTGAACAACTCTTGTTCTTTCTGAATACTAGCCAGAGTCTTTAACACTGGATCATAGGTAGAGTTTTCAGCAGCTTTCAGAGCTTCTTCTTAATTCTTCAGTTCAGCTTCTCTCTCAGCTAAATCTTGAGCTTCTTTAGCTTTCCTTTCAGCTTATCTATCAAGAGCTTCCTTAGCTAATCTTTCAGCTAATTCCCTTTTAGCAGCTAGCTTTTCTTCAGCTTCCCTCTTGGCTTCCAAACTATCTTCTACTTGCTGGACAAAATATTTTCTTGTCTGAGTAGATAGATTTTTGATCTTCTGAAACTCCACTGACATCCATCGACTGAATCGATTCCAGGGAGCACCCATTTTCCTTTAGACTGTTGAAATCCACCATGGTTTCACAAAGAACGTGAAGGTCAGCTACCGGCGTGTTGAGAGTGAAATGAGATTTCTCTAGAATATTGAAATGATTTTCTTGTTATTGAGATTAAGAGGGATGTCAAGATAATTCAACCATTGGTGAAGATGATGTAGATTACGGAGCACAAAGGATTTTAGGATTTTGGGGTTTCTAAAGAAAAGTGTGGGAAGTAAAAAGTAGCGTAGTGTGTGATAGTGAGATAGTGGGTATTTGTTAGATCCCAATTAGATTAGTTATTTGACTTCTTTTTAGTAGTATTTTTAATCATTTTCATCTAATAGTATTTGATTTAGTGGTCAAATTTGTTTACTTTCATTTTGATGAGATCCAATTGAATGGTGTGTGTAATGTTGTTGTTAGTGTGCAGGATTGACACTAATAAGAGCACCTTGGTATCAAGACAAAGCAGCTTGGAGAATGTTGCAAATCAAGGCATTCGCCTGGCGAAGCTCAGCGAGTACCAGCGAATATTCGCCTGGCGAGTGTTGGCGAGCTGGAGCGAATAATTCAGAATTAACTCCCAGACTTAAATGATAGGAAGTTCACCTGGCGAAGGTTCCAGCGAAGCTTCGCTACCTTTCGCCTGGTGAAGGTTCCAGTGAAGCTTCGCTACCTTTCGCCTGGCGAAGGTGCTGGCGAAGAAGTGGTAGCTTTCCTCATGCAGATTCCAGTAGCAAAACCACCCAAAGTTCGCCTGGCGAGTGAAGCCAGCGAATGTTCTCCTGGCGAGTGAATTGTTCGCCTGGCGAATACACGATACCTCAGAGGGCGGTTTGCTAGCCAGTGGCACTTTGAAGTGCCAAGTTATTTTTGGTTCGCCTGGCGAAGGTCATGGTTCGCCTGGCGAATGTGCGCAGACAACATTTCCTTTTTACTTTATTAGTTGATTTATATAGCCCATGCTTTGTACTTTTGAGGGAATCATCTTGTAACATTACAATAGAGCTCTAGAACCCTAAAAACATCAGTTCTTCTTCATTTTTGCTGATTTTGTGCAATCAAGGAGAAGTGGAATCACATCCTTCATCGATTCTTCGAAGTGGATGTTCTTCATCTTCTCCATTTTCTTCTTGCTCAAGCTACCATGAGAATGAGTAGCTAAGTTCATCTTGTTGTCAAGGTTAGATGTAGGTAATCATTTAACTTTGTATGTGTATGGATGATCCTCATTTGTAAACTCTTGGATGATTAATATATGTTGAAAACCTTGTTTCATTTACAATCTTTTGTGTTGGTTAATGATTGAAAAATATTCTCCAACTCTTGACCTAGGTTTTCATCCTTCTCTTTTCTTGAGCTAGAGATAGTCTTGGATGGTCTTGTTCACTTAAAATGTTAAGCTTTAAAGTTGTCATTTTGATAGATTGTGTGAGAGATCAACAATGGATCAAAATGGTAAACATCACAATATGAGTTAGAGATAATCATATTGAGAGGATATTGTGAATGTGTTGATCATTAAAAAGAGTTTATGAAATGTTGATTGGAATTATGCATGCAAAGTGATTACCGAAACCTAACTTTGGCAATCTTTATTCAAACCGACAAACCCTAATTTTTACCGTTGTTTATAACTCTTTATGCAAGATACCGACTTTAAAACCAAACCCCTTTGATATTATAAAACTACGAATTTAACAACTGTCGAACGACGGCAAAATCTTATATTCCCTGTGGAGACGATAATACAAACCCGACACTTTACCACTGTTCTAACAAAATAGCGCCATTGCCGGGGAATATAAATTGATATTGCAAGCATCACAATAGTTGCTGAATTTTTAGTTTTGAATCTTCTACTTGTACTTGTTAATTTGTGTGGTTTAGTGTGCAGCTTCCGCTTCTGTTTATGCGAGGACAGATTCCCGAGGACCAACTCCTTTTCGATCCCGAAATTGAAAAGACCACAAGAAGATTGAATAGAAAAACAAGACGGAGGAGGCAACTTGCTAAACAAAGACAAGAACAAGGAGGGAGTTCTTCTACTACAACACCACCACCACATTTCACACCAATTATGGCAGCACCACCACCTACACCACCAGTTTCTACTCCATGCACGAACAGTCCAAGACATACAGCTCAGTTTGCACGGAATCTTCAAAATGGAAGGCAAGCTGAGATGAAAATGGGAATCCTAGCTCTAGTCTATCAAAATCCTTTCACGGGATTAGACCATGAGGATCTGTTTACTCATCTTACAAAATTCTATGAGATTGCGGGCGCAACTGGAGCTACCGAGGCTAACGAAGAGTCATTGTTTAGGAGACTATTCCCTCATTCCTTAATTGGGAAAGCGAAGGAGTGGTATCTTGACCAATCGACGACTATCATGACGGGTTGGAATCTTTTAGAAGAGAAGTTTCTTGAACGGTTCTTTCCACATAACCGGTTCATGGAGGCTAAAACTGCGATTGCGGTATTTTCTCAAGGAGCTAGTGAATCACTCAATGAAGCTTGGGAGCGTTACAAATCTATGTTAAAAAAATGCAAAGGACACGGTTTCGATGAGCTCACTCAAGTTCATATTTTCCGCAATGGACTCCTTTCGGTTCACAAGACCTTATTGGATGCTACGGCGGGAGGTTCTTTAATGTCAAAAAGTGTCGATGATGCTACCGCAATAATTGGTAAGATGGAACTTAATGATCAGCAAGGGAACCATAACCGAGGGGTAGCTCAAAGAAAGCCGGGTGTGCTTGAGTTAGGAACGAATGATGCAATTCTTGCCCAAAACAAGCTTATCTCACAACAAGTGGAACTTCTAACTCAACAAATCAAAGAGTTAAAGGAACCGTCAAAAGCTAAACAAATAGCTTGTTGCGAGCTTTGTAAGGGCGAACATGACACTGGATTTTGTCCGCCTCCCGAATTTGAAGAAGTTAACTACATGGCTAATCAACGAGATTACCAACAAAGGCAACCACAACAACAACCATACCAACATCCTCATCAACAACAACAACAACAAAACTATCAAGGAAGCCAAGGGTACCAACCTAGAGGTAACTACCACCATAACCAAGGTTATGGGGGTGGTAACTCTAGCCGTCAAAATCCATATATACCTCAACAACCGTCGGTTGCAACTTCTAAGCTAGAAGATACATTGATGCAATTCATGCAAATGTCTATGGCGAATCAAAAAAGCAATGATGCGGCGATAAAAAATCTTGAGACTCAAGTTGGTCAACTCGCTAAGCAATTAGCGGAACAACAAGTCGGACCATCTTTCTCGGTAAACATGTAAACAAATCCAAAGGAACATTGTAAGGCGATTAAGACGAGAAGTGGGAAAGAATTGGTTGACGAGAGTGAAAAAAAAGAGGTAGAGAAAAAAATTGATGATAAACTTGATGGTGAAGTTGGTGAATGGAGTGAGGAGGAAGTAGAAAATAATGAAAAAAATGGTGAAGTTGAAAAAGAAAAAGTGGATGAAGTTGCAGACAAAACAAATGGTGTAGTTGAAAATAATGAAAGTGAAAAAGTGAAGGTGGATGAAGTGAAGAAGAAAAGAGAAAGAAACCCTAGAGCATCTAGAGGGAAGGAGGTAGTGAGCACTACTCCGGTTCAAAATTTACCTTATCATCATGCTCCATCAAGGAGAGAAAGTGAACGGCATTACGCCCGGTTCATGGATATTTTTAAACAATTGCAAATTAATATTCCGTTCGCCGAAGCTTTGGAACAAATGTTGAAGTATGCCAAATTCATGAAGGACATACTTACAAAGAAACGGAGGTATACGGAACCGGAAACAATAGTGCTTGATGCAAGTTGTAGCGCTATCATCCAACGTACTCTACCTAGAAAAGAAGTTGATCCGGGGAGAGTCACATTGCCGGTTACCATTGGTGACGTTTATGTTGGAAAAGGGTTAATCGATTTGGGGTCAAGCATCAATCTTATCCCTTTGTCTATTGTGAAAAAGCTTGGTAACATTGAGATTAAAGCCATCCGAATGATGTTACAATTAGCCGATAAGTCTACTACTCATCCTCATGGAGTAGCTCAAGATGTGTTGGTAAAAGTGGACAAGTTTTTCTTCCCGGTGGATTTTATTGTTATTGACATGGAGGAGGACGATGTTGCGCCTCTAATTCTTGGAAGACATTTCATGAAAACCGCTCGGATGATGATTGATGTAGACGACGGTTTAATGAAGGTGAGAGTACAAAACGAAGAGGTCACTTTTGACCTTTTTGAAGCAATGAAGCACTCAAATGACAAGCGTGATAGTTTCCGGATTGATGTAATTGAAGAGGCCACCTTTGAAGTTGCAAAACATGTTCATGACATAACCCTCATGGAGCTAGCCCTTAATGACTCCTTCGAAGTTTTCACTTTAGAGGAAGAAGAAGCTCTTGATGAATGTTTAAGAGAACTCGATAGTATTACGGAGTTGCAACCATGGGAAGTAGAGGAAGAAGTCTTGAAAAAGGAAGTCACGGATGAAAAGGCAATAATTGAATTGAAGGAGTTACCAAACAATTTGAAGTATTCATTTCTAGATGAAACTGAAGAGAAGCCGGTTATCATTAGCAACCTCTTGTTAAAGAATGAAGAACCCCTTTTAATTGATGTGTTAAAAAATAACAAAGAAGCGATGGGGTGGAAACTTTCCGATCTTAAGGGAATTAGTCCTTCTTATTGTATGCACAAAATTTTAATGGAGGAGGATTTCAAGCCAGTGGCTCAACCGCAACGCCGCTTGAATCCTACAATGAAAGAGGTTGTTAGGAAAGAAGTTGTAAAGCTTTTGGATGCGGGGATGATCTACCCTATCTCGGATAGCCCTTGGGTGAGTCCGGTGCATGTGGTTCCTAAGAAGGGGGGCATTACCGTTATTCGCAACGAGAAAGATGAGTTGATCCCTACAAAGGTAGCAACGGGGTGGAGGATGTGCATAGACTATAGGCGGTTAAACACCGCAACTCGGAAAGACCACTTCCCACTTCCGTTCATGGACCAAATGTTAGAGAGACTCTCGGGACAAGAATTCTATTGTTTTCTTGATGGCTATTCCGGGTACAACCAAATTACGATTGACCCGGACGATCACGAGAAGACGGCTTTCACGTGTCCATTTGGAATCTTTGCTTACCGCAAAATGCCCTTTAGGTTGTGTAATGCGCCGACAACTTTCCAAAGATGCATACAAACCATTTTTGCCGATCTTATAGAGAAGACGATGGAGGTTTTTATGGATGAATTTTCGATGTTTGGGGGATCCTTCGGTTTATGTTTGGAAAATTTGAAAACTATGCTTGAAAGGTGTGTGAAGACCAATTTGGTGCTAAATTGGGAGAAATGCCACTTTATGGTTATGGAGGGGATTGTTCTCGGCCATAAGGTCTCGTCAAAAGGACTCGAAGTGGATCGTGCTAAGGTAGATGTGATAGAGAAGTTGCCTCCTCCGGCTAACTTGAAGGGAATCAGAAGCTTTCTGGGGCATGTCGGCTTCTACCGGCGATTCATCAAAGACTTCTCAAAGGTGGCTAGACCTTTGAGTAATTTGCTTGCCAAAGACCAGGCAAATGGTCAAGCTGAGGTCTCGAATAGAGAGATCAAAAGAATTTTGGAAAAAACCGTGTCTAACTCTAGGAAGGATTGGTCACAAAAATTGGATGAAGCTCTGTGGGCGTATCGCACGGTCTATAAAGCTCCAATTGGGCTAACTCCATTCCAATTGGTTTTTGGTAAAACTTGCCATTTACCGGGTGAAGTGGAGCACAAGGCCTTATGGGCTTTAAAATTTTTAAATTTTGACCAAGAGTTGGTCGGTGATAAGAGGAAGGTGCAACTTCTTGAGTTGGAAGAGATGCGCAATACCACATACCACTCAAGTTGGTTGTACAAGGAGAAAGTGAAGGAGTACCACGACAAAAAGCTCCGCAAGAAAGAATTTGCATCCGGGCAGCTTGTGCTGTTGTTTAATTCCAGGTTGAGGCTCTTCCCTGGCAAATTAAAATCTAAGTGGTCCGGACCGTTCTGAGTCAAAGAAGTGAAAACTTTCGGAGCAGTGGTAATTGAGGATTTGGAAAAGAAAGACAGCTGGACTGTAAATGGTCAGCGCTTAAAGATTTATCTCGGTGGTCATGTGGAACGAGAAATCTGTGCGTTTCTTCTTGATGTTCCAGTGTGAGCATCATGGACCGTCGAGCTTATCCGACGTTAAACAAGCGCTTGTTGAGAGGCACCTCAACATTGTAAGTATTTACACGTTCTTATGTCATTTTGTGCATTTTTGAGAAAGCATTGGAAGTGGACTCGTGATGTGAGCAATGCAGCAGATTCTAAAAACCTGTCATGTTCGCTAGCATTCGCCTGGCGAATGGTGGCGAGTGTTCGCCTGGCAAGCCTCAGTGAGCATTCGCTGGCTTTCGCCTGGCGAATATGCGACATCAGTTAAAAAAATAAAGGCATTTGAGATGGGCCATTTGGGCCCATAAACCGTTTCTTCTTTTTCTCTCATCAGAAACCCTAACAACTCTAACAGCCTCTCTCTGCCTTTTGTCTTTGTTTCACACTCACAATTCCCTTCCAATTTTCTCTCTTAATTTCTTGCTGCGAATTTCTCCAGTTCATTCCTCAAGGTATGTCTCTTGTTTATTTTTCTTCTAGTATGCATTGTTATTATTGATGTCTTCTACTTCTATGATTTCACTTCTGTGCAATTTGGTTTGTGGATCCAAGTATGATTAGGTTCAGAACTTCTGCAATGGTGATTAGGTTAAGAACACCGCTCTTGTTTTTCAGTGTAAATTAATGATTGCATGTCAAAATTGGATCTGGTAATGAGAATGGGGGGAAGAACGCCATTGGGTAGCACCTAACACAGTTGCAGAAGATCTGTTTTTGTGCATTTTCGCACCTTCGCTGGCATTCGCCAGGCGAAAGGTAGCGAGCATTCGCCAGGATTCGCCCGACGAACCTAGGCGAATGCTGCAGAATTGCTTTTCTTTTCTTGCTTTGCTGTGCTGTAGTTTCGTCTAACCTGTTTGGTGTTATTCTTGTGTTTGTTTGTGTTTGTGTTCGCAGAATGAGACCAAGAATGATTAACCCTCACAAGAGGAAGGCCACTACCTCTCGGACAGTACTAATCTGTTTTGACCAGGACCGCTTCCGAGGCACTATTCACCATGCTCACTATGAAGCCCTTGAGAGGCGGAACATTGTGCCCGAGAAAAGGTTCAATCTGAGTGACACAGGAGACTATCGCACTATTGATGCTCTCTTTGTGGCAAAAAGGTGGGACCGTCTGATGACTCCACTTGACGGCTACAATGCTGAAATAGTGCGGGAATTTTATGCGAATGCCCTCCCCGATGACGGCGAAGTGTTCAGTTGGACCTCAATGGTCCGAGGAGTTATGGTACGTTTTGATAGGAGGTCCATTAATCATGTTTTGGGTAATCCTCTCTCTTTGACAGGTAGCCAAATTGACGACTACCACCGAGATCTGAATAAGCATCGTGATCAGGATGTTATGACCAGAAATTTATGTTTGGAAGGCCGCGATGCAGTGCGGAATTCTTCTGGGGTAGCTATTCGGTACCTCCGCGCTGACATGAAACCCCTGGTACAACTAATCCTGTTATTTGTGCTGACAAATGTTGTACCCAGGTCCCACCACAGCTCTGTACCATTGCCGATTGCACATCTGATCCACTCCATACTGCTGAATGTCCAGATAGACATTGCTCGCATCATTGCAGATGAGATGCGTGTTGTTGTACTCAGTGGACGTGGCAGGATAGCGGCTTGCAAAAATGCCCCGCTGACCTTTCCTTGCCTTATTATGTCTCTCTGTGCTCATGTTGGGGTTGATATTCCTCAGAGACGACAGGTCACTATCCCGACTGCGATAGACGACAGGTATGTGGAGAAATTTTGTAGAGCTAAGCCTGCAGTTGGTGGGACTTCTGGTGCAGGTACTGCTGCCGGCGGGCGTGGCCGTGGTTCTTCTGGTTCTGGTCAAGCTCCTCCTGTTTTTGACCCCTTTCAGCAGTAAATTTGTGAATATAACTGGGATTGCATGGCTGCTCAGCAGCGAGCTACTTGTGATCTCTATGACTCGATGCAGCTGTTGCAGCTGCAAATTCGTGATCCTACTGGGAGCCACCCGATGATGACAAGGGAGCAATTCCTTGAGCATGTTGCATGGCCTGTGGACAAGCCCAATTTCGGTAGGGGGGAGGAAGATGCTGATGATGATGATGACGATGTTGATGATGATGATGACGGTGAAGATGATGATGACTTGTCTGAGGAGGAGTGATTTCTTGTTTGTTCTGTTGTTCACTTTGAGCTACAAAG
Organism: Lathyrus sativus; assembly: GCA_963859935.3. Taxonomy (NCBI): domain Eukaryota; kingdom Viridiplantae; phylum Streptophyta; class Magnoliopsida; order Fabales; family Fabaceae; genus Lathyrus; species Lathyrus sativus. The sequence goes on from OZ012738.1 coordinate 51,604,695, forward strand.
TGAAGTTTTTCTTTTATCTTGTAGTTCATTTGGTCATTTTGTGATGTACTTTGGATTGGGTTGAAGTTTTTGTACTTGTACCTTTCATGGTACTTTTGACATTATTGGTGCTAGGCACCATTTATTTGTTTGAGTTTTTAATTATTTTTTTTTGGTTTAAAGTTTTTTATTTATTTTAGTAAGTTTTATGTGAAGTTTTATTCAAGGGTGGTTGTAAATATGTTAACACCCTATTGTCGATGTTTAGTTTTTTTTTGTTGTAGTTGTGCAAGAATTCTTTCGAGTGGGAAGGCGATGATATTACCGTTATCACAAAATTGTTTGACAAGGTACTCAGTTACCTTGTTCTAGAATTTAAAATGTTGTAGAACTTGCTATGCTAGGAACAATTTTTGTACTTTTGTTTCTTCTGCAACTCTTTTGATTGATTTGTCATTTAGGTCCTTTACCACAAATGTAAGAATCCTCCTGTTATGTGTACATATGCTATGGATGGATGATGAATTTTGTGTATGCGTGTAATTCATGCTTTGTCTTTTGTTCTTATAATTTTTTTGGAAGTTCTAGAAAGGATCGAGGCACTTGTTTCTTTTGAGCACAACCAGTTCCAAATACAAATATACCCGTGAGCAGAGAGTATTTGTAAACCCCTTTGAGCCTAATCAGTTGAACCCTTGCTTGAAGTAAAGCGGGAGTTCAAAAATCTTGTTCTTGAAACCTTGGAAATCTTGATTAATTGTTCTTTTGCTGTAAAAAGTAAGAGCATTCACTTAAGGTAGAAGAAAAGACAAGTTGGGGAGAACGAATATGTAAAGTGGTAATTTGTCACAACTCTTGAAAAGCTAAGCAAGCATTGAAAAGAAAATATGAAAAAGAGAAACACTCGTTTTTGTGAATACGATGTAGAAAAAAAGAAAAAAATATATATGAAAACGAATGCTTGCTTGGTAGAAAAATATTGAAAAACAAAGTGAGTTGTGAAACATGAGTTGTGAAGGGTTCAAATGAGGAACTTGTGAAACAAACTTGAAGATGTGTAAATAGTTGTATAGTGAATGTCTCTTTTGCATCGGAAATTTTGTTTCAATGACTTTAGATATATCCCTTGTTTGTTAACTCGACCAAGCTACCACCCTTTAAGTCCTATGTGATCTTGAGCTTCCATAATTTTGTTGTGAACATTTAGTATTGTATGAATTCTATAGTATTGCATTATTCGTCATTTGAGTGAATTTTTGTCCCACGCTTGCATGCGTATTTTTGCTTTAATCCTTTTTCGAAGTGGAGTGTTAGAATGACATGTCATGAGATTTAGTTGTTGCTTGAAGCATTGTGTAAATTGTTCTTAGAATTTAGTTCTTGAACATTATCTATTGTGGAATTGTGTAATTGTTTGCCTTGTTGCACATGTCGTGTATTTGAGCCGAATATTTTCACTTGGATCGAATTGGTCTTGAGCAAATCCTCCTTTTTGTTTTTAGAGGCATACTTTGCTTGAGGACATGCAAATAAGTAGTTGGGGAGATTTGTTAGATCCCAATTAGATTAGTCATTTGACTTCTTTTTAGTAGTATTTTTAATCATTTTCATCTAATAGTATTTAATTTAGTGGTCAAATTTGTTTACTTTCATTTTGATGAGATCCAAGTGAATGGTGTGTGTAATGTTACTGTTAGTGTGCAGGATTGACACTAATAAGAGCACCTTGGGATCAAGACAAAGCAGCTTGGAGAATGTTGCAAATCAAGGCATTCGCCTGGCGAAGCTCAGCGAGTACCAGCAAATATTCGCCTGGCGAGTGTTGGCAAGTTGGAGCGAATAATTCAGAATTAACTCCCAGACTTAAATGATAGGAAGTTCGCCTGGCGAAGGTTCCAGCGAAGCTTCGCTACCTTTCGCCTGGAGAAGGTGCTGGCGAAGAAGTGGTAGCTTTCCTCATGCAGATTCCAGTAGCAAAACCACCCAAAGTTCGTCTGGCGAGTGAAGCCATCGAATGTTCGCCTGGCGAGTGAATTGTTCTCCTGGCGAATACACGATGCCTCAGAGGGCGGTTTGCTAGCCAGTGGCACTTTGAAGTGCCAAGTTATTTTTGGTTCGCCTGGCGAAGGTCATGGTTCGCCTGGCGAATGTGCGCAGACAGCATTTCCTTTTTACTTTATTAGTTTCTTTATATAGCCCATGCTTTGTACTTTTGAGGGAATCATCTTGTAACATTACAATAGAGCTCTAGAACCCTAAAAACATCAGTTCTTCTTCATTTTTGCTGATTTTGTGCAATCAAGGAGAAGTGGAATCACATCCTTCATCGATTCTTCGAAGTGGATGTTCTTCATCTTCTCCATTTTCTTCTTGCTCAAGCTACCATGAGAATGAGTAGTTAAGTTCATCTTGTTGTCAAGGTTAGATGTAGGTAATCATTTAACTTTGTATGTGTATGGATGATCCTCATTTGTAAACTCTTGGATGATTAATATATGTTGAAAACCTTGTTTCATTTACAATCTTTTGTGTTGGTTAATGATTGAAAAATATTCTCTAACTCTTGACCTAGGTTTTCATCCTTCTCTTTTCTTGAGCTAGAGATAGTCTTGGATGGCCTTGTTCACTTAAAATGTTAAGCTTTAAAGTTGTCATTTTGATAGATTGTGTGAGAGATCAACAATGGATCAAAATGGTAAACATCACAATATGAGTTAGAGATAATCATATTGAGAGGATATTGTGAATGTGTTGATCATTAAAAAGAGTTTATGAAATGTTGATTGGAATTATGCATGCAAAGTGATTACCGAAACCTAACTTTGGCAATCTTTATTCAAACCGACAAACCCTAATTTTTACAGTTGTTTATAACTCTTTATGCAAGATACCGACTTTAAAACCAAACCCCTTTGATATTATAAAACTACGAATTTAACAACTGTCGAACGGCGGCAAAATCTTATATTCCCTGTGGAGACGATAATACAAACCCGACACTTTACCACTGTTCTAACAGTATTTAAAGAAAAAATTGATGATTACAAAAAAATAGGGAGTAATAGGGAATAATCATTTTAAAAACCTAGTCTCACGAAATCACAACGCTCTAGGTGTCTCTTCAACGGTAAGTTATGATTTGATATTGGACAGGTGTCACAGGAAAATCATAGCCGTCTGTTTAAGAGAACACATCTGGTGTTCCCTAAGTCAAGAATACCAAGAGGTATCTGACTAAACATGTTTCTGATCAAGACATCTTGTAACATGTAGAAGTATTGTTAATCAGAAAGACAAATAATTGAATAACAAACATTTTCTTATCATCAGAATCATTTTTTACATAAAGAATTTAAACACTTTCTAATAAAACTTATTTTGGACAAAGATCCATATTTAAGTTCTTCAGAATGAACTGAAATCTATCTTCAGCTATGGGTTTTATAAATATATCAGCCCACTGATGGTCTGTATCTATAAATTTTTAAGATAAAATCCATTTCTGAATATAGTGTCTGATGAAATGATGTTTAATTTCAATGTGTTTAGCTCGAGAATGTAAAATGGGATTCTTACTTAGGCAAATATCAATTATGTTATCGCAGAAGATAGAAATGTTACCCTCGTGAATCTAAAAATATTCTAATTGATTCTTCATCCAGAGCATCTGAGTGCCGCATAGTAACGGTGAGATGTATTATGCTTCTGCAGTAGATAGTGCAATGGTTGATTGCATTTTGCTTGCCCAAGAGACGAGGTTGTTACCCAGAAACTGTCAGTTTCCAGAGGTGCTTTTCCTTTCTAATTTGTCTCCAGGATAATCTACATCACGATAACCAGAAATTTTATACTCTGATATTTTCTTTTACATCAAGCCAAGGTTAGTTGTTCCCTTTATATACCTTAGGATTCTCTTAATAGCTTTTAAGTGAGTTTCCCTTGGATCTGATTGGAAACGAGCACAAAGACATACGCTAAATAGAATATCTGGACGAGAAGCAGTCAAATATAGAAGAGAGCATATCATACCATGATAAAGCTTCTAAAAAACTTTTTTACTTACTTCTTCTTTCTACAAAATGCATGTAGGATGCATAGGAGTCTTTGCAAGTTTACTATCTGACATCTCAAACTTCTTCAGAACTTCTCGTGCATATTTGCTCTGATGAATGTATGTTCCTTCTGAATGTTGATCAATCTGAATTCTCAGAAAGAATTTGAGTTCTCCCATCAGACTCATTTCAAATTCTTCCTGCATTAACTTAGAAAATTCCTTGCACAAGGAAGGATTAGCAGAACCAAAAATAATATCATCTACATAGATTTGTACAACCAGAATATCATTCTTAAGAGTTTTGCAAAAAAAGTGTAGTATATACCTTTCCTCTAGTTAAATCATTTTCCAAAAGGAAATTACTAAGTCTGTCATACCAAGACCTAGGAGCTTGCTTTAGACCGTATAATGATTTCTTTAGTTTAAAAACATAATTTAACTTCTCAGAATTTTCAAAGCCAGGGGGTTGATGGACATACACTTCTTTATAAATATACTCATTTAAGAATGCACTCTTAACATCCATCTGATAAAGAGTGATGTTATGATTAACAGCAAAAGAAACTAATAAGCGAATAGATTCTAACCTGGCAACTGGTGCAAAGGTTTCAGTATAGTCTATCTCCTCTTGTTGACTATAGCCTTGTGCAACCAGTCGAGTTTTATTTCTTACGATCTCACATTTCTCATCAAGCTTGTTTTTTAATGCCCATTTTGTTCCAATGACGTGGACACCTTTAGGTTTCTGAACAAGATCCCAAACATCGTTTCTGGTGAATTAATTTAGTTCGTCTTGCATGGCCATAATCCTCTCATTCTCTTAAAGAGCTTTATTAATTGATGTTGGCTCTATTAGTGACACTAAACCCAAAAGATTTTCTTCAGAAGGTTTGAATGATGAACGAGTTCTGACTGGATTAGCTTTGTCTCCCAGAATTAATTCTTCAGAATGAGAAGTCCTTAGTCTATTATTCTTTTGATGAGATGGACTATTTGTTGTTTCTGGTGAAATTATATCTGATTTTGTAGTTTCTGCAGCTTTGTCTTCTTCGTTAGAATCTTCCTCCTTTGATTCTGATAAAGTACTCTTTAAATATGCAAACTTTTCAGCTAGCTTTGACTTTTCAGGGTCAAGCTTATCATCAAATCTAACATGAATTGATTCCTCAACAATATGTATTTCTGTGTTACAGATTTTGTAGCCTTTAGAGCGTTTAGAGTATCCTAACAACAAACACATTTGAGCTTTAGAATCAAATTTGCCAAGATTCTCTTTAGTGTTCAACATAAAGCAAATACAACAAAAAGGATGAAAATAAGAAATGTTGGGTTTTCTATTCTTCCATAGTTCATAAGGAGTCTTACCCAGAATAGGTCTGATAGAAATCATGTTCTGAATACAACACAATGTGTTTACTGCCTCTACCCAGAAGTTCTTAGCCATGTCAGTTTCTTAGATCATGGTACGAGCCATTTCTTGCAAAGTCCTATTCTTCCTTTCCACTACTTCATTCTGTTGTGGAGTTCTGGGACAGGAGAAATCATGGGAAATGCCATGGGAATTAAAAAGATTCTCAAAGTATCTGTTCTCGAATTCTCCACTATGATCACTTCTGACTGACAGTTTTGCAATTCTTCTCTGTTTGCACTTGTGAGCAAAAGGTAGAGAACATAGAATGTGACTCATCCTTGTGTTTCAAGAATTTTACCCATGTCCAACGACTATAATCATCTACGATGACTAATCCATATTTCTTACCATTGATTGAGGCAATTTTCATTAGACCAAACATATCAATGTGCAGAAGTTCTAATGGTATAGAAGTAGAAACAACATTTTTCGCTCTAAAAGAGGTTTTGGAAAACTTGCCTTTCTGACATGCTTCACAAAGAGCATTTGAAGAAAACTTCAGATTTGGCAAGCCTTTGGCTAATGCAAGCTTATTTAGCTGAGAAATATTTCTCATGCTAACATGACCCAAACGTCTATGTCATACCCATTGCTCTTCATTTATAGACATTAGACATTTAACATTCTGGTCCTTAAGATCAGAAAGTCTGATTTTGTAAATGTTGTTTTTCCTCTTTCTATTAAAAAGGATTGAGCCATCCTTCTGACTAACAACCTTACAGGACTTTTGATTAAAAATGATATCATAACCATTATAACTAAGTTGACTAATTGAAAATAAGTTATGCATCAAACCATCGACCAGAAGAATATCAGTAATAGAAGGAAGTTTACCATTACCAACAGTTCCAGAGCCATTGATCTCACCCTTCTGGTTTCCTTTGAAACCAATGAATCCTCCAGGCTTAAGTTCCAGACTTTGGAACATATGCCTTCTTCACGTCATGTGTTACGAGAAACCATTGTCCAGGTACCATGATTGGTGTTTCAACTGAGCTGCTAAGGATATCAGCAACATAGATTATCTTATCCTTAGGTACCCACTTTCCAGGTCCTCTTTTGTTAGTTTTCCCATAGTTTTTTTACCACTTTGGGTTTCGTGCAATAGGATAATCATGTGGAATTTGTGTGTGATACTTTAGTTTAAGATCATATTTCTGTGTCTTTGAAGGTGCTTTCACAAGCTCAGAACAACCAAGCTTAGTACCATAAGGCACGAAATGATCATAGAGAGGTTTTGGTTTTACAGGTTGACTTTCATCGTTTTCAAATGTTTCTGTATAGCCCAAACCTTTCTTGCCATTTCTGCTACCTCCATATATCATGGAAGCAATCTTGCTTCTATCTATTCTTTTAGCTAGAAAGTGTTGGAATGCTCTATCATACTTGTTGACACAATTAGTGTCGGAGATGTTTGAGACTAACTCTTCTTCTAATTTAGAAACTTTGCTTTTCAAAGCACAATTATTATCTTTTAAAGAAAAAAAATATTTTCATTCAAAGAAGAATTATTATGTTCAAGCTTATCTCTGGCTTCATAAGTAGTACATGGGATTTTTTAAGATCCTTGTATTTACTTTGAAGAGTTTGATATCTTTCCAGCATTTCTGAAAAACACGACTCTAATTCACAACGAGAGAGTTTAGATAATACCTTTGAGTCTGAGTCTGAGTCTGATTCTGATAGCATTTTGTCTTCTAGTTCTCCAGAGACTTCAACGTTAATTGTTGTTGCCACTAGTGCAACATTTGCATGTTCTTCATCAGATTCCTCTTCTTTAGAATCAGAGTCATCCCAAGTTCTATGAGTCCCTTCTTAACTTTGGTGAAGTTCTTCTTAGGCTTGTTGTCCTTCTTAAGCTTTGGACACTCGTTCTTGTAATGACCTGGCTCATTACACTCATAGCAGATGAATTCTTTTCCAGAACTCAGCTTCTTCTGTCCGGATGATGAGTCAGAACGACCATTATTCCTTCTTGATCCTCTGAACTTCTCTTGCCTATGTTTTCAGAGTTTGTTGATCCTTTTGGAGATATGTGATAGCTCATCTTCTGAGTCTTCATCTGAATCTTCTGATTCTTCCTCAGCTTGATAAGCCTTTGTCTTTTAGGCTTAGACTTAAGAGCAATAAATTTACTCTTCTTCTGAGGTTCATGTTCCTCCAGCTCAATCTTGTGAATTCTTAAAGAACTAATAAGTTCTTCAAGACTTATACTATTAAGATCCTTGGATAGCTTTAGAGCAGTCACCATAGGTCTCTGTTTCTTGGGAATACTTTTGATAATCTTCTTGACATGATCAGCAGTAGAATATCCTTTGCTTAACACTCTGAGTCCTGCTACCAGCATCTGAAATCTTGAAAACATAATTTCCACAGATTCATCACTATTCATCTTGAAGGCTTCATATTAATGGATTAGGACAAGAACCTTTGTTTCCTTTACTTGAGCATTTCCTTCATGAGTCATTTGAAGTGACTCAAAAATGGACTTGGCAGTTTCTCTATTTGTTATTTTCTCACACTCAGTATAAGAAATAGCATTCAACAATATAGTTCTTTCCTTGTGATGATTCTTGTATTCTTTCTTCTGTTGATCTGTCATAGCACTTGTTGACACTTTTAATCCTTCAGCATCAACTGGGTGAGTATAGCCATCAACTACAAGATCCCAAAGATCTACGTCATAACCAAGAAAGAAACTTTCAATTTTATCTTTCCAGTAGTCAAACTTTTCACCATCAAAGACTGGTGGTTTGACACTGTAGTGGTCTTTCTCATCTGGAATAGGATTAGCATTGGCGGAAGCCATAATATCTTACACAAATACTGGATAGGTACTGAACACAGTGAAGTGTTGATAAAACTTGTATCACAATCAGAACCGGAGCTCTGATGCCAATTGAAGGTGTGAGAAAACACAAGAAATAGGGGTTTGTATTGTATTTCTTCACTACTGTTCTTGTATATTTTGTTGCTTTTATTTAAGTGGCCAACTCCTTATAAATCCAGTAAAAGATCCGTTGGAGGGCACATCAGGAATATCCTTGAATGAGTTGGCGGCTTGAAGGAATGTCGTCACGCAAGGATGAAAATCATACACAAAAGTTGTCCTTTGTTCCACCAAATCAGGGTAGTGGAATGAAACGTTTTGATATGTACTATGTACTATTTTCCCTCATAAACTTTTGATCATATATTTTGTACATCATAGGCTTCTGAATAGAGATGATTGAAGCATGCGTATAAGATTTGATCACTGGGTCTTTAGAGTCTTGAGTCTTCAGAGTCTCCAGAACTTGTTCACCAGAACCTTGTGTTCAAAACTTTAAGCACTCAGTCTTCAGAACCCTTGGTTTTCAAAAACTTAAGTCTTCAAAATCTTCAGAACATCATTCATCAAAGCCTTATCTTCAGAGTCTTCAGCACTTAGTCTTCAGAAGATAGCGACTTTAGAAGTAAAACGTTAGAGTCACGCTCAGAGGCAGAATCCAAGAGAACATTACAACAGCAACATATTATCTTCTTAGAATCTTTCTTAATGTGAGTAGATCAGAAGCAGACTTGCTTCTTTGGCGCAAAAGCGACTTTTGGTCAAATCAGATTTTCATTGTATATGGTTTCTATCAGAGTCAGAGCTTGTTTGTTAATCCTTCAAAAAAACAAACGTTAGAGTACCAAAATTATTCTCATACAAATACTACTTTGTTATTATCAAAACTTATAGATAATAAGCAGAACCAAATCTTATTCTAACAAATCCAGCCATAACTGATGAAGAAATAACTTAAATCATCCATGAATGAAAATGAGAACCTCACAACTAGGAAGGTTCCCTAGTTTACATATAATACCTTGATCCCATGCCTTTAGAGCCTCAATGAAATGAATGATTGTGACTTTATGACCTAATGGAAAATGCATATGAATGAGAAGTACAAGCCAGTTAAGGTTAGAAATAAGAGGGAAAATTTTGGAGTACAACATTACCCAACAAAATGGTTTGGCTGAAAGGTTTAATCGAACCATTCTAGAAAAGGTGAGGTGCATGTTGGTAAGTGCAGGATTGAAGATGGTGTTTTGGGCAGAAGTTTTTATGACTGCAACTTACCTGATAAATAGGTGTCCCTCGACTTCCTTAGGAATGAAGACACTTGAAGAAGTCTGGTCGGGACATCCACCTAGTCTCGAAAGACATATAATATTTGGTTGCTTAGCTTATGCTTGCATTAGGCAAGACAAGGTAGAACCTAGAGCTCTGAAATGTTAGTTCCTTGGATACCCTGAAGAACTCAAAGCTTATAGAATGTGGTTCCTAGAGCTAGGTCACGGGAGGTGTACCATAAGTCGAGATGTAGTTTTTTATGAAGTTGAGATGGCTTTCAAGAAAAATAAGGACATTGGTCAAAGTTCGAAGATTTCTGAAGAAGAGCTGGAATAGGGAGAGATTCCTATTGAGGTGAAGCATAGTGATGCTGAATTGTATGACCCAAATAAAGTCGAAGAAGAATCATAAGTTATTATCAAATATGAGGAGACTGATAATGACTACCTGCTAGCAAGAGACAGGTCGAGAAGAGTCATCAAGCGACCTTAGAGACTCGGTTATGCATATCTCATAGCGTATGCCTTAATTTCTACAAGTGAGGTCCTTGCTGAAGAACCTAGAGATTATAAGAAATTTATGAGGAGTCGAGACAAGAATGAATGGCTGAAAACCATGGATGATGAGATAAAATCTCTTCATGATAATAACACTTGGGAGTTGATTGAGAAACCTGCAGAGTTAGTCAGTTGTAAGTGGAATTTTAAGGTTAAGGAAGGAATCCAATTAGTGATGTCGAAGCGCTTTAAGGCAAGGTTGGTTGCTAGGGGGTTCACTCAGAAAGAAGGTGTCGACATCAATGATGTGTTCTCACATGTTGTAAGGCATAGATCCATTATAATGTTGTTGGCTATGGTGGTGAAGTTTGACCTAGAACTTGAATAAATGGATGTGAAGACAACCTTCCTGTATGGTGATCTAGATGAAACGAACTTGGTGAGGCAACCTGAATGGCATGTAGAAAAGGGAAAGGAAGATTATGTGTGCAAGCTGAATAGGTCTTTGTATGGCCTAGAAAAATCTCCTTGACAACGGAATAGGAGATTCGACAAGTTCACGGCACACATTGGTTTCACTAGGAGCCAGTTCGACCATTGTGTTTACTTTAGATTTTGACCTAGAAATTCACTTGTTATTTTGTTGCTTTATGTGGATGACATCATCATAGCAAGCAACAGTGTCAAAGATGTTATGAAGGTAAAGGCTGAACTCGATAAGGAGTTTGACATAAAGGATTTGGGAGATACTTCCAAAAGTCTTGGGATTGACATCCGGAGAGATAGAAAGAAGTCGAGATTATTCTTATCTCAAGATACATACCTGAAGAAGATTCTCAACAACTTTGGTATGTCAAATTCAAAGCTTGCTCTAACATCGACTAATATTCAGTACAAGCTGAGTACGACTCAAAGTCCTAACACTGAAATTGAAAGAGCCTATATCAATAACATCTCATATGCTAGTATAGTAGGTTCTTTGATGTATGATATGGTTTGTATGAGACCAAACATAGCGTATGGAGTGAGCCTTGTAAGCAGGTATATGGAAAATCCTGGGAAGACGCACTAAAAAGCATTATAGTGGATTCTTAGGTACATCAATGGGTCTCTGAGAAGAGTCCTGATTTATGATGGAGTCTATGGTGATGATAGCAAAGTCGAAATTGAAGGATTTTCCGACTCTGATTATGCAGGTTGTATGGATTCTAGAAAATATATTTCTGGATATGTGTTCACTATGTTCGGCACATCAATTAGTTGGAAAGAAACACTTCAGAAGGTTGTTTCCTTATCAACCATTGAAGCAGAATATATTGCTCTCACTAAAGCTATGAAAGAAGCATTGTGGCTTGAAGGTTTTGCTAAGGAGCTGAAACTTTAAGGTCGAGTTATCACTGTTAAATGTGATAATCAAAGTGCAATACACTTTTCAAAGAATTCACCCTATCATGAGCGAACCAAGAACATCGATGTGAGGTTGTACTTTATTAGAGAGATAATTGAGTGTGGAGAAGTCCAAGTGCTGAAGGTTTCGACTGATGACAGTGCTGCTGATATGATCTCCAAGACATTGTCGAATAGCAAGTTTTTACATTGTATGCAGTTGATAAAGATGCATGATGAAAGCTAGTTTGTTCTCTTATTTTGTGTAGAGTTTGTTCCAAAGTGGAGATTTGTTGTATTTTGGATCGAACTCTAGTGTCGACAAAGGTAGCTTCATGGTTCAACAGAAGGTTTAGTATGACTTCGAAGTTTATTCACATACTGATCTTGTATGTTCTAGTCAAAGTATGCTCAAGCATGCAGTAGTCAAAATGCTAGGATTGTTAGCATGTCAAATTGGGTGTTACTTGTAAGCCCAATTGTTAAGTTAGCTTGTAATCTAAGTTAGCTTAGTAGTCTATAAATTGACTAGTTTTCTCAGGTTGTTGAGAGAGGTTATTTGTTGGTATTCACTTGTAATCTTTGAACCTTTATTGAGAAAGTGAATAGTAAAATAGATTTAACCAATTCTCTATTCTTCTTGCTTCTTCTTTTTTCCTTTGTGAAATCTAATAGGGTTTCTAGTGTTTGTTCAAGAAATTTAATCTTTTCTCATAACTTTATTATGTTATTGATGACATTAATTCACAACAACTACGGTGGAAAAATGGTTGTTGTAATATTGTGTCACCGAAGGTATATTTTCTAGTCGTGTATAACGGCTTAGAGTACCCAAAAAATGTGCTCGGTGTATGTTAAATTCATCTAAGAAACCTTTAAAATTTGATTGACAATTGACATGACCACCACTTTAATAATCACATATTTGAGCTATTAGGTAAAAGTTATTGATCCTCATATATTGCGATTATTTTATCAATACAAAAGGAATTAGACTTGCTATTATTTAAAAATGACATATATGTAAAAAGGAGGTATGTGTTTTGTAAATCGATAGGTTGTGAAATTATTGTAAAGAATAACTAAACTAACTAAAAGTTGGAAATTATACTAAGATAAACGGTTAAGTCACATTTAAAATAACTTTCCCTTTTTCCATGTGATCAATCCCTGCGTGAACCTATAATGGTTCTTCTTATATCATGATTATTATTGTGACAAACGATACAATTAACAACTTCTTGATTGAGAAATGAAGTTTCTTGGGTGAACAATGAAACAGTGAGAATAGAGAGAAGAGAGAGAAAGAGAGAGAGAGAGAGAGAGAGAGAGAGAGAGAGAGAGAGAGAGAGAGAGAGAGAGAGAGAGAGAGAGAGAGAGAGAGAGAGAGAGAGAGAGAGAGAGAGAGAGAGAGAGAGAGAGAGAAAAAGAATAAAGAAGAAAGAAGGAGAATAGAATTTTGGGCAATTGTTTTCTATTCATTTTCTCATTTAGGTTTTACAAAGGATTACAAGTGAATAACACAACTGGCTTCTCTCAACAACCTGAGAGATCTAGCCTATTTATAGACTAACTAGCTAACTTATATTACAAGCTAACTAAACAATTGGATCCTTAATCACAAGGCCTAATTCGACATTAAAATTTCGAAAATACATATTAGAAATGACTTCGACTATAATATGCAACACTTAGACATCAACATGTGAACCATCTTCGACTTCATTCTTTTCTCCTATCAAAAGTCGAACGTTATCCCTGTCGACAACATCCCAGTCGATAGAACTAGAGTTCGATCCAATGATCTTACAAATCTCCACCTTAGAACAAACTCTATAATAACAGGGAATATTCTAGCTTTCATCATGCAGCTTTATCAACTGCATACAGTGGAAAAACTTGCAGCTCGACAATATTTTGGTGATCATATCAGCAGCATTGTCATCCGTCGAAACCTTCAGCACTTGGACTTCTCCACGCTCGATTATCTCTCTGACGAAGTGCAGCCTTACATCGACCGTGAATTCTTTGACAAATGTATTGCACTTTGACTATCACATTTAATAGTGATAACTCGACCTTGAAGTTTCAGCTCCTTTGCAAAACCTTCAAACCACAATGCATCTTTCACAGCTTGAGTGAGGGAAATATATTTTGCTTCAGTTGTTGATAAGGAAACAAACTTCTGAAGCGTCGTTTTCCAACTGATTGTCGTGCCGAACATAGTGAACACATATCCAGAAATAGATTTTCTGGAATCCATACAACATGCATAATTAGAGTCGACAAATCATTCGATTTCGACTTTTCTATCATCACCACAGGCTCCACCATAAATCAGAACTCGACTCAGAAACCTATTTATGTACCTGAGAATCCACTTTAAAGCTTTCTAGTGCGCCTTTCCAAGATTGGCCATATACCTGCTTACAAGGCTCACTCCATACGCTATGTTTGGCCTCGTACAAACCATAACATACATCAAAGAACCTACTATACTAGCATATAGAATACTACTCATATAGATTCTTTCAGCTTCAGTACTCGGACTTTGAGTAGTATTAAGCTTAAACTAAGGATTTGTCAGAGTCATAACAGGCTTTGAATTCAACATACCAAACTTATCGAGAACCTTCTATAGGTATGTCTCTTGAGATAAGCATAACTTCGAGTGCTTTCTATCTCTCTGGATGTCAATCCCAAGAATCCTGGTGGCAGCTCCCAGATCCTTCATTTCGAACTCCTTACTGAGTTCAACCTTCACATCCATTACATCCTCGACACTGTTGCTAGCTATGAGGATATTGTCATACCCCAATTTTCACCTAATATTTTAAACTTTCATTCATCAGACTTTATTCTTGCTTTACATCATTCGCATAGCATAATATGCCCTTCATATCATAACATTTCCATCATCTGTGCATCATATCAATTATTCATGTCATTTAACCATCGTGCATACAAAATAAGTTTCTTTTTGCTTGTGGTCTAAGTTTAGGTCTTGAAGGATTGAATCGAGGTTCAGGAAAAGTTGCCAAGTCAAAGGTATGCGCATTGTTGGTTGGAATTTAGTGGAAGTTTGATCTAATCATGGTGAAAGAAGTGGTTTGCTTTAGTATCAAGTCATTAGGCTATGGCAAAGACAAATGTTTCATGGTTGAGGAATCACCAGAATTCAGTTCATTTTAATCAGGGTTTTGTGTAGTGTAATCCATGTCTCAATACCTAACTTCAGATCATGATTCTCTCACGGTGAATTTTCTTGGTCCATCATTATTAAAGTGGCATTAGTTTAACTGTGCAAGTGGTGAATTTATTTCCCAGAGATTGATTCAGGCATATTATATGTTTTATACCTTATTAATCATATATTCATGGAGTTGTGATTCAAATGACAATTGCTATAGTTGCAAATCATTCAGTGGATCAGGAGTTGAGTCTCATTCATGTTTATCATTACAAGTGTTTGTGCTCAGTGTTGGTTGAAGACTAGCTAAGTTTGACCTAGTCTTGGTCAGACAAGTTTTGTTTCATGATCAAGGCCAAGGTGTATGGGTTGTGATTGAGGCTCCAATCAGGGTTTTATGTAAAATCGAGTTCATCTGGTGAAGTCAAGTTGCAGGTTCATTAGGAGTCAAGACAGTTCGTATATCTCGGGTTGTTTGCAAGCCCTAATTATGTGGTTCAGGTTTTCGTCATTGGTCTGAGGGTTCGTCAATTGTCAAGGTGCATTACCATTACCCCTAACCGTTCCCGTAACCATCCACTTTGTTATTTATCCGTATTCAAAACCCATTTTCATGTACAAACCAATCTTATCCAATTCATTGCCCATTTCATTTTACTCTTTTATTTTTTTATTCATTCATATTTTCATTATCCATGAACCATTTTATTTTTCTATACATTTATTTTATCCATCTCCATTCACGAACCATTTTCTAAATCCATTTCATCAAATCCCATTTATTTCAGTTATCCATTTCAAAATTAATTACCCACATCCAATTCCATAAATATCCAATATCCATTCTCATAAAAATCCATTTTCAATATCCAAATCCATTTCAAATTTACAATTCAAAGGCCCATTACAAATAATGTTTACAAGCCCATTTATATTTCAATTACAAAAAAATCAACAAAAAGAAATGATACTATCACAAACACAAGACCCACATGAACATGGTACATCCATACTGCAGCACCAAGTACAAATCTTGCACATGAAAACAACTTCACCATCCTATGAAAAGTCATGCGCGACACACTGTACACAACCTACAACATGTCTGCAAAACCGGCCCCTAGCCACAACCGCAAAATCGTATTTCTGCAGCTCCCAACAATAATTCTGCAAACAAAACCCTGCTACAAACCTGCCCAAAACCGTACCGTGACAAAACAATTCTGCTTCAAACGCAACAAAATCATCTGCAATAAAACTCCACGCAGCGACAAACTTGAAGCCAAAAATCTGCATAACCCGCTTCTACAACAAAGCCATAACATTTCACAACCATCCAAATTCTGCACATAAAAGTGACTACATACAAACAACCTGTAACAAAACTGCATTTGAAAGCAATTGTACATCACAACCAGACAAACATTATGTACCTTTAAAATTAATAAACAAGTTTCCTTTTGGTTTTAAAAGGAGAAACCAACCACCATCATTCAAACATAATTCACACAGAGAACAAAAACCAGCAATACCAATAGCCATCTAGATGAACACAAAAATTCCAGCCACACCATAATACACTTTATAAGAAAAAAAATCACTTCAAAGTTTAGGATACATACCATCATCTACCATTAAGTGTCGCTACTGTCATCACTTGAAATTTGAAAAAGAGTGTACCGAGCTATTACCGCCGACTAAATGAGGTATTCCCTTTCCCTTCCATTTTCGGTCCGCACCATGATGTGGTTGTTGTTGAAAGCAGATGCTAATCCTATTTAGATGTTTGATAACGAAAACTGAGAGATGAAGAGAAATCGTGAGAGTGAGATGAACGACGAGTGAGAGTCAAAAATGAGCAGGAATCGAGAGATTAAGATGAACGAGATTGAGAAATCGTGAAAGGATTGCATTGAACTTGAGAGGAATCGAGTGATTAGAGCAGTAGACGTTGTTTTGATCGATTCCCTTTTTCCTGACTGCGCGTGTTTGGGTTTCGTGCAATTTTTCTTCTGTTTCTTGAGCGAATCGTGTAAACAGGTTTTATATCTGACCTTTCCCTTAAGATGAGGCCTGACCGGGTTTGGGCCAGGGTGGTCCGACCCAGGTCGTCTCATTAATACTTTTTTCACATTTTTTAGTCTAATATCTTGTTTTAATTAGTATTTTTTCTAAAATAAATCTCTTTTAGTTTAGTTAGTAATTTTAAAGTCTTCAGTTTAGTAACTTTAAATGTTTTTTTAAGAACATTTTAAGTTTTGTTTATTTTTTTTTATTTTTTTATTTTTTTAGAGATTTTTGATTTTTTTTATGATTAATAGTTTTAATTTTAATTATAGATTTTAATTTTAGGAATAGAGATTTTGATTAGTAACTTTTAATAATGAAAAAACGAACAAAAAATGATAAAAATCAAAATACAAAAATATTTAGTTCTTAGGATTAAGTTTGAGGCATGAGAGCTTTTGCAAGTGTTTGTTGGACTCCGTGTCCGACCTAGGCTTGACATGAACCATCATTTGAGATTTGTGATCTTAAATCGCAAAGTGGTTACCCTCGCTTTTAACCCCTTAGACTTGTATTGTAAATTCATTTGTTTAGCTTAGGACACACTTCACACACTTAGTTTTCTCTTGGGCTTTTCTTACAACGAAACACTTTATTTCTCGCATCTACTTCCCCTATACGTTTTCATGTATCCCTCCCCCATTTGATGTACTTTGTTATCTTGCTTTCCTTTGTTTCGTTTTCGCTAGTTAGCCATCTTAGGAATTAGGACCGAACCCAAAAAGCATTCTTGATCCACATATCAAGCCATACACAAACTTGTAAGTTGATTGCCTTGTGCATCGCCATCAACCTCATTCGCATCACTTCAAACTTTTTCTTAATAAGCAATAAAATCCTTGATCCAATGTCAAGTGGTATTTTTCTCAATAAAATTCAAAACACAATAAAATATGATTAGGATTGTGCACCACGGGCCTTAAGTGGTGGAGAAGGAATGAGAATGGAGCTCCTCCTACACTCACTCAGAGTATTTTGAACACAAGGCACTCGACTTGACCGTTCGAAATATTCACCTCTACCCATAATCTTTAGTGCAATCTTAATCAAGAACAGCTTTCTTTCAAAACCTTAAAAACCACATCAACTCATCAAATTTCTTTTTCGCCTTAGGGAATCATCTGAAAACCCTTTTTCATGGTATAAAATCAACCAACACCAACCCAACCGTAGGCCGAACTACGACTGCTCTGATTTCTCATACCTGTTGAGAATACGTAGGCATAGGATTGCGATGAGCCTAGCGAGCACTCTTATTTCTTTTCCACCTTTAGTCATCCGTTATTTCTTAGAAAGAGACATGTTACGCTCGTTCTACCGCAAACAGGTAACACAAAAGACTCCACGAGCGAGCCGCAATACACCTAACTACTAGAATGCGCACGTTAGCATCATCCACCCTAACTTTCCATTTTTTCACCCATAGTCACACGAACTACGAACGCTCTGATTCTTCACTTCTTTCAAGTGAAGATACGCAGGCACAAGGGCCCTAATCCTTGACGAACACTCTAATAAAAAATCAACCCTCTTTCCCTTTAGCAAGTAGACTTTTAGAATATAACACTCATTCGAGCTTAGACAACTTAGAAGGTTCCCATCATGTACGATGGATATGAGGGGGTGCTAATACCTTCCTCTCACATAACCGACTTCTGAACCCGAAAATGTGGTTGCGATGACCATGTTCTTTTCCTAAAGGTTTTATCGATATTTCCCTTTTCCTCTTTGGGATAAATAAAATTCGGTGGCAACTCTGTATCATTTTTTGTGTAGCGTTAGATATCATCCATATAAAGCAACAAAATAACAAGTAGGTTTCCATGTCGAAATCTAAAGTAAACACAGTGATCGAACTGACTCCTAGTGAAACCAATGTGTGTCATGAACTTTTCGAATCTCCTATTCCACTGTCGAGGAGATTGTTTCAGGCCATACAAATACCTATTCAGCTTGCACACATATTCTTCCTTATCCTTTTCTACATACCTTCAGGTTGCCACATCAGGATCGTTTCATCTAGATCACCATACAGGAAGAATGTATTCACATCCATTTGTTCAAGTTCCAAGTCGAACTTCGCCATCATGGCTAACAACATTCGAATGGATATATGCTTTAAAATAGGTGAGAACACATCATTGAAGTCGACACCTTCTTTCTGACTGAATCCTCTAGCAACCAACCTTGCCTTAAAGAGCTTCGACATCACTCCTTTGATTCCTTCCTTAACCTTGAAAATCTACTTACAACTGACTAACCTGGCTCTTGCAGGTTTCTCAATCAGCTCCTAAGTGGTATTATCATGAAGAGATTTCATCTCGTCATCCATGGATTTTCACTATTCAGTCTTATTTCGAATCCTCATAGCTTCCTTGTAGTCTCTAGGTTCTTCCTCAAGTACCTCACTTATAGAGATTAAGGCAAACACCATAAGATCTGCATAACCAAGCCTCTGAGGTGGCTTGATGACTCTTCTCGACCTATCTCTTATCAGTAGGTAGTTTCTTCAACATCTTGCTTTTCTTTTTCGACTTCATCTGGGTTATGCACTTCAGAATCACCATGCTTCACCTAATAGAAATCTCTACCTATTCCAACCCCTCTTTAGAGATTTCGGCAATTCGACCAGGATCACCAGTTTTCTTGAATGCCATCTCGACTTCATTGAAAACTACATCACAACTTGTGATACATCTTATGTGACCTAGTTCTAGACATCACAACCTATAACCTTTGACTCCCTCAGGATATCCAAGGAACATGCATCTTAGAGCTCTAGGTTCGACCTTGTCTTGCCTAATGTGAGCATAGGCCAAACAGCCAAATACTTTCAGTTTATCGAGATCTAATGGTTGACCCGACCAAACTTCTTCAGGTGTCTTCATTCCCAAGGCAATCGAGGGACATCTATTTATCAGATAAGCAGTTGTTGAAATAGCCTCCGCCTAAAACACCTTCTTCAATCCAGCACTAACCAACATGCATCTAACCCTTTCAAGGATTATTCAATTGAATCTCTCAGCTAAGCCATTTTGTTGAGGAGTACCTGCTACAGTCTAATGTTTTGCAATACCAAACTCGACACAGTAACTGTCAAAAGCTTCATTGTAGAACTCAAGGCCATTTTCGATTCTCAACCTCTTAATCTTTCTGCCAGTTTGAGTTTTGACCAGAACCTTCTAAATTTTGAAATCCTCAAAAGTTCCATCCTTAGTCTTCTAAATGAATACCCATAATTTTCTAGAATAGTGATCAACTATGGATAGAAAGTACCTTGCACCTGAATGTGAAGGATTCCTTGCAGACCCTCAAAGATCAGCATGAATGTAATAAAGGCATCCATGTGTTTTTTATTTACCTTTGTTAAACTTCACCCTACAGGATTTGCCAAATACACAAGGTTCACAAAACTCCAACTTCTCGACTTTGTCACCACTTAGCAGGTTCTGTTTCCCCAGTTCGACCAGACCTCTTTTGCTGACATGGCCCAGTCTCATGTGCCACAATGATGTCTTCGACATAGGTTTCGTGGATGAAAAATTTGTTGAACCACTTACAAGCTCAGCCTCAATGGTATATAAGCCTTATTTCTTCACGCCTCTCAATACTTCCTTCGACCCTTCGTAACTTTCAAGATACCTTGCTCTCAGTTGAAGACATGCCTTTTCTTGTCGAATTCACCAATAAAAATCAAATTCCTATTAAGGTCAGGTACATACCTAACACCATTCAATAGCCTTATTGACTCATCATGGAGCTTGAATTTCACAGATCCAATACATGTTATCTTGCAAGCTTTATTATTTCCCAACAACACTGATCCACCATATTGATCACATAATTCTTCAAACATATCTTGTTTGGAGTTATATCCAAGTATATCCTGAATCCATAATCCACTTTTTGCAAGAGTTACTACTCGACACCACAAGGACATCAAATGATTCATAATCATCTTGCACAATAGTTGCATTGCCATTGTTCTTACCTCCATGATTATTCAAGTGCTCAGAACACATCTTTCTTGTGTGACCTTCCTTCTTATAGTGATAACACTTAATACCATAAATATTACCACTATAAGACTTCTGCTGAATTTTACCTTTCTTCTTCTCAAACCTACCATCTCTCTTCGAAGAGTTTCCCTTCAGGGACAACCCAGTTTGTTGACGGCATCTTGTCCACACTCACCACACAGTTTGTTGTGACAAACGATACCAATTAATAAATTCTTGATTGAGAAACAGAGTTTCTTGGGTGAATAATGAAACGGTTAGAACAAAGAGAGGGAAGAAAAAGAATAAAGAAGAAAGAAGGAGAATAGGATTTTGGGCAACTGTTTTCTAATCACTTTCTCGTTTAGGATTTACAAATGATTACAAATGAATAACACAATTGCCTTCTCTCAACAACCTGAGAGATTTAGCCTATTTATAGACTAACTAACTAGCTTATATTACAAGCTAAATAAACAATTGGATCCTTAATCACAAGATTCAATTCAACATTAAGTTTTTGACAATACATATTAGAACTGACTTCGACTACAATATGTAACACTTAGACATCAGCATGCGAACCATCTTCGACTTCATGCTTGTCTCCTGTCAAAACCTGAAAGTTATCCCTATCGACAACTTCCTAGTCGACAGAACTAGAGTTCGATTCAATGATCTTACAATTATTTTATAAAAGAAAATTGCACATAATTTCTCATCACACAACCAGTCTCATCTAATTAGAATATATGTATGTCTTGGATAAAGTCGCAAGTGACAGAGGTTTGAAACAACGTAAAATACATATGCCATGATTACAAATACCCTATGTCAAGTGTCAAGTGATTATAAGTAGCATCACAACAATATTTAAATTCAACATAATTAGATGGTATATATATATATAGATCAATCCCTCATATTTCATAGACAAGAAAAAAGTATTTATCACAAAATATTATTGAATAACTATAAATATATTATTAGAGAGAACATATCTAAATGAATCACATGATTCACATAGATATAAAAGAAATTCATCTAAAGAGACTTAATCTAGAGCCTTAATCTAGAGAATCTAGGCTCTCATCTTAATGGAACTCATGATCAAGAAAGTTATAGCCATGGATGTCAGATTTTATTTAATTGGTTTCACCTCAATCAGATTTATCAATCTTCTGTAACATGTCATTCTATGTATTTGATGCGTCGTGTTTTTCTAATAGCTTCCGACTTTGATTTTTTCACAAAAATGTGTCACGCCTAGTATCATGCGCACCACGTTTGGTAACCTTTTTGCAATTTTTGATATTTTCTCTCCAATTTTGCGTGTTAGACTCATTCCATTTATTGTCACTATAATTTACACCATAAAAATATTGTAGAATTTATTTGATTAGAGTGACATTAACATGAATCGGTCTTTTCAACAATACTTTGAATCTTGTCATGTTTTTGTTATGTTTCACGTAATATTCGCCAAAAATACAATTAAAATACTAATAAAATGATAAAAAAACATAGTATGTCATAGAGTAATTAGTACCCCTTTAAGATAGAATCAACAGAATAGAGTTGTTGAGAGAATGAATATGATTACTGATAGAATCAAATTTATGTTCCAACTACTAAAAAAACAGATTATAATTGAAATCAAATATATCTCTATATCTCAATGATTACAATTTATTAATTGTATAAAATCATAACACCTATGGTGCATATGAGTCAAAATGAAGAGAGTTCATTTCGGATATAGTAGAGACCAGATGGACTACCATTGGGAAGCAATGCTAACCTAACAGGATGAGCAGCACCTTCTTTTGCAGTGAAGAAACCAGTATTAGCAGTTATATCAGTCTTCACATAACCAGGACAAACACAATTGATGCAAAAACTCGGATACTTCTTTGCAATAATTCTCGTATAACCATTCATTGAAGCTTTTGCAACAGTATAGGCAGCTAAATACCTAGGCCAACCTTTTCTTTCTAAAGACCCTTGTTCAAAATCCTTGAGAAACTCCTTTAACACTTCATCTATTCTCTCTTCGGTAAGGTTTTCAACATCACTGAAAACTCCTTTAGCCCATTCATTTGATACATGCTGATTTGACATCAATAAAATCAATATAAGTGACAAATGCTAATTTAATTAAACACTATATTGATGTAAAAGTTTGTTAAATTACCTCTATCTTGCCCAATGCTGATGACACATTGACTACTCTTGGTGAATCTGATAACTCGAGAAGCGGAAGAAGGTACTCAAATGTTGTTTTAGCTCCATGGTAATTTATTTGCAAACATTCTTTAGTTGACTCATATGTTTGTGTCATTGAGCTTCTCAATTCATCATCAGATAATGCCTTCTGCAAAGTAATAAGAACAACTCAATATTCATAATTATTATACAAGTTCTTCAAACAAAACAATTCAATATTCACGTAAAGATGTTGATAGATATTATACTAACCCCATTTGTGAGGAGTGTTGATCTGAATAAATTACTATCTTGAATTTCAACACCACCAATCCCAGCATTGTTAACCTACAAAAATAATTGTCTCTGTCTGTTACGGAAATTAGTATGAAGATCAGATACTTCTATGAGTAGGCGCGTCACAGTATCCAACACGGAACACGAGTTTATGTTCGACATTTCTATGACACTTATACAACATGTGTCAGAAAATTTTTACAAGTGTCTGGTGTCTGTGTCTGGTTAGCATGTCAATCAATGCATATGACTAAGATTAATTTATGTTTACCAAAATATCAAGTTTGCCAAATTGTGATTTGACAAAATGTGCAAGAGCAGCTACACTTGCAGCATCAGCAACATCTAGTTGATGAAAAACAACAAAATCAGATAAACCAGAAGCTTTGAGTGTTTCCAAAGCTTGAAGTCCTCTTTGTTCATCTCTTGCTGTAAGCACCACTTTGATACCAGCTTCAGCTAACTGCTTAACTATCTCAAATCCAATTCCTTTGTTTGATCCAGTCACAACCGCATACCTGAGGAATAGAAACACAAGGGTTGGAAAAATCTAGGAGATTCAAAAACATGTTTGAATATGTTAATGAAAGTATAGTAGAGAGGAGAGAAAGAAAGTTTGATAATATTTACCTTTCTGTTGATTCTCCCATCTTTGCTTGGAACTTACCAATCTTGGGATATTTAAACAAGAGAGTTGGTCCACATGATTTTAAGCGGTGTTCATTTTTCAAAAATGGCGTGACCATGATAATTTTATTTTATTTAGTGTTGAAAAAATTAGTGGTTTCGATACAACAACACAGCAGCCAGCAGATCATTTTTCTTTGGTTCACATCTAAGTCGGTTGAAAAATCCATAAAAGATCAAACACATTAAAAAAAATGTGAAAATACTTTAAAACAGAGTCTAGTAGGCACTGATGTGAAAATAAATTATAATAAAAAAGCGATTTAGAGGTAGAAATCACTTAACCTCCAAAATCACTTATTTAGATCAACAAACCTAGCCGAGAGTCTTTGCGCAGAGACGACGAGGACACGAGACGATTGTCCAAATCGAAAGTGTTTTTTAAGGCAAAATTTAAGGTGATATAAAAGAAGGGAACCATTGTTAAATACAGGTTACTAGGCACTCTCACGATTCTATTAGAACAAAATTTTAGTTCTGCATATAATCTCAAGTTTTAAGGATAACAATGCATATATTTTATACATAACAATTTGACACTCTAATTTTATCTTAAGTGTACAAATATATAATTCTCATTGGAATCAACTTCTAGCGCAACTGAACAAGATTCTGACAGATACTAGAGTTTCTAAAGAAGAAAATATTTGCTTCTCAAAAAAGTGTTTGTTTCTAAAGAAAGGATTCTAAAGATTTTGATCAGCGTTAAAATTCAAAGTACATGATAAGGATCAAAGCTCGAAGTCCAAAGCAAAACGTGAAGGCCAAGAATCCCTACAAACGGCCCTTTCCTAAAAAAGTCTAAAGAAAAGATTTTGCTCAGAATTGATCAGAAAGCTTTCTAAACTTTTACTACTTCTGCCCTTCAAGAATTCTATCGTTGAAAACAGCTAACCTAGCTCAAAGACATTCTTATCCCTCAATGTATATCTCTTGAGGCTATAAATAGAAGACTACGCTACATTGCAAAGGACAACGATTCAAGTCAAAACGTTAAAGTACATACTCTGTCAAAGAATCTCAAAACACAAAGAGTTGCTGCTCATATTTGTGTAGAAATACTGTTCCTAAATTTGTTTCAACCTGCTTATTAAGAAGCATTATTGTAAACATTCTTGTAACACTTTTTAAGTGATTTTCCTTGAGTGACTAAGTGTGTTAGTCAGTAGACTCGAGAGGGCTAAGTTGTTGTTGAACAACTTAGAGGTTGGTTGTACGTTTTTCTTGAGTGGCTAAGTGTGTTAGTCAGTAGACTCGAGAGGGCTAAGTTGTTGTTGAACAACTTAGATGTTGGTTGTAAGTTTTTCTTGAGTGGCTAAGTGTGTTAGTCAGTAGACTCGAGAGGGTTAAATTGTTGATGACTTAAAGGTGGTTGTAATCTTGTCAAAGATTAGTGGATTAAGTCCTTGTGATAAGGAAAAATCACTTTGGCGGGTGGACTGGATTAGTTTCGTTAACAGTGAACCAGGATAAACCAATTGTGTTCTTTCTTTTTGTGGTTCATACATTTGTTTGTGTGTGTGTTTCAAAGTCCATTGAAACATTTGTAAAACCCAATTCAACCCCTATTTCTTGTGTTTTTTCTCAACCTTCAATTGGCATCAGAGCATCGGCTCTTTTATTGATTTTCATATCTAACATTTAACCGTGTAGAGAGATCCAGCGTGAGAAAAACTCTATGGCCACTTCCAACACAAACGAAAGAGACAGTTACAACTCCAAGCCTCATGTATTTGATGGAGAAAAGTTTAACTACTAGAAAGATAGAATAGAAAGTTTCTTTTTAGGTTATGATGTAAATCTTTGGGATATTGTGACAAATGGTTACAAAACACCGTTTTCTGCTATTGGAATGCCCATTTTAAGAAGCAAGATGAGTGATGAGCAAAAGCAAGACTTTCAAAAATTATCACAGATCAAGAACCATTCTTCTAAATGCTATCTCATACAATGAGTATGAAAAAATTACTAACATAGAAACAACAAAGGGTATTTTTTATTCTTTAAAAATGACACATTAAGGCAATACTCAAGTCAAGGAAACCAAAGCTCTTGCCTTGGTCCAGAAATTTGAAGCCTTCAAGATGGAAGAAGATGAAACTATTGAATCCATGTTCTCAAGATTCCAAACCTTGGTAGCAGGACTCAAAGTTCTAAACAAAAGGTTATACTACTGCAGATCATGCTAAAAAAATTGTGAGAAGTCTTCTTAAAAAATGGAGATCAATGGTTACTGCACTGAAGTTGTCCAAGGATCTGAACAATATAAGTCTTGAAGAATTAGTTAGCTCTCTCAGAAGTCATAATATAGAGCTAGAAGAATATGAACCTCAGAAAAAGGTTAAATTTGTTGTCTTAAGATCAAGACCAGAAAGAAATAAGGTCGAAGATGAAAACTCCAATTTTGAAGATTCTGATGACGAGGACGAATTGTCTCTCTTATCCAGAAGAGTCGGACAACTTTGGAAAAACATACAAAACAACTTTCGAGGATTCAGAAACAGAGGAGATCATCCAGAATCATCTTCAAGATGAAAAACAAGTAATGAGATAACTTGTAATAAATGTAAGGAACCTGGACACTACAGACAAGATTGTCAAAAGTTCACAAAGGATGGCTTCAGAAAAGAAAGATTCAAGAAGAATATGTTTAAAGGGGAGAAGAAATGTCTTATAGCCACATGGGATAATTTTGATTCTGAAGTTTTGGAATCCGATTCTGAAAATGAGCGCGCCAACATAGCCTTCATGGCCACAACATCTGAAGAGGTTGCAATAGAAACTGAGTCTGACTCAGAAGAGGTATTTTCTAACCTTTCACGTGTTGACCTAGAATTATGTCTTTCTGAATCTCTGAAAAGATATCAGAAACTTCAACAAAAATTCAAGAATCTGAAAAAGGCTCTTGAATATAAAGTTGAAGAAAATGCCAAGCTTGAGAAAGAGGTTTTAAAACAAAAAGATGAAAGCCTTGTCTTAGATAGAGAAAATGTTTTTCTTAACAAAAAATGTTTAAAACTCGAAGAAACTCTTTCTAAAGCTACTTCTTCTTCTTCTTTTGAAACCATCTTATCTAAGTATGATAAGACTTTTCAAAAATTCTTAAATAGTAGTATAGATAGAAGTAGAATGGCCTCTATGATCTATGGTATTTTCCACAATGGAAAAAGAGGAATAGGTTATGATTCTGACAATGATGATCAAAAACCTTCTCAAAAAAACAAACTTGTATCACCTTTTTCTTACCATTATACACCAGCGCAGAAATGAAAATTTAATGCTGCAAGAAAACCTAGATTTATCAGAAACTCTAGGAACACTAATTTAAAAGGACCCAAAATTTTATGGGTATCAAAGGATAAAATAGTATATGTTGCAGATATCTTATGCAGCAGAGTTAAAACACTAGTCATGGTACCTGGACTCTGGATGCTTGCGACACATGACGGGAAGAAGGCATATGTTCCAAAGCCTGAAACTTAAAAATGTTGGATACGTAGGGTTCAGAGGAGACCAGAAAGGAAGAATCAAAGATTCTGGAACAGTGGGTAATGGATCCCTTCCTTCTATATCTAATGTACTCTATGTTGAGGGATTAATGCATAATCTGTTATTCATAAGTCAGTTAAGTGATAACGGTTATGACATTATTTTCAATCAAAAAACGTGCAAGGTTGTTAGTCAGAAAGATGACATTGTTCTCTTCACTGGAAAGAGGAAAAATAACATTTATAAGATTAAGCTTTCTGACCTTAAAAACCAAGATGTTAGGTGCTTAATGTCTGTTAATGAAGAGCAATGGGTGTGGCATTGACACTTGGGTCATATTAGCATGAGGATAATTTCTCAGCTAAACAAACTTGAGTTAGTCAGAGGCCTACTTAAGCTGAAGTTTACTTTAGATGCACTCTGTAAAGCATGTCAAAAAGGGAAAGTTTTCGAAAACATCTTTTAAATCAAAAAATGTTGTTTCCACCTCCAGACCTTTGGAGCTTCTACACATTGACTTGTTTGGCCCCGTCAAAACAGCGTCAGTCAGTGGCAAGAAGTATGGACTTGTCATCATTGATGATTATAGTTGCTGGACATGGGTGAAATTTCTTAGACACAAGAATGAGTCGCATTCTGTGTTTACAAGTTTTTGTTCTCAAGTGCAAAATGAATTTAATTATAAGATTGTTAGAGTTAGAAGTGATCATGGTGGCAAATTTGAGAATCAACTGTTTGAGGAACTATTTGATTCTAATGGTATATCTCATGATTTCTCCTATCCTAGAACTCCACAATAAAATGGAGTTGTAGGAAGGAAAAATAGAACGTTGTAAGAAATGGTCAGAACTATGATGAACGAAACTAATGTGGCTAAGCACTTCTAGGCAGAAGCTGTGAACACAACATGTTATATCCAAAATAGGATCTCTATTAGACTCATTCTAGATAAGACTCCTTATGAACTGTGTAAAGAAAGAAAACTCAACATTTCTTACTTTCGTCCTTTTAGATGTTCGTGTTTTATTTTGAATACTAAAGAGAATCTAAATAAGTTTAATTCTAAGGCACAAAAGTGTATCATGTTAGGATACTCATAACGCTCTAGGGGCTATAGAGTATACAATACAGAAACACATATTGTTGAGGAATTAATCCATGTTAGATTTAACGGTAAGCTTGACTTAGATATGTCAAAGTTAGTTAAGAATTTTGCAGATCTAGAAGTTACCTTCACAGGTTCTGGAGATAGGACAAAAGACTCATAAATCATAGACCGAAAACATATTGATACATCAGAAGAAACTGAATGTCCTTCCGTGCAGAAAGGACAAAGGATTAGACAAACTGTTTCTGAAGATTTAATTCTAGGAGACAAAGTTGAACCTGTCAGAACAAGATCTACATTTAAACATTCGGAAGAAGTACTCTTAGGATTGGTATCTCTGATAGAACTAACATCTTGTGAAGAAGCACTTTAGAACAATGAATAGATTCTAGTAATGCAAGAAGAGCTAGATCAGTTCTCCAAGAATGATGTTTGGGATCTAGTGCCTAAGCTCAAGGGAACTCGTGTTATTGGAACCAAATGGGTATTCAGGAATAAATTAAATGAAAAAGGAGAAGTTGTTAGAAATAAAGCACGACTGGTCACACAAGGTTACAGTCAACAAGAAGGAATTGACTATAATAAAACCTTTGATCCAGTCGCCAGGTTAAAATCTATATGCCTTCTCATCTATTTTGTTGTTAATAATAATATTATGTTATATCAAATGGATGTTAAAATTCCGTTTCTAAATGGTTACATTTCTGAAGAAGTATATGTTCACCAACCTCCAGATTTTGAAAACTCTAAGTTTCCAGAACATATTTTTAAACTTAAAAAGTCATTGTATGGTCTTAAACAAGCTCCCAGAGCTTGTTATGAAAAATTAAGTTCTTTTCTTTTAGAAAATGACTTTACCAGAGGAAAAGTGGATACTACTCTCTTTTTTGTAAGAACTTTGGAAACGACCTCATTATATGCCAAATTTATGTAGATGATATCATTTTTGGTTCTGCTAATACTTCTGTATGTCAAGATTTCTATAAGCTAATGCAGGAAGAATTCAAAATGAGCCTAATGCAAGAGTTAAAGTACTTACTGGGAATTCAAATTAATTAAACTCCATAAGTCATGTTTATACACCAAGGAAAATATACTAAGGAACTTCTAAAGAAGTTTGATATAACAAAAAGCAAACCAACTATAACTCTCATGCATCCTACTTGCATTCTAGAGAAAGACGAAGTAAGTAAAAAGGTTTGTCAGAAGCTCTATCGTGGCATGATAGACTATCTTCTCTATCCGACTGCCTCACAACCAAATATTTTATTCAGTGTATGTCTCTGTGCTCGTTTTCAATCAGATCCAAGGGAAAGACACTTAGATGTTGTTAAGAGAATCCTAAGGTATCTAAGGGAAACTTCTAACCTTGGCTTGATGTATGAGAAAACATCATAATACACTCTATCAAGTTTCTATGATGTAGATTATATTGGAGACAGAATAGAATGTAAGAGTACTTCTGAGAACTGTCAGTTTCTGGATAGCAATCTTGTCTCATGGGGAAGCAAAAGACAATCTACAATTGCTTTATCTACTGCAGAAGTAGAATATATCTCAGCATCATTTTGTTGCACTCAGATGCTCTGGATGAAAAATCAACTCGAAGACTTTTGGATATATGAGAGTAACATTCCTATCTATTGTGACAACACTGCAGCTATTTGTATAAGTAAGGATCCTATTTTGCATTCTAGGGCTAAACACGTAGAAATCAAACATCATTTTATTAGAGACTATGTTTAGAAAGGGACTATTTCTTTACAATTCATTGATACAAATCATCAATGGGCTGATATTTTTACAAAACCCCTAGCTGAAGATAGATTCTTATTCATTCTGAAACATTTGAAAATGGAGTTTTGTTCAGAATGAACCTTCTATTATTTAGCACTTTCTCTAAAATTGTGATTCTGATCTGATGAATTTTAATGTGTTTCTGATCTCTTGAAACTTCTACCAGTTAGAAACTATATTAATCAGAAACATCTCATGTCAGTTTTTTTTGTTTTCTTACCCTTGAGAACATCAAACAGTGAAAATTCAAACTGACGGCTATAATTCACTCTTACACGTGTAAATCATAATCTGATGATTGTGTGACACCTTGAGCATTGGGATGTCTTGAGAGTAAATTGAAATCATTATTACTTTTGCCCCTTCTCGGTCGTTTTCAAGAAACAGTAATCAATTATTTTCTTTATTACTCACTATTCTCTTCATCACACACTATTCACTTCACTTCATACACTATAAACCTAAATTTCAAATCCATATGTCCTTTCTGAGAAACTTCTTCATTCATGGATGCTCAATAACAAGATCTTTATAACTTCTCTAAACAAATGGAACAACAACCAGGCTCTTCTCAATAATTTTGTTGTCACTGCTAAATGTGATAGTCAAAATGTAATACACTTGTTGAAGAATTAAGTGTATCATGAGTGAACCAAACACGTTGATGTGAGGCTGCATTTCGTCAGAGGGGTAATTGAGCGTGGAGAAGTCTAAGTGCTGAAGGTTTTGACAGATCATAATGATGCTGATATGATCACCAAGTAGTTGTCCAGTTGCAAGTTTTTCCATTGTATGCAGTTGATAAAGCTGCATGAAGAAAGCTAGTTTGTTTCTTGAGGTTATAGAGTTTGTTCCAATGTGGAGATTTGTGAGATATTGGATTGAACTCTAGTATTGTCGACAGAGGTTTAGCATGTCGTCGAAGTCTGCTCACATGCTATAGTCGAAATGTGTTTTAGTATGTAGTTGTCGAATTAGGTCTTGTGTTAAGAATCCAATTGTTTATGTTAACTTGTACCCTAAATTAACTTGTAATGGGTAATTGTTGAAAAAACCCATTAGTTTAGTATGTTAGGTTTTATTATAAATAGCATAATAGTCTCTCATCTTAAGTGTGGCAAATCCTAATTAGGGGTGAGAGGGTTATAATCAATCCTTGTTGTTCTTCTTGTTTTTCTGTTAACTCTAACCTTTGTGCGTTTCTTAATCATAAAAAAACTGTTTATACTTTGTTTCAAAATCGTTTTTCACAACACAAATGTTGACTTTTTTTATGAGAAACGATGGTTCTTTATTATATGACATTTAAATAGCTTCATCATTTAGACTCTCATCATCTAACTCCATTGTCTCAGCTTGAAATGCATTGTCTTTGACAGCTCTGCTATTTGTCTTTAAGGCAATGGACTTGACCTTCTTTAAAGGTTCATGTATGTCTAGCTCAACCTCATGACTCTTGAAAGAGATTATGTGTTTATCTAGACCGAAGTGGGTTAAATATTTCTCTTTCTGAATAGCAGTAAATTTGGATCTCCATTTAAAACGCTGACTTTTGAGAATCATTTTCACATGATTTACGGTAGTATAACTCTTGTTTAACAGTTGAAGTCTTAAAACTGTAGTTTAGAACATTGAAAACATGATTTCAATATCTTCATCATCCTTTATCGTAAAATTGACATGCTATTATTTCTGTTGATTATCTAAACAAGTTATATGATTCAAAATGCCACACTATTCATGGATGCAACAATTGGAAATTTTAACACTATTCTAAAAGTACTAGAAATACCTCTAAAAGTGCTATTCATCAATAAAATCAATATAAATGACAATGCTAATTTAATTAAGGGGAGAAGAACATAAAAGAGAAGTTAGATTGCCTTTCTGTTGGTTCTCCCATCTTTGATTGGAACTTGCAACAATGTTGTACTTAGCAGATTTGATGTACTTGATGGTGATGAATTTAGTAAGTCACATGCTCTATTTACTATACCTTTTTTAGAATTCTTTTTCCTCTTTTAATTTAATATTAAATCTTTTACAGGTTTCTAAATACATCTATCTTTTTTTATTAAAAAGAAAACTCAAATTAAAGGATGATTTAAGAATAATTAAATATAACACATGTACATTGAATATATTATTAGTTTCTTAATATAAGTGTATTATAGACAGAGAGAGACGAAATTAATAAATGGAATTCTCTAGAATCCATCATTTATTCTACTTTTAAAATAAAAGGATCTAGACAATATAAATATATGTTAAAAAATGTTGAAAAAAGTTGTATTGAAATGAGTGTTAAAGATAGCACTCCTCCTACTTTGGTTGAATAGGAACGTTGAATTAAACTAAACTCTTGTTTTGGAAAATTGAATTAAACTGTCTGTTCAATATATCCTAAATATTTTTTCTCAAATGTTATTATAAAATCTTTTCTCTAAGGTGTGAAAAAGATGAAAATAGAGAAAGAGAAACAAGAGATAGGGAATAATAAATTCTCACAAATTTTTGTTACAATTCTATTAATAATTATACTGAACATAGTTACATTAGTACAATTGTGTATAAGGCGTTTCTATTACATTTTTTAAGAGTGTTTGAATGAAGTAATTAAAAATTTTTAAAAAATTTAAAATTTTAAGCAATTTAAATTATTCAATTGAAATCCATTAATTTTCAAATTCTTTTGTTTAGATGGAATAATAAAATGATTCATTGTTTAATTTTTGGGGTCATTTTCATAAAATTTAAAACTTTTGAACCAAATTTAAAATAGGAAAAATAGAGACCAATTTACAAATTTTGAAATTTTAAAGAGACTAATTTAAAATTTTAAAAAAAATTTAAAAATCTTAAGAGTGAATTAGAAATTTATATAAAATATGAGGACCATCTTACAAATTTTAAAAAATTAGTAATAAATAATTTAACATTTGTATTATATAGAGTGAAAGAGAAATTTTAAATTCTTTACTTTCTGGTGTCATTTGAAATTTCTTAAATTTAACTTGAATAAAATTCTTAATAAATTTACGTTATTTTAATAATTCTTTATATTTTGTATCCAAACAATGGATTTTGTTCAAGTCATTTTAAATTCCTTCAAAAATTATTTTTCCTCGTTAAAATACTTCATCCAAAAACACTCTAAAGGATAAGCACACTACTACTTATATACACAAACAATAATGTCACGTAGGCAACATACTAAAATATTGAATTACTCTTCAACGTCATCCATGTTGAAGAAATTTCTAAAATATTAAATTGATAATTAATAATTGTTAAATTAACAAAATAAATGGCCAAAAGTTGCAACTGTATACAATGGTTTGCGAATGGTCATGTTGGAATCAAATGAAATATTGTTTCTTCTTACCAATTGGTACAAGTTTTTCTATAAATAGAGATACTGGTTAGACGTAAAAAAAACACAAAAATTACTTGTTTCAAATGTCAAAAATTATATCTAAGTCATTCTTTTATTTTTTTGTGCACGAGAATAAATAATGGAACTTTATTCTGTAAAATATTATTGATCGATATACTTAATGTGAATGTGCGATTCATGTTAAGGTTTTCAAAGTATCCTAAAAGGGATTCGCCGGTTAACCCTTTTGCATCCAATTTGCATAAATTGGCGGGGACGAATCGAACCTAAAACTTAGTATAAACACACGCTTTGGAATTATTTTGTGCAACTTTCATCGTACCGTCTTCATCATCTTCCTCTTGTTCATGTTTTGCAGCAGACGTCAACACAAGATCTAACAATCTTTAGGTTCGATATTCGATTTTGATCCATACTTTATTTATAATTAATATTAAAGTATGCAATTTTAAAGAAGATGGTAACAACTTTCAATGTCGATGAAAGATACACAATTAATTCATATAATTTTTAAAATTTTAGATTTTTTATTTATGGATCTTTTTGTTTGTGGTTAATTTGTGACTATAACGTAGAAATGAACATTCGTGCTTTCTTATTCATCAATATGGTGAAAGGTACATAATCATATTAAATAAATATGTCGTTTATATGATGTTTTAAATTCATGTAAAATCTGTTGAAAATAATATTTATTTATATTAAGTTTAACATATGGAATAAATTTATATATGCATGATTTATAAATTATTAAAGTATGTGAATTTGAATAATTAAGAATATATTTGGTTTATGGAGTATACTTGAATATAAAATAAATGTTAAATATTATTTTTGATGCAAGTAATTTGTTTTAATTAATAATGCATAAATTTTAGATAACATAATTTAGTGGAAAAAATCATGAATTTGAATCTATGGTGCATGTATTGGTAGCACAAAATGTTAAAATATCAAGGACATCCTTAAATGGTATTTTATTTGTGCAAAAATTTATTAAATTTAAATTGATTTATCTCATATTATATGTGTATCATAATATGAAAGTATCATTTCTTGTCCATCTTGATATTAAAAGCAATTTTGGTATATTTTAGATTATTATAATTTGACAAAATATTTATCGAGAAAAGTTATAGAAAATATTAATGATGTGAATTCATTGTTTATTTTGTATTGTGATTTTTATTTGGATGTACCATAGAACATTGTTAAATATGAAACATGAATATATCATATAAAATTTGTTATGCATATTAGTTATGCAAGAAAATTGTTTATGGTATTGTATTTATATGGAGTTTATGAATTACGTGTTTGAACTCACTTCATGAAATAAAAGTTAGTCATGGCAAATTGTTTGATCGTAGTTGTCGATTGCTACAAATGTTTAATGAATTAAATATATTTCGGATATATTTAAGTGGAAGTAAAACTTCAAAATTAAAAAGGTTAGCAAATAAAGAATGACATAAGATTTATGTATATGACAAAATGAATGACAAAAGTGTCATGATTATAGTTTATCAAAACTATCAAGAATATAGAACATATGTTGTATATGAAAATTGTACTAATATGACAAAGTGTTATGATTTGATGATAGATGACAAATACTATCAAGAGTACATAATATAATCATATGCATGATTAGTTGAAAAATGAATATTCAGAATTTATTAAAGTTTAGAAAAATCTTGCAATTCTTTGACGAAAGGATTGACAAAGATATGATGCCTTTGGATATAATTGAATACAATAAAGACATTATTAGGGATGTGGAACAAGCTCATATCTAATTAATCATCAATAGTGGAAACTCAACTCACACTTGATTAATGTTAAGTCTTGAATTCAATGATGAAAGTACATTATTAGAATGATTGAAGTACTTAATGATAAATGCATCCCAAGGGGTAAAAGTACTTGGACCATAAGGATAAGTGTGGTAGGATGAGGTTCTCCTCTTAATAGACAGATAACATATGTTTGCTGAAATGCATAATTATGGGTGAATGTCTGATATAGCCTACCTATATGAGAATGAAGAGGTGCCGCTTCATAGAGTTCAAGGGCTTGACTCTTAAATTCACATGAAAAGGGTATGAGACACAAGGCCTTATTAAACGTGTCATATTAATAATTTCATCAATGGTACCGAGATTTCATGTGTGAGTTATGCACGCTTGTTCTAATGAATAATTGGTTCAAAGTTTGTCGATCAATCTATTCGGGAATGAGTGAAAACTTAGCTTACTAAGTAATGGTTCAAATCGTAAGATATCTTTATCTGAAACCATGAAATTTTCTAAATAATGGATTTAGATATATTTTGAAAATAGTGGGGAATTGTTGGAGAAATTTCTAAAATATTAAATTGATAAATAATAATGGTTAAATTAACAAAATAAATAGCCAAAAATTGCAACTATTTAGAATAGAACCAGAGACCCTATAAATGATTGGGTGCATGGTCAAAAGGTGCAACGAGTAGATTAACACAACTTTCCATAAAAAAGTTTGTTGTTATTGATATACAATAGTTCGCGAATGGTCATGTTGGAATCAAATGAAACATTGTTTCTTCTCACCAATTGGTACAATTTTTTTATAAATAGAGATGCTTGTTAGGCATAAAAAAACACAAAAATTACTTGTTTCAAATGTCAAAAATTATATCTAAGTCATTCTTTTATTTCTCTTGTGCACGAGAATAAATAATGGAACTTTATTCTGTAAAATATTGTTGATCGATATGCTTAATGTGAATGTGAGATTCATGTTAAGTTTTCCAAAGTATCCTGAAGTGGATTCGCCGGTTAACCCTTTCGTATTCAATTTGCATAATTTGGTGGGGGCGAATCGAACCTAAAGCTTAGTGTAAACACACGCTTTGGAATTATTTTGTGCAACTTTCATCGTACCGTCTTCATCATCTTTCTCTTGTTCATGTTTTGCAGCAGACCCCCAACACAAGATCTAATAATCCCTTAATTCAGGATTAAACTAATCAAAACTAACAAAACCAATTTCATCCCTTAAGTGGAGAAATTGATCAGTCTTGATCACCTTCGTCAAAACATTTGAGAGTTGCTTCTGGGTGCTACAGTGCACAACTTCTAGCACTTCATTTTGGACTTGACTTCTCAGTAAATGATACTTCGTCTCAATATGCTTGCTTCTCCCATGCAAAATTAAATTCTCAGTAAGATTGATTGCAAACTTGTTATCAATCATCAGCTTCAGAGGCTTGTTTACCTTGATCTTCAGATCCTGCCGTAAATTCAAAAGCCAAACAATTTGACATTCAGCCACAGCACCTGCAATGTATTCAGCTTCACAATTTGACAAAGTAACAATTGGTTGCTTCTTGAAACACCAAGAAATAGGACCACCTGGATACTTAAACAAATATTCATAAGTATTTCTTTTGTCAACTCTGTCTCCACATCAATCGAGCCTAAATAATACATCAGCCCTGAATTATCCTTTTCTCTAGAAGAGAACAAAACTTCATACTTCATAGTCCCCTTAATATACCTCAGAATCCTGACAACAGTTTGGTAATGAGACCATTTCGGTTTACTCATGAACCTGCTAACCATTCCAACTGCATAGAAAATTCCATGTCTGGAATTACACAAATACCTCAGAGAACCAACCAGGTGCTTAATAGTTGTAACATCAATAACATCACCCTCGAGATCAGAATCCAACTTGTGATTCGTTTTAGCAGGTGTGACAACAATCTTACAATTCAGTTGCTCGAATCTCTTTAGAAGCTCAAGTTCATAATCCATCTGATGCAAAATGATACCCTTCTCATAGTACAGAAACTCCATCCCTAGAAAATATGTCATATTTCCTATATCAGTTATCTAAAACTCATTCATCAAGACCTTCTTGAACTTAGCTATCTCATGTTCATAACTTCCTGTTAACAATATGTCATCAACATATAGACACACCATAATCATATTGCCTTCAGAAGTATGCTGAACATAAAAGACATACTCCATCTCACACTTTCTGAATCCTTGACGCTTGAAAAATGAATCAATTTTCAGATTCCAAGCTCTAGATGCTTGTTTCAGTCCATACAGCGTTTTATGTAACTTGTACATCATCCTTTCCTGATTCTTTTTCTCAAATTCAAGAGGTTGTGACACGTATACCTCTTCTCGCAATGGACCGTCCAGAAATGTAAATTTCACATCTAAATGCATCATAGGCCAATTCCTGTTAGCAGTTATCGCAATCACCAGTCTTATTGTCTCATGTCTCGCTACAGGCGCAAACACTTCAAAGTAATATAACACAGATTTCTGTAGAAAGCGTCTTGCTAGTAACCTTGATTTGTGTTTGCCAATTGATCCATCTTGCTTTAGTTTCACCTTGAAAACCCATCTGACACGGGTGGCTTTCTTGTCCTTTGGAAGCTCAGTCAACTTCCAAGTCTTGTTACTTTCGATAGCATTAAGTTCTTATTTTAGGGCCTTTAACTACACTTTCTTCTTGAGCGCTTCTTCAACACTGACTGTTTCAAAGTCTACTAACATGATACACTGAATCACTTCCCCTTCAAAGTCTACTTTGGTATCTTGTAACATGTCAAACTCTGGAAATCTCCTTGGTATGTTTATGATTCTTTGTAGCCTCTGAACTTGCTCAGAATCGTATTCGGATTCTGGAACAATATCAGATGTTGGAACCCTAGAAGTAGAACTTTTAAGGCATGAACACCTTCAGAGTCAGGAATATTTTCAGAGTCTGGATCTCCACAAGAGTCTGAATCATCGTCGGAATCTGGATCAGAATCAGATCCACCTTCAGAATCTCCTCCAAAATCATAGTTATTATCAGACTCTGACTCATCTTCGGACTCACCTTCAGAATTATCTTCTGATTCTTACTCATCTTCAAAACCTTCAAATTCTGAAGTATCTTCAGAAGTAAACTTAGGTGTTAACACTGCACCAAAGTTGGAATGAGATTCACTCCAATCCCATACTTCTAATTCTTTCACAATGATGTCTCTGTTGAACTCAATCTTGTTAGTGACAGGATAATAGAACTTATAAGCACTTGTATTGGGATACCCTACAAGAAACATGACTCGGCTTCTGTCATCCAACTTCCTTCTCTTAGCATCTAGAACATGTTTACAAAACCAAACACCTTCAAATGGCTCACACTTTGCTTATCTCCAGTCCACTTCTCTAAAGGAACAATTTCCTTCAGCTTCTTAATTGGACACCTGTTGAGCACATATGTTGCAGTTGCAACAACTTCTCCCCACAATGAGTGAAGAAGCTTCTTTTTCTTCAGCATGTTTCTCGTCATATCAAGTAAATTTTGGTTTCTTCTTTCAGCAAGAACATTGTGTTGAGGAGTGCATGAAGCAGTCATCTCATGCTCGATTCCATTCTCCTCACAAAACTTTCTGAACTCGGTAGAGTTATACTCACCTCCACCATTAGCTCTGAGAATCTTTAGAGTCTAGCCACTCTGATTCTCAGCCTTGATTTTGAATTTCTTAAATTCAGCAAACACCTCATATTTGAACTTTATAAGAGATACCTATGTCATCCTTGTGAACTCATCCACAAACGACACAACGTATTTATTCCTTCCAAGTGAAGGTACTGGAAATGGTTCGCACACATCAAAATGCACCACACTGAAAGCATGCTTTGCTCTTGGAGGCATTTCATATGCAAATGGTAGTCTTGGTTGCTTCCCTTTCATGCACACATTGCATGACTTCTCTGACTTCTTAATTGCAGGAATTTCATGTACCAAATTCTCCGAATTCAGATGCCTTATGCTTTTGAAGTTAAAATAACCAAATCTTTTGCGCCACAACTCACTTTCGTTTACAACACTTGTTGCACTAAGGTATTCAGAGTCTCTAGTTTTAACATTCACCTTGAATTTTCTATTCCTCCCATGTTTTAACTTCATAATCATCTTCTGATTACAGACATACAGCTTCAAAAGATTGTCCTTCATGGTAACTGAAAATCCTTTATCAATTAATTGGCCTACACTCATCAGATTGTTTTTCATGTCAGGCACATACCACACATTCTGAATCAATGTTGTTTTACCATTATTCAGAACTACTCATACATTTTCCATACCTTCAGCATTAAGGTATTTATCATCAACACGTCTGATCTTTGTCCTCTTTCTAGAATCAAAATCAACCATCCATTTCTTATTTTCAGTAAGATGATTTGAGCAGTCAGTGTCTATATACCACCAGTTTGTAAAATACACATCATCAAATTTAGAAGCCATCAATACCACAGTTCATCATCAAAATCTCTTCTGGCTACTTTGCTTCTTCTAAATTTATTTTCTTGTTTAACTAACAATTAGCAAAAAAGTGGTCAAACTTCTTACAATGGTAGCATTGAACCTTTTTTCTTTTCATACTTCTCCTTCCCCTTTTGAGCACTCTTCTGCCTTTCAAAAGTTAAGGTTTCTGACTTCTGAACACAATTAAATCTCTTCCTGGCTTCTGAACACGACTGCTTCTGATATTTCTTACTAGAATCTGCTTTCAGAGCCTGCTGCTTTACCTCTCTTTCGGAGTTTCTCTCAGCCAGACACAACTCTTGTGTCTCTAAACTGCTTTGCAGCTCTTCAATTCTCATGGTGCTCAGATCTTTAGAGTGTTCAATTGCTACCACAATGTAATCAAACTGAGGAGTAAGAGATCTAAGTACCTTCTCGATGATCTTTTCTTCACTGAGAGTTTCTCCATACGATTTCATCTTATTTGTGATCAGAATCACTCTAGAGATGTAGTTAGGTACCTTCTCATTGTTCTTCATGCTGACATTCTCATACTACTTACGTAGAGATTGAAGCTTCACCTTCTTCACTAATGCATCACCTTTGTAGCACCGTACTAGTGTGTCCTACGCAAGCTTCGTCATCGTCGAATTAATAATTCTCTCAAACATGTTCGCATTTAGTGTTTAGATTTGTATTATTGTTTAATTGACTAATGTTTGAATTTGTATTATTGTTTGAATCTATATATGACATCCTTTAATTACATTAGTATAATAAGCATGGCGTTAATATATATATTTAGTGTAAATGGCCTAAAAATATCAATTTTGGGCACTTGCTGCCAAGGCAAAAACTCTCAAATGGTTTCAAAGAATGTTCTGGAGATGCATCTATGGATTCACCTCTAAAAAATTACGGATATGCATCTTCAGACCAATATTTGACAAATGTAAAGTGATGGTTCACTTGTGAAATACAAAGTGCTTTCAAGGGTTTATCCGAAGGTGCATTTCCATAATTTTTTCGGAGTAATTCTGTATATGCATCTCCAGACATTTTTTAACAAATATGAAATGGATGACTCACTTATAAAATAATATATGCATTTTAAATGCATCCAAAAATACATCTCCAAAATATAAAAAGGACAAAATTGAATTTTCAGTATATTCACCTCCACTCCATGAGGTGGATAAAATAAGGTTTCAATTATTCTATAAAAGTTGGGTTAATCTATAAAAATTGAATTAACCTCGTATATATGATCATTCAATTTCATCTTCAGTCATTTATTACACCCCTCATTTTGATATTAGAGGGGTTTTGCAAATACTCCATTCATTTTTTTTATAAGTAAATTAATAAATAATATATTTAAATTAAATAGAGATTAAATATATAATTATTTAATAAATTTAAAAATCATAAATTATTTATAAAAGAGAAGGAACGAAATATACTTCTTCTCAAAAGAGCGCAAAAAAATGTGAAGATTACATCATCAACTCCAATAATAAACCCTTTATGTTTATAAACATGTCTGAATAAAAATTAAAAAGAAAAATCATAAATAATCAGTTAAGTAAAATTATATAAAAATAAAAATGAAAAACTAATATAGGCAAAGGTCTTGTGATATCTGTTTTTTCTTTCCAAAGTCAATGATGTCTTTAAGCAGCATATATCCTAATACTAGAAAATTAATATGAACATGAGTGTAATTATTGTCATTTAATGTTAATATTTTATTCTTATGATATTAGTCATAAAAATATTATTAGGAATGTGACTAGGTATCTTTTGAATGAAATGACTCAATAAATCTAAAAAGTA
Source organism: Lathyrus sativus (assembly GCA_963859935.3). Lineage (NCBI taxonomy): Eukaryota > Viridiplantae > Streptophyta > Magnoliopsida > Fabales > Fabaceae > Lathyrus > Lathyrus sativus. The sequence goes on from OZ012738.1 coordinate 51,646,498, forward strand.
ATTTGTCTTTTATAAAAATAAATTTTTTATATATTTTATATATTTTTTAGCTACACAAAATTATTTAAATGTTTTTATTTTTCGAAGATGTATCTTCGAACGTACTAAAAGGTCCCTTAATGTTAAAATATTTTAGAGATGCATCTCCGAAATATTTTGGAGGTTAAAACGCGTCACACCCTTCTCTTTCCTCATTTCTTATTTTACTCAAACTAATCTTCAAACTCTCTCAAATTTTTCTCAGCATCAACTCAAAACTCAATTATCAAGGCTTAACTGAACTTCAATCATCATCTCTAACATCGGAAACATCAATTTCTTGTAAATTTTTTGAATTTTCGATAAAATTTTGAGATTTTATGTAAATGAGTAGAAATAAATTATTAGAGTTAAAAAAATTGGTATAAATAACATTTAAGATAGTTTAAACATAATGTATTAGACATTTGTTGGCTGAAAATGATTATCAAAACAAGTTTTTTTTTTAGATTGCATGTGGTACATTGACGCAACTTCTGAGTTGCAGGAAATTCATGAGATGCATCTCTAGAATTTTTCAACGTTTTAGTTTTTCAAATTCATGAGATGCATCTCCAAAATTTTCTGCGATTTTTTTTTATTTTCTTACTTGTGTGTTATTTGTCTGCACTAATGATTTGCTTTACTTTAACTTATAGGCATAATGGTTTATAGACATACTAGACTGAGATTCGGGAGGGTTATTTAGCACGCATTAGTGCGGCGGGAGAAGAGTCAACATGTTCCAGAAGCTCTCGGTCTCTCTGATCAGGCAGAGTCATCTACTTCTGGAGTTCGTGCTTCTCCTCATGCCACTCCATCTTCTTCTTCCCGTAGGAGAGAGAGTTCACCATCTGACGCATCATTCCATTCATCCTCCCGCAGGCGTCGGGTTTCACTAGTGCCATCTCCTACTATAGATGTTCTTGATCCAATCCCACCTCCTACTGTTGATGCTGCAGATTCAGTGCCACCTTTAGAGGGTGAGGTTGCTGGGGATGCTGGACCAGAGGCATTTGGAGAAGGCCTAGTTGATTTATTATTATTGCCTTTGTATTCAGACCATAATGCCAGACATATCTGGGACAGAAATGTAGCATTAGTTGGATTCATTATTTTGTTTATGTTAATTTTAATTGAAAAAATTTTGACATTGATTTTTTTTTTGAAGGAGCATGATCCGCAAAAGTTTTTTAACCACAGACGGAAGATTGTTGCCTTGCCTCAACCAAATGAGGATTGATTTCAGTCAGTTTTGTCCTTATCTGGCCTGAAGGACTTGTGCATGACCGATTATACTACGATCAACCACGGGATGCTTAATGCATTCGAGAAGATATGACACTCAGAGACCTCTTCGTTTCATCTTCCGTATGGTTAGATGTCTATCATACTCGACGATGTCTCATGTTTTCTACATATTTCGATCAGGGTGAGATTCCTAGATCATGGGAGAATGACCAAAGGCAAGGAACTCGAGATGATGGTAGATTACCTAGGGTCTGATCCAGGGGAGGCGAAAGAGGAGTTGGATAAGACTAGGGGTGTTCATGCTAGATTTGAGTACCTGAAAAAGATATATGAGGCCGAGATCCAGAGAGCACAGCAGGTTGAAGGTGATGATGAGCAAGAGTGTCAGTTATACAGACGTTGTCTACCTACAATACTTCGTGGACTTCGAGCGGATCCATGAGTACAACTGGGGAACTCTTTTTTGGTCTACCTGTACTCGAAGTTGAGAGACGGTTATATGTGTAATACGAAACAGGTCACAGGCAGTATCACACTACTGACGGTAATAATTATTGGTCTTTGAATGTTTCTTTGTCATTGTCATTTCATCTTTGCAAAGTCGTTACTAATGATTTGTGTGTTTCAAACTTTCGTTTCCTGCTTGGATCTTCTATCACTTTCCACGCACCTCTAGATGGGCGAGTGTATCGTCTTATAGTAAGGATATTGTAGCGGCAAAGATTGTGAATGTAAGTTATTGATTAACTTAACTCATAAAGCAAGAGTCGTCACCGCACTTTTGTTTCATCCAAAAGAAAAGGAAAAAGAGCAAGCAAAATCTAAGCAAGTTCTAAGGCAAGAACAGATGAACAGAGACTAGGTAAAGGGGTTGGTTATGCTAAAGGAAGGTATTAGCACCTAAAATGTCTATAGTACTCTATAAGAACCCTTTGAAATATCTACGCTTTTTGGTTTGAAAAGGTTTGTTTGAAATGAGATTGAGGAGATGAGAAGAAAAGTATTTTTTTTTAAGATTTTTGTGTTTGGAGAGACTTATCGCCTCATGCCTACGTACCCACAAAGTGTAATATGGGATCAAAACCCCGTAGTTCGTGGTACAAATAACAAAATAGTTTCGTTATGGTTGATTTTAATGTAAATACAAGTCGTCATTTCCAAGCAAATAATTCTGCTTAAAGAGATGACTCATGTATAAACTTATGGAAAAGTTTTAAAAGAAAAAGTGCATAAGGCACAAAAGGTTTGAATGAGTTTGAATTCTTTTTATGTCTATTTGAAAAGAGTCAAAGTATGATTAATATTGATTGACATTTATTAAAGAAAAGAAAGTTTGAAAAAGCACTTGACAAAAGTCAACATTTTATTGTGAAAGAGGTTATAGTTTGAAAACAAGAAGGTTTTTAAAAAAGGGAGAAGATTTTGAAAATTCAAGAAGGGGTGAAGAAGAAGTTACTATCCTAAATCAAAAAGATAAAAACTAAGGATAAGAATGGTCTAACCACACAATTAAGCTCCATAATATAAGCATTCTTCATTTAGATTAGACTTTCATCAAAATAAGTCTTCAAGAGAGAACCCCAAGTACCCAAAATACAAGGTTTGACATCACAAGCTTCCAAGCATAGGTTAAAATCCTAATTCTAGGTCCAAAACTCCATGTCCAATGCAAAGGATAGTAGCCATAGTCCACCATTAAGAGAACAAGTTTTTTAGGGGTTTAAGCCATTATTAATGTTTTTGGTCCAAATGGACAAAAGAAAAAGAGGAGGAAGTATAAACAATAATATGATATGAGATGATAATAATGGAGCATAAAAATAAAAGAGAGATAGGGAGCAAGAAAGAATCATAAACAAAATTAGTACAATAATATTGTTAGTGAATTAGTGATTAGTTGTTAGAAGAAATGATCAACGATGGTTAAATAATAAACTTAGGCCAAAGTTAATGAAGACTCATTAGAGGATTGATAAAATCAAAGTCTCCTAACAACAAGTTTCATAAGTAATGGACCCAAGACAAATAATCAACTATACTTGGACTTTTAAACATAAATTTGAGCCACGAATAATTATTTTCCGATAAGGGACAAATGTAGCGCTATGTTAAGCAATCGTAATCGGGCTTATGTAGAAGCCACGACTATCTGAGGTCGGTCAATACAAATGTTTGTACTAATGTATGCTAGAGAGACGATATGTAGATCATCCTCCGAAAGCAATATCATACGAAAAGAAAATAGGTAACGGTCTCATCTTAAACAAGAACTAAAATAAGTTCTAATGATATCGAAGATTTTCATCGATTAAAAGAGATGAGAGATAGATGAAGAAATGCCAAATTGAACCACACAAAGATGTAATCCAAGGAAAAGAACAAAAGGAAAGGAAAGGAAAAGGAAATTGAACCAAAACAGTCCCAAAAACAAGCAAAAATCACATTCTGGACACTAGTTAATCGATTAACCATTTGCATGTGCAAATGTGTTAATCGATTAACACTGCTAAGACAGCAACAAATTTGAAAGAAATTCAGCATTCATGATCCAACCATTTCTTCAAACATCTCATGGTCATGAATAAGAATTAGCACGAAAATTCAAGTAAAACAACAGCAAATATCACCAATAAAACACAATTTGAAAGATCCAAAGATCAAGCAATAAGAATCAACAATAGATCATATTTTGGAAGATGGATTAAGAACAACAATGGTGGAATGAGAGTTTACCACTTCAAATTTGAAATTGCTTCAAATTAACTTCAAGAACCACACTCCAAAGTCTTTATCTACTGAAATTGATGATGAAAAAGTGGTTGGATGAAGGTTTTAGCTCAAAGATTAGTAAGTTCCAATGAAGAACTTACTAATTTTCAAAAGAAGAAAGAGCTTTGGTGAATTTTGTGGTTGAAGGGAATTGAGAGAAATTTTAACAAGGTGATTTTGGCTATCAAAGCTTGAAGAGTGAATGAAATGATGTCTCTGTTTATAGCATTTAGGCTTGAAAATTTTGATGGTTTGGAACCAAAATTAGGCTTGAAATTTGAATTTTGAGGCAAAATCAAAATCAAATGGTGATTAGTGAAGGTGTATGATGGAAATCAATTATGATGAGGTAGGGAAATTAAAATGAAGTGATCTAGAATATTCTCATGATGAAATATTTATAAATCGGTGTCAAAATGCTGCAGAATTTGAATTTGGCTCATTTTCACAAAAAAAAATGCATTGGTTAATCGATTAACCATTTGCATGTACAAATGTGTTAATCGATTAACACAGTGAAAAAAGTGTGAAAATTGACTTTTTGATGTGTTGTCTTGGCTCTGACTCGGTTTTTCTGATTTGTCAAAGAAGACATGAAAATAAACATATGAACCTTGGAATTTCTTGAGTAATAGTCAATTAAATCTTGGGAAACTCTTGATCAAATGATTTGAATTGCTTGCAAATTAACTTTGACTTTGTTTAGATGAAATTAATTCGAGCTGAGGGACTGCTGATTGATGTTCTTGATTTCAACATCTTCCTGAAAAAGAGTTAGTAAAGAAAAAAACAAATATATTTTTGGATTTTGACTAAAGGTTAGTAAACATAAATATACAAATAAGAGCAAACAAGAAACAACACAGATGCTCGATGATCCCTGCAAGGTATAAACTCAAAGATGAAAGGGAAAAGAGGAACCAAAGCATAATATTATTTGTGGTGCATAGATGCAAATGAGATGTGAGAAATTTTAAGGGTAAAAATTAGGGTATTACAGATATGACATGTGCTACTGCTTTTATCCCGCTCAAAGGGGACTAGGCAACTGAGCCTTACAGAGTCTATCTTGACTGTTTAGTTGCTGAGATGCACTTCAACATCTATATTATCACGCTGAGACGCGATCATTTGATGAGATAATGTTATACTCTAGATGGTTGCATGTGAATCATGTCTCACTGCTTCTCATCTGCCCGAGCGCGTCATGCAGCAGTTCGGATACACTCAAACCATTCTCAAACACCCTGTTGTCTCTGCTCCTCCTGCCTTGACACGTACGCAGATATGTGACATGTTTGATGACTATGAGAGTCATCTAGTATCGGAGGAGGCACGGGCTACCATAGCTGAGAGCGACTGGAGTTACATCGAAGGGTACATCAAATGGTTCTTTAAGGTGTCACATTCGTACATGGTGCATGCTGCTGCAGGAGATCCGTCGAGGCCAGCTCATCAAAAGATACTAGTGTGAGAGCAGACACAGTTAGATCATGTTGAGGATGTCTTGCCTAGATGTCGTTGCATAGTAGAGATTGCACCGACAGACATTAACATTGATATCTTCCCTGATGGGTCTGATGTGAGGCATGTCCTAGATACCATCATGACGAAGGCATAAGGAGCATTGTTGTACCAAAGACATCGCCGGAAGACACGCGGGATTAATGGTCGAAGAGGTAGACGAGGCAGAGGAGGTAGAAGGGGTAGAGGAGAGGTAATTAGATATTATGTCTTAGTATATAGTAGTAGTACTATAGTCTGTATTTTTTTTTAACATGTTACTAGATTGATCTCGATTGTATGACATTTTCTATATTTATTTGTATTTTATTTATGTATGATATTTTTGGACCATCTAAAATTATGTACGTAGATTTTTTATTTTCAGTTGTAGGATATAGTTTAAATCAGTTGTAGGATATAGTTTAAATCTTCATCTGAATACAGTTAAACAAAAATATAACATGAACGATCAAATTCTAATACGTTACAGAGATGAATCTCCAGAATATTGCGGATATACATCTCCGGACCAATTCAAGTGTATAATGACTTATGTTACAAAGATACATCTCTGAAATATTTCAACGTTCATTTAAAATTTGACACGTCCGAAGATGCATCTTCAAAAATTATAAACATTTAAACAATTTTGCGTGGTGACTAAAAAGAATAAAGGATATAAATAACACCAAAATACTAATTTGTGAAGGTTTGTTAATAGGTTTGATGCAGTCAACTTTTCTCATCTGTATCATTTTACTACCATCAATACAATACACCTTTAGATTTTTATCTCTTCTTTCAGCAGCGAATACCATGTTTTCTTCCAAAATGATCAGTAATATATAGAGAAATATAGGTATTATTTCAACTGCTTTACATTTTAATATTGGAGTATTATATAATTGGCTTAAAAAATGAGAAATCTACTTTATTCTCTTAAATATCAAGTTAAACTTAATACGTAATAATATCTGTTGTATCTTAAAGAATATAATTCTGTGCCTCTTTCCTTTAGATCATTGTGGCTATATACAACTATTATAAGAGAGATCTTAGACTATAATTAAGGAAATTAACTATACAAAAGAATATTAAGGGAATGTTACAGAATAAATGCTAACTATACACTATATTTAGATTTATTCTAACGGTATCAAAGATTAAAAACGTTTGACTTTCAAATCTATGTTGTATCAAAGATTAAAAACATTTTCAATAGAAATATCAGAGTTTCATAATAAAATGAACTCGAATCTGAATCTTATTCAAGAATCAATAAGAATATTTTCAATAGAAGTATAATATAATGTTTCATAATAAGATGAACTCAAATCTCATTCAAAAATCAATAATAGAAGTATCATATAGAGTTAACAATGAAACTATCTAGGGTAGCGATCATCAACATTACATTGAGTCATTTACTAATGTCCATTATAGACACTATAATATGGAACAAAATGATAAGTCAAATTCAAATGATAATAAGCCTAATTCACAGCCAAACCAAATGGAGACATGTAGCTTCCCTGTTTGCTAAGTGCCCTTCAGCACTCAACTTTTCTAGTTATGAATTAAGAACATTAGATTAGAAACCTTACATAAAAAGCTTGGCAGCAGAAATTTGAAATGTGGATTGCACCAGGTCTTTAGTTGTACCTTACCATATGATTCTATCTTTCATGAACAAGTGGAGCATACACAGGGTACCACATATTGTGTCGGACGTATTCCACGGTCTCCTCCTGCAACAATAAGCAATGGCAAAATATTATCATATGAAGAATGGTGGGCCTCTTTCCTTGTACAACATTCACTTGTTAATACATTCTACACTGACAGCATGAAAAGTCAGTACTAAGTACAATCCATTCTGCCAAAAAAAAAAAATTTGAAATTTCGATTAAACAGAAAAAGTAGCATACTTTTGACATGTGTGTGAGTTCTCTAGCTCCTACTTCACCATGTCCTTCTGCCAGATCTTCTTGAACGGCTGCTCGAAGTACAGCAGCTCCAACCTCTGCCGTTACATCTCGTATGCTGCAGTGGATCAAAGCAGCCTTAGTAAGAGAATACCATAATTTCAACTACTGTAGTATTTATCTTCTTAACAAACAACCAAATCAACAAGACTGATTTTATTCATATAAGGTTGTTGACAAGAGAGTGAATCAATGCCTATACTATTACTGTTATATTTATGATATCAAACTTGGCTTCTAAATCCTAGATAACATTCAAAACAAAACACCACATTTTAATTTCATAAAAATAATTGCAACTTCATTTGTTCTGTTCATCATAAAAGAGACAGGAAAAGCAGAGCCAAACAAGATATAAAAGATCAAAACATAACACAGGGAAAAAGGAATATTACCTATTAACGGATGGATATAGAATTCCTTTTAAGACATCTTCCTCAGCCATGTATGAAGCAAGGCTGTTAGAATGACAAAAGTGTAATGTAACTAATTTATATGACAAGATGCATTCAAAGACATCTCATCAGAAATGGAAACATAAAATAGGATTTGCAATTTAATCCAATGAAATTATTAATGAAATATTGATCATATGCCTTGTTTAACAAATGCATTGAATGATAAGAAGACGTAAAACCTATAGCAGGTGCATGGGCCTGCCATGTAGAGTTATCATGTTCACAATGACTCATTGACTCAGACGTCATGGCAGCCTATTGAATTCTATTATGATAAGACTTGATAAATGTAAAAGATATTTTGCCAAGCCTCAATGAATCTAAGTTCTAATAGCTTTTAAGAAATAGAAATAAACAATTGTTTAAATTAACAGCATACCATTCAGCAGCTGCCTGCAACATTCCGTCTGTAATAAGATGAGCACCTGACAGAAGTGTTCCCAAACCAATTCTGAAATGTAAAGTTCAAAATAAAAGTTACACCAATAACTCAATTGTAAGTATATAAAATCCAAAAAACATTGCTCTACCCTGGGAAAAGGTACATATTGTTTGCTTGATTTACATGCCCTACTTTCCCATCACCTGCACAAGATTTTAATTGCATAAAAAAATAGAGAACAAAAATCTGAACTATGAGACATATCAAAAATTCAAAACCAATGAAAGAGGTGATTACCAAAATCTACATTTTCGAAAGGGCTTCCACTTGCAAACACTATATGTTCCCCGACATGATTAAAAGCATCAACAGCAGTGCACTCAGCTGTCCCCGTAATACACAAAAAATGTCAAGACAAAAAAACATAAACATTGTTATTATGGAAATGTGAATGCTTAATAAGCTTGGTACAAACAAACCATTCAAGGTGGGATTAGACATGGCAAAGATAGCAGGTTTTGTTGAAACGGATTCTTTCATTGCCTTAAGTACCTGAGCTGAATCTCAACCATTAAATTTTAAGAACTCAACTAAAGAAAAGTTCATGTCAAAGATATCTATTACATTTATCTATTTAATACATTTCACTGAGGGACATAGTATGATTGAAGTGCAATTGTAGAAACTAATTACCTCCGTATTGAAAATACCACCAACACCGGACAAACCTAGGAGCACATGTGGCTTAACCGTCTTAACCTAAAGATCAGTAGGTTCAACAAGTAAAGGATAAACATAAGTATGCATAAATATTAACACTACCATCACTAAGTAAAAGGAGTTTAGTTCTTTCATATCAAAATGATTCTTTTCAATATCATAATAGTAGAGGTTTTCTCGATGAATCTTATTAACATTTACCACTTCAATTATACTAGCACCCTCGGTAAGCCCATCTATGTCGCTTGGATTTTTAGCAAATGCGGCTGCGGCTGGATCTAGATTTTTCCTTTCTGTTGTGACTAGACCCTGCATATGAAGATGGCATTGTTATCAGATTTAAATCAACAACAGCAGAACATGAAATAGCAGCATTCAAAATTGATTGCACACAACACAGTTATCTATTTCTTTTATATGCAATTAACATTAGGTATGAAAACAAATCAATCAAGACAAAGATTGTGATGACAAAATAATCTGTTTGTATTACAGAGTTCAGTCAATCACAATCGAATTAGACATTTTGTTATGCATATGAAAATGAAGACAATTATATGATTTTCAAGCATTGCAGCTTAATGGACTGAAAATGCTAGTAGAGATTGTGATAGCATACATTTTTATCAATCAGAAAGAATTGACTTTTGGCAGCTATTTCACTGCACCCAGAAATCCTTGCAACTGCCTCGATGGCCATTTTCAGAACCCCTAGCCCTGCACTGAATCCAGTTCAAAATAAAAAATAAAAAGTTGAGACAAAAAGTAGCAATAATGAGGCATGTATGTGATAAAACAAAAGAAAATGGACATTCAATACTATGCTCGTTATGATCAGCTTTGCAAGTACCTCCCAGCTCCAACCACAACTATCTTTTGGTTCACAAAATCAGACAATGGTCGACCTTGAGATCTTACTGTTCCCAATAAACCAGCAAGTGCAACACCAGCAGTGCCCTATATCACACAGTAATTTGATGTTTCAGCAGCAACTTCAATAACAGAGCACTGGAAACACCTTAAAAATATGCTACATCAACAATATTTAATGTCACTTTCTCACCTGTATATCATCATTAAACATGCAAAACCTTTTCTTATATCGTTCTAGAGTTTCAAAAGCCCACTTCATTTGGAAATCTTCAAACTGATGAATTTGGCACAGTAACTTAGCTACAAAACTAAATTATTGATATAATCTAAAATGATAGAATAAATGCAAACCTTCATATCACCAGGGAAAAAAGAAGAGAAAAAAAAAAACAAAGAAACAAACCTGCACAATGGCCTTGGGCCATCGAGCATGAACTGCTTCCATGAATTCATCAACAATTGACAGATACTCTTCACCTTCCAGTCTTGGTTGCCGAAGTCCTAAATCTATCACATGAAAACAACACCAAAAAATCCAATGCCTTTCAAAATATAGATAAATTAGCATGCTATATTTCATGGTAGTCTTTGCATTTTCAGAATGTAATAAGATGTCAATGATAAACTAGTCATGAATTTGTATGAAATCAAGCAAGATACAATATACAGCAGTAATTAAAATCTAAAGTAACATGTCAGAATTTTAAATATGGTGAATCTCTTATTTGAATTCATTCATGTTATTTTATTTTCGCTAAAAGTTTACTTTTATTTGCATGAGAAAAAAGTATAAATAAAGACTTGCTATAAATAAGTAGGAAGAGTTTCTCAAAAGATCAAGAATGTCAATAATCACAGTCTAAAACTCCTAAAATACCGTTAGTAAGGTAGTTAAATATACTCATCATACAATAATCATTTATTAACACAGTCATAGTAGTCAAAGGCAAACAACTGACAAGCATGAAATATTCCTCTTTTACAAACATAAATGCTTCGCAAGGACTGACTGAGCCAAAGAAGGCTAGTAGGGGCTATGGCCACCCAAAGATCAAAGCTAAAGAATTATATAAGGAAAATATGTAAGCCTTGAGCTTATTGATGGTTTAGTTAATCGGTTCAGTTTTTAAGCTGAAGGTAGAGACAGATTAATTAAATGATCTAATTGACATGCCCAACATGAATCTTTTAGTTTCATCCATGCTCCCCAATACATTAAACTATGAAACATATAACAGCTATAAATAAGCAAACAAAAGATCTAAGAATAGTTTTACTCACAAAGGCGGTCTTCAAGTAGCTTTTGGTTGTTGGTGCCAACATCTAGCATGACTGGAAGTATCTGCCATAATTGAAAATATAACATAGGTTGAGCTAACGGGATTTATTACTACTGCTTTTACAAAGTAGTGGTTAAACAAAAGGAACATAATTGACATATTATTCCACGTGACTGATCATGAGAAAAAATGTCATGAAAACATTGTCAACTCATATATAAAAGACACGTAACTACACATTACAAATTAAAAGCATCAACGAATTCGGCTAGTATCCTAATGCATCTAATAATTGGCAAAAATGCTTAAGTTGATACTTGCCAGATGTATTTTAGAAAACACAAAAGCAATAACAGACAGAGATTAAGACTGCTAAAAAGATACAGACATAATAAGAAGCATACTCTTTGGGGGTTGATACCAGCAGCAGCAACATACACGTCAAGTTTTCCAATGGGTATTCCAATTCCTTGAACTCCAAGATCACCTAATCCAAGAATTCGACTTCCATCTGTCAAGACAATCATGTCTACCTGTAAAAGAGCCATAAGTGAAACATAATATATGAATAAATGTAAGACAGTCTGTTTTCACTTAATGAACTGGGTGATGAAAAAGTAACCATAATTGGAGTTCGAGCTCTAAGTCATCAAAAAAATCTATATAGACTGAAAATATCAACTTTATTCATGGTACGTATTTTGACACTAAAAAAGAAATAGTAAAAGGATCCAACCGCCTCCCTCTCCCCCGAGTTTTCCTGATTTGTAACAAATCTCCCTTTTTAAAATTTTACGAAAAACTTCCTTGAGAAGAATTGTTTGTGAAAAATTAACTCTACGAAACAATTTATGTTGTAAAAATCAAAATCAACAATTATAAAAAACAATTGGATAAATTTATCTGGGTCAAAATATGTGATATCCACAAAAGCCATGTTTGTTCTGCAACTAAAATGATTGTATAAAGGAATAAAAAATTTGACATAGTGTTTACAAAAGGATTTATTTTATTGAACTACTTTATAAGAAACTATTGCAATACCAGGTCAATTGATTTTATGTTTATTACTCAAGGGAGTGGAAATTTACTCTATTTAGCATAAGGATTAGAAAACTCAAATGATTCAATTGTTCATAATCTTGAACACTATGTTACACGGATTAGATGGGAAGAGTGAAAGCTAAAGAGTTATTTCCAATTTCAACAATGAAACCAAAAAGAAAATGATCTTGTATTACTGAAATGAATGCAATACCTCGTGAGCTGGCCAGTTGTAGATCATTGACATCATCTCCCCTTTGTCTTTGGCGCTAAAATACATTCCACGTGGCCGTCTAAATAGCCCTGAATAATTTTGGCACACTAATCCGACTGTAGGAGTATATATTATTGGAGCAAACTCTTTAATATTGTCAATAAGAACCTGAAGAATAGCAACATAAGAATCAAACACAAAATTGGTTATACTCTTAAATCACCAAGCATGTCAAATTCAAAAGAACAACAACCAAATAAAAAAAAGCAAACTTCAACATCAAACTCACTCTGTAGTACAAAATTTCATTCCTGTCATGCAGTCTATTTAAGATTCTCCATTTTGCCAGGGAAACAACTTTCTCTGATTGTCCCTGAGTATTCTTCTCCAAAGATCGGTATGAATTCACTGAAAATAATACAATAATAATAACTCATGGCTATCAAATATTAGTGAAGTATAAAACTGCAAATGCCTTAAACATCGAGTTGGACTTAATTAAACCCCAAAAAGCTATCTTTAAGATGAGAGTTGTCCTTCCCTTATAGCTACTAATAAGGCCATCTCATTGTCTATATAAGACTCTCAGCATGCCTCTTTTGTATCCCAAACTGAACATACGGAACTTAAAGTTTGCAGGATTTGACATACGTGGGTGGCTCAACAAATGTAAAATAAACTTTAATACTATCTTAAAATTTTGGTTTGACCCAACTTAACTCAAAAAAGCTAGCACTTAGTGAGGTCTACCCTCCACTTACAACCACTATGAATAAAAAGCATGAAACCAAACACACTACAATATCAAAAGCATCGGCCTCAAACTTACTAAAGCGATCATATTGCTGCTCAAACGATATAACACGAGGAGGAAGAAGCCCGCGAAGCCCCAATCTATCCCTTTCAGTCAAAGGAAACCCAGTATCCTGCATTCCAAGAATTTAAAAACCAAACTTCGAAAACGAAACAAAGATTTATTTCAAGAAAATTAAAGAAAGATTTCCATGAGCAATTAACATCATCCACAAGATTGTGTAAAACAATCCGCCATGAACAGCATCATTCCGCTACTTACACTGTCACACATACTCAATAACACAACAATAACACAAGAAAAAAGTAAACTACAGTAACAATTAAGCTGATTCAACATCGCTTATGTTCTCACTCATCAAATCAAGTAAAACCAAATCAAAGATAAACTAAATTAAACTGTATTCAAAATTCGCAGATAGAGAGAGAGAGAGAGAGAGAGAGAGAGGAAGACCTTGTTGAACCAGGGATCGTGAAGAATGTCGGCACCACGTTTGTGAACAATGCAAGGACCGGGAATCGCGGTGGAGAAACGCCGCGATCTAGCGAGTTTGGAGAGTGAAACGACGCCGAATTTCCACATTTTTTCTTTGCCTTTCGTCGAACGAAAGTTGAATTGAAATCAACGCTAAGTTATTAAGTAGTAGTAACTATTAAGCTGAAATTAAGCTGAAAGTAAACTTAATTTATTGTGTTGAGAAAATTGTGGCCAGGCTACTATGCAATGTTGTACCAGTGCCGTTTTCCATAGAGAAAATTAAAACACGTTTCTATTTTTCAAGCGGTAATTGTTAATTTAAGCGCTGATATTTTGTTTTCAAGTCTAGAGTAAACAGTAACCAGGTGAGAAAAAAAAAACAAGCGGTAATTGTTTTTTTAGATGATATTTTTATAAACATGATTACTTTAATAAATAATTTAAAATATTAATTATTTAAGTTTTTTTTATTTAATTATTTAAGACAAAATCACATAATCCAGTCAACTCACATATATAAATGTTTTATTTAAAATATTAAAAAAATTCATAAATTTCATATTAAAATTTAATATAATAAATATTTTTAAAAATATATAAAATAAAATAAAATGTTATCAAAAACATATAATATAGTCAAGTCACAACTGTTTTTTTTTCCAAAGGCGTGAGTTCACTATATTATGTGCATTATATTAAATTATAATATGAATTTTTTTAATATTTTTAATATTTTCAAATACAGCATATTTATATATGTGAGTTGACTAGATTATGTGATTTTTTTTTAAATAACTAAATCTTTTATAAAAAAAACTCAAATAACTAATATTTTAAATTATTTATCAAAGTAATCATTCTTCAAACAAAAACAAATATATCGTTACAAAGAGAATGTGTACCGCATGAACTAAATTAAATATGTGTGTCATTGTCTCTAGCTCAAGCACTTGTGTCATGTCAGGGGAATGATGCATGCATATTGGCCTTAAGAAGAGGAGTCATCCCTCTTAGGGCTTATTATTTTTTTTATAAATAGTTCATTCTCTCACCACAATATGTCACTCATCTTTTCATTCTTTCCTTAAATTTTTTTTCAAAATGTCTTATATCATTAACAGAAATGATAATTTGTTTTATTCTGCAATACAGTCTCGGATGAATATCCGATTTAGAAACACTGAAACTTTCGAACATCTTAAGAGGAGTTTGATCTGTTGGTTATATGGAGATATTGGAGATAGTAAAAAATTAGAAGAATTAAAAGGCTGGTTACGATGTTCAACAATAATGGAGAACATCGTGTATGAGAGTCAGTTAAAATTGACAGTGATTGTCATATTATGATGCATGGTTCGTATGATATTCTCTTGATGGTTGTAATCTTCTAGATATGTTGTTGTGTTTAGTCGTTTTATTTGTTTTTAGTATTATTGTTTTAATTGTTTTAAACTAAAGTTGTAATAATTATGAAATGAACGTTGTTTTCAATATCAAATTAAATGGATACATAAAATAAAGTACATATCAAAAGTGGATACGATAATTATTTTGTGGAGCTTGCTCCAAAATTAGGACAATTTGTATGATTGTGTCTGGGCTGACGGCATGTACTATATAATATTACCATTTTGTTCGTCGTATCCATTTTGGTTCGAATATGCGTGCTGTTAGGGCGGTCTTTTTTCTTCCTTTGCATATTTTCATTATTTCAAACTATGTCCCCTTGATATGTAGGTCAATAATCCTCTTTTGCTACCACCGAAAAGCTATTGTTGTACATATTACATACATTTGTTACTTTGTAAACGGCAGATAGTAGGTTGGTATGGTCCTGGCGAGCATATGAACGTGCCAATGTGACATGGGTACAAGGTATATGGAAGGCTTTAAACTTTTTGCAATCCCATCACCTTTATCTAGTTCGACCCGATATTATCCCTTTGGACTCCCCTCATTATGGTCCATTGTCTCATCTACATTGAACCAACACCTACGACAGTCAAATAATGTAACCATAAATGTGTTTGCTTTGGCAATTTCGTCCTTAATAAATTTCACACAATTTTCACTAAATAATTGTCCCGATTATTACACTGAACTCCATTTTGAACCTCTAGTCTCGAACAGTGACCCTTGAAGGTGTGAAAAGTACACAAGAAGGGGGTTGAATTGTGTTTCACGTTTTCTTTAATTTAACTTCTGATCAGAGTTTCAGAATCAGAATTGGTGTTTAAATTATGTTCTAATTCATTGGCAGCAGATATAACTGAAGTAAACAAATAACAATAGAAGACACAAAAGATTTATCCTGGTTCCTCCCCTAATTAAGAGTACTTCAATCCCCTTGCCACACAAGATATTTTCATTATAACCAATTCATTATTACAATCGCTTATGTTTTTGCATAAGTCTTTTACACTTGCTCAGACCAACTATCTAAGACTTTCTTGCTTATAGCACGTGTCTAAGACTTCTGCTCACATCCTCTGACCGAGCTACCTGCTCTTCTGGCCATCCAGACTGAGACTTCCTTGCTCACATCCTTTGACCGAACCACCTGCTCTTCTGGCCATCCAAACTGAGACTTTCTTGCTCAAGCAGCACTTGAGACTTCATGCTCATGCCCCTCAGATGGAGACTTTCTCTTTGCTCAATCAACCTAGTTGAATAAGACTTTCACAGCTCAAACACTTAAGTAATGTAACTTATGTGGCTCAAGCATCCTGACTTAAGACTTGTTGCTTGAATCCTAATGTGACAAGATTTTTGCTCAATCACACAGCAAGAGACTTTGATCTAAACTGTTGAACATGTCCAACATGATAGAGAATAAGGTGTACATGGTACAAGTATCGGAGGTACGGGAAATCACCATAACAAAGACCTAAAGCACTTAGATTTTTAAGATATACAATGTTTAAAAAATCGTAAGGCTTTTACAATTACAACCTACAAACAGAAAATCTACATATTACAATAGAGTTGATAATTTCTTGATCTTGCTACTCCTTCGTCTAGAGAATCCTTGTCTTATTTTTAGTAAGAACCTTCAACCATATTTATAGTCTTTGCAGAAAATTATTCATTAAGGAAGTAACTTGTTCAAGTGTCTTTGTCTTAGCCCCATAGTACAAGAGACGTCGAACATGGATGCACAACAGATTCTGAATCCAGTGTGTAACTGTCATACCCCAAATTTGTCCTATTTTTTCAGTTTTCTCTCTGTAAGACTATCGGGTCTTTGGTCATGATGTTCTGAAAATCATGTCATATGATCTCATGTGTGTGTTTATTATGACTAACCAGTTTGTGCAGGTGCAGTAATTTTAAATGTAGATTCTTACAGTCAAGCGTTTTACGACTAATTATTCAAAAAAGCTTGATAGAGTATTTTGTTTTTGTTGTAAAAAATTTAAAAGAGGGATTAGTAGAAGTCAATTAGCAAATGAGGGTTTTTGTTTTTGGAATCATGTTGGTGAAAGACTAAGAGAGCATGAGGCAAGCATGAAACATATTCACAATATGACTACTTGGTATGAGTTGCATAAAAGAATGCAAAATTTTCAAACTATTGATAAAACAACTCAAATGTTGATTGAGAAAGAAAAGGAACATTGGAAAAATGTTTTAAAAAGAATTATTTCAATAGTGAAGTTTCTTGCTAAACATAATTTGGCCTTTTGTGATTCTAATGAAAGATTGTACCAAAATAGTAATGAGAATTTTTTAGCCTTAATTAAAATGTTAGCTGAATTTGACCCAATTGTTCAAGAATATGTTAGACGTATTACAGATGATAATCTTCATGTTCACTTTCTTGGGCATAAAATTTAAAACGAGTTAATATTTTTGCTTGCTTCTGCAATTAAAAATGAAATAATTAGAAAAATCAAACAAGCAAAGTATTTCTCAATGATACTTGATTGTACTATTGATATTAGTCACCAAGAGCATATGTCTTTGATAATACGATATATGGATGTTTCTTCAAATTATGCTACTGTTGAAGAATCTTTTTTAGGACTTCTGGATGTGAATGATACAACTGGTTAAGGTCTCTTTTTATGTTTTACAAGATGAATTGAAAAATCTTGATCTTGACATATTTGATGTGAAGGGACAAGGTTATGATAATGGGTCAAATATGAAAGGAAAATATCAAGGTGTACAAAACAAATTTAGACATAAATCCAAGAGCCTTTTATACTCCTTGTGTTTGTCATAGTCTTAATTTGACATTGTGTGATATGGCTAACTCTTGTGGTAAAACTAAATATTTTTTTGGAGTTGTTCAACGCATTTATACTATTTTTGCTAATTCTACTAAGAGATGACAAATTTAAAAGACAACCTAAAGTGGTTGACTCCAAAATCATTGTTATCCACTCGTTGGGAGAGTCATGTAGATAGTGTCAAAGTTATAAAAACTCAAATGTCAGATGTTAGAGAAGCTTTACTTGAAGTCTCAGAAAAGGATCTTGATTCTAAATTAAGAAGTGAAGTCAAATCCTTAGCAACAAATGAGCTTAGTGATTTTGAATTTTTAATGGCAATAATTATTTGGTTTGAAATATTATTCGCAACTAATATGATTAGCAAGCTCTTACAATCAAGTGATATGGTTATTGATGTTGCTATGCAAAAAACAACGGAGTTGATTTCATTTTTTAAGGAATATAGAGAAACTGGTTTTAAAAATGCCTTGAATTATGCTACAGAAATTGTCATTGAATTGAATATTGATCCAGTATTTCCTCAAAATTCATATAATTCGAAGAAAAAGATAGTTTGATGAGAATTTGAATACTCCACCAACTGAGATATCTGAAGAAGAATCTTTTAGAGTTAATTATTTTCTTTAGCTTGTTGTTCAGGCTATTGTATCTCTTAATAAGAGATTTGAGCAATACCAATAATATGAAATTGTTTTTGATTTCTTATTTACTTCTAAAAAATTTACAATCATTGGACAATGCAGCTTTAGAGTCTTGTTGTAGTCATTTGCAAGAGACATTGAAACATAATGAACAATGTGATATTGATGGGAAAGAATTATGTGTAGAGTTAAGGTCCCTAAAAGATATATTGCCTATAGAAAATATTGGACCTATTGATATATTAAGATTTTTGAAAGGTATGGATTTATTTCCTAATGCAATTATTACATATAGAATTTTATTGACTATTCCTGTGACAGTTGCCTCTACAGAAAGAAGTTTTTCAAAATTGAAGTTATTGAAATCTTACTTGTGGTCTACCATGTTACAAGAAATGCTTAATGGGTTAGCATTGATTGCAATTGAGAATGATTTGTTGGAGAATATACAATATGAAGACTTGATTGAGGAATTTGCTTCAAAAAATGCTAGAATGAAGGCTTTTTTAAAAGTTGCTACAATATATTTTGATGATATTGATTAGAATATGAATTTTTTGCTATATTAGTTGCACGGATAAATAACTATTTGTTGTTGTTAATGTTATTTACGGTTTACATAAGTGATGTTTGTTTTTAAATTATATTTTTTACTAGGGGTCTATTTTTATTATTTGCCTCGGGCCTCTAAAAAGCCAGGATTGGTCCTGAAGATTATGCAATTTGTTTATTAATATTATTGAATCAGTTGGAATTATTGTTTCATATTTGAAAATTTTAGAGAAATTCTTACCCCACCCTTTGGAGTTCTTAGGCACCATGTGCGCTTCCAAAAATACCCCCTGTTTCCGGAGGTCTTGTCATAGGATTCTTTCCTTTGTAATTGGGGGACACCACATAGCCCATAGGTTCAGTCCACTTATCAGAAACCTTTGCCTCCTATCTATATCCAACACCTTTTATTTCGGCCTCTTGCTCCCCTTCTGACTCACAGGTGCCACCCACTTATCCCGTGGTGTGTCTGATGGTGGCGCAAAAGTCTTGGGTTGTGCTTGCTGGAACAACTTCCTGTACTTTTTGTTTCGACGATGAGCACTGATCAAGAAAATAGAAAGTGTACAATTTTGCCAATGTACAAAAGCATTTGGGACTTTAAAATGGTTAGGTTGGATTATAAAATTATTTGAAAGTAAAAGAGAGAAATTTAAATAAGTGGTTTTAAAATATATGAGTAACATGCTAAGGAAGGTGTATGATCTGACTCAGTAACAACCCTAAATTAACACTGCAACAACTTATTGTAACTACTAGTTACCGATTCTTTAGAATGGTTACTCATAAGTCTTTAGTGAGAAAGCCTTTAACCGTCTACCCTAATTCCTATGTCCATAGAGAATTATAAGTGAGATTAGGCAATCAATTATCAAGAATTACTCTGGTTCCTATAGGGTATCCCTAGTCCTAGGTGATATCTACTATAGGATGATCAAAAGCAAAGCATTAACAACGGCGGTCCAGCCTAATCATTAATCATAAATCAAACCCTGTAGGTCTGACAGGGCAAGCATTAAGAATAGCTAGAGATCAAATCAGTTATTAAACAAAGGAAATGTCATTACAATACTAATATTAGAGTCATTATAGATTTAAATCAGGGACACCCCCTAGCCTTGGGGGGTTTAGCTACTCATAATATTCGAAGAAAATACAAAAGAAAAACTAAACATTACAAGATAATAGGTTTATTTGATATTCAATTGCTTCCGCTCATGAAAACCTCCAGTTCCCCAATCACCTTGATCTCCCTAATCCTAATTGTGTAATTTTTCTCTTACCGAAAAAAGTCTTTTTTTCCTTTCCAAAATCTGTCTTAAATACTCCCAGGTCCAACACCGTAATAGAAAAATACCCAAAATACCCATAGGGATCACAAAGGCCCAAAAATAAATAAAAAATTTGGAAGATGAAGTGCATCAACCAACACGGGCTGTGTCAGCTGACACAGGCGACCGTGTTGGCTCCTTGGATATCTGCTAAAAAGAATTGCCTACTTCAGACATGCTGACACAAGCCGTGTCAGATGACACGAGCACCCGTGTCAGCCCCTTGTCTAATACACAATCTTCACTCTCTTTGTACCATCTTGACACGGGTCGTGTCAGGTGACACGGGTGGTCGTGTCAGACCCCTATTTCAATTCTAAAACTCTTATGAATTCCTGTTATTTTTCTCGGCTTTTGCTCCAATTCTTCTTGATTACTTAACTAAAGCTAAAAATAATGGATATACCAACCCAACGCATACAATGCGATCAAAGGAAATAAAATGAAACTAAACATATAAGATAGTTAACTAAAACTCATGGTAAAATAACGTATAAAAATCACTTATCAAATACCCCCAAACTTAAATCGTTGCTTGACCTCAAGCAACAAACTTGGATAAACACTTTTCAGATCAACCGGTATAAATCAAATAAAAGACTTGTGACAGTAAGGTGTGTTGGTACTCATACGTTAGTCTTTGTTCCGATCGGCCAAAACTAGTTCTCTTGGCAATTGTCCGTTAACGAAGGTATTACACAAACACATACCGCGGTAACACCACAGACCTAAATCCCTCTTTTGTTCACCTCTCCAACTATGCTTTGGGCTTAAGTCTTTTCTTGAATTTTCTACCCCTTTCATTCGAATAATCAGATTAAGGCACTTTTGATCGTTTTCCCTCACACGTATAAGATTGGATCTAGACTTTTTCAAGGCACCTTTATTCTTTTTTTTTCTCGCGTATTGATGTTTATTAGTCTACTTTGGGATGAATATCAAGATTCAACCTCCGTTAGGCTAAATAACCGGGTGAGGGTTGCCCAACTTAGAAGGGTCAGTTGTCTTTACCGTTATTATTCATCGTTTTTTGTGCCATAAATCATTCTCTCAATCAACTTTGTACATGCGATTCTTTTTAATTGTGTCGGGCCATCACTATGAACTAATCGGGAAATACTTCTCAAATCCAAGTACTATGGCACAAATCTACATGTTGGACTCGTTACCTTACTTCGGGGAATCTAGGGTGCTCAAGTTATAACTCAATTTCCAAACTTTCCCAAATTCCCTAGTTTTAGCTTTTCTTCCCTCAAACTCTATATACTTTCTTAACTACTTCACACATCACAGTATTCACAAGAAAAAAATTTTACAGTCCTCATTCGGGGAGAGTTCACAACAATTTTTAAACAACAGGACCCAAACACAAATAAAAAGTGCTTAACACTATAACTCAAAACAGTAAAAAAAAATCCCCAAACTTGAACTAAACTTGTCCTCAATATTTTAGAAAAGGAGTGGGAGATATGTACTTACAGAGATCCTTACTGAGGAGTTGGAGGGTAGTGCAACACTTTAGCTTGTAAGGTCTCATTTATTTACTGCAAACAAAACAAAATAACAACAAAAAGAAAATGGAAAATTATTAAAAACGTGGGTTGCCTCCCACGCAACGCTTCGTTTAACGTCGCATGGCTCGATGAATCACTCCCCATTGTTTTGGAGGGTATCTCAGCTTCCACACTTTGTTGCTTGACCTTTCCGCAACAGAGGACCGGTCAGGTTCAGAGATCACCGTAACTTTGTGTATCAAATCACATCCAACTTTTCTATTCTTGACTCCTTAAATGAATTTTGGAGTCTCTCTATGTGCTTTGGACGCCTGAGATATTGCAACTTGATAAATTACACCAGAGACTTTTTTCAGACGTGGTTAAGAATTTTTACCTTTTTCCGTTGTTTTGATCATTCCAACTAAAGGTTGATGATTTTCCTCTTTACCTCGCTTCTTGGTGTCCAACACTTTTAAAGTTATTTCTTCATCAAAAGATTTCAAGGTTAGAGTACTTGTTTCAATATCAACATTGCCCCGACTAGTGAGCAAGAATGGTCGGCCAAGTATGATAGGAGTCTCTTTATCTTCTGGAATATCCATAACCTCAAAATCAATTGGGATGGTAAAGTTATCAATCGTCACCATTACATCCTCTGCTAGCCCATATGACCTCTTAGTCGTGTGGTCGGAAAACTTCAAGTTTGTTCCCGTATCGCTCACTTTTCCAATATCCGGATTTTTGAAAATAAATAATGGCATGAAACTCACACTAGCACCTGAATCAACAAGGACCTTTTTGAAATTTTTGTCTTTTATAATGCGAGGAATTGCTACCGGTCCAGGATCTTTCCGCTTGATGGAGATTCTCCTTCCTTGTGATATTTCACTACACCGCTCAGTTGAGATTTTATGCTCCTCACCCATTGGTCTCTTTTTTTTCCATTACCTCTTTCGTGAATTTCTTGTACAATGGCATTTGCTCGAGTGCTTCAAAGAACGGCATATTGATTTCTAACCTTTTGAACGTTGTGCTGAACTTTTAAAAGTCTTTCTCTTTCTGATCATTATTTGTAACTCTCTAAGGGTAGGGTAGCTTGATTAATTGTTTAACCTCCTCTTTCTTTTTCTCTTCAGTTGGCTTCACAGGTGGTAAGACTCTTTCCGATTCTTTCTCGTTTTCTCTCATTACAAGCTCAACTTCTATACACTGATAATCATTTGTTTCTTTTTCTTCCTCTTCTTCCACGTCTCTCTGACTTCTTGTGGTAACAACATTAACATTCTCAGGATTTTTTGGATTTTGTACTGTTGCGCTCGGGAGGGTTCCTTGATTATGCGTGGAGAGTTGTTGGCCTATTTGTCCCAGTTGAACTTCAAGATTTTTTATAGCAGTTGTGGTGTTCCCTGATTAATTTGTGTCTCTTCTTGGAATTGAATATTGTAAGCTGCCATCTTTTCAATAGTTATTTCCCATTCTGCTTTCTAAGGAGCATGTTGCTGCTTTTGATATTGAGGTTGATTATGATCTTTCTAGGAGAAGTTAGGATGATTCTTCCACCCTAGATTATAAGTTTGAGAATATGGATTATTCTGCTTCAGAAACTTTATCTCTTCAATTTGTTGAGCAGTCACAACACAATGCACAGTAAAATGGGGTCCATTACAAATCTCACAACTCACAACTTGGATAGGTTGAACTTAAGCCACAGGTTTAGTACTTACCTTCATTGCTTTAAGTCTTCTTTCTACTTCAGCTTTGATTTAATCTTCCATTTTAATAACTTGAGTAGCCATCTTCAAATCAATTGTTCCTTCAGGTTTGCTCACACTATGGTCATACAGTTCCAAATGGTCATTTGCAGCAATGGCTTCAATGATCTTCGTAATACCAGTGGCTGTTGTAAAGTTTGATGAGCCACCAACTGTTGTATAAATTAGTTGCTTAGTTTTCATCTTGAGACCATTCACAAACATTTGCATTTGTTCAGTTTGATCCAGGTTATGAGTAGGGCATGCAACTAATAACCGTTTGAACCTTTTATATGCATCACCCAATGATTCTCCCACCTTCTGTGTAAAATTCATGATATCATATCTTTTACGAATATACACAGAGGCGGGAAAATACTCATTAAGAAAGGCCTTATCCATCTCTTCCCAAGTAGCAATACTTCCTGCGAATAATGAGTAAAACCATTCTTCAGCATCTTCAGATAGAGTAAACGGAAACATTCTTAATTTCTTTGCTTCATCAGTGTGCCCCTCTATCTTTAGAGTAGCGCTCATAGTCAGAAATCTTTGTAGATGTTTGTTGACATCTTCATTAACCTTTCCGGTGAAAGGTTTCCTCTTAAGTTGGTTGATAGTTCTCAGATGCAACTAGAAATTTTCCATATTCACCGATTGGTTTACAATTGCTAACCTACCAGCCGGTGCATTTGCCCCACTGTAATCACCAAATAGTCTCTCTGCTGGTGGAACTTCACCCATAGTCTCAGTATCTGAGTCTGAACCTGCCAGTTTTGCTTGCCTATGCCTCGCGTGTAGAGTTATTTCTATCTTTGTGTCAAAAGAAAAATTACCTGAGAATTCTCCTCGCATAAAAATGTTAGACGCAGATTAGTAATAACAGAATGCAAATAATAAAATAAAAATAAACAACTGAAAATAAAATTTTGGTCGCAGAGCAACAAAATTTCAATTGAATTACAATAAAATTATATTTCGGAAGTCCCTGGCAACGACGCCAAAAACTTGATCGGGAAAATAACAAGTGTATTATTTTATCAATATAGTAATAATGGGGATTTCCCCAAATATCGATCTCGAGGATTGTATAGGAAAGACAAGTCTAAAATAATTCAGTTGAACAAAAGCATTTGGGGTTTTAAAATGGTTTGGTTGAATTATAAAAATATTTGCAAGTAAAAGAGAGAAATTTGACTAAGTGGTTTTAAAATATATGAGTAACATGCTAAGGAAGGTGTA
The DNA here is from genome assembly GCA_963859935.3 of Lathyrus sativus. NCBI lineage: Eukaryota > Viridiplantae > Streptophyta > Magnoliopsida > Fabales > Fabaceae > Lathyrus > Lathyrus sativus. The sequence continues at coordinate 51,671,537 of OZ012738.1, forward strand.
TGATCTGACTCAGTAATAACCATGAATTAACACTGCAACAACTTATTGTAACTACTAATTATCGATTGTTTAGAATGTTTACTCCTAAGTCCTTAGTGACAAAATCTTTAATCGTCTACCCTAATTCCTATGTCCATAGAGACTTATAAGTGAGATTAAGCAATCAATTATCAAGAATTATTCCGGTTCCTATAGGGTATCCCTAGTCCTAGGCAACATCTACTATAAGATAATCAAAAGCAAAATATTAACAACGGAGGTTCAGCCTAATCATTAATCGTAAATCAAACCTTATTGGTCCGACAAGGCAAGCATTAAGAATAGCTAGAGATCAAATCAGTTATTAAACAAAGGAAATGTCATTGAAATACTAATATCAGAGTCATTACAGATTCAAATCAGGGACACCCCCTAGCCTTGGGGGGTTTAGCTACTCATAACATTCGAAGAAAATACAAAAGAAAAACTAGACATTACAAGATAATAAGTTTCTTTGATATTCAATTGCTTCCGCTCATGAAAATCTTCAGTTCCCCAATCACCTTGATCTCCTTAATCCTAATTGTGTAATTCTTCTCTCACTGAATAAAGTCCTTTTTTCCTTCCCACAATTTGTCTTAAATACTCACAGGTCCAGCACCATAATAGGAAAATACCCAAAATACCCATAGGGATCACAAAGGCCCAAAAAATCATAAAATTGGAAGATGAAGCGCATCAGCCAACACGGCCCGTGTCAGCTGACACGAGCGGCCGTGTTGACTCCCTGGATATCTGCTAAAAAGAATTGCCTGCCCCAAACATGCTGACACGGGCATCCGTGTCATCCCCCCTGTCTAATACACAATCTCCACTCTCTTGGTACCATCCTGACACGGGTGGTAGTGTCAGGCCCCTGTTTCACTTCTAAAACTCTTCTGAATTCCTGTTGTTGTTTTTCTAGTTTTTGCTCCAATTTTTCTTGATTGCTTACCTGAACCTAAAAACAAAAGAAATACCAAACCAACGCATAAAATGCGATAAAAGGAAATAAAATGCAACTAAATGTATAAGATAATTAACTAAAAATCATGGTAAAAGAACGTATAAAAATCGCTGATTAAGCACCGTTCTAGTTGAACACAAACCTTGGGACCGATGGCTTACCATCTTGCAGTGCCACTTTCGTACCAACTTCGTACTTCTCAACAACCTTTTCATCAATGACGGCGTTGTATCTCAGGCATAAAACAACCTTCGACCCACTCACCCTGCATTTCTCTTGAAAATCCGACAGGCCTTCGCCAGCTTGAGGGTAAATTGCCTTGAGTTCCTCCTCATACTTCTTGTCGAAACCATCAGTAGTCTCGACCATCATGCATTCAACAGTTTTGGTTGTCAATTGTTTGTTGAGACCTTCATTAGTATCAACAATCATGCAATCATACAACTCCGAGTACAAGGCTTTTTCGACCTTCAGAGGGTCTGCGTCAACTTGCATCTTTGGCCTTTCTCTAAATTGAAGTCGGCCTTCCTTCAAAGTTTTCTGCATCAAATCCATAAAAAGAACACATTGAGATGTCTTATGATCAAAGAAATTATGAAATTTACAAAATCCTCTTTTCTTCTTTTGCTCTAAAGGGGGTCTTTTTCCCCAAGAGGGATAATAATCTGACCATCTTTAACTAATAAATCAAATATTGCGTCGCACTTAGATACATAAGAAGTATAAGTCTTGCAACGTATTTATCTATTTTTTCAGTTTGGACCAGATTTTTCCCATTTGTTGGTTTTAATAATTTACATGTGTACGGAGGCTCTGGCTTAAGTTCAGCCACGTGAACCTCGCTTTCGTCGACGAGCTCCTCATTGTTAGAAGAGTATTCATCAGCGGCTACAAATGAAACTTTCTCTTTCTTACGGTATCTGTTAGTCTGGGTTTTTTCAGCTTTCAAACGTTCGACCTTTCGAACCCTATCAGCTAACTGCACCATATCTTTGAGATATTGTGTGTTTAAATTTTTCCTGATCGAGTAATCTAGGTCGCCAACCGCCATCTCAACCAACTCATGTTCAAGGACTTGAGTGAAGTATCGTGCTTTCAAAAGTCTAAACCTGTTAAGATATTGGTCCACCGACTATGTGGCCTTCCATTTGACACTGGCTAACTCTTTCAGACTAAATTTAGATCGTCCCATGTAAAATTGTTCATGAAATAACCTTTCTAATTGTGCCCAGGTATGGACAGGCTATAGGGGTAATGTGGTAAACCAAGTAAACGCATTCTTTGTGAGGGAACTTGGGAAATACTTTATTTTCAAGTCCTCATTGTTTGCTATGTCACCAGCTTCAGTTTGATATTTGGAAACATGTTTGACGGTGGACTCTTCGGTCTTTTTGGCGAATTTGGTGAAGTTTGGAACCTTCCATCCCTTAGGGAGCTCTGTTTGCAAAACAAAGTCTGGTAGTGGGGATGTATATGTCATCTGTCGAAGGCCTGGGTTCGCTTCATTGCGAACCATAATCCGCTCCACCATAGCTTCTAAGTTTGGCTTGCCGGCCATGGCTTCGTGTCGAACTTTTCTGACCACATAATCTGGGTCTTGGTTCCTATGTACTAAAACAACGAGAGGCCTTTGGGCCACCCTAGGTATGTGTTCAACCTCATGAGGTTGATGGTCAATTGTTTTGTCGAAGGCTTCTTCTTGTCGAATTGGCGTCTCTGGTCGAGGTGGAGAAGTTTGTCGACCCAGGGCCCTATGAGCGCCCTAGGGAATCAGTTATCCGTGTCATTAGAGTCGCCAACTGTTTGTAACTTTGGGTCGAATTTTGTATTAATGGTCTTAATACGGTGCCCATTTGTTGGGTTAACATGTGAACCATTTCGTAATTACTTTCATCCATCTGCTATCTCATAACAGCGATAAAACTTGAGGTGAAAATTGGAACTGATTTAGATGGGAGACTAAACCTTGGGGGCCTAGTAACTTGGTTTTCCAAAGGCCCTAATCTTTGATACGGTGAGAAAGCTGACGATGAACTTTCTCCAAAGAATGGACCATTATGATGTAAGCTCGACATGAACTCTGTTGGCATCCCAAAGACTCGAGGCGTGGGCATTGTGAAACTAGGCGCATACTGCACCCCAGTTCCCGCCATCATAGGCCTAGGCTCAGGTCGACGTGGCGTCACAACAGGCCCACTATGTGCAGTCAAAACCGCAGACACAGTGTCAGCGCCAACATCAGTTGTCTGTGTCACAATCGTATTTCCCTCCAAAGACGGTTCTTCGTTTGGATGTGGTATCACCATCTTACACTACGTAAATGCATACACCCAAACCAACGTGTCCCACCAGGTGTGCCAATTTGTTCGCACGCGGTTTTCACGCGAACAACCTCTAGCCTCCTTCACCGTCTTCCTGACTTGTCGACACCCTTTTCGTCAACTCTTCTCAGTCAAAAGCCAACAATATGTTTATGTTATAGGATGTCAAAATTAATCTTTCAATTTAGATAAAACAAATATAAAACAAACTTGTAACATTTTAAAAAACAATTATATAAAATCTATTTTGAAAATACAACGAAAAAAATCTATTTTTTTAAAGATAAAACAAATAAATCGGTACAAAAATTGATTTTGATTAAAAATAAGTTGAAGATAAAATCATTTATATTTAAATAAATTCTTGTAAAAGTGAGTTGAATACTAAATTTCAATATAAAAATTAAGTTTGGGTTCGAAAACTACAAATTCTAATTTTAAGTAGAATCGATCTTAAAAAGTATTAGTTATAATCAATTATACACCTTCAAAATCAATTCTAAATGCTCCCACAGATAAATCTCCTCGTGCATCTGAAGACTTTTTTGCCATGAAGTTGAGACGTTAGAAGTAGTCGTTTCACTCTAATTGTGACATTTTGTCATGATTTTGTGACCACACCATAATTTTTAGAGATTTCATCCTATGTGGTATAATAACATCCTAAGAAAATCAAAAAATACTTTTTAAATTTTGAAAATGCATTTTCAAATGTATTTCATACATATACAACTCATTCGTTTTTTCATCACGCTTCAATTTTATAATTAAAATTAATCTAAAAATATGTTTTCAAGGTGTCTTCAAAAATACATTTTCAAAACCTATTTATATTCACAGCAAAAGTTATTTACTCATATGATCAAACATATATCACCAAATATACATCCGACAGCTTTCGTTAAATTGTCGGACGAAACGCTTGTAAGTGCTACTACTATTTTGAAAACCTATTTATATTCACAGTAAAAGTTATTTACTCATATGATCAAACATATATCACCAAATATACATCCGACAACCTTTTTATATTCACAATAAAAGTTATTTACTCATATGATCAAACATATATCACCAAATATACATCCGACAACTTTCGTTAAATTGTCGGACGAAATGCTTGTAAGTGCTACTACTATTTTGAAAGTATGTTTTTCTCACTTTTGAAAGCCTTTTTTTTTTTTTCATTTTTGGATTTCAAAAATGTATTTTCAAAGACATTCTAAAAATATATTCTCAAACAAAATTCAAAAACGAATAAATTATATTTGTATGAAATGCATGTTCAGTTATTAAAAATAATTGACTTTTTTAAAAATATCCTGATAATGGATGAAGTGAAACATTCGTTATCATGAACAGAACACAAATATCATTTATAAAGAGAATGGGGTTGAGCTTCGTGTAAGGGTTTTATTTTTTTAATTAATTGATTATAAATTTAAATAATTGGAAAATCTTTGTTTAATACATTTAAAATAATAAACTTAATTAATCACTGGTCATTTAAAAGTGTCTTCATGTGGAGAGATCTAGTCGGATTTTTCTTTTGTTTTTTTGTTACAATTTAACACTAGAGACCTTTTTTGTTGACTACCAATTTTTGAGGGACTAAATTACTATTAAAGATTAACAGAGACTAAACTTAAAATGTGGTTCAAAATTATATTTAACTGTTAATTTATTATCTTCTGAACTTCTTGGACGATTTTTTATTTTTAACACCCAAGTATTTTTCAATGTCGTCCTCCTCCTCCTCTTCACTAAAATCTCCTTCACTCCTCCTTTTCTTCTTCTCCCCAGATTCCTTCATTTCCTACACAAATCAATATACAACCAATTAAGTATAAAGAAAATCAATAATTAAATCACATAAGAATACAATAGTTTCAAATCCTTCATAATCTACTATATCCAATAATAACCACAGTTCATACATCTTTTCATACATTCCTAAAAAATAGCTTAAAACATAATGTCAATGCAAGAGTTCACCTTATCTGCTGATCTTTTGGCCTCACTAACGCGCTCTTTCAAAAACAAAACTTCCGCTTCCTCTGCTGGATACTCTGGTAGCTTCATGCCTGAAAAGAAAACTTCTATGAGGTTCACTCGTTAAAATGTGAAAGCAAAGGCAAAGGGCCTATACTCCTCTCACCTATAAACTTCTCTATCTTCATGTATGATGCCACTTCATATTGGTTCACGAGGGAAATCGCAACACCAGAACGCCCTGCACGAGCAGTTCTTCCCACACGATGTACATAAACTTTGCTTTTGGGAATGGTATAGTTAATCACCATATCTACTGCTGGAATATCAAGTCCCCTACTGGCTACGTCAGAACAAACAAGAATATTGCACTCCCTAGACTTGAACTTCTCCAAGGCTTCAAGTCTCTTCGGCTGTAAAAAAATATTATGATAAAAATTGGGCATATTACTCGGCAGTTTCTAGCAAATTACAACTTATAATAAATGAATTGTAGTATATATACCTGACTCATATGACCGTTAATTGAGACGGCTTTCAAACCAAGATTTTTAAGAATCAAAGCCAGAAGCCATGTTGTCTCACATTTCTCGGCGAATACCATTGATGTACTTTCAGCCATTTCAGTGAGAATGTATACAAGGTAGCAATCCTATGAATGAAAACAATCATATATGTGCAATTGATAGTCCAAATATTTGAGATACAACATTTTTGGACAAGGAAGAAGAAAAACCTTATGTTTTGCTGGCACAAGGAGATACTGCTGCTTCAGTGTGTCCACAGTAGAATATTTGGATGATACTTCAATCTAAACAGAATAAAAAATTGTGAATAACACCTGTGTACATAATGGTAAAGTACAGCTCCTTCCCCTGAAAGACGCTTTAAATTACGATGGCCAAATTTAATAATTACATTTCCCTCCAGATGAAATAATACGATACACTACCGTCCATATTAACGGTAGTCCTGGTGAGCAAATGACCTAAGGGAAATTTTTCCTTTCTTTCAAATTTTCAATGTCATTGAGAGCTCACTTTGAACACCTCTCTTATTAATTTTAAGACTTTGAAAGATGAAATGAATTTTCAATTATTAGTTATGGAATTTCACCCGAAACCGCCATGTATAAAGACATTTGTAAATCATATGGTTGTACCTTCACAGGCTTCCTTAAGCAAGCCTTTTGGAGCTTCTGGACCTGAAAGAGCAAGAGTGCAAATTTCTCTATTATTACAACTGTAAGTTTACAAATGAATAGATTACACAATCACTAACAAATGAATAGATTACACAATCACTAACAAACAATAGATAGATAGCCAAATAAAGCTCTAATCTTGCAACTACCGAGAAGTGTAAGTAGCCAAACAAGGTCTTAGCCTTGTAACTAATTATGCTGAGTCAGCACAGTCCCTAATTAAATTAGAATTAGTTGAGAACAGGTATAAATACTTGTTACTGGTTCTATTGTAAACTGGATACCCATTACAGGAAGATTCAACATAGATTTTTTTTACTTTCTCTCATTTTCTCATTCAGCAATGCAGTGCTCTTAGTTTATATTATAAGCATCTGTAGTATAAGCGGTGCATAAATTCGATATCATATGCACCATAAGATCCTTATCAGAGAAAATGTGTCATTCTAAAATGATACTCCATCCGTTTTTTATTATAAGTCATTTTGGGGGGAAAATTGTATCAAATTATAAGTCGTTTTGTATTACAAATAAATCATTAATGTTGTTTTTCCTATTATTCATATAATGAGAGCTTCAGAGGCTTTGTCAGATTCTGTTATGACAGAATCTGCTGAGTCAGCAATTGTAACAATCAACAATTGTTATAACCAACTATGCAGCTACGCATACACATAAACTATATTACTATAGTTTACTGCTATACAAAAGTTGTTAATTTGAATAATGTTACATAACAAAAGCTTTCTGAAAGGGGTCATACTTAGTGGGTTCCATATCTCAGAATATTTAAAGGAAATGGTTTCATTTGAATATTAAGATATCATATCTGGCTAATGCTAAGGGGAAAAAGGGTCAACAATAAATAATATATTAAGTGCCCCATAACTAATAAACCTACATATTTACCTTTTTTGTCATCGTAGCTGAAAAAAGAAATGTTCTCCGCTCACGTGGAATAAATTCTAAAAACTCAGTAATTGTTTTCTCAAAGTCCTCATCCAACAGCCTGTCTGCCTCATCTAAGACCTGCTCAAAATGCAGAACAATCAAACAAGGCCACCTAACACTGGATATATAGAATGTTGGACTAGAATATGCTATGGTAGAAAAGAAAACGTATTACTTATATATTTCATTTTGTAAAGTTGCAAAATACGTCCAAGATGCAACTATGTATGAAACACAACACCCTACATCTATATGGCACATTTGCAAATCAGCTGCAAATTTTATTTAAACATACAGTATCGGACGAGATTGCGGCCAGTACTGTTTTGGGTTTTTCAGTGACCACCAAAAAGATTCACCAAAATTCATAAAGAAAATAAACAGTGTAAAGCATTGTTCAGAGGAAACACATATTTATTAATATCTGCTTATGATGCAGGAAATAATGTCAACATATATGAACATTAAATTTGGTTCACGCTAGACATGTACTTACTGATACTCAAGCATTCAATATCAAAAATAAAATTCAAGCTTAAATCAAAATATCGTTGATATCATACCAAGTATTTCAACTTATCAAGAGAAAATCCTCTGGTGTTTTTTAGGTGATCCAACACTCGTCCAGGTGTCCCAACCTTCAAGAATAAAACATGATCATAAATAAAATAAAATAAAATACAAGGCTGATAAATCAAAATACAATCTTAATCTTGTACATCTAGAACCTGCATAAGTTTAGTTATCTCTTATCAACCATATCAATTATATTTTGGATATCACTCACATTACCGTAATGCTCTTGACGTAGAGAAGAAACAAATGAAATCAAACATGCCTACGGCAACAGTAACACTTACAATAATATGAGGTCGCTTTGCAATCTCGATGGCCTGTCTTACCATGTCAATCTGTCCAACAAGCTATAGAAAAAGGAAAAAATACCAATCAAAATAGATTATTTAGTAATGCATGTCAATAACCACCAGATGATTGGGCAAAACAAAACAAAACAAACATGTAATGAACTAGATGACATGAAATTCATGCATAACAAATGAAATGATGTAAGATAAAAAGCATTAGAATCTCACCACAGCACACTTGACACCTATTTCAGAACCTAGAGCTTGAAATTGTTCAGCAATTTGAAAAGCAAGCTCCCTAGATTAAGAAAAAGGTTAGAACATAAGAAATATACTAGTTAAATATCAGTGAGAATAATTATATCATATAAATCTGAATTATATGAATACTAAATCTATGATCAAGTATCTAATTATCAAACCTTGTGGGAGACATTACACAAGCAAAGAAATTGTTCCGGAGAGAAAATGGTGCTTCTAATAGGGCGTGCAATATAGGAAGAACAAAAGCTCCAGTCTTACCGGAACCCGTTTGGGAAATTCCAATCACATCCTTCCCTGAGAAACACAAAATATAAAGAACAGCCAGAATGTTAACATAGTTTAACCATCATTAAAAATGCCACCCTCTAGAACTAAAGATGGGGAAAATATAATATAAAGGTTGAAATAGAACACCATTGAACACAATAATGCCATAAATTTGAAAGCAAAAAAAAAACTATAATACTAATGGATAAAATTCCGGGTTCAAAATCAGATTCTATAACTATAATCTCTGATTGCATCAAAATTACAAAACATCTCTCACGTTTCTTCTATTTGTAACTTTAGGACCAAGGTGACAAACTGATAATATATTTGAGGACTGTTCTATTCCAGACCATTCGCAAGGCCCAGAAGGCAAAGGTCCAATGATGAAACAGCGAGTTGCTGAACGCGGAACAGGTAGACCCTTTCTCTCCACGGAGCAGGCAATCCCTCACGCGAATGCCATGCTAACCGTCCAAATAAATCCAACAGCTGACCGCATTCCACGCTGCTCCTTGCGCTACTAATAATTTCTCCTATTTAAAGAGGAAAATGTGTCACTTCGCAGGTATTCAAATCTTTTCTCATTCAAACACCACTTTATCAATCTGATACTGACTTGAAAGTTAGAGTGCTAACTTTGCAAGTCAGCCCCCTCTCCACTACATCGGAAGCTCTAAACCACCGTAACAAACTCCAAATCCATACTTTCCGATCAACTCTAGTTCCAGCATGGAACAATGACCAAATTAACTAACAATAGAAGAACTAAAATGAATAACTAAAGACCAATTCTAGAATGTTATAAATTTAATACAACTAGAAACCATGGTGTCAATGCCACAAACATTGAAAGACCAATATAGAAGCAAAGATCACATCTAACCTTGTAGAGCTTGAGGAATTGCTTCTATTTGAATCTTAAGCGGATTCTTCCAACCCACCTTTTCACAAGCTTCCACCAATGACTCATTTAAGCCCAAATCCTTAAATGATTTAGTTTCTTTATTCTCTTCCTCCATTCTCCGTTTCTAACCTATGAATGAATCAATTTCAACGTAAAATTAACAAATGACTTACATATGGTAAAAGTAAAGAAAGCACCAAAAACAATTGAACAACGGAGTGATATACTTTTTCATACCTACTGAGCCGTAAGCGTGTATTAAAAGTGAAAGGAAAAGCTGAACTTTCTCACTGTTCCGCGGCGGCGAACGGCCAATTCCGGCAGCGGGTTTCTCCGATGTAGCTCAGTGCAAGCAACTTCCAAACGGAACAATGGTGTTTTAGGGTTTTATTTTATAGTTTTTTTAACCTTCGGTTTTCATGAAACCGGGTCGGGTCGGGTCGGTAGATCCGGTATATAGAAACTACCTCATTTTAATATTTTATTATTATACTTACTATTATTCTTTACTTTTCTTTTCACATATTATATTGAATATCATAAGCATGTTTATTGAAAGACTTCTTTTATTTAAAGAAACTATTTGAAAATTATATTTTTTTTTTTAAGATGATTAGTCTTTTTAATAGAAGTTAAGTATTGATGTCACTTGTTAATCAAATGACTTCAAATATAAAAGGAGAGTAAATTATGTTTAAAAAGATATTTTTAAAACATTAAAAAAAATTAAGGACCTATTTAAATGAGTTTTAGTTTTTAGTTTTTAAAAACTATTTTGTAAATCAATTTTAAAAAAAGAGTTTTGAAGAAAAAAAATAATAGAAAACATGTTTGGTAATCTAATTTTTGAAAATTATTTTAAAGTTGAATAATATTACAAATTTGCTATTAATGAAAAACATATCATTTTTTCTTATTTTTTTACTCTTTATAATTTTCAAAACTAAAAATCAAAATCAAAAATCTCTGAAACTTATTTTAGTTTTTTAATTTTTAAAACTCTCAAATAGACAATAGTTTTCAAAAATAATTTTGTAAAATTAGACTACCAATCAAGTTTTATAATTTTTAAATTTTAAAAACTAAAAATCAATTTTACAAAACCAAATTAAATATATCTTAAATGATTGATTTTAAGAAAAGAGATGAATCAAAATTTTAGTGCGGAAAAGTAAATAGCAAAAGTTAAAATAGATAAGAAAAAGAAAAAGAACATGCTGGAAATTGAGACCTTAAATCAAGCAGCCTACTCCAATCCTCAATGATTTTTTGGTGAGAGTTTTATCAATAAAGTCATTTTCATCAAATTTTTACCTAGGTTCAACTTCCAATCTTTATAATGATATTATATTATATTTTACAAAATGCATAACAAAGCATAAGTAAAGAACAAAGTCAAGAAGAATGGCATGATAAAAGGTTCATTTTTTAAAAATGTTTAATGTTGTGATTATCTTCAAATTATAAAATAATCACGAATTAGTTGTTTGTTTAAAGTTTGACTTTACTACTTATTTGGTGAAAAAATGTTAATATAAGTCAAAAATCATACATATCCATAACTTCTGAGATGTGTGCAACCTCATATTTTACATATAAAAATAAAAGTAGACATGCATTCTAAATGTGATGATTTTGCATCATTTTTGCTATTACTTTGTATATATGATTGTTGCACCCCAAAATTTGACCAACATTTTTCTTAATCTTTGGCTTATGTTTCATTGCATTTTAGCATCTTGCATTTGCATAGCATAGTTCTTACAGGGGATCAAGTGTGTGTTTGTGTATCATCCAAGAGGAGAGTCTTTATTGGCTTCAAGCTCAAGCAAAGGCACTGGTACAAGCCATCGAGTGGGTGTTATTATCATGAAGCTGTCAGAGCTCCTAAAAAGAAGAGGTACATCATCAAAGATACTCCCTTGGGTCAAGTATAAATCCAATTTGAGGTGGTTACCAAGAGAATTGAGACAGTGCAGAGCAAGAACCCTAATTAGGGTTTCTTGATTAAAAAGTCAACTGCAACTTTGACTTTTGACTTAAAAGGAGTTCCAAAGCTTGAATCATGGTCCAAAAGGTTCATATGATCCAAAGAAGTCTACACAAGAAGTTTCAAGGCCTCAGGGAACCCAGAACATCGACAGTTGATTCGGAGGTTTTCGATCATTCGGTTTGTCTGACTGAAAAGTCAACCCATTGACCAATAGGGTTTTGACCCAAAATTGAAGCCAATTATGTCCCCAGTATTATTTCATATCTAATCATGAAGTTTGGTGATCATTGGATCAAGAGTTGAGAAGTAATCGAAAAGTCAGGAAATTAGGATTTTGAAAAGGGCTAAGTCATAACTTCTTAACCACATGTCCAAATGGAATGGTTCAAAGCTTGTTGGAAAGGTCTTGACAATTCCTACAAAAGTGTCACAGGGGTCTATGTTCAAAAAATTCATAGATTTGGAATTATGATCAAAATCATTACAAGAGGGGAAAACACTTAGAAAATTTCTAAGTTTTTTGGCCTTGCAAATCATGTTTTCAGCCAATTTTGAAGGGATTTTTGACCTACTTCCACTTGGAATATGAAGATCATGAAAACATGAAATTTGTAGATCTCCATGAGGGCTTTCCAAAAAGTACTATAACTCCTCCATAGCCCTTGTGAGTTGAGAGTTATGAATCCAGCAAGATGGGGCCCCAACACTTTAATGCACCATTTCAACTTTTTCACAAATTCACTTTTCAGCCACTTGGATCATTCTCAACCATTGGATCATGTCTTAATCTGATATTTAGAAAGGATGAGGGTTAAAAAATGCAGAAATAATAAGGTTTTGAGAACTTTGCAAGGTGGCAAGCAAGTGGACATTATTTTATTCAAGAAAAACAATGAGGAAAAAGAAACTTTATGAGGAAAGTCTTGCAGCTACAGTGCCTTACACTCTATGCTCACTTCAATCACCTCGTGCCATTCATTTCACTTGAGTTTTTGACCTGCATTGATCCAAGGAGATGATATGCTCAGCTGTCATACCATCTTGGATAGATTTTTTTCCAAAATCTCCCTCCAAAGGCAAAAAACCAAATCTGCCCCAATGCCTCTCTTGGCCTATAAATATAGACCTCCTCCAACTCTTCAAATGACACCAGAGCTATCCAAGAGAATCGTAAACTCATAGCTCTCTTCTTTCCCTCCGTAAGTGAGGAGATTTCACAAAAACACCAAAATCCACCACTTTACACTTTTCACACCAATCCTTGTTCCAAACACTAAACCACCATAAAAACCATATACACACCCTTAAAATGACCATCTGAAGCTGTTTCCATCATCACATTCACCAAAAAATCCATAGATCAAAAAGTCAAACTTCATACCACCATAGTTTGACTTTTGTGCACCTTTCATACCAAATCAATACCTATATCCATTCCTACCATTTTAACACTCAAAACACCTCATGTTCATGATACTCTAGCTGTCCATAATCTTAAACAACAGTTGGAACTTCATATGCTCAATCTGTCCTCAAGATTTGCTTATTTCTTCAAAGGGAAGTAAGTTTCACAAATTTGTTCAAAAAGAAGGATCTCTGATTTTCTTTGGTGCTAGCTTGCTCAAGGAGGTCTACAAGAGGTATGTAACCCTAAGCCTCTTCATTATGCATCATATGTTATGTTTTATGGTTGGTGAGATTGATTAAACATGTTATGATAAATGGTGTTCATGCTGTCCAAATCTAGTTAGAGGTGGTATGTGTCAAAAATGTGCATTTTGGTTGTAATGTTATCAGTGGTATACTTGTTATTACTTTTGTAAAAGTAATGTGTTTGATTACATGGAAGTTTATGTAACCCTATATCTTTGTAAAGACATGTTGGTTGGAATTCATTAGTACATATTTTTGAAATACCACCAACTTGGTTGCAGCTGAGATCAGTTGGATGATGGATTGACATGTTTGTTGCTTTAAAAAGCATGTTGCCTTTATCTGTTGTTAACTTTCTGTTTTGAAATGGTTAAGCTCCAATGCCATCAACTTAATTCTAACTTGTGCATATTGTGTGTATTGAGGTCCTTAACCTGTTACAGATTGATAACATTGAGGTGAATCATTATTGAACACATTGGTTGCATACCAAGTCCATCTCAAACACCCTTTCACCAATTTGCAATTTGACAGCCTTTCTTTAGTTCAATAAGGAAGTGAGTTTCTTTCTTTAGAGTTAATCCATTGAGTTATGTATTTGAGATTTGAATGAACCCTCACTTATGTGTATAGGCATCTGTTTTGATCTTTAAATCACAAAATGCATTTCCAAAACTCATCTTGCATGTTCTATCGAATTGTTTTGTGTGTGTGCATCTTTTGAGAAAATGGTTGATACCATCGTGTTCCTTATAAAAAAGCAAGCAACTTTGACTAAAATTTCACTGAAAATGATTGAGTTTTGACAAAGTTATGATCAAATCGTATTTGGCTTCTTCACTTGCATTTGCCTTGTAGCTTGCCCAAAAATTCACTTGGTTTAGGTATTTCATTTAATGGGGTGGCTTAATACAACGGATGTATCGTCACCCCAGTGGTTAGAACCTCACTCTTAATACCTTGCCTGACCTTGTGAACCTCTGTTCGACCCCCAGCGGGGGTGTTTTTGTGTTATTTTCATTTACTTTCTTTGTTTTGATTTTTTATTTTCTTTTTTTCCATTTGTTTAACACACGTGAGAGTGGTCTGGTTGGTTATGTGTTGTGCTTGCAGTCCCAAGTTCAAGGGTTCAACTCTTGGTGGGAGCATTTCCTTTTTTTTTTAGCACTTGTCTTCTTTTTATTTATTTTATTTTATTTTATTTCCTTCTTTTCTTGTTTTTATTTTATTTATCTAAAATTTGTTTTAAATATTATATAAACCCAAAAAATCTTATTTTATTATTTTAATGTGTTTTGTTTTATTTTCCATCCTTTTATTTTATTTTATTTTTCATTTTTATTTTGAATTAACAAATTAATGTGCTTTGTGGTTCATCATTTTATCTCCAAGCAATTTCTTTTCTTTCTCATTTCACTTGTGAGTGAATTATTTAGTGTTTACTTGGCCTTGTGCCATGATCCCCCTAGGATTCCTAGTCTCTCTGTTTAGGATGGGAGTAGGAGAGACATTAGGTGTTCAATCCTATGCATGACAACATTAGGTTAGTTATTTCCCTTTCATCCCAACTTTAGGAGCATTGTGCATGACAACTATAGGGTCCAGTTTCCCCTTAGTTTGAGTCTTTCTTTTCTCATCTCCTAACAATTCAAAACACTTAATAAAGAAAGATTTGTGTCGTAATCTACGAGCCTTAAGTATTTGAGAAATGATGGTTGGGGGCCTCCTCTCAACTGTCTAGAGTGTTTAGCGTATGCCCTTTGGACGATATGCGGCGCATTCGCTCTCGAGTCATAGTCTTTAGTGCGACATGAGTTTCAAACCATAACTCAATCCACTTCTTGTCTTAAAAAACACAAAAAAAAACAAAAACATCAAATCTTTTTATCCTTCGGGATTTTAATTGGAAAACCATTTTCATAAAGAGAGAGTTGTTAAGCTTTGGTTCTACCGCAAAAGGGCATCGTCCCTAACTGCTAGAAGGTTTAACCCTACTCAATTAAAATACTTGAACCAACCAGTGGTCGTGTCAGCCCGAACTACGTTTGCTCTGATTTCTCGTACCAGACGAGGATACGTAGGCACAAGACGGCAATATCTTGGCGAGCAACCTTCCCCCACTTTCACCCGTAGTTTTCCGAACTACGTTGACTCTGACTTTCCCATTGCACGAGGGAATACGTAGGCACAGAGCGGCAATGCTCTGCCGAGTCACTTTTCTTTTCTTTCGTCCCCGTGAGTCTGCACCTTAGATAGTTTAACACCTTTTTAGATAGACAACAAGCGTGGATCCTGTCGAGTACGACGAACGTGAGGGGTGCTAATACCTTCCCCTTGCGTAACCGACTCCCAAACCTAAGATTTGGTTGCGATGACCTGTCTTTTCCCTTTTTTGTAGGTTTTCTCTGATCGTTTCCTTTCTCTCTTTTGGGATAAATAACGAACGGTGGCGACTCTTCTGTCTTCCGCCGACCCCTTTTTCGCAGTAGCGACAGCTGGTGACTCTGCTGGGGAGTCTTCTCATCCTCTATGCAAGTCAATCCTAGCGCTTGTGTGTTTTATCTTTGGGTGTGTATATATGTGTATATATGTTGTATTTGTACAGTTTTGCATTTGCATTTTTATTTCCATCACTTTATATCATATATCATGTTGTTGTGTTGTGGGTGAGGGTGTTCCATTGAGAGATAAGCCAAAACCCAGGCTTGAGGATACACATAAGATTAGAGTGGAGAGTAGTGATGACCTGTATGGCAGCATGCACTAGTCCTTATGAAATTCGCATCCAAACGAGGTTTTCTTTGAAGACATCTCATCCTGCAGGTCAGGACGGAGATGTTGGATTTGAAAACTGTCGACTCTGGAGACCGATCACTTGGGAGTCAGCTAAGTAAGGCCGCTTCGTGAGACAATGATGCCAAACCAGAAATGGTGAACGTATCACCGTTTCTCGAAAGTCTGTGGCGCTGATAACCGCATAGGATGCCGAACCTTATTGGAGATAAGTTCATACCTGTGAGTGGGAGGGTTTTGCAGGAAACTTTGATCTTCAGCCTACCTTTTTGTCTTATCAGTATGAACAACTACAATGGGATCCTTGTACTAGGGATGTATGGTTTTCTCATCAAAGCGAAGTGTCGTTTCATCTCCGTCAACAGCACAACAACATTGATCCTGTGATTGTTGCATTTCATATTGCATTGCATGGCATTTGCATTTCATTTGCATAGCAGGTGTTCGAAATTGGGTTTTGTTATCCTAAATCTGGTTTTTCTTTAGAGAGAGAATTAGAGACACTAACTCTTCAAAGAAGGCATAAGTTGACTATGGAGCAGATTCAAGTAGAGTTGAGGGAAGTCCGAAGCTAGATGGGACAATTCATGGCGGACATGCAAGCTTTGTGTCGGGACCAGAAGATGCTTAAGGAAGAAGTTTATCAGTTGAAGACTCAGATGAGCTTGATCACAGAAATGATAAGAAAAGTGTTAAGAAAGAAAGGCGATCATATGCCTGAAACTGCAGCAGAAATGGTTATTCCACCTTTACCTGTGGAACCTCTCCCAAGGCGTGATGTGCCTCAAAGATCTTCTACACGACCAGAGTTTCCAGAATCTCCATGTCAACAGCTACCTCCTGTCTCCCGAGACAATCCTAGAGTTAGGAGGTATGCTCAAAGGACGAAGCAGCTCGACAGAATCTTTGACCAGATCCCTATGACTTATACTCAGTTGTTGCAACTTTTGCTTCAACTTTGTTTGGTTAAGCTTCGGACTCTGGCTCCACTTACCGGTGAGCCACCATAAGGCTATGATGAAAGTGCCTATTGTGATTTCTATTCTGGGGCACCGGGGCATGATGTCGAGAACTGCAAAGCTTTTAAGCACAAAGTTCAAGACTTAATCGATTCAAGAGCATTTAAGTTCATGCCAATAGGTGGTCTAGTTCCCTTCTTTCCAAAAGAGGTGGATGTTCCCCTGAGGTTGCATCAGGTCAGGAGTATGTCTTGCAATCTGTGATTTCAGAGTCTTCGTGCCCACAACTATTGCCTTTTCCTGGGTCAAGCCTGAGGATGAAAGTTCCTGAACAAAGGTAGTCTCTGATACCTCAAATTCACTCTTCAGATACCTCGTGTGTTCAGAGTCAGCAACCTGTTGGGTCTGTGTATCAGATATCTGTTCTCATCCATAGTCAACAGTCATATCCTCATCAGCCGCGTCAGCATGCCCGACAAAGACCAAGGAAGCCAAAAAGGCATTTCACTCAGCTGCCGTTGTCGTACAGTCGAATATTTCCAGACTTGATCAAAGGTGGATTGATAGTGCCGAAGAAGATTGATCCAGAGATTCCTCCACATCCGCCAAGTTCTGATGTCAACGCCCACTGTGAGTACCATGTTGGGGCACAGGGGCATTTGACCAAAGGCTATAAGGTGATTAAAAGCAAGATTCAGACTATGCTTGACTCCAACATGTTCTCTATCACATCTCAGGGTATCCAGATCAACGATCCTCCATCATCCGGTCATGCGGGTTCAACAGTTAATGTTATGCAGGGATTTACCGAGAGCATATGTTCACAAGATTACCAGACTAACTTCGACGAGCAATTCTGAAGATGGTTGATTCAGCAGGGAATCTAGATTTGAAATCCCGGTTCCCAGAAACTGACAATCTTTTTTATGTTATTTCTTTGCATTTGTAGTTTCTTTTCTGTTAGAGTGCAAACTTATTTGCAAATCTTATCTGTAGAACTTGTTTGTTTTCAATTGATAATGATAATAAAGTGAATATGCAGTTTTT
Source organism: Lathyrus sativus (assembly GCA_963859935.3). Classification (NCBI taxonomy): domain Eukaryota; kingdom Viridiplantae; phylum Streptophyta; class Magnoliopsida; order Fabales; family Fabaceae; genus Lathyrus; species Lathyrus sativus. The sequence goes on from OZ012738.1 coordinate 51,689,739, forward strand.
GATTAAGTCCATTCGTGTTCACTCAATATTGCTTTTTATTGATGTCAAACGCTTGTTTAAGCGGAATCAGAGGGAGGATGACGAAGTTTAAAGACGCAGAATTTCCAATTGTATGCTTTTGAATAAACCCTGCTGGTGATGTATAGGCATTGTTTCAAATCATAAACACCAGAGATATAAGGATGATAATCCCTTGTCAACCCCTTTGAGCCTAGTAGTAGGAGTTCCTTTTTGAAAACGAAAAAACCCTCAATCTTAACCTGGGGTAGGGTAGGTGTCAGTTAATTTGACCGAGCATCCAAATTGCAGGAGGGGAGTGTTTCCGTCTGAGGATCAATCACACCTGTATAGGTCATACCTAAAGAACCACAGTGGAGTTAGGCAGTCACAACCCTGTCAAACAAGTCAGACAAGCTAGTTTCACACGATTTATTCCCAAAAAGAAAAATAAAAATCCCGCTAAGTCAATAACTTGAAAACAAGTGGCTTAGGAAAAAATTAAGGCATCCCGCTGGACTTCGAGAGAAGATATACTCCAAAGAGTCAGTCCAAGAAAAAATAGGAAAATCGAAAAAATGACGAAAAACAAGTCGGTGACTCCAGACACCAAAGACAAAAAGCGAGTGACTGTCACTCCGAAAAACTTGTGATTTTCCTGAACCATCACTCCTGTCATTCAACCTTTTAGAGGTTAGCGCTTGTGTCGAATTAGCTGAACATAGGATCGGAGAACATCAAGGAGAACGGGTGGGTTAAATCAAACTTTGAGCCTTATATCCTTTCTTTCTATAACCATGAACCTGACCAAGTTACCACCTTCAAAAGTCCTAATTGAAGCAGATTTGTTTCGAAAGCATACTTCGGTAAAGATCGCTTTAAAACTAACTCCTAAAAAGGATTATTCTTACCTTGTGGCTATTGATATTGACCTTATGATAATTGATTTATTCACTATGTTACAACTTTTTTCCAGTGAACAAACTTGGATTTCAAAACTGTCATATGCATTGCATTAATATTATCATTTGCAAAATGAATTATTTTACTTGCGAGTAAGCACTTGACATCAGGAGAGCTTCAACAATGCGAAGTTTGATCGAGCTAAGATGCAAAACACCGGAGAGCTCCGTCGAGCAGGGGCATGCTAAAGGATCACATAAGAGGAGTCAGTCATTCCAAGATCAGTTAATCTGGGGCAATCAGGTCGAGATTCGATAAATCTCTCAAAGTTAGAGGTACTTCTCCAAATCAGCCAGTCAGGGGCAAAGTCATTTCAAGGTCGGGGCAGGCCACCCCAAGAGCACAACAACTATCCTTATCTAGAAAGGAAGTTAACTTGAAGTACTTCTTCGAGGTTCAAAGTACTAAAGCAGTCCATATCAAACCATCAGGGTACAAAAATTTTAGGTTTCCTTTCGAGGAAGGTTTCACAGATGTCCCACACGTTGGGGCAAAATTGGAAACAAAAGAGATGCATTCTTGTCCATATCTTTAGAGCTTATCAGAGTTATTCAAGCACGCGAATGTCAGGAAGTCATAGAAATTATCCCCTGACCCGCATCCAGACAGAGCATTTCTCAACCTCAGGTGTACCTGACCTTTCACGGAAAACCTAAAGCCTAATCACACTTTGTAAAGACATATTGGGTGGAATTCATCAGTACGTATTGTTGAAATACCACCAACTTGGTTGCAGCTGAGATCAGTTGGATGATGGATTGACATGTTTGTTGCTTTAAAAAGCATGTTACCTTGATCTGCTGTTAACTTTCTGTTTTGAAATGGTTAAGCTCCAATGCCATCAACTTCATTCTAACTTATGCATATTGTGTGTATTGAGGTCCATAACCTGTTACAGATTGATAACATTGAGGTGAATCATTATTGAACACATTGGTTGCATACCAAGTCCATCTCAAACACCCTTTCACCAATTTGCAATTTGACAGCCTTTCTTTAGTTCAATAAGGAAGTGAGTTTCTTTCTTTAGAGTTAATCCATTGAGTTATGTATTTGAGATTTGAATGAACCCTCACTTATGTGTATAGGCATCTGTTTTGATCTTAAAATCACAAAATGCATTTCCAAAACTCATCTTGCATGTTCTATTGAATTGTTTTGTGTGTGCATCTTTTGAGAAAATGGTTGATACCATCGTGTTCCTTATGAAAAAACAAGCAACTTTGACTAAAATTTCACTGAAAATGATTGAGTTTTGACAAAGTTATGATCAAATCGTATTTGGCTTCTTCACTTGCATTTGCCTTGTAGCTTGTCCAGAAATTCACTTGGTTTAGGTATTTCATTTAATGGGGTGGCTTGATACAACAAATGTATCGCCACCCCACTGGTTAGAACCCCACTCTTAAGACCTTGCCTAACCTTGTGAACCTCTGTTTGACCCCCAGCGGGGGCGTTTTTGTGTTATTTTCATTTATTTTCTTTGTTTTGATATTTTGTTTTCTTTTTTTCCATTTGTTTAACACGCGTGAGAGTGGTTTGGTTGGTTATGTGTTGTGCTTGCAGTCCCAAGGTCAAGGATTCAACTCTTGGTGGGAGCATTTCCTTTTTTTTAGCACTTGTCTTCTTTTTATTTATTTTATTTTATTTCCTTCTTTTCTTGTTTTTATTTTATTTATCTAAAATTAGTTTTAAATATTATAAAAACTCAAAAAATCTTATTTTATTATTTTAATGTGTTTTATTTTATTTATTATTTTTATTTTATTATTTTTATTTTGAATTAACAAATTAATGTGCTTTGTGGTTCATCATTTTATCTCCAATCAATTTCTTTTCTTTCTCATTTCACTTGTGAGTGAATTATTTAGTGTTTACTTGGCCTTGTGCCATGATCCCCCTAGGATTCCCAGTCCCTCCGTTTAGAATGGGAGTAAGAGAGACATTAGGTGTTCAATCCTATGCATGACAACATTAGGTTAGTTATTTCCCTTTCATCCCAACTTTAGGAGCATTGTGCATGACAACTCTAGGGTCCAGTTTCCCCTTAGTTTGAGTCTTTCTCTTCTCATCTCCTAACAATTCACTTAATAAAGAAAGATTTGTGTCGTACGCTACGAGCCTTAAGTATTTGAGAAATGATGGTTGGGGGGCTTCCTCTCGACTGTCTAGAGTGTTTAGCGTATGCCCTTTGGGCGATATGCGCCGCATTCGCTCTCGAGTCATAGTCTTTAGTGCAACATGAGTTTCAAACCATAACTCAATCCACTTCTTGTCTTAAAAAACACAAAAAAACAAAAACATCAAATCTTTTTATTCTTCGGGATTTCAATTGGAAAACCATTTTCATAAAGAGAGTGTTATTAAGCTTTGGTTCTACCGCAAACAGGCAACGTCCCTAACTGCTAGAACGAAGTTTTAACCCTACTCAGTTAAAATACTTGAACCAACCAGTGGTCGTGTCAGCCTGAACCACGTTTGCTCTAATTTCTCATACCAGACGAGGATACGTAGGCACAAGACGACGATGTCTTGGCGAGCAACCTTCCCCCACTTTCACCCGCAGTTTTCTGAACTACGTTGACTCTGAATTTCCCATTGCACGAGGGAATACGTAAGCACAGAGCGACAATGCTTTGCCGAGTCACTTTTCTTTTCTTTCGTCCCCGTGAGCCTGTAGCTTAGATAGTTTAACACCCTTTTAGATAGACAACAAGCATGGATCCCGTCGAGTTCGACGGACGTGAGGGGTGCTAATACCTTCCCCTTGCGTAACCGATTCCCGAACCCAAGATTTGGTTGCGATGACCTGTCTTCTCCCTTTTTCGTAGGTTTTCTCTGATCGTTTCCTTTCCCTCTTTTGGGATAAATAACGAACGATTGTGACTCTTCTGTATTCCGTCGGCCCCTTTTTCACAGTAGCGAACAATGATGTCATGAATATGATTCATACATTGTTTGCTTATTAAGTGAAAAACTACTGGATCATAAAACCTACTTTGTGAGGGTGTGATCCTTTGACAACTCCTTTGAGTCTAAACATGAAAAAAAAATTGAAAATGTACAACCCTTAACAAGTTTTAAAAGAAAAAGAATGCTTGTACCTTTTCTCCAAAATATGAGAGCATTAAAAGTCAAGGGTATTAAATGATAAAGTTGAGGAGAATAAAGTATTTTGAAGAAAAAAACAAAAAAAAAATCAAGTGGTTAAATAATGATCAGAATGGTGAAAAGAAAAGAAAAGGAATGTGCTTTGACAATTAAAAAAAATCAAGATTGTCAACATTTAACAAAATAAATAAGTCACCAAAGGAAGAAGTTGTAAAGAAGAAAGAAAAAAAGACCTTTTGAAAAACAAAGTGATATATGAATTTCGTTCTCTTATTTGCTAGACACTTTTGAATCTCAATAAAACCAAGATTTTGTATAGTTCAGCCACGTTACAGCCAAAATAAAGACATTAGTGACCCATAACTGATTATGTATCTTGTGATATTGCTTAGATGAAGCGCAAAAGATTTTTATAGTTGATGTATTGCCTAATACTACGGAAAACATTAATCATTTGAGTGATGCTTAGTGAGAAAATGATTCTAACGAATAACTAATTATTGATATAAACGTGTTTTAAAATCATAATTTGGATAACACGTTTTTCATCTTCATGTTATAGTTTATGGATGATTATAATATTGATTGTGAATTTACATTTTAAGAAAATCATGTCATACATCAAAGCTTTTTTGAAAAGTTCTTGATCAAGTTTTGAAACCTCGTATGAATTATGGATATTGATTTTTTCGGACCCATTTGTATTGTAGTTATTTGAGGACAAACAAAAGGATAAGTTGGAGAAAGTTGATAAGTGTCAAAAATACGTGGGCACTTATTAACTTAATTTGCAAGAAATCAATTAACTCCCCCTTCCCCCCCCCCCCCCCCCCTCTCCTTAGTTATCATTAAAACAAGAGAAAACATTTGTATGAAAGAACCAAAACAAAATGAAAGAGGGTAATTTCAAGAGACTTTACATTTCAAAAGACTCAAAACGATAATGAAAGACAACAACTTCAAGAGACTTTGCAATTCAAAAGAATGATCATATCTTCACCTCTATACGTAGCTTCAATTTATGACATTTATATCATTAATTAGTTTTAAAAATTGATTTTATATGCAATTGTATTATCAATTATTTTTTCACATAAAAGGGGGCTACGAATAGCCTCAACAATAACATAGTCAACTAAGTCACTTAGTAATTCAGTTAGGATGCAGAGAGACTAAATAACTCAATAAACTAAGCTCTTTTCAAGTTATACGGCAACAACTATCCCCTTTGATCCCATGTGGTCGAGATGTATATCTCGGGCAAAGACAAACTGGGATATATCAACGGAGATCTCCCGCAACCCCCTCAAACAGATCCTACATTTTGACGTTGGCGGACTGACAACGCGATTGTTAAGGGATGGATAATCAACTCAATGGACTTTTCTCTAATCAACAACTTTATTCAATTCTCCACTGCCAAACTGGTGTGGGATGCAATTGCGACCACGTACTTCGATGGCAATGATACCTCCCAAGTGTATGACCTTCGGTGACAGGTGACACGTCTTAAACAAGCCGGTGGTTCTCTTGAAAAATATTATAACGATCTCTAAGGACTTTGGCGTTAGATAGATTTTCGTCGTCCAAATCCGATGACATGTCAAGTTGATATCCAACACTACAATACACTTGTCCAAGAAGAACAAATGTATATGTTTTTAGATGGACTTGATGACCGCTTGGATAATATTAGAAGCGACGTTTTACAAATGAAATTGTTTCCAACAGTGGAGCAAGCATATGCACATGTTAGGAGGGAAGCTCTTTGTCAAGTAGTGATGACAGACAACTCCAATGAATTATCAGGAGCAAGTCTTGCATCCAAGGGTCTCAAATTACAAAACAGTAAGATATTTTCCCAATCCAAACATAAAGAACCATCTAATGGCACTAAGTGAACTCATCGTGGAGGTAACAAACATACTAGTGAGACATGTTTTAAGCTCCATGGCTATCCAGACTGGTGGACAGACTTTCAGGCTCGAAAGCGTCGCAAAACAACTGAGAGCAACCCGGGCAAAGCTGCAGTAGCTACTGTTGAACCACATATTTCCCTCATTCCAAAATCAAGTTCCCACACCACTGAAGGTAATGTTCTAATTTGCTCTAATCATGATAATGACCCTAATGCATGGATACTTGATTTTGGAGCTACCGATCATATGACGTTTGATGCTGCTGATTTTTCTAAACGTTCAACCCCTCGACTCAAGTATTGCCAATGCAAATGGTGATTTATCGGCGGTAACAGGGGATGGAACTGTGATGTTATCACCAACCTTTTTGCTTTCAAATACACTACTTGTTCCCTCTCTATCTCATAAGTTGTTGTCTGTGAGTCAAGTTACAAAAGACTTGAACTGTGTTGTGCTAATTTATCCACCTTTCTGTTTTCTTCAGGATATTCTCACGAAGGAGATCATTGGGCGTGGTACTAAGAGAGAGGGACTTTACTATATGGAGGATTTTAGTGTAGGCCGAGTGCATCACATGCATTATCCAAGAAACAACAAAATGAAGCAAGTCTTACTTTGGCATCGTCGATTAGGCCATCCTTCGTTTGGCAACTTGAAACATGTGTTCCCAAACTTATTTTCAAATACATCTTTGTTGAACTTCAAATGTGAAGCTTGTATTTTAGCCAAGAGTCATCGAGTCACTTTTCCATCAAGTATGAATAAAAGTAATGTTCCTTTTGCTTTAATCAATTCTGATATATGGGGTTCATCCCCAAAATCTTCTCTCTCTGGTTATCGATGGTTTATTATATTTGTTGATGATTGCACTTGAATGACTTGGATTTATTTGTTGAAATAAAAAAAATGAAGTGGTACACATATTTCAACAATTTCATAAAATGATTCAGACCCAATATTCAACGAAGATTAGGATCCCTCGCTCTGATAATGGTGGGGAGTTTGTAAATCACCAATTCCATGAGTATTTCAAAATACACAGACTTATTCACAAAACCACGTGTCCACAAACTCCACAATAAAATGGTATTGCAGAATGGAAAAATCACCATATCCTTGAAACTGCCCGTGCTCTTTTACATGGAGCACATGTGCCTCACCACCATTGGACTGATGTTGTTATTACAGCGGTATATCTCATCAATCGGATGCCATCGAAGGTTATTGAATTTTAAACTCCGCTGCAGACCTTGTCCACATTTGTATCGCTGCCTACAATACAAAAATGCTGCCACCTCGTGTCTTTGGGTGTGTTGCGTTTGTTCACCTACATAAAAACCAGTGTACAAAGCTTGATCCTTGTGCCATTCGCTGCCTGTTTTGGGATATGGTGTACACCAGAAAGGGTATCGCTGCTATGACCCTACTACTCGACACATTTATGTAACTATGGATGTTACACTCTTGGAATTTGACCATTTCTACTCCTCGGCAACACCCAATTCTTCTCTTCAGGGGGAGACACCAGAAGAAGAGTCAAATTTGTCGACATTTGACTGGTTCAAAGATATTGATATACCATCAACTGAAGTGACTGGTGATTCGTGTCAAACTCAAACAGACTATATGAGTCCTGAAGTTGAAGTATCAGAATCCCCCCTCTCCAGTACTCAACGATCCATCTCTTGAGAATATCATTGAGGTAAGCTCTCCTATATCCCCTGATAATAATAATAGTGATATCTCTGTTAGCTATGAATCACCTCACAGGTATAATCGGGGAAAACCACCGAAGCATTACTCTCCTGAAGAAGAGGATCATCGATCGAGGTATCCAATTGCTAATTATGTCTCTATGAAGGAATTATCTGAACCCCTTATGAAATTTGCAAATGAACTATCTTCACACAGTGTACCTAGCAATGTTGAAGAGGCCATTGAAGACACTAGATGGGTTCAAGCTATGAATGAAGAAATGGAGGCATTAAACAAGAATGTGACATGGACCCCTGTCCCTTTACCAAAAGGAAAGAAACCAGTAGGGTGTAATTGGGTTTTCTCTATCAAGTACAAAGTTGATGGGTCAATTAAAAGGTACAAATCAAGATTAGTAGCTAAAGGCTTTACACAAACATATGGCATAGACTATCAAGAAACATTTTCTCCTGTTGCCAAGTTAAGCACTGTCAGAGTTCTTTTATCTCTTGCAGTAAATCTTGATTGGCCATTGCATCAGTTAGACGTGAAAAGCGCCTTTCTCCATGGGCACTTGAAAGAAGAAATATATATGGATATCCCTCCGGGATATATGACAAACTATGAGACTAAAGTGGTGTGCAAATTGCAACGCAGTTTGTATGGCTTCTAACAAAGCAACGCAGATCATACGTTGTTTTTGAAACACTGTCAAGGTAAGGTCACAACTTTGATTGTGTATGTAGATGACATGATTATTACAGGAGATGACTTTGAGGAAATAGCAAAACTTCAAAAACATCTGGCAACCGAATTTGAGATGAAAAATCTAGGTGGACTCAAATATTTTCTAGGTATTGAAGTTGCTAGGTCAAAGAAAGGCATCTTTTTATCTCAACGAAAATATATCTTAGATCTTTTATCAGAAGTTGGGCTATTAAATTGTAAACCTGTAGATACTCCAATTGTCCAGAACCACCAACTTGAAGAATATCCAGATCAAGTGCCAACAAACAAAGGAAGGTACCAGAGATTGGTTGGCAAACTTATTTACTTATCTCATGCACGACCTGATATAGCGTATGCGGTAAGTGTAGTAAGCCAATTTATGCACAACCCGAGTAAATATCACATGGACGCGGTAATTCGAATCATGCGGTACTTGAAGTCCTCGCCTGGAAAAGGCTTGATGTTCACAAAGAATAATCATGTACAAGTTGAAGGTTATACAGACGCTGACTAGGCTGGAGATATCACCAACAGAAAATCCACCTCAGGCTATTTTACCTTTGTTGGAGGAAATTTAGTTACATGGAAAAGTAAGAAACAAAATGTTGTAGCATTATCAAATGTTGAAGCAGAGTTTCAAGGGATGGCTAAAGGTCTTGGTGAGCTTCTCTCGCTTCGAAGACTGTTAATTGAAATTGGCTTTACTCCGAATAGTGCGATGAATCTTTTTTGTGACAATAAGTCTGCAATTGAAATTGCTCAAAATCCGGTTCAACATGATCGAACAAAACACGTGGAAGTAGATCGACACTTAATTAAGCAAAATTTGGAGACCAAGATGATTCAATTTCCGTTTGTTAAATTTGAAGATCAATTAGCAGATATACTCACACAAGTTTTATGTAGTAGAGACTTATACAACGCACTTGACAAGTTGGGCATTCAAGATATCTATGCACCAACTTGAGGGGGAGTGTTGGCGTGAGCTGTCAACAAAATTATAGGAACTATAATAGGAATATAGTTATTAATTGTTAATTACTCTGATTTGGTTATAATTATTCTAATTTAGTTATAATTAGAAATAGGGTTTTCTGTGTATATAAATATAACCAATTTCCCTCTGTAATACACGATAAAAATATATGAAAGCATTATACCACTTTAACAGAGTCATGTTCAACAGGTTGATCCACGTCTTCTTGGAAAATAAGGATTCAACGTTCCACTAGTAAGTGAATGGACAATTATAATTCCCAAGAAACACTAAGTCAAAGAGCCTTTATAAATAAGTTATCTCTAGATGGTAAAAGACATATCATAACATACTTATAACAATACATAAACACATATTTTCTCACCTCACGTGAGCTTATTCTCTCCATAGCTGAAACACCACTAAACATGGCTAATTGTAACACCCCAAATTTTATTAAAATATTTATTTAATTTATTTAAATAAGAATATTCGCATTTTGGTAATTTTTGGTGGTTGTTGTGGAATATTAAGAATTGTGGATTTTGGGTTATTTATTTAAATAATAGTATATAATATGAATATATTATTATTATTATTAATTTAAATAAATATAAGTTAACTAAGGGCAAATTGGACAATTGAGGAGGAGTTAGTGAGGGTAATATTGGAAAAACCCAATTTTGAGGCCCAAGGTTAGGTTTAACAAAAAGAGAATTGTGATGGGATTAGGATTCATTTTGGTAGACCGTGAAAAGAATTGAGGCCAGAGCTCTGAGGAGGAAGAATTGAGGCAAGAGCTTCGAAATGTTTTCTGAAAGATTTGAGAAGGCTTAGAGTCGGCAATTAAGGTATGAGGAGTATTACCTTCATATTTTCAATGTGTAATTTCAATGTATTTAAGGCCGACTTAAGGGTTTGAGGCTGATTATGAGATAAAGGGAATTTGACCTTCGTGGCCTAAATCTATTATTGAGATTTTAACCGTGGGGATTTATTTGGGTAATGGAAATTAGGCTTTCGTGGCCAAAACTCTGATTTGACATTTGTCTAACCCCGTAGAGAAATTGGATTGTGAGGAACTCTGATGATTATGGTGTAGTGGTAAGGCTTTATGGGATTTAGAGCGTGAATATGATGCTGGATTGGCCTAATAAGTCGTAGGTTTTGTGTCGTTATTGCTGTAAGACCTTAGGGATGATTTAGAGATGTTTTTGGGTCATTAGGGAAGGGAATCGTGGGGCTTTTGGGTTGATTTTAGGTTCTGGTGCATAACAGTGTTTTGTTGTCATCGGTTATTCTCACAGCGAACGATTTCTTCCCAGACTCGCACTGCAAAGTACAGCGAAGAAACTCGCCCAGACTCGTACAACGAACTTGCTAGCGAACGTAGCAGAGTTTCGTGATTGCTGATTTCGTGCAGTGATGCCTTGATGTTTGATGTTGTGATTTTTTTGACGAATTAATATGAGTATGACTGTGAATTCTATATAATTTGTACATGATTACATGATGATTTCTATGATGTAATGATTGATGAAATATGATGATATTCCATGAGTTTTGATGATTCTATGATGACATGATTTTTGATGATGATGATGCACCTATGATGTTATTATGAAGATGAGTATTGACGTGTGCATCGTACATTCATGTGCATCCAGAATTCGGTTCAGGACCTTGATTACTTTGGCTTCAATCCCATTGTATGGATGTGAGGTAGTTTAATGTGCTCCTATTCTTGAGTAGAATCAATCTTATTGATGGGGATCTATGGAGGGTTGATGACCCAGTGTCCATCGAGCTATGATGATTGGTACCACATGCATTGAGTCTTGTTGAATTTGCATTTATGAGATGATTTTGAGTAAATTATGATGTTGTGGCCTTTGATTTCCATTAATGAATATGATGATGTTGAATATGAAAATGACACCATTTTATATATTGATTTCCTACATTGATTATTATGAATCGTTTTACTCACCCCGCCTATTTGAATGTTTCCTCCTCGTGGGTAACATGCAGATGACCAGGTTTAGTCGTGGATGTCGTTGAGGACTTTTGAAGTTTTGAGTTGTTGGCCTTTTGGTTAACCTAGAGGGTCTTGCTCCGATAGTGTAACATCGGGTCGGGGTCAAGAGTTAAACCCTGTTTTTTTGTGTTATTTTGATTATCTTTTCGTATAAGGAATACTTTAAAATTATGCCTTTTGAGTTTCGTTGCCTTTGTGAAATTTTTGATATCTTTTGGGAAAACCCGTTGTTTACGGAGCCTTGACCTATTTTTGATTTATTGAGAAATGTACGCCCTTTGAGGTGATTTTTATTGAGTTTAATATTTTACTCTGATATATGTGAATATTATGCCATATAATTGTGGGGTAGAAAAGGATGTTACATTAGTGGTATCAGAGCAGGTCGGTCCGTCCGGCCAAGTTTTTATGTTGTTAGTCCCATGTCAGTCGATAGTGTGAGAATACTATTGGATGAGTTGTTTTCTTTTAACCCTGTTAGTGGTTGCAGATGGCTTGAAAAAATGATCATGCTATTACGGATGCGCTGAAATCACTTGCCCAAGTGATGGCCCAGAATAGTGGACCTCCATATGAGTTTCGTGCTTTGGAAAAGTTCCAAAGGAACAATCTGCCGACTTTTGTGGGCACACGTGATCCTGATGGTGTGCAGAAGTGACTGAAAATAATCGAGAAGATTTTCCGAGTTATAGCATGCACTGATGCTCAACATGTGCAGTTTGGTACGCATATGCTAGCAGAGGAAGCTGAGGAATCGTGGGATAACACTCGTCAGAGATTGGGAGATGATGTCATTGCAATAACTTGGGTTGTGTTTAAGGAAGAATTTTTGAGGAAGTATTTTCCTGAAGATGTTCGAGACAAGAAAGAGGTGGAATTCCTTGAGCTGAAACAAGGGAATATGAATATGGCTGAGTATGCGGAAAAGTTTGAGTCTTTGGTAAAATTTTGTCTGCATTACAATCGCGATGACGCAGAGATGTCAAAGTGTCTCAAGTTCGAGAATGGATTGAGACCAGAGATTAAGCAAGGAATTGGGTACCAGCAAATTTGTAGGTTTACGGAACTGATGAACAAGAGCAGAATTTATGATGAAGATAGCTGAACTCGATCTACTCACTACAAGCAGCTGAGTGAGAAGAAAGAGAAAGGTCAGTATAGAGGGAAATCGTATGTGACTTCTGGTGATAAAGGGAAGCAGAAGGCTTCAGATGGGAAAAAGTCAAGTGGGGGAACAACTACTGCTCCAGGAAAGTGTTATAAGTATGGAGAGCAAGGTCACCGTGCTGAGGTTTGTAGAGTGCTGAGATGTCATCGTTGTGGCAAGAGAGGTCATAGAGCTACTAACTGTAAAGACGAAGCTCCGACTTGCTTCAATTATGGAGAGAAGGGTCATATCAGTACCCAGTGTCAACAGCCTAAGAAGACTGCTACTGTTGCTCAGACAAATGGCAGAGTGTTTGCTTTGAGCGGTGCAGAAGAATCCAAGACAGATAACTTGATCAGAGGTACTTGCTTTAATAATGATGTTGAATTGATTACTATAATTGATATTGGTGCTACTCATTCGTTTATTTCGCTTGAATGTGCTAAGAGGTTGAATTTGAAATTATCTTCTATGATTGAGAGTATAGTTATCGATACCCCGGGTAATGGTTATGTGACTACTGCGTTAGTCTATTTGAGCTGCCCTTTGACCATTTTTTATAAGAATTTTGTGATATACTTGGTTTTTCTGCCTTGGCATCAGATCAATGTTATTCTCGGAATGAACTGGTTGGAGTACAACTATGTTCATATCAATTGCTACAGCAAGACTGTGAGGTTCCCAGAGTTTGGTGATGGTGGAAAGCTGATGTATGTATCTGCCAAGTAAGTAGAATAACTCTTAGAAGATGAGGCTCAGATGTTTGCATTGTTTGCATCACTCCGAGTTGATTATGAAGCAGTGAGCGTGGAACTACCAGTTGCTCGGGAATTTCTAGAAGTGTTTCCAGATGATGTGAGTGACTTACCTCTTGAGCGTGAGGTAGAGTTTACTATTGATGTGATATCAGACACTAGTTCTGTGTTGATGGCTCCTTATCGGATTTCTGCATCTGAGTTAGGGGAATTGAAGAAACAGTTGGAAGAGCTGCTTGAGAAGAAGTTTATCCGACTGAGTGTTTCTCTGTGGGGTGCTCCCGTGTTGTTGGTGAAGAAGAAAGATGGTAGCATGAGATTGTGTGTGGATTATCAACAGTTGAATAAAGTAACAATCAAGAATAAGTATCCACTTCCGAGGATTGATGATTTGATGGATCAATTGGTGGGTGCTTACGTGTTTAGCAAGATTGATTTGAGGTCTGGTTATCATCAGATTCGCGTTAAGCCTGATGATATTCCGAAGATAGCTTTCAGGACGAGGTATGGACACTATGAATATACTGTGATGCCGTTTGGTGTATCTAATGCACCTGGTGTATTCATGGAGTATATGAATAGGATTTTTCATTGTTATTTGGATCATTTCGTGGTAGTGTTCATTGACGACATCTTGACATATTCTAAGTCCGAGGGAGAGCATGTGCAACATCTAAGGGTGGTATTGCAGGTTTTGAAGAACAAGAAGCTTTATGCCAAGTTGTCTAAGTGTGCGTTTTGGTTGAACGAAGTGAGTTTCCTTGGCCATGTGATTTCTAGTGGAGGAATAGTTGTTGATCTGTCGAAAGTTGATGTTGTGTTGCAGTGGGAGACTCCAAAGTCTGCTACTGAGATTCAAAGTTTCCTTGGATTGGCTAGTTATTATCGCAGGTTTATAGAAGGTTTGTCAAAGTTGGCATTGTCATTGACTCAGTTGACTCGAAAGGGTCAAGCTTATGTGTGGGATGTTTCTTGTGAGAAAAGTTTTATAGAACTCAAGAAGAAGCTGACGACTGCTCCGGTGTTGATTTTGCCAAACCCGAGTGAGTCTTTTGTGGTGTATTGTGATGCATTAAAGATGGGTCTTGGTGGTGTATTAATGCAGAATGGTTAGGTCGTTGCTTATGCTTCCAGACAACTGAAGGTTCATGAAAGGAATTATCCTACGCATGACTTAGAGTTGGCCCCCGTGGTGTTTGTGTTGAAAGTTTGAAGGCATTATCTTTTGGGGTCTAGGTTCAAAGTATTCAGTAATGACAAGAGCCTGAAATATTTGTTTGATCAGAAAGAGTTGAACATGAGGCAGAGAAGATGGCTTGAACTTCTGAAGGATTATGATTTTGAATTGAGTTACCATCCTGGTAAGGCTAATGTTGTGGTTGATGTGTTAAGCAGAAAGTCCTTCAATATGTCAATGCTTATGGTTCGAGAGTTAGAACTGATTGAGCAATTCAGATATATGAGTTTGGTTTGCGAAGAGACTCCTAACAGTGTGAAGTTGGGTATGCTGAAGTTGACTAGTGGTATTCTCCAACAAATCAGAGAAGTTCAAAAATCTGATTTGAGATTGGTGGATCGTCTCACATTAATCAATCAAGGTAACATGAGTGATTTTCGGATCGATGAGAATGGTGTGATGAGGTTTAGAGATAGAGTGTATGTTTCCGATGTGCCAGAAATCAAGAAGAGCATTCTTGAGGAAGGTCACAGAAGCGGGTTGAGTATTCATCCTGGTGCCACAAAGATGTATCAAGATTTGAAGAAGTTGTTTTGGTGGCTGAGTATGAAGAAGGAAATTGCAGAGTTTGTGTATGCTTGTTTGACTTGTCAGAAGTCGAAGATTGAACATCAGAGACCGTCAGGTATGATGTAACCGTTGAATATTCCAGAATGGAAATGAGATAGAATTTCTATGGATTTTATGATAGGTTTACCAAAGACATTGAAGGGGTATGATTCGATTTGGGTGATTGTTGATAGATTGATCAAATCGACTCATTTTATATCGATAAGGATCAATTATTCTTTGTAGAAGCTTGCCGAAGTATATATTGATCAGGTTGTGAAACTGTATGGTATTCTTCAAGTATTGTGTCTGATAGAGATCCGAGATTTACATAGAGGTTTTGGGAGAATTTGCAGATAGCTTTGGATACTAAGTTGAGGTTGAGTTCTGCCTATCATCCGCAGACGGATGGACAGACAGAGGGAACTATCCAGTCTTTAGTGGATTTGTTGAGAGCTTGTGTGTTGGATCAAGGTGGATCATGGGATAGTCATTTGTCGTTGATTGAGTTTACCTACAATGACAATTATCATTCTAGTATCGAAATGGCACCGTATGAGGCTCTTTATGGTAGGAGGTGTAGGACTCCTTTGTGTTGGTATGAGTCAGGCAAGAGTGTTGTACTCGGACCTGAGATTGTACAAGAGACGACTGAAGAGATCAAGATGATCCAAGAAAAGATGAAAGCGTCGCAGATTCGTCAGAAAAGTTACCATGATAAGAGGAGGAAAGCACTTGAATTCTAAGAGGGAGATCACATGCTTTTGAGAGTTTCGTCGGTAACTGATGTTGGTCGAGCTTTGAAGTCTCGAAAGCTCACATTGCATTTTGTTGGTCCGTATCAGATTTTGCAGAGGGTGGGGGAAGTAGCATATCAGATTGCTTTACCGCCATCGCTTGCGAATTTGCATGATATGTTTCATGTGTCTCAGTTGAGGAAGTACATTCCAGATCCATCGCATGTGATTCAGATGGATGATGTACAAGTGAGAGATGACTTGACTGTTGAGGCGTTTCCAGTTCAGATTGATGAATGAGAAGTGAAACAGCTGTGAGGTAAAGAGATTGCCTTGGTAAAGGTAGTTTGGGGAGGACCAGCTGGAGAAAGTTGGACTTGGGAGCGTAAAGATCAGATGAGGGATTCGTATCCGACTCTATTTCCTTGAGGTAATTTTCGAGGGTGAAAATTCTTTTAAGTAGGGGAGAGTTGTAACACCCTAAATTTTATTAGAATATTTATTTAATTTATTTAAATAAGAATATTTTCATTTTGGTAATTTTCGGTGGTTGTTGTGGAATATTAAAAATTATGGATTTTGGGTTATTTATTTAAATAATAGTATATAATATGAATATATTAGTATTATTATTAATTTAAATAAATATAAGTTAACTAAGGGCAAATTGGACAATTGAGGAGGAGTTAGCGAGGGTAATATTGGAAAAGTCCAATTTTGAGACCCAATGTTAGGTTTAACAAAAAGGGAATTGTGATGAGATTAGGATTCATTTTGTTAGACCGTGAAAAGAATTGAGGCTGATCCGCTGTCGCGCGCGGATCAAAAACTAGTGTTTTTGTAAAAATGCAGTACATCGACAGTAACTCGGAATATCGTTCTCAAGGATTCTTGTAGGAATAACCAACTACAGTAACAGAATATGGGGGGTTTGATTTTAGAAAAAGTAATTAACAAAAGTGATTATTGAAATAAACTGTTGAGAAATAAGTGATTATGAAATAAGTCAATCTACCGATTCGGTTCCTACTATCATCGATTGTTATAATTTTAATATCCTAAACGTTCATTCCTATCTGGATACAAACTCAACGACAAGCGCGATAAGATTTGCAAGACGTATGATCCTATTGTCCGAATTAAGCAAATAGTATAAATTTTCATGAATTAAGCAAACATGATTATTCAGACACAAAAACGAATTAAGCAAACGTAAAAGTGTCTATGTTAGGATCATACAAGCAACCAAATTGAATCAATATATTTCATGCAATTGAATTAAGCATACAAGAACATAAAATATCATTGAACGTAATTAAACAAAAATTAACATTATAACAATCTCAAGTGTTAGAACCTGAATTACGGTAAACCGACTCCAAAGTGATTAGTTCTTCATCGTTCTTTCAAGCGTATGAAAAATTCTCAATACTGTAAAATAGGTTCGTAAATAGTGATATTGGCTGCTAGGTATTAGGGGAAAACCAAAACAAACCGACTGGGTCAAATACATAACCCAGGCTCAATTCTAAATGACTCGAAACTAAATAAAACTAATGCTGCAGCTTCAATGAAACTCTGGGAAATATGTGCTCTGAATCTGACTTCGACTCCAATACAAAAGTTGTAGCTCTATGTCTTAGCTTTCCGTCGAATGGTAGAACGCGTCGATCCGACTCCCGAAACTCTATTTATGATCGTTTCCGTAAAAGCTGTTAAAGCTGAAAATTAAGTACGAAAATTAAATAAAGGTAAATATCAACTGAAATAGAAAAACATTATAAAATATAAAAATGAACTAGCCAAACCATGGAAATGCATAACTATAAATATGGAAGAATGTGTATCAAAATGAACTGATCAAATTCCCCCACACTTGAACTTTTGCACTCCGAGCAAAATAAAAGCAAAAGAAACACAACAACATCATTAGTTACTTATTCTAGACTACAAGTCTTCTTCGGTTAAGTTTGCATCGATAGGTACTAATCTTACACACTAAGGATATCGTAGGAACACTAATCCACAATTGTGCAGTCATAAACCTCCTGAATATACAAATCAACTCGAATCATGTTATTATGCTGAAGTCTAACTTACTCTTCCTCTTTTTTGCTCTTTTTCATTCAAGTGCAATCACATTAAGCCCGTTATCTCCACACACTCATAACAAGGCGACGAGATAGTGACTCTGATCCTTTTTGTTTGGGGTTATGGTACTTACGTGACATAATACTTTGCTTACTCAGTTGTAGTTGCGGGGGATCGGACTGTAATCCGCCCTACCAAGTTCAGCACCAGAAACCGCTGAACCAACTAACAACGAGTAATTTTTTTTCAACTTTTTTTTTGAAGGCTCTACATAACCAAACTTATAAGGTGTATTCCTTTTCTCTTCTTTTTTCAAGCTAAAAATTGGATCACTCACTTATATTTATCGACTTCCCTGCGTAGAGTGTGCGTGAGATGGTGCCGACAGCTGAAATAAACTACTCATGAGCTGTAAGAGAATGAGAATTTAAGGCTAAAATATAATAAGAATTCAAATCAATTTCCATATGCAGGAGACTTACGGTGTTAAGACGATATCGATCTTGTGAATTTTTTCCAGGTCTCCGCAAACTAATCTCAAATTAGACTATAGCCTCAAACTTTCAAGAAGATGCATTTTTTTATTTGACTGAAAACAAACAAAACACTAACAAAAACAAGGAAAACAAACGAAACAAAGAAATTGTTCTCTCCCCCACACTTAAAACATACATTGTTCTCAATGAAAGAACAGAAATATAAAATAAAAGTGAGGAGAGATAGGAAAGGACACACCCGAGGAGTCAAGGTGGATAGATGATCGCATAAGCAGCATTTCCTAAAGAGAGCTCTTCTGCAGTCTCTTCTTCCAAAGTGGGGTTCTCATGGAGTAGCTTTGGGCAATGACCATTGTTTTTGAAATTTTTAGTAATGCCTTCGTCTTTTATTCCAGGACCAAAGAAGGTCATTCGATACGTAAACGTGTTGAATGGGCACGTGAACATGATCTCATTTTTCACGTCAAGAATAAAAGGATTAAGGGGCTGTCTCACTAATTTAGCTCCTTCTTTAAACAGAATCCGATGCATGCACCTGGAAGGGCTAATACCGGGAATGTCCGCCAAGGTCCACCCTATTTCCTTTTTGTGCCTCTTTAAAACCTGCAAAAGCCTACTTTCTTGATTGAAATCAAGGTTAGCTGAAATAATAATAGGAAGCTTATCATTTATGTCTGGGTAGGCATATTTGAGATTTTCTGAGAGAGGTTTGAGTTCTAAAGAAGGGGGATGCTCAATAGATGGGATGGTTGAGGCAGCAGGAACGTCCAGAGCCTCAACCGCACAAACCACTTCATCAATAACCTTATCCACCTGCAAAATATCAGTCTGCAATGCATCATTTATTCCGGCACAAGTAGAGAAAACATTAGTGTTAGTGCACACATCACAGGAGAAAGTATCATCATAATCTAGTAAAGATGGAAAATCAGATAAAAACTCGGGAAATGTATCGTCTACTAAGTTAGAAATAAGTTAGAAAGTAACTTAATCTGAAATACTGAATGCTCTTCCATGGGATGTCTCATTGCACCAAAATCAAAAAAGGAAGATGGTTAAAATAAAATCTAAAAAATCTAAAAACACAAAATTTAACTTAATTAGGTATTATGAGAATTTTGGAAATTTTTTTAGATTTTTTTGAGACAATGAAAAGAGTAAAAAATTAATTTAAAATAGAAAAAAGAGGAATTTGGCGATTTGAGGGGCCAACTCCCTTAACTCTTTTAGAGTAAGGGACTTTTGATCGCACGATTTTTCTGCCTCAAGTGCACGAAACAGATTTTAAAAAGGAGGCGATTTGCCCAAAACCAGGTTTTTTTTACTAGGTCTGACAACAAACGGGCGAAACGGGACGGCCAGACGCAAAAACGCAAAAAAATACACAAAAATGCAAAAAATTAAAACAAACAAAAACAAAAACTAGACTATTAGCTAAATCGACAAGAATCCCCGGCAACGGCTCCAATTTGATCTGCTGTCGCGCGCGGATCAAAACAAGTGTTTTTGTAAAAATGCAGTACAACGACAGTAACTCGAAATATCGATCTCAAGGATTCTTGTAGGAATAACCAACTACAGTAACGAAATATGGGGGGGGGGGGGGGCGGTTTTGATTTTAGAAAAAGTAATTAACAAAAGTGATTATTGAAATAAGCTGTTGAGAAATAAGTAATTATGAAATAAGTCAATCTACCGATTTGGTTCATACTATCATTGATTGTTATAATTTTAATATCCTAAGTGTTCATTCCTATCTGGATACAAACTCAACGACAAGCGCGATAAGATTTGCAAGACGTATGATCCTATTGTCCGAATTAAGCAAACAGTATAAATTTTCATGAATTAAGCAAACATATGATTATTCAGACATAAAAACGAATTAAGCAAACGTAAAAGTGTCTATGTTATGATCATACAAGCAACCAAATTGAATCAATATATTTCATGCAATTGAATTAAGCATATAAGAACATAAAATATCATTGAATGAAATTAAACAAAAATTAACATTATAACAATCTCAAGTGTTAGAACCTAAATTACGATAAACCGACTCCAAAGTGATTAGTTCTCCATCGTTCTTTCAAGCGTAAGAAAAATTATGAAAAATTATTAATACTGTAAAAGAGGTTCGTGAATAGTCATATTGGCTGCTATGTATTAGGGGAAAACCAAAACAACCCGACTGGGTCAAATACATAACCCAGACCCAGTTCTAAATGACCCAAAACTAAATAAAACTAATGTTGCAGCTTCAACGAAATTTTGGGAAATATGCGCTCTGGATCTGACTTCGACTCCAACACAAAAGTTGTAGCCCTCTGTCTTAGCTTTCCGTCGACTAGTAGAACGCGTCGATCCGACTTCTAAAACTCCAGTTATGATCGTTTCCGTAAAAGCTACTAAAGTTGAAAATTAAGTACGAAAATTAAATAAAGGTAAATATCAACTGAAATAGAAAAACATTATAAAATATAAAAATGAACTAATCAAACCATGGAAATGCATAACTACAAACATGAAATAATATGCATTAAAATGCACTGATCAGAGGCCAGAGCTCTGAGGAGGAAGAATTGAGGCAAAAACTTCGAAAGGTTTTCTGAAAGATTTGATAAGGCTTAGAGTCGGCAATTAAGGTATGAGGAGTATTACCTTGATTGTTTTCAATGTATTTAAGGCCGATTTAAGGGTTTAAGGGTTTAAGGTTGATTATGAGATAAAGGGAATTTGGCCTTCGTGGCCAAAACTCTGATTTGACATTTGTCTAATCCCGTAGGGGAATTGGATAGTGAGGAACTCTGATGATTATGGTGTAGTGGTAAGGCTTTATGGGATTTAGAGCGTGAATATGATGCGGGAATGGCCTAATAAGTCGTAAGTTTTGTGTCGTTATAGCGATAAGATCTTAGGGATGATTTATGGATGTTTTTGGGTCATTGGGGAAGGGAATTGTGGGGCTTTTTGGCTGATTTTAGGTTCTGGTGCGTAACAGCGTTTTGTTGTCATCGCGTTGTTTGCACAGCGAACGGTTTCGTCCCAGACTCGCACTACGAAGAATCCTTCGCACAGCGAACTTAGCAGAGTTTCGTGATTGCTGATTTCGTTCAGCGATGCCTTGATGTTTGATGTTGTGATTTCTTTGACGAATTAATATGAGTATGACTGTGAATTCTATGTGATTTGTACATGATTACATGATGATTTATATGATGTAACGATTGATGAAACATGATGATACTCCATGAGTTTTGATGATTTTATAATGACATGATTTTTGATGATGATGATTATGGTGAATGATGATGCACCTATGATGTTATTATGAGGATGAGTATTGACGTGTGCATCATGCATTCATGTGCATCCGGATTTCGGTTCAGGACCTTGATTACTTTGGCTTCAATCTCATTGTGTGGATGTGAGGTATTTTGATGTGCTCCGATTCTCGAGTATAATCAATCCTATTGATGGGGATATATGGAGGATTGATGGTCCAGTGTCCATCAAGTTGTGATGATGGGTACCACATGCATTGAGTCTTGTTGCATTTGCATTTATGAGATGATTTTGAGTAAATTATGATGTTGTGGCCTTTGATGTCCATTGAAGAATATGATGATGTCGAATATGAAAATGACGTCATTCTATATATTGATTTCCTACATTGATTATTATGAATCGTTTTACTCACCCTGCCTGTTTGAATGTTGCCTCCTCGTGGGTAACGTGCAGATGATCAGGTTTATCCGTGGATGTCGTTGAAGACTTTTGAAGTTTTGAGTTGTTTTCCTTTTGGTTAACTTAGAAAGTCTTGCTCTGATAATGTAACATCGGGTTGGGGTCTTGAGTTAAACCCTGTTTTATTGTGTTATTTTGATTATCTTTCCGTATAAGGAATACTTTGGAATTATGCCTTTTGAGTTCCGCTGCCTTTGTGAATTTTTTTACATCTTTTGGGAAAACCCGTTGTTTACGGAGCCTTGACCTATTTTTGATTTATTGAGAAATGTACGCCCTTTGAGGTGATTTTTATTGAGCTTAATATTTTACTATGATATATGTGAATATTATACCATATAATTGTGGGGTAAAAAAGGGTGTTACACTAATCGCCACCGTGAACCAGCCTTAGACCAACAGAGATCACTAGGGCCTCTAGTTACCCCTTACTAGCTTAGGTATACTCATTTGAAAAACAATAAAATCAAATTTCATGTTGCAATTATAACTAACATTCAAGTTCTAAATAAGGTCAATATTCAACACAACACAACAACAACAAATGCTCACAAACCTGCTTTATATCTTCATCATAATCGCTGACATTGAAATTAATATCAGCACCAACACCACGGAACTTGATTGCAGCTCGATCATATGCTTTGAAATTAAATTATAGAACACAAACTAAAATATAACAACAAATCAATCTATAAAAACCTTTTCACATTTCAACATAAGAATTCAAAATTAATAAATCAAAAAAATTCCTATATATGAAAATTACCTTGCTGCAGCATGCGCGGTGTCAAATCCACCTGAAACAAAAAAAGAAGCCAGAACGATCAAGAAAGTAAAATAAAACAAAATCATCTCAATTTCAAATCGGCGGTGATGCTTTGTTTCCTCACCTAAGTAAACTTGTTTTCCACAATCCTTAGAGAGAGAGAGAAAAACAAAAGCAAAGTGATTCAAAAACAACACTAGCAAAGTGAAAACTGAATGAAGTAAAATGCAAAGAAAGAGAATAATCGATAGCAAACTGCTAACCAAATATGCGATTCTCATCTTCCCGTTCTCCGGTAGAACGTAACACCACGATATTTCCATTCGAACCGACCCAAAGTAGTCCATATTAAACCGAAACAATCACCCGCCTGACCCGTTAACCCAATATAAACCGACCCGGAGTGCCTAATAGGATTCGATCCGGTCGGATATCTTCGGTTGGTTTTATTTTGTCCAGTAACCTACACGAAAATTATAAGCTAAAAACAACCTATCTTGTTTGTATTCTATTTCTTTACCATAGAGAGCTAATGAAAATAAGCTAAAAACAACTTGTCAACATAGATTGTTCCAAAGTAACCTCTAACAAATATAGTTCAAAAGTAACCACATTCAAATTAAAATACTCAAAACAGTTAACAAATATAATTCAAAAGTAACCACATTCAAATTAAAATACTCAAAAGTAATCCAAATTGAAACTAAAGCATCATTTAAATATAGAATCAGTCATCTTATTAATCAAAGAACATGACCAAACCTCTGATTCAAATTAGAGTTGATTACAACATGATCCAAATCAATCTATCTGCTCTAAGAAAACCATTCCGCTAAGATAAAACACTGAATTTTACAATTACGTTTAAGGCTTAGGGTTTGAGATTTCATCATCACCTAAACCAGCCAAAACATCTTTAACAAACTTAATCAAAGAACACAGACCCCCTAAGAAATTATGATCAATAGCACCTTTAGCATCAACCACATGAGCAAAATCAACAAGCTTAACAACGGCTCGCGCACTTTTCTTCTCATCTTTTTCATCTTTCTCATAAACCACAAGAACAGAACAAGAATAAAAATGAAAAATAGTTTGAACTTCAAACCATTTCTTAAGCACCAACAATTCCTCCAAAACATGAACATAAACCCTAGAACCAAAAACACAATCAGGCTCACCAGCATTACCGTCAGACGAAACAAATTTCCTCATCATCAATATCACATCCTCAGCAGATAGATCCATAAGAAACTTTCTCTGAGGCTGCCATAATTGATTACTCGGAGACACAGATCTCAAACCGGAGATTCTAAACCCTAACTTGATAGATGAGGATTCCCGATCTTTCTTAAGGCATTTGCTAATGTAATCTTCGGAGGATTGTGGATGCCACGTTCGAGAACCGATCTTGAAGTCTACCACGGCGGGGTTGGTGAAATTTCCGGCGATATCTTCCATGACGAGGTGGGGGTGAAGACCGGAGCCATCGGAGGCTTCGACGACTTGAGTGCCGTGGAAATTAGGGAAGAGGTTGTGAATGTTGGAGGGGATGCGTGGATCGGAATAGAGGGAGGTGTAAAAAGCAAGTTCGTGGGAGCCTCTTCCGTCGTCTTGGAGAGGTTTGTAGAATTTTCCGGAATCGTCTATTAGAGGGCCGAGAATTCCGGTTTTGGCTTGGTGACCGGCAACTTGGTGGTCCGGGATTTTGAACTTTGGCATTTTGGAGATGAGAGAGGAGAGTGGTGGTGTTTGACGAGAATGGGAGTGTGGAGATAAATAGTAAGGGAAATGGAAAGTTTACGCTACAGTTTGTAGGACAAGTTGGGGTTGTGTGAGTGATAATTGGAGTTATGAGTTTGTTTGAATTGATATATGGTTGTTAGAAGAGATAGTAAAGATATTTCGCGACAGAATCAATGGAAAGGCATTTGCCTTTTAAAAAAATAAAATAAAATAGAAATGCAGAAAAAGAAGAAATTGGAAACTTTTTTCTGATATTGGTTTATTTTTTATAGAGAAGAAAATGGATCTGGGCACTCAGGATTTTAGTAGGGGTTGTTAATTTAACAGCACCGCTATTTCTTAAGAAAGTTTTAAAAGTAAAACACACGAATGTATTGATTGAACATGCAATCCTCCGATGTTCTCACGTGCTTGCTGACATTTGTCATTTTTTTAGTTAATAAAATAAAATAATATGAAAAGTAATATTTGTAAAGAAAATGTGGCACCCTGGCATTAAGGATATTTTTTGTTGAGATTTTTAGAGGAAAAAAATGAAATATTTTAAATTAAATATATTTAGTTTAATTTTTTATAAAGAAAAAAGAGTGGAGGTAATTGGAATCTCTTTTTTTTTATGTGTTTTATTTCATTATTTTTTTATTTTGTTTGTAATAATTCTTTTTAATATAATTTATTATACTGTATTACATATTGATATATAATTATAGGATATGAGTCTATAATTTAATTTCATAAATATTTTATAGGATTACATAAATCATCAAGATAAAAAAATAATTCATTTGAAGATTAATTATTCTATGGCATTTACTAATATTTTATTTACACTTTAATACATTTTAGAGTATTTGAAATATAAAATATTTTGTGTTTGATTATCTATGTTGTTTATAAATTGACATTTTTTATGAATATTAATTTGTTTTATTTTATTTAACACATGTGTTATAATATTTTAAGGGTAAAAAAGTAAAATGGTTTTAAAACTCTTCATCTCCTCTTGTGAACCAAACATATTTTGATTAAAAATTCTCTCACCCCTTATCTTCCCTTCTTTTGAACCAAACACTCATTTAATTAAAGTACATCCCTTCACTTCCTCTCCCCTTTATTAAAATCATTCCCCTTCCATCTAATTCTTTTGAACCAAACATATATTTAATTAAAGTATATCTCTTCACCTCCCCTCCCCTTTATTAAAATCTCCCCCCTCTTTTATTAAAATTCCTCTCATTCCCTCTCCCTCTTTTGAATCAAACACACATTTAATTAAAATGCATCCCCTCACCTCACATCCCTTCCCCTTTATTAAAATCTCTCCCATCCCCTCCCCTTCGTTGAACCGATCAGATCATGTTTCTGATAAATACTTTTGGATAATCACCCTGAAGCGGATTCAGGTGAGACCACAAACACAATGGGAATTCGATGTTCTTGATCGCTTTTTCGTCTTTTCTCTCCAATGGGGAGCCCTTCTATACTCATTTATCTTCCTCATATCATTTAAGAAGTGTCTCCTCAAGTTTCATGATTAAATGATTATCATAATGTTCGTCGTCCTCATCATTATTATGTAACATATTCTTTATCGCTTTCTGTAACTCCCCAGCAACCATAGAACTACCTTATAGTTGTTACATAAGTTATACACATTGCCTGAAAACATGTCTTCGAGAAACGTACAGTTCGGGCTCCTAATTGTCTTATATGTAGCAACTCGACACTTGTCACTTTTTGCAAATACCTGGTATATCGAATTTCCCATGCTCGGCTCCAATGACTTATAACTCAACTTTGAGAATTTTTTGGTGTACATAAGTCCCCCTGATCACGGGGTCTAACGGAATGAAGTGCTCGGATAGAGAGTCCCAAAATTATTTCTTCTTTGAATGGTTTATACTTCCCTTCGGTTTGGTTTAACTCAATGGTCCCCTTGTGATCCGCTAACGTGTGATGGTGAGTTTTAAAAGTAATGATGATGATTGTCTTGCCATATTTCCCTTCTCTCCTTGTCATGATGACCTTTATGGGGAACTTAATCGTCATCATGACTCTAGTTCGATGAGGTTTCCAAATTGTTTTAAATTTCTTTCCATAAAACCTTAATTTTCTTAGATTCTTTGCTCATCATTCTCGACCTTTGTTCAAATTTCTTCAATATTGTTGCCCATGTTTTTGCGTTTTTCTTCCAGTTGCTTGCAAGCACGAATTCTGATAGGGAGATCATGTTTCTTGAGAGTCACTCCCTTGAATGGTATTGGTCGTGCGTTGAAATTGCAAAAGCTCACACCTCGTTTCATTGGTCTTTATCAGATTTTGAAGAGAGTATGAGAAGTGGCCTACAGAGTTGTTTTACCACAGTCTCTTTTGAATCTTCATAACGTGTTTCATGTGTCTTAACTTCGGAAGTATGTTCCTGATCCATCTCATGTGATTCAAATGGATGGATGTGCAAGTAAGAGATAACTTGACTGCAGAGACATCATCATTGGGAATTGATCATCGAGAAGTGAAACACTTGAGAGGTAAAGAGATCGTGTTGGTGAAGGTAATGTGGGGAGGACCTGCTGGAGGAAACATGACATGAGAGCTAGAGAGTCGGATGAGAGAGTCTTATCTAGAGCTATTTCGTTAAGTTAATTTTCTAGGGAAAAAATCTTTAAGTAGAGAAGAGTTGTAACACCCCGAATTCAATTAATTTATTTAATTGAATTTTTATTGCTTTTTATTTAATTATTTTTTGTGATTAAAATCCTTTATATGATTTATGTGAATTATGTGATATTTTATTGAGTTTTATTGGGAGTTAGTAAATTTTATTTAATTAAAAAATAATAAAAGAAGAGAAATAGTGAATTATGGGGTGAAATTAGAATTTTAGTGAAATTGGAGTGGTAAGGAGTAAGAGCCTGTGTGTTGAGGGAACATTGAGAATTATGAAAATTATAATTATGTCATTTATATAGATAATGTGATGGATTAGAACTTTTATCTAATATGTAAAATTTGAGAAAAGTGAAAAAAGAGGCAAGTGGCTAAGAGCTATAGGAAGAAGAATACATAACCAAAGTTGGAAACTTGTTGCTGTAAATTAAGGTAAAGGGGATTACTCTAATATTGGTGTCAAATACATGAAGGTTGAGAGGGATCCTTACCCTCCTATAGGTTTTCTCCTACTTTCACCATTGTTGATGTTTATGTGTTCTTTTGAAAAGGTTTGTGTAAAACATATTGTAATTGTTGTGAACAACATGAAATTCGTGCATTATTTTATTATTATATTTGTATGCCTCTGTATGTGCAAAAATTGATTGATTTGTTGTTCATGTGTATGTTTTTGGCATTACGAACATAACCTTAGATTCATGACAATAGATAGATTAGGTGTTTAATCAGTGAATATACAAAGTATTAATCATGGTATGATATGTATATGTAGTATTATTTTTGAATTTATTAGATAATTGAGGGTCAAAATCGGAGCTTCGATAGGACTCTAATGGTGGAATTGTGTTTTTGGTTTTTTTGCTTTTATATGCGTCCTCGCTCAGCGAGTCTTCACTTAGTGAAGGAAAGTCTCACTTAGCGAGCAGTTACAACACAAAATGTTATTTTCGATTTCGTCGAGTTGTTTTCAATTCCAGCAATTGTTTGTTATTGTTTTATCGTGTTTGGTGTGATGGTGAATAGAATTGAAAAACCTTAAGTGTTACGTGAGTATTTTATTCGACATATGGGCATGTGTTGTTGAAATTTGTGTATAACTAAAATATGAGTTGTAATTATAGGTTCTTGATGTTCATATGTGTAGTTTAGAGTGAGAACTATTGTGATTACCTTTTATGTTGTTGCGTATGTTTAGAAGTGGAACCATAAGTGTTGTTGCATTATTTTATATGCCATGCATCATATGTGTCAGTGATTGGTGTGTGCACTTCGATCCTGAGATAAGTTGTTGATTCAGAAGTGGAGATCAGTCACGAGCAGCTGATTCAGAAGTGAAGATCAGTGGCGAGTGGGGTTCATAAGTAGGGACCTAGTTCGAAGATGAATCACTGTTAAGTGGACGAGATCAATAACATGCCTCTAATGTCCAAATTGGTACCATATGCATTTAATCGAGTTGTGAGTCACTTTGCATGCATAAAGGCATTGTGAATTGGTTGTTGTTGTAAATGAATTGTGTGTTTGATGATCGTGTTATTTGATGATACTCTTGCACGATTAATATATTTGAGCGTATTATCACCCCTCTTTTGTTTGTTTGTGGCGTTCTATATGTTGTGGTACAAATATTCAAGAGGAACGATAGTTGTTCTGAGTTTAAAGATGGCATTAGGGGCTTTTCTTCGTTTATTTATTGTTTTCAATTATTTAGTTTTCACTTGCTCTGATCTGTAATACTGAGAATGAGTCGTTTCGTTATTGTTTTGAGTTGAAGATTTTGAATTGTTTATTTAATTAAGTATTTCATTTTAAAGAGATAATTTGAAGTATTGTTGTTAAATGTTGAATTTTTGTTGCATGCTAAATTGTTTTTATTGGAAGAATATGCATATGGTGAATGTGTAACACTTTATTTAAGAATAATATTGTTTATCTCTTTAAATAAAGAGTTGAGTTATAGGGTGTTACACATAACATATGAGGAATATTTATATAAGATTTAAATCATTACGAATCATACAAAAGTGTGGGTGCAATCATGACCACACAAAAAGTGTCAGTGTAATATTTTTCCATATTGAAATTCGGATACACTCTGCTTTATCGTATACCAAAAATATTGTCTCAGAGGTGTGGTTGGAGATTAGAATTTGGATTCACACTTGTTCCCTGTAACACCCCCTTTCTATACCCCAAATAAATTAGATAAATCAATTAGGCACATAGAAAATTTATTTCATCAGAGTTTAATTAAAACATGGTATAAAAGAGGCGCATCACATTATCATGAAATTAAACACATACGATACCTGCTCAAAATAGATATGCAACAATGGGTAACCCACATCTCAATATTTAGAATAAAGCGGAAACATCCAAATATTGAATCGATCTCATTCATAAAAGTATATACAACCATCAATTAATTCATGCTTTACAACATATCCACAGCAGATACATACACATATGTATCACAAAAGAATCAAAACAAATGTAACTCCAAAAGAGTCAAAGGCTTCCTAACTACCCAGATGTTACATATCAGAGCCATTGACCAAAAAGAATGAAGACATCGCTTCACAAAAAGAACCTCCAGCTTCCTACTCTGCAATGCCTCATAGAGCATTAGAAAACAGCAGAAGGGTGAGAAACAACATCATAACAGTTAATGCATAAAATTGTATATATACATAACTCCATAATTATACAAGTTATACTCAAATTATGTTCTCACCACATTAAGCATATACAAATAATCATGTCTCTACACATACACATGAACATTCACTATATTTTCCTCCAAACAATCATATATAACATACACAGTTATATTCACACAACCAATGCATCACACACAGATGACTCATGCAACTCATAGAGACCGACACACGACCCTATGCAGATGCAAATGCGGTACCGACTCATTAAACAAATTCCCTAAGGAATTGAGTATTCAGCAGACCCTCCACGGGATCAAGTACTCAGCAGATTCTCCACGGAATCAAATATTCATCAGATTCTCCACGGAATCGAATATTCAGCAGATCCTCCACGGGATCAAGTACTCAGCAGATTCTCCACGGAATCAAATACTCTAGCCAATCCTCCACGGGATTACATGTTATGACCGATTCTCCGAGGAATCACACAATGCAACCGATTCTCCAAGGAATCACACAATGCAACCGATTCTCCAAGGAATCACACAATGCAACCGATTCTCCAAGGAATCACACAATGCAACCGATTCTCCAAGGAATCTAATATAACCATCGTATCATACAAGGTTCTGCAAATCCTCCACGGGATCAATCACAAAAATGCACACTATGTTCACAAACATACTTATTGCATTTATCACATACATCACATATATTCATTATGCATTCACATTATACACCATTTCACACAAGGTTTACATACCTATCAGCCTATCAATGCGTTTCTATTCAATTCGAGCAAATACACAAGATTATCAAATATTCAAGATTTATCATTTACTCTACAATCTAGGATTCACGCCTTTCGGCCACCCACAGCACGACATGTCAAACAGTTCACACATCAATCATTCATATAGGCATTAATCATAATTGAATCAACCAAACATCATGTCATGAACAAAACAGCAAAACAAAATAACACTGCCAGGTTCGCCAACCTTCGCCTGGCGAAGCCACGCAGCGAATGCTCGCTGGCCTTCGCCTGGCGAACTCCCCAGCGAAGTCCACTGGGAGTAATTCTGGAATTACTCGCTGAGGCTCGCTACCTACTCGCCTGGCGAACCTTCGCCAACTCACCTCGCCTGGCGAACTTGCCAGCGAATACAGAATATTAGCTTCTGACTTGCTTCGCTACAGCTCGCTGGGCTTCGCCTGGCGAAGCTTCGCTGCCATTCGCCTGGCGAACTTGCGAAGACAGAACTTCCATGGCTGTCTCAAAGCCCAAACTCCACACAACCGACCGATTAAATCCAAACCAGTCACAGTAGCACAACCCAAACATCACCCGACTAAACTACATCGTCTAATTCGAGTTCTAACCGATTAAAACCTCATTCTACTCACAAAACCAACTTCTAACCTAAGTGGAAAAAGAGTAGAAACTCTACAAATCCACACACATACACATACAATCATACACATTAAAGAGATGATGGAGTTTCACACCCTTACCGATCGATTGCAAGCTTTGGTGATGATCCTTTGATGATTCTAGGTTTTCCTCTCCACTTTCTCTTCTCTTTCTCTTCTCCTCTTTTCTTTCTCTTGCTTTTCTTCTTATGTTACTATCTTCTTCCTTTTTCCTCTCTTATTCTATTTCTATCTCTATTTCTTTCCTCTCAAATTCTTTCCAACACTTATCAATCAATTCTCACACTAAAGTGCTAAATGACTAAAATGCCCTTTTTACTCTAATTCCCCGAAAACTCTCCGAATCGGTAAAAATAGATAAAATAAGCAAAACACCACATAGCAATGTATAATTTCTCAATTTAAAATAAACATCAATTAAATAAATTAAAAGACTCAACAATTAATGGAAATTCAGAATCGGGGCGTCACAACTCTCCCCCACTTTAGAAATTTTCGTCCTCGAAAATATCACCTGATTCAAACAACTCTGGATGCGACTCTCGCATCTTGCTCTCCAATTCCCAAGTCATGTTGCCTTCCGCGGCACCTCCCCAGGACACTTTCACAAGCGCAATATCCTTGCCTCTTAGTTTCTTAACTTCACGGTCCAAAATACTAACCGGTAAAACTTCAACTGTAAGGTTATCTCTTACTTCAACTTCATCCATTGGGATCACATGTGACGGATCCGGAACATACTTCCGAAGTTGCGAGACATGGAATACATCATGCAAATTCGAAAGATTCGGAGGCAACGCCACACGATAAGCCACAGCACCAACTCGTGCGACAATCTGATACGGACCAATAAAACGAGAAGTCAACTTTCTCGACTTCAAAGCACGACCCACACCCGTAACCGGTGTAACTCTCAAAAACACATGGTCTCCCTCTTGAAACTCGAGATCCGTTCTCCTTTTATCATGATAACTTTTCTGTCTATTCTGAGAAGCTCTCATCTTTTCCCGAATAAATTTCACCTTTTCCGTCGTTTGCTGTACCATTTCAGGACCAACTACCGACCTTTCACCCGTCTCATGCCAACACAGAGGTGTTCGACATCTCCGACCATATAAAGCCTCAAATGGCGCCATACCGATACTCGAATGGAAACTGTTATTATAGGTGAACTCAATCAACGCTAAATAACCGTCCCACGCACCACCTTGTTCAAGCACACAAGCACGCAACAAATCTTCTAACGATTGAATCGTCCTCTCGGTTTGACCATCCGTTTGCGGATGATATGCCGAACTCAATCTCAACTTAGAACCCAAAGCACCTTGCAAACTCTCCCAAAATCTTGAAGTAAATCTAGGATCTCTATCCGACACAATACTCTTAGGAACTCCATGAAGCTTCACAATAGTGCCAACATAAATCTCGGCCAACCTTTCCAAAGAATAAGTAATATCAATCGAAATAAAGTGAGCCGACTTAGTAAGCCTATCAACAATCACCCAAATAGCATTATGTCCTCTTTGCGTATTCGGCAATCCCGTAACAAAATCCATCGATATACTATCCCATTTCCATTCCGGAATATCCAACGGTTGCATCAATCCACTAGGCTTCTGATGCTCCACCTTAGACTTCTGACAAGTCAAACACGAGTACACAAAACGAGCAACATCGCTTTTCAATCCAGACCACCAAAAGATCTTCTTCAAATCCTGATACATCTTATTCGCTCCCGGATGAATACTTAAGTTACTCCGATGTCCCTCTTCCAATATCATCTTTTTCAAATCCGCGTCATCGGGAATACAAATACGACCTCGAAACCTTAAAACTCCTAATTCATCAACTTTGAAATCTTCATTTCCATTCGTCATCAAATCCACAAATTTCAAATCCAACTTTTGCTTTTCACACACCGTAGTAAGGAAATCATTCGTGACATGCAACATACCAAGCTTCACACTACTCGGTGATAACTCACAAACCAAACTCAAATCTCTAAAGTCCTCCAAGAGTTCCCACTCTCTAACCATCAAAGTGGACACGTGCAACGACTTCCGACTTAAGGCATCTGCTACCACATTCGCCTTACCCGGATGATAATTTAAACCAAAATCATAGTCCTTCAAAAGTTCTAGCCATCTCCTTTGCCTCATATTCAATTCCTTTTGATCAAACAAATACTTCAAACTCTTGTGATCGCTAAAAACTTCAAATCTTGCACCATAAAGATAGTGCCTCCAAATTTTCAAAGCGAACACTACGACTGCTAACTCCAAATCATGAGTAGGATAATTCTTTTCATGCACTCTCAACTGCCTAGAAGCATACGCCACGACCTTCCCATCTTGCATCAATACACCACCCAATCCTGACAAAGAAGCATCGCAGTAAACCACAAAAGGTTCCGTAGGATTCGGCAAAATCAAAACTGGCGCTGTTGTTAACCTTCTCTTTAATTCCATGAAACTCTCTTCACAATTAACATCCCAAATAAAAGTCTTTCCTTTACAAGTCAATTGCGTTAACGGAAGTGCTAACTTTGAAAATCCTTCGATAAACCTCCGGTAATAACCGGCCAAGCCCAAAAAGCTTCGAATTTCCGTAACCGATCTTGGAGTCTCCCATTGCATTACCGCATCGATCTTGGATGGATCCACACTAATACCATTGCCGGAAATAATATGCCCAAGAAAACTCACCTCCGACAACCAAAACTCACACTTAGACAACTTTGCATACAACTTCTTCTCTTTCAAAATCCGCAACACAATCCTTAAATGTTCTTCGTGTTCCTCTCGAGACTTAGAATAAATCAAAATGTCATCGATAAACACTACCACAAAACGATCCAACTGCTCGTGGAAGATACGGTTCATATATTCCATGAAAACACCCGGCGCGTTAGAAACTCCGAATGGCATCACCGTATACTCATAGTGACCATATCGTGTTCTAAAAGCCGTCTTCGAAATATCTTCTTCCTTAACCCGAATCTGGTGATAACCGGATCTCAAATCAATCTTACTAAAAACACGGTCTCCAACTAATTGATCCATCAAATCATCAATTCTTGGAAGCGGATACTTGTTCTTAATTGTCACCTTATTCAACTGCCGATAATCAATACACAACCGCATACTACCATCCTTCTTCTTTACCAACAATACCGGCGCACCCCAAGGAGAAACACTTGGTCTTACAAATCTCTTATCCAACAAATCATTCAACTGCTTCTTCAATTCCACCAACTCCGATGCCGACATCCGATACGGGGCCATCGAAATCGGTCTAGTACCCGGAACTAGATCAATAGAAAATTCAACCTCTCTCTTTGGCGGCACATCCGCAACATCTTCCGGAAACACTTCAGGAAATTCACAAACCACAGGAAACACGTCGAGCTCAACTTTGCTCTCCACCGACAACGATGCAAACAAACCAAACAACTGAGCTTCGTCCGCTAAAAGTTTCTTCAACTCTTTAGTGGAAAGAAAACTCTCGTTTTCACCATCTTCCAAAGAAGGAAACCTTACTAACTTGTGATAGCAATCCAAATGAACTCTATTAAATTGCAACCAATTCATACCCAAGATTACGTCCAAACCTTCCAACGGCAAACACACTAAATCCATAACGAAGTCCTTACCATACATGGTCAAAGGACAACTTGCACACACCAAAGAAGTAGTTACCGACCCCGAAGCGGGAGTCCCAATAACCATACCACTACTCAAAGAAACCATACACAAATCCAACCGCTTAGCACACGCAAGAGAAATAAACGAGTGAGTCGCTCCAGTATCAATAATAGCAACTAAAGGCATATCATTAATAAAGCATGTACCTTTAATCAAACGATCCGCCGCATTAGTAGCGTCTGAACCTGCTAATGCGAAAACTTTTCCGCCCGCCGGAGCTTGCTTCGGTTTGGTACAATTTGGGCTAATGTGACCCACCTCGCCACAATTAAAACACTTCACAGCATTCTTTCTACACTCTGCTGCATCATGACCAAAGAGTCCACAGTTGGAACACTTCGCCTTGAACTTTCCACAATCATAAGACTTGTGGCCCATCACGCCACACTTAAAACATTTGATCGCACCGGAACCTCCTCCGGGTCTTCTATCAAAGTTTCCCCTATGTTTGCCCTTATCAGCAGGCGTCACATAAGGTCCGCTTCGTACTTGCTGCTTCCCTCTCCTCTCGCTCAAACCCTTATAATGAGTAGAACGAGCTCTACTATCTTCTTCATAAATTCTACAACACTCGGTCAAATCCGAAAATCTTCGTATCCTTTGATAACCCACCGCTTGCTTTATCTCAGGACGCAAGCCATTCTCATACTTGATACATTTGGAAAATTCCGCCGTAACCGCATCATAGTGAGGGTGAAACTTCACTAACTCAGTAAACTTAGCGGTGTAGTCCACCACCGACATATTACCTTGTTTCAACTCCAGAAATTCCATTTCTCTCTTCCCTTTAACACTTTCGGGATAATACTTCCTTAGAAACTCAGCACGAAATAAATCCCACGTAATCTCCTCGTCGTCGACCTCAAGAACTTGCCTCATGCTGACCCACCAGTCATCAGCCTCTTCTCTCAGCATGTGAGTCCCTAGTCTCACCTTAATCCCTTCAGCACAATCCATCACCCTAAAAATCCTCTCAATTTCCTTTAACCATATTTGAGCACCATCCGGATCAAATCTCCCTTTGAACACCGGTGGTTGGTTCTTCCTGAACTCATCATTCGCATTCACGTTAGGTGCACCCTGCACAGCTCTGGCCATAGCCTCTAACGCCGCTGCCATAGCATTGTCATTACGACCTGCCATATTCTGAGGATTCCCAAAAATAACAACAAGGTTAAACAACCGTTCAACCAACACAACAACAAGACAGACACGACTGACTCAACACTGGCTCTGATACCACTTAATGTAACACCCCCTTTCCATACCCCAAATAAATTAGATAAATCAATTAGGCACATAGAAAATTTATTTCATCAGAGTTTAATTAAAACATGGTATAAAAGAGGCGCATCACATTATCATGAAATTAAACACATACGATACCTGCTCAAAATAGATATGCAACAATGGGTAACCCACATCTCAATATTTAGAATAAAGCGGAAACATCCAAATATTGAATCGATCTCATTCATAAAAGTATATACAACCATCAATTAATTCATGCTTTACAACATATCCACAGCAGATACATACACATATGTATCACAAAAGAATCAAAACAAATGTAACTCCAAAAGAGTCAAAGGCTTCCTAACTACCCAGATGTTACATATCAGAGCCATTGACCAAAAAGAATGAAGACATCGCTTCACAAAAAGAACCTCCAGCTTCCTACTCTGCAATGCCTCATAGAGCATTAGAAAACAGCAGAAGGGTGAGAAACAACATCATAACAGTTAATGCATAAAATTGTATATATACATAACTCCATAATTATACAAGTTATACTCAAATTATGTTCTCACCACATTAAGCATATACAAATAATCATGTCTCTACACATACACATGAACATTCACTATATTTTCCTCCAAACAATCATATATAACATACACAGTTATATTCACACAACCAATGCATCACACACAGATGACTCATGCAACTCATAGAGACCGACACACGACCCTATGCAGATGCAAATGCGGTACCGACTCATTAAACAAATTCCCTAAGGAATCGAGTATTCAGCAGACCCTCCACGGGATCAAGTACTCAGCAGATTCTCCACGGAATCAAATATTCATCAGATTCTCCACGGAATCGAATATTCAGCAGATCCTCCACGGGATCAAGTACTCAGCAGATTCTCCACGGAATCAAATACTCTAGCCAATCCTCCACGGGATTACATGTTATGACCGATTCTCCGAGGAATCACACAATGCAACCGATTCTCCAAGGAATCACACAATGCAACCGATTCTCCAAGGAATCACACAATGCAACCGATTCTCCAAGGAATCTAATATAACCATCGTATCATACGAGGTTCTGCAAATCCTCCACGGGATCAATCACAAAAATGCACACTATGTTCACAAACATACTTATTGCATTTATCACATACATCACATATATTCATTATGCATTCACATTATACACCATTTCACACAAGGTTTACATACCTATCAGCCTATCAATGCGTTTCTATTCAATTCGAGCAAATACACAAGATTATCAAATATTCAAGATTTATCATTTACTCTACAATCTAGGATTCACGCCTTTCGGCCACCCACAGCACGACATGTCAAACAGTTCACACATCAATCATTCATATAGGCATTAATCATAATTGAATCAACCAAACATCATGTCATGAACAAAACAGCAAAACAAAATAACACTGCCAGGTTCGCCAACCTTCGCCTGGCGAAGCCACGCAGCGAATGCTCGCTGGCCTTCGCCTGGCGAACTCCCCAGCGAAGTCCACTGGGAGTAATTCTGGAATTACTCGCTGAGGCTCGCTACCTACTCGCCTGGCGAACCTTCGCCAACTCACCTCGCCTGGCGAACTTGCCAGCGAATACAGAATATTAGCTTCTGACTTGCTTCGCTACAGCTCGCTGGGCTTCGCCTGGCGAAGCTTCGCTGCCATTCGCCTGGCGAACTTGCGAAGACAGAACTTCCATGGCTGTCTCAAAGCCCAAACTCCACACAACCGACCGATTAAATCCAAACCAGTCACAGTAGCACAACCCAAACATCACCCGACTAAACTACATCGTCTAATTCGAGTTCTAACCGATTAAAACCTCATTCTACTCACAAAACCAACTTCTAACCTAAGTGGAAAAAGAGTAGAAACTCTACAAATCCACACACATACACATACAATCATACACATTAAAGAGATGATGGAGTTTCACACCCTTACCGATCGATTGCAAGCTTTGGTGATGATCCCTTGATGATTCTAGGTTTTCCTCTCCACTTTCTCTTCTCTTTCTCTTCTCCTCTTTTCTTTCTCTTGCTTTTCTTCTTATGTTACTATCTTCTTCCTTTTTCCTCTCTTATTCTATTTCTATCTCTATTTCTTTCCTCTCAAATTCTTTCCAACACTTATCAATCAATTCTCACACTAAAGTGCTAAATGACTAAAATGCCCTTTTTACTCTAATTCCCCGAAAACTCTCCGAATCGGTAAAAATAGATAAAATAAGCAAAACACCACATAGCAATGTATAATTTCTCAATTTAAAATAAACATCAATTAAATAAATTAAAAGACTCAACAATTAATGGAAATTCAGAATCGGGGCGTCACATTCCCACCAGACCTGCTCAATTGACACTACTTATTTTACCAATCATTTACAACTTAACATTAATTTCAACGTTTATACGAGTAATGTTAGATATATATTAAAAAATATTAAAATGTAAGATAAAAACAAAAATGCATAAACAAACGTGCCACCACATAAATTTACGGGTGGTTCCACCTATGACTTGTCCTGATTTAATTCTCTTTTAATATGAGTTAACTTGGTAAATTCTTTCTTCCTATTCAAAAAAATATTCTACCCAGTTTCAAATTCTTTTGTGGCATAGGATGTCCACCCAAAGGATGTTATTGGTATAAAATATTTCAGTTTCAAATAAACTAGAACAAAGTGTTATGATTTTCAAAAGACTTAAATAATCTTTTAGTCTCTGTAAATTAGCAAGCTTTTAATTTTAATCCCTGTAATTTTTTTGTCTGAGTTCTTATATCTCAATTTTGATATTAAAATTTGTTATAGAATGTGAAAGTTGGTTTGATGTTGCTCTCGGGGCTTCCTCATACTCCCCCGACAAGATTTAAATAGAAAAGCATGAATCATCTTATATGATAGTAGTTCCATGCCAGGACAATGTTGTAACAAGTCTGTACATACATATAACACTTGAAATCGGATCAGGTTGCCAAGCATTCAATATTTCCTGCATTCACGCATTCTGTTAAATCTTGATCCAACGATTGAAAACACGTCGAATGCGTGAATGCGGCATAACAGTGACAACAAGGGATCTAATTTCCTTGAAATGACACTAAATTATAAACCATTTTTTTAACAAGGTACTTTAAACAAATTTACAAATTCAGCACTAAATTTTTTAAGTAAACATGTTTTGTTACAAAATGGTAACAAGGTCCTGCAAACTATGATTTCTTTACAAGAAATGGTTCAAGAACACAAGACTTAGGATTCTTCATAGGAGGACCTTTTTCTCTCCTCTCTAGTTCATCAAGCCTGAAAGTGATCAACTTATCCCAATTTCCTCCTTCAAACAGTACTCCTGCTTTACCATCAGTGATTCTTTGGACAATACCACAGTACATATAAAATGGATTATTCTGATTCTTCACTATAGCAATCATTCCTGGAAGTAACATAGGAAGTTCCGGTGGTTTCGCCTTTTCTGACGATGAAAGTTTAAATCTTTTCTCATCTGTATCAGGTCTTGGAACAGGGTTTTCTTCAATGAATTTCCTCAACCCTTTTTCACCTCCTGGAAACCCTCCGGTTAACCCCATTAACTCTTTCTCAAAACCTTCTTCTGCAACACTTTCAAAGGACTGTGATGAGTTGTTATTAGCTGCTTCTGATGACGGTGGTTGATTCTGATCATCAAAACCAATTTCTCTTTTGAGCTCTTTTTGAAGTCCTTCTTCTCCTTTACAGAGTCCTCTGCCTCCCATGATTTGCAGCAGGTCGAATTCGGCACATATTCGTACTGTTTTGTAGGTTGGTTTGCTGTGAAAGATGGAAGCTTTGTTGCTGTGAGGATAAAAATGAGTGAGATTTTCTTGGCCTAAGAATTTGGATCTAAGAAGAGAGCCATGAAGGGTATTAAGGGAAACAAAGGAAGACATTTTTAACTAAATGTTAAGAAAATTGGCTATAGAGCAGAAAGTGGAAGGGAAAGAAAAGAATCATAATCTAATTCTGGCCATAGAATAATTGGATAGGCCTATCTTTTTCTTGAAATGAAAATTCTAGTAGAAAATCTTCATCCCATTTAATCTTGACCACAAAGTTTATTCTTTGAGACAAGAATTGCTAAAAACATCATAATGTTCTTCCACATCAACTTTTGTTTTGTTTTTTGGCATATTTCCAAACAATTGTTTTAGAAAATAATTTCTTTTGTTTACAGAATAATATTTCGATTACTCCATGAAGGTCAAACAAAATGAGTTGGCTTGAGTTTTT
Source organism: Lathyrus sativus (assembly GCA_963859935.3). Classification (NCBI taxonomy): domain Eukaryota; kingdom Viridiplantae; phylum Streptophyta; class Magnoliopsida; order Fabales; family Fabaceae; genus Lathyrus; species Lathyrus sativus. The sequence continues at coordinate 51,730,456 of OZ012738.1, forward strand.
CAAGAATTTAGATTTATTTTACAACAATCTGAATGGTAAGTAACAACACTCAAATGCTGAACAAGGAAGCCTTATACGACAATTTCGTTTCTGCTTCATTTAAGCTTCAGTTGTAAGTGTTAAGTTAACGCCGTCTTTAAATGAAACCGGATTAATTTTTAGAGTTTGAACCAATCTAGTGATATCCATAGATATGTCGGCTGGGGACTTTACACCTCGGTCAACCTGCAGTAAAGAACAATCAGAGAAACAAAAGAAGTCAAATGAAATCATGTTACAGAACTGCTCAAATGGCCATCGAAAGATAAATGAAAAGCTTTGACGGCTATGACACTGAATGAGAAAAAAAAAAAACTTGAATCCTTGATTACGAAATAACATCTTATTCTGTAACACAGAATGAGGTTAATAATTCTTCACGAAGACACAGAAAATGCAGATGAAGAAAGAAAGCATGAAACTTATTCTGTATCACAAATTTTATTTTGTGATAAATGAAGCATAACACATACCGATGAAGCAGGCACTGGTTTGATTAATGACGTGTCATACCCTCTGATTTGTGCAACAGCCTGAGCCATTTGAACGCGTGATACCCTATCTGGTCCACCAACATTAAGTAACAACTGCATTTGTTTGCTCCCTGTGACAAGAATCAGAAATCAAATCATGAAAGAAAAATCGATAAGTTTAAGCTAGTTCAAAGAACATCCAAAAGTGTAAGACTAAAATACCTAAGGAAATTATAATACATGCACAAGAATAAAAAGTTGCTAAAATATTTAACTTGTACACTAGAAAATGAAAAGTTCTGGCATAGTATTTTCATAGGTAATAATGACTGAGGTTCTCAATAAAATTATGTTTTGCAACCTTAAAAAAGGTCTAACTGAAAATCAGTTTCATCAAGAAACTCATTTGCAGCATATAGCCTGTCTAACCGATATATACGAGGTTATTTACAAAAATATTTGTACCTGATATCCATTGGTTTGTTAAAGCTAGTATGATAGTTACGAGATCCTTAACATAAACCGGACAACGGAACTCATCGTGAAAGAACTCAACTGTTTCTCTTTTAGAAAGGACACCATCCATCCACTGCAATAGTTAGACAGTATAAGTAAATCATACATTAAGAAGTAATTATAAGAATTATAAGAAGAATCTAATGAGCAATAATAGACAAGTGTAATATTTGCAACAGCGTTGAGCAAAAAATAAGTAAATGATGAGCCAAGCACTACCACCATCTTTTAAGAAAGAAGCGTCTTATTGATCATGCAATAAGTAGCAAAACTTACAAGTATCATTGACATCTCAAGTTTCATCAATCCAAATGCTAGAAGCATTAGTTTTCCAATAAATCCAAACAAGGTCAAACAACTTAATTAAGTGCTTATCATGTAAGTGTCTATGTATAAGCTACTTGCATATGAAAAGATAGAATCAAACTAAACCATTTTTATATAAGCTGTGTTATCATCAGCTATCCTAGAGAGATATGAAAATAAGCTGAAAATAGCTTATGAATATGTTATAAGTTGCTTCCATAAGTTCTCTCGCACAGTTTTGCAAGTAATAAACTAAAATAAATCAATCTAAACAGACCCTAAAAATGCACCTGAACAGGAAGAGATTTTGGAACTGGTGAGAGAGTTTGTGGCCCATAGATGATACTGCTTCTCAAAATTGCAAAGTTTGGGAAATTTTCTGAAATGAACTTTTCCGCCGCCAGTTTAGTTTTTCCATAGACATTTACTGGAATAGCAATGTCTTCTTCCTTGTAAAAGGACTTCTCCCCTTCATAAACTAATGAGAAGAAACATAAATTACAATTTAGCTGAAACTCAGTATAAATGAAAATGGATATGAACAACCAATGCAATATATCGATCACGATAAGATCGGTTTACCTTGATCTGTGGAGAGATGAATGAGAAGGGTACTGTTCTGTTTAAAGCTCTGCATCCATTTTACAAGGGATGATGGTACATTAATAGCATTTGCAGTATCAGGATCAATTTCACACGCACGAGGCACCGAGATGGCAGCACAATTGATAACCACGTCAGGCTGCCAATAACAAACCGACAGTCTTACAATAAACTGTTTTGAATAAGCTATAAATCGTTTATAAGCTGTGTTTGCACAAGCTCTCTCAAACTGTATTAAAGTGTCTGCGAATGTAGATAAGCTAAAATAAACTTATCCAAACAGCCCCTAAATTGCTAACAACACACATCTAACTTCTTGTAATGTTGATTGGTAGCCCTTTTACCTTCTGTATTGAGTCTGATCACCCTAATTACTAAAAAAAGTAAAAATCAAGTTTTGTGAGTGACCTAATTGAAATGAAAGTTGGGAGGGTGGAAAAGAGAGAAAAGAACCTGGCCGAATTCGTTGGAAATGGCTTCAAATCCAATGCCGGATTTCAAATCGATTTGGAAAGGGAGGGAATCGGGAAATGCGTCCAAGAACGGTTGAGGAGGAGGAGTGGAGTGATAGGTAAATGCCACTGCGAGAGATTGATTGTCATAGGATTGTAATAGATGCTGACCCAAGTAACCAGTGCCTCCCACAACCAATATCTTACTCATCTCTCTATTCTCACTTCTCACCCAAATTTCAGTTCTTCCATTCTAAGACCATTTACAATGGTAGATTTATTTAAAGTCGACACCACAAAATCATGTGCAATGGGTGTGTAATGTAGTGTTGAGTGTGTGTTGGAGGAGAGAGATGTTGAGAAAACTCAACACCATTTAATCTGCCACGTGGCTGTGTTTGATTGGCTGACCAGATTTTTATCCATTTAATACTTTGAACTCAATTATTTCGTTGCAAATTAATTTTTTTTTTTTTTTACCAAAATTCATGATTTTTTTCTCTCTATAAATAGAGACTTGGTTCATTTGATTTGGACACAGAAAAAAAAACTAAGTTTTTCACTATCTTAATTTTATTATTAGTGTTTATTTTGAAGTTAAGTGTCTTTTTTTAGTGAAATGGATCCCAATAATCATTTTAACACTCAAAATTCTGCTAATTTTCCATTTAACCAAAATCCCAACAATTTTCCAAATCCCAACAATTATCAAAATCCCAACTATTATCAAAATCCAAATCAATTTTCCAACCAACATCCTCAAAACATACCTAATTTTGGTTTTCCACCAAATTTCAACCAGACATCCTCTGTTCCAAACTTTCAAACATATTATGGATCTATGCCGAGAAATCCATCTCAAACACCCCCGTTTAATGGTTATGTGACAATGGCGAATGCAAATTTTCCAAGTGGTGGTGTACCTGAATTTTCCGAGTTTTCAACACAACTAACTATTGGTGGCATGATAGTTTCTAATGAAGTCAGTCCGAATTCAGAGGATTCAACTCCTAAGAGCAGGAAAACTCAGCAACCAGCATGGAACACTGAACAAAATTTGGTGCTAATTAGTGGGTGGATTAAATTTGGAACAAGCAGTGTTGTCGGGAGAAACCAGAAAGGTGAAACATATTGGGGTAAAATTGCTGAGTATTGTAATGAGCATTGCTCATTCGATCCTCCGCGTGATGGACCTGCATGCCGAAACCGTTTTAATTATATGAACAAAGTGTTGGGTAAATGGATTGGCGCTTATGATGGCGCTAAGCGTATGCAAGGAAGTGGTTGGTCGGAGAATGATGTTTTGGCAAAAGCGCAGGAATTATATGCATGTGGGAAGAATGTTAGATTCACTTTAATGGAAGAATGGCACGCTCTCCGTGATCAACCACGTTATGGTAGTCAAGTAGGAGGAAATATTGGCTCAGGAAGTAGTGGATCTAAGAGATCTCGCGAGAGTGATGCATGTGGCTCAAACACTGTAGAATCCAGTGCTCGTCCTATAGGAAGGGAGGCAGCTAAAAAAAAGGGTAAAAAGAAAAGCAAGGAATATGCCTCGGAGGTGGTGGACAAAGAATGGGCTGAATACAAAGAATTCAAGACGAAAGAGCTTGAACGATTGGACAACATAGCCTTGATGCAACAGCAGGCTAACAATATAGCCTTGGAAAAGACTAAAACCAAGAAAATGAAGATGTATCTAAAGCTAACTTCCGAAGAGCATCTAGATGACCGGAAGAACCAGCTGTTGAAAAAGTTGGAGGCAGAACTGTTTGATAATTAATTTCAATGAAGTATTTGTCAGTGTTGTGTTTGCTTTAATTATTGTTGTTTCAATATGCCAGTGTAGTGTTTGCTTTAATTATTGTTGTTTCAATATGCCAGTGTAGTGTTTGCTTTAATTATTCCTTATCTGATAATTAACTCTATACAATAAATTATTTCGAATCCGTCAGTGGTCCACCACCCAATTCGAATCTATTCCTTATCTGATAATTAACTCTATACAATAAATTATTTCGAATCCGTCAGTGGTCCACTGTCGCTACTGCGAAAATCGGCGCCGGCTTGACAGGAGAGTCGCCACCGTGCGTTATTTATCCCTCAGAGCGGGAAAGGAAACGCTCGAAGTAAACCTCGCAAAAAAACGGGGAAAAGGTATGGTCATCGCAACCATAGCCTGGGTTCGGGAGTCGGTTACGCAAGGGGAAGGTATTAGCACCCCTCACGTCCATCGTACTCGATGGGATCCACGCTTGGTGTTTATAGGTAAAAGGGTGTATTATCTATCTACGCTAATGGCTGGTCTAAAAAGAAAATAAAAGGACAGGACTCGACAGAACATACGGTGTTCTGGGCCTACGTATTCCCTCGTGCAATGGGAAAGTCAGAGTCAACGTAGTTCGGCTGCCTACGTCTAAACGGGGGAAAGGTTGCTCGCCAGGACATCGCGTCCTGTGCCTACGTACTTTCATCTGAAATGAAAGATCAGAGCAAACGTAGTTCGGCTAACTACGGGTAAACAGGGGCTCTCACACAACAGTGAGAAAACAAACTGGTCTCTAAGGCTCGGGAGCCTACAACTATGATCTGGTCTCAAATGCGCTCGGGCAAGAGAAAGGGATAACAATTAGACGTTAGCGGGAAAGTCTCGATCGCACAGCCGCGAGAGAACAAAAGTTAGTCGTTAGTGTGCTCGCTAGGATATCGCATCCTATGCCTACATATCTTCGTCTGGAACGAAGAATCAGAGCAGCTGTAGTTCAGCTAACTACGGATCAAGCTACTCAAAAGCTCCTACAGAAAGGAAAGGGAAACCCTAAAAACTATAGCTGAGAAACAGGGGAATCTACCTACTGCTACCACACCTGGTTGACCATCCTAATGTCTATCATAACAACTCCGCAGCGGGGAAGTCAGAGCTCCTAAGGGATCATGGCAACAGGACTAAACCACAAACAAGAAACTGCAACGTAAATGAATACTGAAAAATATGCATGAATGCAACAACTAGACGAACAAGGCACAGAGGCCACAAACCACAAAGGCAAGGGAGCTCAGCTCTACCAAATACCAACAAGCAAAGCCACGCAATAACAAACAAGCAGAAGGAGGACCACCTCAACTTCTTATGCACACAAAGTCTACTTCTAAGATGCACCTATTCAGAACTATCTGGATGAACACCTAAGTCTAATGCAACATAACATCACACAAGTCAAACAACACAAAGAGACTAACCCTGACCAGGGCCTCAAACAAACCTGAAACAATCTCCTAATCTATCTCTAAACAAAACTCTATACAGCACCCTAAGCAAGGATCTAAGCAAACACCTAATCAAAACCCTAAGCAAGGATCTAAACAAACTCCTAGGCAAGAGGAATCAATCCCATTCTCCAAGCTTCAGAACAAGCTTACCAGAGAAAGGAAGCTAAGCAGACAAGCTCATAGTGCTTTCCTCAGGAAAGTACCAGGAGATTACTACTCAGGAGTCATATCCTATGCGGCTCGACAACTGTGATCAGTTTACATCCCTCCTCAGGAGAGATTAAACTCACATGAAGGCTCCGGCGTCACTGGATATTTGGGAAAGAACCTATATGCACTAAGGGAACTAAGTGAGCAGACTCATAGGACTTTCCTCAGGAAAGTACTAGGAGGCTAACACTTAGGAATCATATCCTACGTGGCTCAACAACTGTGATTAGTTTACATTCCTCCTCAGGAGAAATTAAACTCACAAGTCGGCTCCTACATCACTGGATACTTACGAAATCCTAGACAAACTACTGGAACTAAGTGAATAGACCCATAGGACCTTCCTCAGGAAAGTGCTAGGAGGCTTCCACTTAGGAATCGTATCCCATGTGGCTCAACAATATGTGATCAGTTTATATTCCTCCTCAGGAGAAATTAAACTCACATGTCGGCTCCGACATCATTGGATACTTACGAAAGAGGTGAGAAGGAAGGATGAAAGTCATTCATAGTGCCTTCCTCAGGAAAGTACCACAAGCTCCTTTCAAACTTCAGGATCTCGAACCTCACAAACAGACAACAAGCTCCTAGACTAAGCCTCAAACTACTGCATCCTTGCAAGCTCCAACAGGACCTCCATCAGCTCCCAACTTCAGGAAGAACCCACAGGCCAACAAGCCACAGGAGACTATCTCTGAAGTTCAACCACAGTTGAACTTCAAAGTCAGAAGTCATCAAAGCTTCTCCTATTTTCAGGCTCAGACAAATCACATCAGGACACCCTACAAAAATCTAATAAAAATCTAGGGGAGACCTACATGGCTCTAGGACAACATACTGAAAAATCAGAACAAAGTTCAACACCAGATGAAAGAAATAAAATCAGCAACACAGACATATCCACAGACCAATTTATCCAACATCAATAACAATGAAAAAATGCAATTAAAATGAAAATGCATGATTAAGCTAATGTTTTTATGCTATAAAATTCTACACTGAATCACGAGTCTATAGAAAAAAGAACGGAATTATTTGACTAATTCTACCATTTTTTATGAATTTTCTAATGATATGCATGCATTGAAAATATTAAAAAATCAATTAAATGGAAAATATGCACTAAAATAGAAAATAAAAATAAAATGTCCTTTTTTATTTTTATTTAATTTTCTTAACATTTTTCATGAAAGGGTTGAAAAAGAATTATTGAAAAAAACATTTATTTACATTTTATTATGATTCATTTAATGTGGAAATATAAAAGAAAAAATCAAAATAAAAGAAAATAACATGGAGGGTGCAAACAGCAAGAGTTTATGGGTTATTATTCAGCTGGGCCCTGATTCTGGGGGTGCCACTAGCAAATGGGGCGCAGGGCCCAGATTGATTATCCAGAAAAAAACAAAAAAAAGCTGAGCTGGGCGCAGGGGGGTGCTGACTTAGTAATTCCTAGTTGATTATCATTACTGGGCTCAAAAGAGGGGTGTTAACAGCAATTGGGCCTAAGGCCCACCCCAATTATTCTCAGGTCTCTCAAACAGGGGGGGGGAACTAGCAATTGAGGGGGTGTAGCGCGTTCAGAGACACGTTTGGGCCTAAGCCCAACGTCCAAACCCTAACCCAATATACATCAAAACTCAGCTCTCCTCCCCTAACCCTAGCACTGTTCATCCTCACCTCTCACCCTAACGCCGCTCTGAGATTCTCTCTCAAACCCTCTTCTGAAACTCTCAAACTCTCACAAATCTCAAACAAACCACCATTCCCAAACTCAAATCCATTCAACCCTAATCTAGACTCTATTTGAATCAAAACGAAATCAGAAAATCTCAGCAATCAGAAGGAAAAACGCAACCAGAATCGCATGAACACGTACCTGGATATGGAATACGAACAGCTCGTGGAGTTCCTTTGCTGAAGAAGACTGGATAATCTCAAGACGTTACGCAAGGAGTCTTGATGAAGGCTCTCAAGGATCACTGAAAAACTTGAAGATCTTGGAGATCTGGGCGAACACAGTACTCTGGACGAACATGCAAGATGAAGATCTTGGACGGAGAAGATCAACACGAAGCCTGGGATCACGCTCGATGATGATCTTGAACGGAGAAATGGAGAGCACCTCAGTAATTTCTGACAGAAGCAACGATGAAGGTCTTGACCTCGATTTCTTTGAAGAAGGTGTATGAAGGTCCTGGAGTTCTTTCTGGGAATCTTGAAGATACTTGAAGGTGGATGAAGATCGTACGAATCTGGAGAACGGAGGTGGAGTTCTTGGCAAGCTTGAGCGTTGATGGATGAAGTTCTTGTAAATCTGAAGAATAAATGATGAGTAGCGTCGTTCTGGAAAAACTTCAACACCGATGAAGGTTCCGGCGGTCTGTGCGTTTTCCGGTGAGGAGGTTGATGAATGGCTGACGGAGAAGATTGGATGAAACTGGGATTGCTAGGGAAATTCGCAGATTCCGGTGAGATTACCGGCTTCAGGTGACCGTTGCGGTGGAGGAGGGTGGTCGGAGTAGGTTGTCACCGGGCTTGCATGGCCGGCGGGGACTTTCCCGGTGAGAAGTGCATGCGGGACGCGTGGCTGGGTGTGGGTTGAGGTGATGCCACGTGTGGGGGCTGTGTGGCAGGATGAGAGAGAGTCTGAAGTGGGTGGATTGGTGGCAAACGCGTGGAGGATTCTGAGAAAAACGGGTGGGGCCTCTGCATGTGTGACACGCGTCACTTTTATACCCTTGGAGTTCGCTGGAATTCTCTAGAACATTCTGGTGTGCGCTGGACTTTGGACTGTTTGGACTTTTTTCTGCTGATGAGCCAATTGGGCTTTACCAAAAAACACCCCACTGGGCCCATTCGAAAACAAAACTGTAAAGAAAAACTGAAAAAAACAATTAACTAACCTAATTATATCTAATCAATTATTAAAAGCCTAATTAATTCTAAATCAATCTAATTAAATCTAAAACATGATTAACCTAATTAAAACTCTAAAAAGATTAAAAGTCTAACTAATTCTATATTATACTAATTAAATCTAAAAAATCAATTAACCTCTAATTAACTCTAAAAATCCAATTAATCCTAATTAAACTCTAAAAAATGATTAAAGTCTAATTAATTCTATATCTCTACTAACTCTATTAAACTTCTAATATTATTTAATATCTACTAAAAATCTATTATTAAAAAAGAAAAACTATATTATTTAAAAAACAATTAATTCCTATTAACCCTAATTTGTCACTCTATTTAATATGCTAAGAGAAAATTCACTAATATCCTAAAAATGATAAAAGCTATTTAAATTCTATTAAAATTCTACAAATGATTAAAGTCTATTTAAAATATCCTATAAAATTCTAAAAAGAAAATTAAGCTATTAAAATATTCAAAAGCCCTATTTAAATTCCAGAAAAATTCTATAAAGCCTGCTAAAAATTCACAAAAGCCTATTAAAATCCTAAAAAATGCAGATGAATGCAAATGACCCCCATAAAAGAGCGCACGAGACCAGATCGAATCGCACGGAAATCCCCGGGCATCAGAATATCCCCAAAATCACTAAAAAATCACCGAGGAGCGCACAATTTCCTGAAGATAAAACCCTGGCAATCTGGACTGGGTCTGCCATATCTGATAGACAAAAATCAAGCTGTAAACTCTGATATCCCCTGCTTGTGCACAAAAATCATCTGTCTGAGCTGTGAATATGAATTTAAACCATGAGTCAGATAGGAGAATCGGTTGGTCAAATTTTAGGGTGCAACAGCTGCCCCTATTCAAGCGACTTGGACCTGAAGGGTTTGAAGAGCGCTCAGCCTTCAAACATTCAGAGGTACGAGACGGTTGAATACAAATAAAACCCGAAAATTTGCCAACCGCGAGCATATACTGTCCACTGCTTGGAGAATAAAGTCCAGAAAACCGAGTCCAGCTATTGCGGCACCAAACTGATTGATCATCTGATAAAGAACTCCTGATTGAATACCCGTTGCTTGTGATACCCCATGTAACAAAACTCTGAGGGCTACAACAAAATACCTGATCCTTTCACATTGCCTACTGATGGGCAGGAAGAGAAATATACTCACATCGTCCAAAGATGGACGGGAAGACACCATTATTGAATACTCACCTCGTCTAATGATAGACGGAAAGACAACATTAATCTCCATACACACATCGTCTAAAGATAGACGGAATCATCCTGATTGATGAACAAATCAATTCACATCGTCTAAGGGTAGACGGGATCATCCTGATTGATGAAACAAAACAACTCACATCGTCTAAGGATAGACGGGAAGAAATCATTAATCTCCATATACACATCGTCTAAGGGTAGACGGAATCATCCTGATTGACGAAACAAATCAATATTCTCATCGTCTAAGGGCAGACGGAATCATCCTGATTGATGAAACAAAACATTATCCACATCGTCTAAGGGTAGACGGGATCATCCTGATTGATGAAACAAAACATTATCCACATCGTCTAAGGGTAGACGGGATCATCCTGATTGATGAACAACTCATTATTCTCATCGTCTAAGGGTAGACGGTATCATCCTGATTGATGAACAACTCATTATTCTCATCGTCTAAGAGTAGACGGGATCATCCTGATTGATGAACAACTCATTATTCTCATCGTCTAAGGGTAGACGGGATCATCCTGATTGATGAACAACTCATTATTCTCATCGTCTAAGGGTAGACGGGATCATCCTGATTGATGAACAACTCATTATTCTCATCGTCTAAGGGTAGACGGTATCATCCTGATTGATGAACAACTCATTATTCTCATCGTCTAAGAGTAGACGGGATCATCCTGATTGATGAACAACTCATTATTCTCATCGTCTAAGAGTAGACGGAAAGAAATAATCTCTGAATTCACGCTGTCTACTGACAGACGGGAGAAAACCTTAATCTCCATTCTCACATCATCTAAGGATAGACGGAAAGACACCAGAATCTCCATGCACACATCGTCTAAAGATAGACGGGAAGTCACCATAACGCAATTCAACACCATCCTTTGAATTTCAGAATCCTTCTGTCTACGGGAATTGATGGAAAGATCAATATCTTTGAAGGGGCCACATCGTCAGTATGGACTAACGGGAAGAAAAACCACCTTTTAAGAAACATGTCGTCAATAAGAATCGACAATCATGCAAACTGAACATTCTTCGAAGAGCCTCGTCATCAATAGGGATTGATGGTCAGAAAAGTCCCTCTTAAACGTCATCTCATCCAATAACCAGAAAGAGAACCGATATTCGAAATCATTTTGAAACCCCTCAACAACTAAGGATAGCCGGAGAAGACTCGCTGGGGAAACACCTCATCATATGTATGATCCGGCAATAAGAAACCCGCTGAACAGTAGCTCGAAACTTCACATCGTCTACTGATAGACGGAAAGAAAAGCATATCCTGGGAGAAACCCCTTCTTGAAATCTTACTGCGATCACCCGCAACTTCACATCGTCTATGGATAGACGGAAAGAAAACCACATTCGTACTCCAGACGTCGGAGAAATCCATTCGTTGGAGGAACACATCGCCAATATGAATTGACGGGAAGAAAAGCTTGTCAACATCAGATGACTGACTGATCAAAGCATAATCGCTGTATGATCTGAGATACAAATAATCCGCTGAACTGTCTGAATACTGTTGCTGGATAAATGCCCCTGATCACAGAGTAATTCACGTGCCATATGAAGCTGATAGAAAACCTGACTTACGCTTTGTATGCCTATGCAAATGCTTTAATCTTTCTACAGCGTAATGCTCCATTCTAGATGGAAATGCTACGCATTTTGACAATGATATGCAGGTATGATGCAAATATGATGCATGCAATATGCTAGCAGGCTCGAGCTGCCGGAGAAGGCCGGGTACAGAAAACCACTTCAGCAAAGTAAATGCTGAAGGCGAGGCCAACTTTGCTGGGGATAACCCGGATATCACTGAATCGTCCTAGCAAAATAAATGCTGGGAGAGTGAAATCAACCATGCTGGGGATACCGGGAACTTAACCGAACACTTTGACGAAGTAATACCCTGCTGGGGAATGTAACTCCATTGTAAAATAGCAGACGTGCTGAATATGATTGGACTTCTCTGGGAATAGCTTACCCGTACCAATGACCAATTGGACTTTGCTGGAGAAAATGGAGGGAGTCCTCCTGCGCACTGACGACGCTCGGATCTGGAAAATGATGCGCCAACACAGATGGGCTTCACAGTAATCGCAAACATGGATTTGAGCTCTTAAGCTTATCTTACTGGGTCAGGTACACCTGACGCTGGAAAATATTCTTCCTGAATACACAGCCTTTTAGTGAAGGGTCAAGGGATAGTAACACGACTTCCCGTATTCATCTCGCTCTCGAAAATCGACTGTATCCGCTCGAATAACCCTGAATGGCCTTGTAGGTACGGAGAACAACAATCCTTTCGCTTCTGATATGCCCCGGCTTACGGGACCTCTGTGGGGATAGTCCTTGAAAGGAAATCTGCAAATCTGAGCCCTGATGGTCTGATATAACGTGCCTCAGCGTTCTGAACTTCTGAGATATACTTCACCTTGAATGCTTCTCGCGCAACCTTTGCGTGCTTAAAATGGTCTGCCCCTGACTGCAATGACCTTGCCCCGATTATCTGATTCAGAGTAGTACCTCCTGACTGCGGCGTATTTCACCAGACCTCAACCTGATTGCCCCAGGATAACTGACTTCGAAAGGCTGACCTGACTGGGAATCACAATAAAGCTTGCCCCTGCTCTCGGAACATTCGGGCGCTCCACATTCTATCTTGACCATACTTTCCATTGTAGGAAGCTGTTCTGCTGTCAAGCGCTTACTCGCAAGTAAAACAAGTTGTTCTGCATAAATGATGTATTAATGCAACACATATGACAGCTTTGACATCCAATCTGTTCACTGGGAAAAGGAAAAACAGTTTATGGCATATAATGCACAAAACATTTATCAACATCAGTACCAACATGGTAAGAGGAACCTTTTAAGGAGTCAGAATCGACGCGACCTTTACCGGAGTATGCTTTCGAAATAACCTGCTTCAATTAGGACTTTTGAAGGTTGTAATGTGGTCAGGTTCATGGTTTTGAAAGAAAGGATAAAGGCTCAAAGTTTACTTTAACCCACCCATTCTCCTTGATGTTCTCCGATCCTATGTTCAGCTAATTTGACCTTAGCGCTCACCTCTCAGAGGTTGAAGGATAGGAATGATAGTTCGAGAAACTTTTGGATTTTGGAGTGACAACCACTCACTCTTCGTCTTTGACACTTGAGGTCACACGACTCGTATTTCATTTGAGGATTTTTCTTTTGATCCTTTTCACTTTTTCTTTTCATATCCCTAACTTTTGCCTGGACTGACTCCTTTTGAGTATCTTTTGATTTTTTTAAGTCCAGCGGGATGCCCTCATTTTTGCCTAAGTCATTTGTTTTGAATTTTTCTTGACTTAGCGGGCTTTTGATTCTTTTTCTTTCATTTTTTTTTTCCTTTCGAACAAGTCGTGTGACACTGGTTGCCTGAATCTTTGGGAATGATGTGGCTATCCCACTCTTGATTGAACCACTGTGGTCTTTTAGGTACGACCTCTAGGGGTGTGATTGATCCTCGAACGGACACTCCTTTTGCAATTTGGACGCTCGGTCAAATTAGCTAACACCTACCCTGCCCCAGGTTAAGATTGAGGGTTTTTTCGTTCACAGAAAGAAACTCCTACTACAAGGCTCAAAGGGGTTGACAAGGGATTATCTTCCTTATATCTCCGGTGTTTAAGGATTTGAAACAATGCCTGTACATCATCAACAGGTTTTATTTCAAAAGCATACATTATCGATATTTGCATGTCGGTCATTTTCGTCATCCTCCCCAAATTCTACTTAACCAAGTGTTGGACATTTGCAAAACAGTTAGTGAACACGAATGGATTCAATCAAAACATGCACATTTATTTCATTATCATCAATTGAAATGGAAACAACAAGTTTTACAAACAAGTTTACAAATTCAAACAGGAAAGCAATTACAAATGCCAAGAAATGACAAGCTAAAACAAAGAAAATATGCTAGCTCCCGAGAACTGGGCTTTTGCATCTACCCTGCTGCTGAACCAGCTATCTTTATTAGAGGTAACCCGATGCTGTCTTGATCTGCTTTCAATGACCCAACCAAACTATAGAGCTCTTCCTCTTTCATTCAGATGATGTGGGGACCTCCCGGCCCGAAGCTGATTGCTGCACTATCAAGCAGATCCTGCACTTTGTGTTTAAATGCTTTACAGTTCTCAACTGTATGGCCAGGTGCCCCGGTATGGAACTCGCAAGTAGCGTCAGCATCGTACCCCGGTGGTGGTGGTCCCGTTAAGGGAGCCAATGTCCTTTTACGAACCAATTGGAGCTGAAGCAATGTCTGCAGAAGCTGTGCGTATGGTATAGGGGGAGTTTCCAAATGACGGCTTGCCAAAGGACCTGGATTCTGACCTCTCTTATACCCCCGATTATTCTGTTGCTGAGGCTGCTGCTGCCGGTATCGGGTTGACCCTTGAGCACCCTTCGTATCAAATGCAACATCGGCTTCTTGATCTTCGATGTACTGATTAACGCTCTCCTTATGCTTAGCCATTTGCTTTCTCAGATCTGCCCCAGGAATAGGCAACAATTGTGGGCCTGGAGATTCTGACACTATGGAATCCAGGATACGCTTCTGACCCACTGCAGCTTTGGAAACATCTGTCATCTTAGCATCGACTGAGACAGGAGCAATATGCACAGCTACGCCGCCCGGCGTGAATTCAATATCGTGCGAGTCAATCAGGTCTTGAACGTTGTGCTTGAAAGCATGACAACCCTCGATGTCATGTCCGAATGCCCCGGAATGAAATTCACATTGTTTATTGGCATCGTATCCCTGAGGAAACGCTTTTGTTGGTGGTGACAACGTTCTTTTCTCAACCAGATTAAACCTCAATAAGATCTGCAAGAGCTCCGCATATGCCATAGGCGGTGCCTCAAATATTCTCCTTGGCTTCCCTTCCTGGATCCTCTGTTGAGCCGGATGCATCTTCTGTTGCTGCTGCTCAGGTTCCACATGCACAGGCGGCGCGAGCTTCTTCATTGCGGCTTCGAATAGCTGATCGTCTTCTTTCCTAAGCACATTCTTGACTACTTCCATGATCAAGCTCACTTGGGTCTTCAGCTGACTGTTCTCCTCTTTGAGAATCTTCTGCTCTAGACGCATCTCTTGCATGTCTCTCATCATCTGCCCCAGCTGGCTTTGGACTTCGCTCAATTCAAATTGATTCTGTTCCATATCTCTGAAGGAATTCCTGCAACAAACTGGATGCTGAAGAAATAAGACCCACGGTTCTGATATACCTGTTAAAAAATAATGCAATGCGTAGCAAACAAACACACATTCATAACGCGACAAAGAGAAACTCAAACTATAAGCACACAGACGAATATCTCCCACACATGTACAACCAACAAAATCAGCAAGTAAGCACAACTGAGTCTGAATATAACGACCCCAGCCAACAATCCTGGTGGTGGTCGACAAATACTGATGCACAAAAGCTAAACGGGTTAAGCAGAGAAAACAGATGCGGCATCCGACGCGAAAACCTCTAGAAATTTCCCCCATATTCAACTGAACTCTCTGATTGACAATCTTCAGAGCACACACTTCCTGTGGAGCCTTCCATGATATTAACTGACGAACCCCCACAACTGGAAGATGGAAAATCATTAATCTGAACACAACCTTGAGGAGTGATGCAAATACGGCTAGAGTCTAACAGATCCTGAATCTGACTTCTAAGCACTTTACAATCATTCGTTGAATGCCCCTGTGCCCCAACATGGTACTCACAGCGGGCGCTGGCGTCAAAACCTGGAGGATACGGTGGAATCACCGGCTTAGTCTCTTTCGGCACTATCAATCCACTTATGACCAGATCTGGTAACAACTGACTGTACGACACCGGTAGCTGAGTAAACTGCCTTTCAGGCTTCCTTGGTCTTCGTGGAGCATGCTGACGCGATCGGCGATAAGATGACCGTTGACTTGAAGTGTCTGAAAACTGATCCTGAGATGCTAGAGATTCTGAGGTGGCATCATCTCCTTCCCACTTTTCTTGAGAACTGACAACTGACTCAATCTTATCAACTGGGACATAAGGAACACCTCGAAACTTTCCACTCCTGAGTCCTCGCTCAACAATCTCTCCCAGCCTCATCAGGCTCACAAAACTTGTGCAACTGAACAATTTGTCAAAATAATGGCCTTTCAGAGTACCCAAGAAGATGTCAACCAGTTCTCTTTCCGGAAGCGGTGGTCGAACACTAGCAGACAATTCTTTCCACCTTCGCAAATACGCTCTGAAGGATTCATGCTCCGCTTGAGACAATTCTTGCAGATCTACGAGACTAGGAGTCAAATCCAAGTTGTAATCGTACTGCTTCATGAAAGCTCTGGCTAAATCCACCCATGATCGAATCTGATTACTTTCCAATTGCACATACCATCTCAACGATGCCCCAGTCAGGCTATACTGGAAGCAATGGATCATCAATTTGTCATTTCGCACACACGAAGTCATCCTTCGGCAGAACATCATCAAATGCAATTTTGGACAGCTATCTCCTGTGTATTTTTCAAATTCCGGCATTTTGAACTTGTACGGCATTACCAAGTCAGGAACCAAACACATGGCTACAGCATCCAGGTTAACGGCATCTTTCGCTTCCAAGGCTTTCATTTGCTCCTCCAACACTCGGAGTCTTCTACCATAGTCAAGAGCTCTTGGATCTACTAACCCGGTCATTGGAATATCTCTCCGGTAATTCATCACAGGGAAATCAACACATTGATTGTTAACGGGAGGATATCGCTCATTTTGGGCAAGAAACTGCTCATGCCGATCTCTGTTCTCAACAGCTGGCTGTACAACTTGGTCTGCAGTTAGATTGTTCGCTTGCGGGAAGTCCTCCATAGAATCATACTGATGGTTGGACGCCACAGTAAACCCTGCCTGGGTGTCAGGAACCTGGAAATTGCCTTCAGCCATAGCTGCCAATTACCGGTAACTGATTACACTGCTTGATTCTGCTCAAATCCGCTTCAGCCCCTTGGTCGTCTTCAACACTCTGCTCTTGCCTCAAATAGTTCCCCGAGAATCACTTTCTGGTGAAAATAAAGGCTGGATAAGTGTTCTGACCTGCTAAATGCTATGCAATATGATTTATGCAAACAGAAATACAAAAATGCTAACGTGCATGTGTGCATTGGAGATATTTTCCCTCCAATTCCGGTGTCAGTGGTAGCAAGACGAGATAAACCATAGAGACAATATTTGGAAAATCCCTCATATATTGATTAGAATAACAGTCTTGTCAAGAAGTTACATAACTATGCTCCATACAGCTGATATGACAATGAAGATCCCAGCCAACATGCCTGGTGGTGATCTCAACATACAGAATACAAGAGAAATCAAATACGGGTACGGTTGCGGAAGTCTTCGACCATCTTCTTTGTCTCTGCGTGATCTGGTTGATAAATCAAACCTTCTATCAGTCGATCCCTCTTCCCGACCGTCCCCTGGATGTCTCTGACAAAGTCTTCCCAAGCTTTATCATTAGCACCATCCCCAGGTTTGGGTCTCTTGGCATCTGCTCTATGCTGGAAATCTTCCAAGTTCTTCATGGCATCTATCAACTTGCGCTCGGCCTCGTATCGGCGACAGGCTTCTTCTTCAAGCTCTTCGTTCTTCACTTTGACCTGTTCTTCTAACTGAGCAATCTGTGTCTTCAGCTCTTCTTCTCGCTCCTTGCGCTTGGTCATAGTGAGATCCCAGTGTTCTCTGAATTTGGCTAGCTTTGTATAGGCCCTTTCCAGCTCTTGCTTCTTGGTGGCCAACACACTACTAACTGAGTCTACATCTAACTCCAGACGCTTCTTGGTTTCAGTCAATTCCAATAGCGTAGTCTTCAGATGTTTCAGAGTTTCAGCCTGTTGCTTAGAAATATATCCTGTTTCAATATTTTCATGCCGAAGCTTGGCATTCTCCTGCTCTAAAGCCTCCTTAGCCCTGGCTAGCTCTTCCTTCTCCGCCATCAGCTGCTTGTAAACCTGAATGTCCACAGTGGTAGGCTCCTCTACCGGAGGATGCAATGGCTGAACCGCTGGATACGGCATAAGGAACTTCACAGCTCGCTCCCGAATCCATTCTACATATGGGCTAGGACCTCGAGTATCCCCTCTGCTACCTGAAAGCTTCTCTCTCTTGTGCAAGTTTTTCCAGGCTTTCTCAAGTTTAGACAGCATCTCTTTCCCTATTGCCCCGGTGAGATACAGAGATTCCTGTATCTCCTCGGGCTTTGGCGCTCCTTGAGGTATGTACCCAAATTGCTTGATCAATAAAGAAGGGTTATAGTTGACACAACCTTTCCTTCCTATTAACGGAACATTCGGGAATCCTTCGCCTTTGAGTATGACTTCAGCTCCAAATACCTCTTTATTGGTCCATACCACGTTCTCAGCAGTTAATCCCATTAAGCGCTCGGGCCATCCTAGAGAATTGATAGATGTGACAAACGGGCCTGACTTAGGCAAATGACTGGTGAACCACCTGCATAGGAGAGGTACGCAACAAGACACATTCCTTCCTCGTCGCTTTTCATTCTGATAGTGAGTTGAATGGTGGATATCTCCCAGCAAAGTAGGAACTGGGTTTCCCGCAGCCAAAATATAGAAGGCATCTGAATCAACGAAATCAGGAATATTCGGGAATAACACGATGCCATACACACATACAGCAAGAATGACGTCAAAAACATCCCATTTACCCTTCTGGGCATACTCTCGAGCCTTATCCACTAAGACATCCAACGGAAATCCCCATACGTCTCCTCTTCTGATCATCTTCCCAGACAACTCAGACTCTTTCAAGCACAGGATGGTAGAAAGCTCAGCCAGCTTAGGCTCAGCGTCCGGACGATAAAAAGGCATCTGCTCACGGATCGGTATATCCAGAAGTGCAGAGTACTCCTCCAGGGTAGGAGCCAAAACAAAGTCGGGAAATACAAAACACCTGAGCTCCGCGTCGTAGAACTGTAACAGAGTGTAGATGCCGCTGGTCTCGTAGACAGATGGCTGATAAACGTAGGTCAGAATCCTCCCATATCTCTTTCTGAAGTCACCCATTCCTCTCTTCTTAGCAATAGCAATCAACTCTAACAATGGACTGATATTCGGCGACGGAAACTTATAGGGCAATACTCTCTTCAGGTTTTCCATGTCTTGCTAGGAACAAACACCAAAACTGGAAGGGAAAATACGTACCTGCAATACACACACGTTAGTTGAATGCAGATGGTAATGCAATGATGCAATATGATAAATAATGCAATCTGCGAACACAGGGGCTATGCTGTAGCCTGAAGAGGAATATCTCTGTGATCAAGAACAGAAAACCAATCACGGTCATCAGAACCTCATGCCACTAACTATCATCTGATGCTCAAAAATATCAATCCCCTGGTAAGAAAACCATCTGAACCTCTGTATCTGACGAGAATACCATCTGATAATAGCCTCAACCTCAGATAAGAAACCCATCTGACCCAGACAACACACCTGGAGATGAATCAAGAATACCATCTGATAAAGATAATGAATCATGGTTTCTGAAGGCCAGTTTTCCTGCAATAACCCAGTCCCTCTCACAGGTAGGATAGACCTAATCCACGGACAAAGGTACGGCATCCTATGCGGTTATCAGCGTCACAGACTTTCATGAGTGACGATGCGATTCCCAGAAGGAGTGGCATCATCAAGTCATGAAGAGGCCTCACTTAGCTGACTTCCAAATGATCGGTCCCCAGAGTCGACAATCCTCACGTCTGGACTCCTCTCAGATCCTCAGGACCGGAAAGGAGCACCTCTGCAAGAATCTCGTCTGAGCGCAGATTTTCGTAGGGAACTGTGCCTGCTCAGCAGACAGGTTCGTCTACTACTTCTCCACAACTATATCTAGGTGTGTACTCAAGCCCAGGTCCGGCTTTCCACTCACAGTAACCTCCCTTTGCCCACAGCAATAATCACAATAATGTAATGCTGGAAAATAAATGCGGAAAGGTAAAGGTACAGAAAGTAAAGTGCAGAAAAGTAAAACACACTATGCACAACACCCAACGAATAAACATCCAAGCGCTAGGATTGACTCGCGTAGGGGATGGGAAACGGTCCCAGCATAAGGGATGGGAAAAGTCCCTAGATGCTATAGGTCCCCAGCAGAGTCGCCAGCTGTCGCTACTGCGAAAATCGGCGCCGGCTTGACAGGAGAGTCGCCACCGTGCGTTATTTATCCCTCAGAGCGGGAAAGGAAACGCTCGAAGTAAACCTCGCAAAAAAACGGGGAAAAGGTATGGTCATCGCAACCATAGCCTGGGTTCGGGAGTCGGTTACGCAAGGGGAAGGTATTAGCACCCCTCACGTCCATCGTACTCGATGGGATCCACGCTTGGTGTTTATAGGTAAAAGGGTGTATTATCTATCTACGCTAATGGCTGGTCTAAAAAGAAAATAAAAGGACAGGACTCGACAGAACATACGGTGTTCTGGGCCTACGTATTCCCTCGTGCAATGGGAAAGTCAGAGTCAACGTAGTTCGGCTGCCTACGTCTAAACGGGGGAAAGGTTGCTCGCCAGGACATCGCGTCCTGTGCCTACGTACTTTCATCTGAAATGAAAGATCAGAGCAAACGTAGTTCGGCTAACTACGGGTAAACAGGGGCTCTCACACAACAGTGAGAAAACAAACTGGTCTCTAAGGCTCGGGAGCCTACAACTATGATCTGGTCTCAAATGCGCTCGGGCAAGAGAAAGGGATAACAATTAGACGTTAGCGGGAAAGTCTCGATCGCACAGCCGCGAGAGAACAAAAGTTAGTCGTTAGTGTGCTCGCTAGGATATCGCATCCTATGCCTACATATCTTCGTCTGGAACGAAGAATCAGAGCAGCTGTAGTTCAGCTAACTACGGATCAAGCTACTCAAAAGCTCCTACAGAAAGGAAAGGGAAACCCTAAAAACTATAGCTGAGAAACAGGGGAATCTACCTACTGCTACCACACCTGGTTGACCATCCTAATGTCTATCATAACAACTCCGCAGCGGGGAAGTCAGAGCTCCTAAGGGATCATGGCAACAGGACTAAACCACAAACAAGAAACTGCAACGTAAATGAATACTGAAAAATATGCATGAATGCAACAACTAGACGAACAAGGCACAGAGGCCACAAACCACAAAGGCAAGGGAGCTCAGCTCTACCAAATACCAACAAGCAAAGCCACGCAATAACAAACAAGCAGAAGGAGGACCACCTCAACTTCTTATGCACACAAAGTCTACTTCTAAGATGCACCTATTCAGAACTATCTGGATGAACACCTAAGTCTAATGCAACATAACATCACACAAGTCAAACAACACAAAGAGACTAACCCTGACCAGGGCCTCAAACAAACCTGAAACAATCTCCTAATCTATCTCTAAACAAAACTCTATACAGCACCCTAAGCAAGGATCTAAGCAAACACCTAATCAAAACCCTAAGCAAGGATCTAAACAAACTCCTAGGCAAGAGGAATCAATCCCATTCTCCAAGCTTCAGAACAAGCTTACCAGAGAAAGGAAGCTAAGCAGACAAGCTCATAGTGCTTTCCTCAGGAAAGTACCAGGAGATTACTACTCAGGAGTCATATCCTATGCGGCTCGACAACTGTGATCAGTTTACATCCCTCCTCAGGAGAGATTAAACTCACATGAAGGCTCCGGCGTCACTGGATATTTGGGAAAGAACCTATATGCACTAAGGGAACTAAGTGAGCAGACTCATAGGACTTTCCTCAGGAAAGTACTAGGAGGCTAACACTTAGGAATCATATCCTACGTGGCTCAACAACTGTGATTAGTTTACATTCCTCCTCAGGAGAAATTAAACTCACAAGTCGGCTCCTACATCACTGGATACTTACGAAATCCTAGACAAACTACTGGAACTAAGTGAATAGACCCATAGGACCTTCCTCAGGAAAGTGCTAGGAGGCTTCCACTTAGGAATCGTATCCCATGTGGCTCAACAATATGTGATCAGTTTATATTCCTCCTCAGGAGAAATTAAACTCACATGTCGGCTCCGACATCATTGGATACTTACGAAAGAGGTGAGAAGGAAGGATGAAAGTCATTCATAGTGCCTTCCTCAGGAAAGTACCACAAGCTCCTTTCAAACTTCAGGATCTCGAACCTCACAAACAGACAACAAGCTCCTAGACTAAGCCTCAAACTACTGCATCCTTGCAAGCTCCAACAGGACCTCCATCAGCTCCCAACTTCAGGAAGAACCCACAGGCCAACAAGCCACAGGAGACTATCTCTGAAGTTCAACCACAGTTGAACTTCAAAGTCAGAAGTCATCAAAGCTTCTCCTATTTTCAGGCTCAGACAAATCACATCAGGACACCCTACAAAAATCTAATAAAAATCTAGGGGAGACCTACATGGCTCTAGGACAACATACTGAAAAATCAGAACAAAGTTCAACACCAGATGAAAGAAATAAAATCAGCAACACAGACATATCCACAGACCAATTTATCCAACATCAATAACAATGAAAAAATGCAATTAAAATGAAAATGCATGATTAAGCTAATGTTTTTATGCTATAAAATTCTACACTGAATCACGAGTCTATAGAAAAAAGAACGGAATTATTTGACTAATTCTACCATTTTTTATGAATTTTCTAATGATATGCATGCATTGAAAATATTAAAAAATCAATTAAATGGAAAATATGCACTAAAATAGAAAATAAAAATAAAATGTCCTTTTTTATTTTTATTTAATTTTCTTAACATTTTTCATGAAAGGGTTGAAAAAGAATTATTGAAAAAAACATTTATTTACATTTTATTATGATTCATTTAATGTGGAAATATAAAAGAAAAAATCAAAATAAAAGAAAATAACATGGAGGGTGCAAACAGCAAGAGTTTATGGGTTATTATTCAGCTGGGCCCTGATTCTGGGGGTGCCACTAGCAAATGGGGCGCAGGGCCCAGATTGATTATCCAGAAAAAAACAAAAAAAAGCTGAGCTGGGCGCAGGGGGGTGCTGACTTAGTAATTCCTAGTTGATTATCATTACTGGGCTCAAAAGAGGGGTGTTAACAGCAATTGGGCCTAAGGCCCACCCCAATTATTCTCAGGTCTCTCAAACAGGGGGGGGGAACTAGCAATTGAGGGGGTGTAGCGCGTTCAGAGACACGTTTGGGCCTAAGCCCAACGTCCAAACCCTAACCCAATATACATCAAAACTCAGCTCTCCTCCCCTAACCCTAGCACTGTTCATCCTCACCTCTCACCCTAACGCCGCTCTGAGATTCTCTCTCAAACCCTCTTCTGAAACTCTCAAACTCTCACAAATCTCAAACAAACCACCATTCCCAAACTCAAATCCATTCAACCCTAATCTAGACTCTATTTGAATCAAAACGAAATCAGAAAATCTCAGCAATCAGAAGGAAAAACGCAACCAGAATCGCATGAACACGTACCTGGATATGGAATACGAACAGCTCGTGGAGTTCCTTTGCTGAAGAAGACTGGATAATCTCAAGACGTTACGCAAGGAGTCTTGATGAAGGCTCTCAAGGATCACTGAAAAACTTGAAGATCTTGGAGATCTGGGCGAACACAGTACTCTGGACGAACATGCAAGATGAAGATCTTGGACGGAGAAGATCAACACGAAGCCTGGGATCACGCTCGATGATGATCTTGAACGGAGAAATGGAGAGCACCTCAGTAATTTCTGACAGAAGCAACGATGAAGGTCTTGACCTCGATTTCTTTGAAGAAGGTGTATGAAGGTCCTGGAGTTCTTTCTGGGAATCTTGAAGATACTTGAAGGTGGATGAAGATCGTACGAATCTGGAGAACGGAGGTGGAGTTCTTGGCAAGCTTGAGCGTTGATGGATGAAGTTCTTGTAAATCTGAAGAATAAATGATGAGTAGCGTCGTTCTGGAAAAACTTCAACACCGATGAAGGTTCCGGCGGTCTGTGCGTTTTCCGGTGAGGAGGTTGATGAATGGCTGACGGAGAAGATTGGATGAAACTGGGATTGCTAGGGAAATTCGCAGATTCCGGTGAGATTACCGGCTTCAGGTGACCGTTGCGGTGGAGGAGGGTGGTCGGAGTAGGTTGTCACCGGGCTTGCATGGCCGGCGGGGACTTTCCCGGTGAGAAGTGCATGCGGGACGCGTGGCTGGGTGTGGGTTGAGGTGATGCCACGTGTGGGGGCTGTGTGGCAGGATGAGAGAGAGTCTGAAGTGGGTGGATTGGTGGCAAACGCGTGGAGGATTCTGAGAAAAACGGGTGGGGCCTCTGCATGTGTGACACGCGTCACTTTTATACCCTTGGAGTTCGCTGGAATTCTCTAGAACATTCTGGTGTGCGCTGGACTTTGGACTGTTTGGACTTTTTTCTGCTGATGAGCCAATTGGGCTTTACCAAAAAACACCCCACTGGGCCCATTCGAAAACAAAACTGTAAAGAAAAACTGAAAAAAACAATTAACTAACCTAATTATATCTAATCAATTATTAAAAGCCTAATTAATTCTAAATCAATCTAATTAAATCTAAAACATGATTAACCTAATTAAAACTCTAAAAAGATTAAAAGTCTAACTAATTCTATATTATACTAATTAAATCTAAAAAATCAATTAACCTCTAATTAACTCTAAAAATCCAATTAATCCTAATTAAACTCTAAAAAATGATTAAAGTCTAATTAATTCTATATCTCTACTAACTCTATTAAACTTCTAATATTATTTAATATCTACTAAAAATCTATTATTAAAAAAGAAAAACTATATTATTTAAAAAACAATTAATTCCTATTAACCCTAATTTGTCACTCTATTTAATATGCTAAGAGAAAATTCACTAATATCCTAAAAATGATAAAAGCTATTTAAATTCTATTAAAATTCTACAAATGATTAAAGTCTATTTAAAATATCCTATAAAATTCTAAAAAGAAAATTAAGCTATTAAAATATTCAAAAGCCCTATTTAAATTCCAGAAAAATTCTATAAAGCCTGCTAAAAATTCACAAAAGCCTATTAAAATCCTAAAAAATGCAGATGAATGCAAATGACCCCCATAAAAGAGCGCACGAGACCAGATCGAATCGCACGGAAATCCCCGGGCATCAGAATATCCCCAAAATCACTAAAAAATCACCGAGGAGCGCACAATTTCCTGAAGATAAAACCCTGGCAATCTGGACTGGGTCTGCCATATCTGATAGACAAAAATCAAGCTGTAAACTCTGATATCCCCTGCTTGTGCACAAAAATCATCTGTCTGAGCTGTGAATATGAATTTAAACCATGAGTCAGATAGGAGAATCGGTTGGTCAAATTTTAGGGTGCAACATCCACCACCCACATCCATTTATATATAGGGACTCATACATCCATTTATGTACCAATATCCCAAATCCCATCCAATCTACCTCCAATATCACAAAAAAATGGATCCATCACAATATCATTTTGATATCGCATCCTACAATCAAAATCGTGAAATTGAAGAAAATTATATAGTCAATCGATTTAGAGAGCGTAGAAACAAAATATCGGAAGATAATGCACCTCGTAGTAGAAAATATCTCAATAGAGATCATGCAGCGGCAAACCAAAGACTAATTAACGACTACTTTGCCAATGAGCCTACATATGACGATGCAATGTTTCGTCGTCGGTACCGGATGAAAAAAAATGTTTTCCTTCGAATCGTTGGGGACCTTTCAAGTAGTGATAACTACTTCACCCAGCGAGTTGATGCAGCCAATAAAGAAGGTATATCACCCTTAGCAAAATGTACCACAACAATGCGAATGTTAGCATATGGTGTGGCAGCAGATGCGGTCGACGAGTACATCAAAATAGGAGGTACTACAGCATTGGAGTGCTTACGTAGATTCTGTAAAGGAATCATACGCTTGTACGAGCAAGTGTATCTGAGAGCACCAACCCAAGATGACCTGCAAAGAATACTGCATGTTAGTGAAATGCGGGGGTTCCCAGGGATGATTGGGAGTATTGACTGCATGCACTGGGAGTGGAAAAATTGTCCTAAAGCATGGGAAGGACAATTTACTAGAGGGGATAAGGGAACCACCACAGTTATTCTTGAAGCAGTTGCATCTCATGACCTATGGATCTGGCATGCCTCTTTTGGATGTCCGGGAACGTTGAACGATATAAACGTTCTAGACCGGTCACCAGTGTTTGATGACGTGGAACAGGGAAAGGCTCCAAGTGTGAATTTCTTTGTGAATCAACGTCCATATAATATGGCATACTATCTAGCTGATGGTATCTACCCTTCTTATCCAACTTTCGTCAAATCGATTAGACTTCCTCAAAGTGAACCCGATAAATTATTTGCAAAATTTCAGGAGGGATGTCGGAAGGACATCGAACGTGCATTTGGAGTGCTCCAAGCTCGATTTAAAATCATCCGTGAACCAGCTCGCTTGTGGGACATAGCCGATTTGGGTATCATCATGAGGTCATGCATCATATTACATAATATGATTGTTGAGGATGAACGAGATTCATATTCTCAACGTTGGACCGATTTTGAGCAATCTGGGGAAAGTGGATCTAGTGCACCACAACCATACTCGACCGAGGTGTTACCCGCTTTTGCAAATCATGTGCGTGCTAGATCAGAGTTCCGTGATCCAAATGTTCATCAAGAATTGCAAGCCGATCTAGTGAAGCACATATGGACAAAGTTTGGAATGTTCCGTGATTGAATTATTTGTGTGTTGTATTGCATTTTAAATTATTTGTATCGTACTAATTACGTTACTTGTGTGTTGTATTGCATTTTAAATTATTTGTAACGTACTAATTACGTTAATTGTGTGTTGTATTTTAAATTAATTTAAGATGATTTGTATCGTATCCAATTATTTAAATAAATTTTGTTTTTATTACAAAAAATTAAAAAATAAATTATTAAGTATTTATTATTTTAATTTAATTTTAATCGATAATTGTAATTTTATGTAATCATAAAAATAAAAATAAAATTTAAATAAGAATATGAAAATAAAAAGTGGTGGGGTAGGGTGTTGAGTGAAAAACCATTGGAGAGGGTAAAAGTTGAATGGGTGTTGAGTTATTAGGTGGAAGAAAGAGAAAATGATGTGGAGTGTTGGGAGTTGAAAAAATGGGTGTTGAGTTTGTAAACCATTGTAAATGGTCTAACTCTAATTGGCTATTATGTGTCTCTTTGTTTTTTAAGGGAATTTTTTAATATTAGTTAAGCACTCTCGGAAAATATTAAAATAACTTATTTTGATATGTATTTTTTTTTTGGAAGATATTGAAGATTAAATCATCAGAACTTTTCTTCTTCCTTATTTTTAAAATAAATTTAAAACTTTTTTAAACTCTCAAATATTTTTCCATCAACCAAGCTCAAATGATCTTCAATCATCAACATCAAGGACATCAAGACATCATTCAACACTGAAGTAAAGTTTAAATTTATAAGTTTTTAATATTTTGATAAGTTTGTTGAATTTTTGTGTAAATGAGTAAAAAGTGACGATTTAGAGAAAAAATGAGTAGGAATTGCAAGAATGGTAGTTTATACATACTGTAAAACATGTTTGTTGGTTGAAAATCACAATCAAACCATTATTTTTGGAGTTTGCATGTCAGTATTGCCGCCACTGAAAATTACTATGAGACGCGATCATTTGACGACATAGTGCTATACTCGGGATAATTAGCTTGTGGATCACGTCTCACTACTCCTCGTCTGCCCGAGCGTGTGATGCTGCAGTTCGGCTACACTCAAACCATTCTCAGACATCTTGTTGTCTCTGCTCTTCCTACTTTGACACATAGAGAGATGGATGCCATGTTTGATGATTATGAGAGTCATATGAAACTAGAGGAGACACAGAGTACCATAGCTGAGAGCGACTAGGGCTACATTGACGGGTACATTAGGCGATTCTTCAGGGTGTCATATCTGTATATGGTGCAGGTTGCTCCAAGAGATTCACGGAGGCCAACTCATTAGGAGATACTAAAGGATGAGCATGCATAGTTTGGTCATGCTCATTATGACTCGCCTAAATGTCGTCGCATAATGGAGATTGCGTAGGCAGACATTGATAAAAGTATCTTCCCCGATGGGTCTGATGTAAGGCAGGTCCTAGATGCCATCATGACAGAGGCACGAGAGACATTGATGTACCAGAGATAGCTCCGAAAGACGGAGGTAGTGGGGGCCAATGAGCCCAACGAGCCGAGGAGCAGTAGTCTGGCATACGCAGTAGTGCAGTAGTTTATAATAGTTGTAATTTAAATTCATTATGGATTGTATTTTATTTTCAATTCATGCTACTTTATCGTGTATTTCAACTTTATTTTTATATGTCATTTTTGGACCATTTGAATTTATATATGTCATTTTTTGCATATCGATTGTAAGATTTAAATCTCATCACATAACAGGGTACATAACGTTTATAAATAATCATCTTCATCTGAATAAACATAAACAGAATATAACCTGCACTGTTTTGATTGGGTACAAATATGTATCCCCGTAAATCTTAAACGGAGATGCATCTCTGGAACAAGAAATGTATAAAATGTCTTCAGGGTGGGATGCATGGTGTATATTCTAAAATATTATGGAGATGCATCTTCAGATCAGTTAACGTTTAGATTTTAGAAAAGATGCATCCGGATATGCATCTCTGGAATCTGAGGGGTATTTTGCGTTTTTAATATGGTATTTTTCCACCCTATAGGATGGGATAAAAAAATTCCCTTTTTTAAAGTGGCTATTATGATTGGTTAGTGACCCAAACCATATTTCACAAACAATTTTACAATCGATTTGAACATGTAATCAAATCAAATCAAAATTGAAAATAAAAAATATTAAAAACAAGTTTTAACTTCTTTTTTTTTTAAATAGTTTGGTTCTTTGATAAATGGTTCGGTTTGAAAAAAATAACTTTTAACGGTTCGGTATGATTCAGAATTTTGAAACGGTATATTAAACCAATGATTTTGGTTCACTTCGGTTCTAATTAAATTGAAATGATTTGATTCAGATCGAATCAATTTTTACAACAGTTTGATTCAGCACGGTTTGGTTTTTTAACTGAACTATATCATGAACAACCCTGGCCCTAGTCACATGTTTTATAGGACACTCTTACATATATCAATAAAATTATAAATATTACCCCCCCAAGAATTGGTCTAATTGTGAAGATTTGGATCCTAAGAGGGTGTTCCTCTCAAGGTATCAAGTTGAAATCATGTTAGGTACTAATTATTCTTGTATTGATCCAATCCATACAAAAATATGCTCTGACTTTAAATCGGTCTCCACTAGTGAACGGTGGAATTGATTTTCTTGGATTAGTCGGTTGCAAGTCCGGATACCAAGATTTCGAAAAAAAATTATAAATATTATAAAAATGTTTCGGATGCTTTAAATTATCAAGTTGATTATTATATTTTATCATTTATTATCAATAGTTTTGAATATATTTTGACTCTTACTTACTATCAATTTGATATTTAAAAGGATTCGTCTAGGGCAAGAAAGACACGCGTCTATGAGTTAATATTGTCAATCGGATCAATTGAGTACACAAGACTCGGGCATATGTTTTAACCTTCATTTATTTATTTTAAATAAAAAATCATATTAATATAAGTAAGTCAAAACCAAAAGTCACGTAAAATACATCGCCTCCTCTTTTTCTATCGCGGGCCTACGGCCTCTGCGGCTTGCGCCACTTACACCTATCGTCATTTACTGTAGAACTGCCATGAGTGTGTTCATACTCCCCATACCGGCGTTCATTAGGGTTTTTGAGGCTGAGCATTGTGGGGAAATCAGTGAACCTCAAAGAGAATAGAATTGCACTAAGAAAATTGAATAGAGTAGGGAAGAAATATATGCAAATGTGTGTGTTTTGGGTGAAACTGAATATGTGATGCAAGTCAACTTGTTTTCCTCTTCTTCTTTTATATTTCTTATGTAAACCTCTAGAAGATAGACAATTGGTTTGGTAAGATGGAAGTTCTATAATTTTCTTCAATTAGTGTTAATTTTGTTTACAGTAGTGTTTAATCATGTTGTTAGTTGACAATCAGCAGAAGAAATGCGAAAGATTTATGGTAAAAGGTTGGCGAAATGAAAGTTGTATAATGGAAGCTGTCAAACATAAATAAGGGGAGATTGAAATTGAAATTGCATATGACGTATTCCTGAGAATTTTAGGGTTTTGTCCCTTGTCTAATGAATGATCTTTTATAGTAATTAAATCACTCACCTTTAGGTTATTACATATCTCTTCGAATTGGTAATTTTGTATTAAAATCTCTTTTGCATGCATAAATCAAGTCTTTGACCAAAAGACGATGAAAAGTGATTCAAGTCATAAAGTCAGACATTTGAATCATGAACATTTTGCAAACATGATTCAAGTTAAAAGTTTGCCTGACTTTAATCATGAAGTTTCTTTTTTCCCATGATTTTAATTCGAGAAATGTGATTTGGGTCACAAGCATCCTTGACTCAAATCATAAACAAATTTCAAATTTTGAATTTAACGCTCAAAGTGTGATTCGATTCTAACCCGCACATGACTCGAATCACGAGGTACCTTAACTCAAGTCACAATTTTGCTTGACTCAAATCATGACTAGTTCTCTCATTTTAGGATTCAACTTGGGAAACATGACTCGATTCAAGTTTTTTCCTGACTCGAACCAAATATGGAAAAACTTGACTTTTATCATCTTGATTCAAATCATTTTTTTGCTTGATCAAATCATTCTTTTTGCTCTTGACTTGAATCAAAATATCATTTTATTCAATTTTAGTGGTATATCTCTATCACATATAAAAGCAACAATTTTCTCTCTAAAATTAATTAATTCATAATTTTTGGAAATTTTGAGAGTGTGTTTCAATGAGTCATTTTAACGAGGGAATGTAATGTTTAAGAGAATTTAAAATGATTTGGATAAAATTTATTGTTTGGATAGTAAATATGAAGAATTGTTAAAATGATGAAAATTTATGAATTATTTTATTCAAATTAAATTTTATGATTTTGAAATGAAACCTAAAATCAAATAATTTCAAATTCATCTCATAGTCCTTAGAATTTGAATGTCAAGTTGGTTAATGTTATTATTTCAAAATTTGCAAGTTGGTCCGCATATTTCCAAAATTTTAAAATTGACTCTCAAAATTTTCAAACAAAATGCAAGTAAGTCCTTAATAATTTTCAAAATTTTACAAATTTGTCCCTTTAGATTTTAAAAGGAAAAATACCATTTTTGATCCTTTAACTTTATCCTTAGATTCAGATTGGTCCCTTAATTATTTTTTGTGTCAAATTGGTCTCTTAACTATTTAAAACGTGTCATATTGGTCCTTTTGTCTAATAAGCGACGGATTTTTAAATTTTTTTCATCGCTAATTAGACGAAAAGGACCAATATGATACGTTTTAAAGAGTCAAGGGACCAATCTAACACAAAAAATAATTAAGGGAGCAATCTGAACCTAAGGGTATAGTTAAGGGACCGAAAATGGTATTTAGTCATTTTAAAAATTGTAAATTAGTCCCTTTTTAAAATTTTAAAATTTGGCCCTAATTGAATAATTATTTATCTTAATACTTCATTCTAACATAAGAATTTAGAAATGAATGGATTTCAATTGAATCATTTGAATTACTTAGAATTTTAAATTTCTTAAAAATTTTGATTTCCTCATCCAAGCACACTCTAGGTGTTTTGTCAATGACACAAACTTTCTCAATTTAAACTTGAAGAAAAACTTTTTTTAGTCTTGAATTCGTGAACTTTGAACAAGTGTTGTGAGAGATTCTTCTGAAAACTCCATCTTCTATCTCTAGCCAGAAACACCATTGTGTGTTTTTCTCAACTCAAAGAGAAATTATGAGATCCAGTAGTGATGGGATACATAAGTGTTCTGATGTCTTGTGAAGATTTTTGTTATTCATATTGTATAATCAACTTGTGTTTATGTATTATGGAGATTGATATCTAGTGGGAAAAAAATAAGAGTTTCTTCTTCAAAGAAATTTTGATAAGATCAAATAAATATCAGTATAAATGAACTATAGTTCAAAGAATTGGACAATGGAGTTTCAGTGAGACTTAACGAAAATTGCTGCAGAAGGAATCATGTGTTGAACAAGTGACTTCAAGTATAAAATGGTGGTGAGTTATGGTATTTAAATTCAATGTCTTTACACTAGCTCATCCCTTCAACCAAATAAGAGTATTTTCATAGGCTGAACTGACATACCTAGTAGAGATTTATTGGCTAATGTCAAGAACCATACAAAACTTTTACTAGGATAAGTTAAAATCCAAACAAATATTTTCACAGGTTTATCTCTAAAACCAAAAACAAGAACCTTCAAAAGAATCACAATATTGAATCAATCAAACAAAGCACAACACATGTACAAAAACATCATCACAAGTATTTTTCACTCGCAAGGTATTAAGGCAACTAATAGTGAAAAATATATATAATTTAGTAAGAAAAAATAAATAGGGAGAAAAGAATGAGAGAATTTTAAACTCACGTGTGTTTTGAAATAAGGGAAATCCTCCTTTAAATAGAAAAAGATTTGGCTCAAAAAGGAAATTATCCAAGGGCCTAATTGAATGCAATAATCGATAATTTGATTCCATAATCAACTATGGAACTCTAAAAATAGAAATATTTGATTTCTAGACATTACTAATCGATTATAGATTATTCCAAATGATTTTAGGCATTACAAAGTGAAATAATTGATTATCTTTGACGATTAATTAATTATCCTTTGCAAACGAGGCATATAATTGATTAGAACACTTCCCTAATCTATTAGCTATGCATTTAAAACATTTTTAGGTGATTTTATAAAATGAGAGATGCTTAAAAAATGTTTTATGTGTGTGATTATTGTCTTAGTAACTTAGGAATTACTCTTCTACTTTTAAAATATTCTAGTCACTCAAATAGACATGTGTTGTACCCTAAAATTTGCCATCATCTTCTAAACCCTAATTGGCTTATGCTTCATTCATTTTCATTATCAATCGTGCATTGTGTTGAGTATTTGAGATATGGGATAAAGTTGTTTTTATGGCTCAGGATTGATTTTTATTTCAAGTTTTAAAGCAGCAAGCATCGGAGACTCTATTATTTATTTTGCTCAGTGATTTGGTACCAGATCATATTTTTCCAGCAGAGTATTTTTGAGTGCAAGAGGCAATTCATAACTTGTTTTAGGCATTGTTTAGGTGCAATATCAAATGACAAGTTTCAGAGGCAGAATAAGGCTCAGAACAAGTGGCAAAAATTGGTTTTCCAAGCTTTCCCATCAAAAGACGCCAAAATTCAAATTTAAAATGTGTTAATCTATTAACCATTTGTAAGTAAAATCTGATTAATCGATTAACCTATGTAAGTTTTGCCTAGAAACTTCAGTTTTCAACATTGCAGCAGTTGCAATTTCATTTTAATTACTTGGGTTCACATTTGCATCAGTCGAAGGATCTAGAATGCTTCCAAATTTTGGTTAATTTCCAAATTAATTTCACTTTCCCTCCAAAATTCAAACAATTCCACTCCTAAAACTAACCCTCATTCAAACCCACACTCTAAACCTCACTTTCATTCCAAACCGAGAGCCTATTTAAATAAATTTGATTCAAACCTCACAAAAACTTCACTCACAATTTCATTTCCTTCTCAATTCTCTCTCATTTTTCTCTCATTAAAATCCTCACCAAAGCCCCATAACCAAAAAGCTTCATAAATTGTACATTGAAATTTATGAATTCTTGAGCTAAACCTCTATTGCATTATCTTCCATCAACACCAATTTTGGAGTTGAAGTGTTTTTGGATCTAGATCTAAGCTTTGGAAGTGCTTTCTTCAAGTGATTTTTGGAGTAATTCCGATTTCGTTCGTTTTCACGCGGATGTTTAATTTTCTTGCTAGGAATTCATTGGATCTTGAATTTTCTTTGCTTGATCTGTCAAATTCTGGTTTCAACACTTACCAAAGCAACTCTCCGCTTTGTAGGTTGGTGATTCTTAGATCCAAACTCATTCTAGCTTATTTTGAAACTTTTACAACGTATATCCATTGATTTTTTATGTGAATTGGTTCATTGATTGATTTAATTGTTGGTTTTGTTGTTTGATGGATTCAATTGGTGTTTAATTGTTGTTATTTGATGTAATTTTTGTGATTAATTGCATGCTCTAACATGTCGAGATTAAGTGACTAAGTTGCCGAAAAGTGCTTTTTATGCTGAATTTTATATTGTTGTTTTTTACAGTGTTAACAGATTAACCAGTTTAAAGGCAAAAATGGTTAATCGATTAACACTTGTGGTGTTGTTTTAAAGGTGTTAATCGATTAACCAACTTAAAGGCAAAAGTGGTTAATCGATTAACACTGATGCTGAAAGTGATTTTTGTGTTTTTTTCAAGCTTGTTTTGATTCCTTTCCACCTTTAAACCTCATGGCTTTA
Source organism: Lathyrus sativus (assembly GCA_963859935.3). Lineage (NCBI taxonomy): Eukaryota > Viridiplantae > Streptophyta > Magnoliopsida > Fabales > Fabaceae > Lathyrus > Lathyrus sativus. Next base: position 51,765,111 of record OZ012738.1, read on the forward strand.
TATGATACATATTTGTGGAATTTTCTTGTGCTATTTCACTTTATTTTACAACATGTATGTGATTCTTTGACACGCTACACATTGATTTTCATGATACATATTCATGACTAGTTGTGATGCATTCTTGATGCATTTTTCATGGGGCTTGCTTATTCATACTTGTTGGCTTGATCTTGATGCTCATTTTGCTTGATTCATAATACATGCTCATGTTTGCTTTCGATTATGCAAATGCGTGTTTGTTTGAGATGCTTGATTATTGATGAATATTCATGTTGTTCTTGTTGAATGCTCAAGTGTGCAATCTGGTTGGAACTTTCTCATACCTAATTGTTGATACATGTTCATCAATTGATCTTACTTGATATATGTTCATACTTAATCCTTGCAATTCATGTGCATTTGTTTAAATGTGGAAGCATGCTTTCGTTCATTTCTTTTTGACGCATGTTTATGCTTGGTTGTTGAACATGTTCATTGTTGATTGTTTAATCTTTGTGCATACTTAACTTGATTTTATGATGTCACATGTTTATCTATGCCTGGTGCTTGTTTAATGCTTTTCATGCTTCTGTATACACTGCTAAGGTGTTAAATATGTGTCGTAAAATATATTCATTCTGTTTTGCTGCATTTTACACATGTTCTGTTATGGAAATAGGAGCTGTTAAATGTTATCTTGCTTGTTTGCTGAATTTTATTGTTGTGTTGAACTGAAGCATTGTTGTTGTTGCTGCTGTTTTTGGCTTATTTTCTTTGTTTTGGTTTGTATTTGCATGTTCCCTTAAAGCCTCCTAGTCCAACTTAATTTTCGATTAAGCTTGGAGTAGGATAGACATTAGGTGTTAATCCATGCATGATAACATTAGGATAGTTTCTCTAACCTCAACCTTAGATCCATCCTTGCATGCTAACATTAGGATAGAGATTTCTTTCGCATCCTAACCTTATGACCATTTTGCGTGATAACATGTAGGATTGAGTTTCCTCTTAGAACTTACATGTGTCTTTCTTTCCTTTCTCTTAAACAAAATCAGAACACATAATAAATATGAGGAGTATTGTGTGCCACGAGTCTTAAGTACATGGGAAATGATGAGTGTGGAGTCTCTCCTTACTTCTTCTAGAGTGTGTAGCATACTTCCTGTTTGGGGGCGATATTGCGACGCATTTTCTCCTATGTCATAGACTTTAGTGCAATACTGATCTCAAATAAAATTAATTCACCTTTGTTAAAACACTCAAACAAACTGCAAATCATTTTGTCATTCGGGGTTCTCCGTCAAACTTTTTTCAGAAAGAGCATGTTATTTTTGTTCTACCACAAACAAACATCAACCCTAATTGCTGGAACGCGAATTTAGCATTGCTCATAAAAGACATGTAACAATTCATAAGCCGAACTACGAACATACTAATTTTTCCATTCTAATCCGAATGAGGATACGTAGGCACAAAGACGATGAAGTCTTGGCGAGCACCCTTCCCTTTCACCCGTATTCCTTCAAACTACGTCGACTCTGACTTTCCCATTGCACGAGGGAATACGTAAGCCTAGAATGGTGAAGTCTTATCGAATCTCCTTTTGTTTGTTCCTTTCCCGTTTTTGTTAGCAGATATGCTTTAGAAAAACACACACTTTAATTAGAATAACGAGCGTGGATCCCTTTGAGTACAATGAACGCGAGGGGTGATAATACATTCCTCTCGCGTAATTGACTCCTGAACCCAGGATTTGGTTGCGAGACCATGTTCTTTTCCCTTTTTGAGGTTTCTTTGATCGTTTCCTTTCCTCCGACAGGATAAATAACGTTCGGTGGCGACTTTATTTTTTTCGTCGATTGTTTTTCGCAGTTGCGACAACATGAATCAACAAGCTCTCACATTTCCTCTCTTTCACAACTCTGAAGCTTCACGTTCCTTTGCTAGATGCACCGATTATATTAGCACTTTACTACAACCTTGAATCTTCTACTTGATGAAGCTTGAGATATCTTTAAGTTAATCACCATCATCAAAGAGTTTGAAAGTTTATCACCATAACTTAATAAACACAAACACAATTGGATTAACTTATCTTGATTTTCAAGAACCATCACTTGATCAACATATCAATCACCATAGTCTTCTCTTAAAATTGTTGTCAAAATTAAAACCAAATCAACAGGTTGTTGCAGACTTCATACCTACAGGCACATAATTACATATATTAGGTGAGAATATGAAAGTAGAAAAACGGTTTAGAAGGAGGTGAATAGACCCTTCTTTAAAAATTCAACCTCTTTTCAAAAACAAAATATCATAGATTTTTCAAAAGTGTGTGCGAAAGATTTGAAGCGAAAATATGAAAATTATACTTTTTGAAACTTGATCACGTTAACACTAAATCGATTCACAAACACCAAAGATTGTTTTATGATGATACACAAAGGTATTCAATTGATTCAGTTGTATATTGCATGAGGTGTGTTTGTAGAATGATTCAATATTAATGAATTTTAACCTCAATTGTTTCCCAGAATTTAATCATCCATTTAGCTCGATTAGGTACCAATTTTAACAAAATCTAATCTTACGTAATAAATCGCTACCAATTGAATAAATGATAAAATACACTAGAATTTAAATACCTAAGCATGCAAATCCTTCAAAAATTAAATGCAAGAGTAAGGGAGAGAGATAGCATCAAGATTTATAGTGCTTCAACGTTCATCCTCGCTTTGCCTACGTATATCATATCTTAATTGTGTCCCACCAAACTTCTCTATTCATTTTCTCATTTTCCACTGCATACATTGCATCTTTTTTAAATCAATTTGCTTTAAGTTTTTAGTTCATTCTAGCACATTCATCATAACTCATTTGTCATCACTAATTTAGTTTTTTTTTAAACCATTACATTAAGAAAGAATGTTTTGTCTCAGAAGTTTCTTTGTAAAAAAGTCAAAACTAAAAGTCATTAAAGAAAGGTTTGTATAAGACATCCATTTGTTCATTTTCAATTACATCTCTTCATTGCATTACATTATTAGTTTTGTCGTATTAAGAATTTAAAAGTCATTTTTAAAAATAAATAGAAAGTTCATTATTTATTTTACTCACTAGTCATATGTTTTTATCTCATATCACCATCATGCAAATTTAAACCACATTACTACATCTCATCATCATAACCTTGTCATCATCATTCCAATTTGAAAAAAAAAACAAGATTATGTTGAATTCAAACTAATTTTCCATTTTTCACAAAACAATTCTCATCATTATACATCATCTAACATCCTTTTTCCATAACAACAATCATCACCATCATCCAATTTAACATATGCCATGTTGAGATTTTTCATCATACAAAAAAAAAGCAAAAAAATTGAAATGAAAATGAATAAAAAAAAAAAAACAAATTAGCATCATATTCATTACAAATCCATCAACATTCCATCATGCATAATAATACCGTAAATCACACAAGCCATGAAAATAAATTGAATTCAAAATGAATAAAAGCATTATTTTATTACATTGAATCAAGCAACACGTGAGTTACACAAGTTGCAAATTACATCAACATCCCCCCCACACACTATCTCCTAACATCCGTCCATACATCACAAACTCACATTTTTTTCACCTCAGAGTCACGCAAATCATAACTTTCTGCACACAAACTTTTCATCACTACACTTTCCCCAAAAAAATCATTCACACGCTCACCAATTTTGACTCACATGAGTCTCCCACTTCCTCAATTTCACCTTTAAAATAGAGCCTTAATTCATTCTTTACACACACATTTAATCCCTAAAATCTAGATTTGGATCCTCTCCTTTTTTATATATCCTGCCATCTCTCATGTTTCTAATCTAGCGGTTCAGAATTTATAATGAATAATTAAATAAAAAAAGTCATTTAATAGCAAAGACAAAAAGACAAATTACTTATCAATTTCTCTCTCCTATTAAATGACTTTTTTTATTTAATTATTCATTATAAATTCTGAACCGTTAGATTAGAAACATGAGAGATGGCAGGATATATAAAAAAGGAGAGGATCCAAATCCCTAAAATCTCTACATAAACGATTGCCAAATCCCCTACAATCACCTCCAAACAACCACACCAAAGCTCCACTAAAGAGTGATAAATCTTCTCATTAGAGCTTCAATCAACTCTAAGCTCAACCTCACTATCCTCTCCTGCAAAAACATCACAACAAAAGAAGAATTTGAAGCGTACTAGAAGGTTGCTTGCTCACCGAAGTTCTTGCTGGAAACTTGGAAAATTCAAGTTTCGGCGAAGTTTTTTTCTTTCATTTTCTTTGCATTCTCATGCCGATTTACATATTCCTTTATGTGTTTATTGTTTTCCCGCTTCCAATTATTGTAAAATTATTATAATCTATGAAGATTAGTGCAAGGGGTTTTTAGTGTTTTGTTGGGGAAAAGTTTGATTTGCTCATTTTATATTTATTTTGGTTGTTTTTAACTCAGATTCATGATCAGGGTTGAAAACGAAAGGGAGTTGGTATTGATGAATTTTCATTTTGGGACGTTTTTAACAAAACCTGGAAAACGGATGAACTTGTTCTTCATAGTTCATCTTATGTTCATATGTTTTTCTCACTTTTGATCCAAAAAAATTTAAAATGTGAGTTGAATTGGTGTTTGTTCTCTAAAATTAACATTTTCTAAATAAATACCGTTAATCAACATCAAGCTTTTCAAAATTAATTTGAAAACCTTTTTCCCTACCAAAATCAAACCATTCTTCAAAATAATGTGAATGCAAACACTTGATTGATATTAAGTCCTTTTCAAACATAAGCGTGTAAAAAGCTTTTTTTTTGCAATAAATAATCAATAGAAAAAGGATTAGTTGGATATTATTATCCTTCCTAGTCCCCGAGTATTTAAATGATGGTTGTACTTAGCCTCTCGTTCAAGTACTCGTCTTCCGTTCAAAACACATTAAATAACCGAATCTATTTTATATCTTTGATGGAAGAAAGATGATTAGTTTGGCGTAATTATCCTTCCTAGTCCCCAAGTATTTGGATGATGGTCGTATTTAGCCTCCCGTTTGAATACTTTTCATCCGTTAAAGAAATGTAATATAATTTGCCTCACAAATTTCATAAATAACTTGGATGAAAAAGATTAGTTATACATAATTATCCTTCTTAGTCTCGAGTATTTAGATAATGGTCGTACTTAGCCTACCGTTCATGTACTCGTCATCCACTCAAAAACATACTCAACCAATCAAACCTATTTGTCTCACCCCCGCGCAATTAAAAACTTTTTCACAAATGAAAAATATTTTATTTATTCTATCGTGACACAAACAAACGCTTAAACTTCCCTAACTCAAACATAAAATCAACGTTTAACCGCTAGAATGCGGCTTAAACATTCGTTCACTAAAATCAACCAAAAAACACTCATTTGCTACCAAGAACTACACAGATTTGAGTTTCTCATTACACCTGACAATATGTAGGAGCGAGATTCAATGTATCGTCAAACATTATAGCAAAAAATTCAAAAACACCCTTTTCTTGCCTAGAACTACGTAACTTTGAACTTCTCATTGCGCCCGAGGATACGCAGGAGCAAGACTCGCAACCTTGTCAAACACCCTAATAAAAAACTTATTTTTAGTCATTTATTTTTCCTTTCAAACTTTTAAACACTATAAGAAATCAAATAGCAAAAGCTAAAATTCTATTCACAAATCTAACTAAATGGTTCCCATTGAGTACAACAAATGCGAGAGGTGTTAATACTTTTCCCTTGCATAACCGACTCCCGGACCTGAATTTAGTTGCAACGACCATTTTTTTCTTTAAGGGTTTAATCAATATTTCCTTTTTATTTTGGAATAGGTAAACTTTGGTGACAACTCTGTTATCAACTCGAGTGTGCGAACACCCGTGGTAATTTTTACGCTGCGATAACATGCATTTTTCAATGGGTTTTCGTTGGAATCTGCACTGTTCCTTTTTTTATTTTGACAAATATTTCAAGAGTTCATACAATCATCAATTCACAATAATGTTGAGAAAAATAAAATCTTCTATTTAGATATTAACTTGTATATAGCATAATGCCAAACTCTTTTGCGTAATATTTACTTGATTAACGCTTCTTGAATCTTCCAATATCATCAATATGCTCTAAGCCTCATTGTGTAGTAATAAACCCTTGATGATACTAATTCTTTGAGATATAAATTGTTCTAATATTTGAGAAGAACTCCGCTTATCCGTAGCCTTCCACATAATCACTATAAAGGAAAATCTCGAGAGAATAACCTCTTTCTTTTCATTGGAATTTGTTAGTATCAATGATAACAAGCTCAATCTTACATGCTACCTGAAAATCTCAACCAAAATTTCAAGAGCGATTAGTTTCAATACGACGTCTCCCTCAATCAATTACACATCTCTTATGCACTTCATCCTAAACCGGATGTGAATGAACCCATTAAATAAGACGTGGTAACACAAAATCAGATAGAGTCGTGAGAAACCAAGTGAAAAGTAGTGAGTCATGTTGCTCCCACGTAACAAATGCATGATTTTTTATGTCATTTGTTTGATATTCATCGGTCAAGTAGCGTAGATGAACATCTAGGTTCACAAGAAATTAATGAAGTTTGTACGTGCGAATGATACCTTCAATTTGTTGTTTCTATAAACGAAAATTATTCTTATTGAGCTTGAGCGTAACTTGTTGTTTGAATGTTTTGAAAATATTATTCGAGTTGAACGTCGAGTTGAGTGAAACTTCAGGCGAAGTGTTTCACGTCATATTCGTAAAGTTTGCATCAGAAGCCATGGATATAGATCGAGTTTAAACTCTAGATACCATATTAGGAACCGAACTGTGCAGTAATTGAGAGAAGAAAAAGACGAAGAAGAAGAAAAGAGAGAGAAGATTGATCTACTAATTCACAAATTAGTTACAACTCTTATATAAAGAACTATTTATAAGTGTGCCCTAATGTGTCGACTCAACATAGTTAGTCACATTGATTTTAATATCTGAAACCCTACTATAGTCTAATATCCTCGTAGTGTTTTCATATGTCCACCTCTAATATTGGATATAAATAAAGAGAAAATTATTTTAAAATAAATGAAAAAAATTCAAATATAACACTTTTAGAATTTTTTTTTTTTAAAATAACCATTTTTTCCAATTAAAATACCAAATAAACTCAAAATTTTAAAAAAAAAATTACCAAAATGACTACCTTTCTACAAGGAGTCGCCATATGAAATGGCTTATCAAGGTCACCTTGACCTGAGTCGCTATTTTATATGGCGTAAGGGTTAAAAATTGAAACCTTACCCTACACTGAGTCGCCATACCATATGGCGCCTCAGTTATAGGTTTTTTTTTATATAATATTTAATTTCTTGTTTTAAAAAATATATAATTAAAAATAATAATAAAATTTTTTCATTTTTAATATTTTGTGTGTGTGTGTGTGTGTGTATATATATATATATATATATATATATATATATATATATATATATATATATATATATATATATATATATATATATATATATATATATATATATATATATATATATATATATATATATATATATATATATATATATATATATATATATATATATATATATATATATATATATATATATATATATATATATATATATATATATATATATATATATATATATATATATATATATATATATATATATATATATATATATATATATATATATATATATATATATATATATATATATATATATATATATATATATATATATATATATATATATATATATATATATATATATATATATATATATATATATATATAAGAAATAATAAGTTTTGTAAGGTATTTACGACATATCAGATGTGGTCCGTACTATTTCATTTTTCTATAAATAAGACTGCACATTCATCTTTTTTTCACAATAATTTTCACCAATAGACTCAACTCTTCATAATTTTCAAACCAGTCTAGAATGTATGCATTTTTAAATCAACGTTCATCGTCGTCGTCATCATCATCAGAGGAACTATTTCCAACATTTCCTCTAATGAAAAGAAACGCCCTAGTTTATTTTTCAGCAACAAAGCCTCCGGTGAAGGTGCTACTGTGGAACACGCAGACTTTGGAGCATTTGCATAGGGAAAATATTAGGAAAATTGAGAGGTTGGTTGAGGAGTCACGGAGAAACGAAGTTACTCATAATTAGAGAAAAGTGGAAAACGATGTTGGTGTCCTTGTGATGATGTTAACACCAGAGAAGATTACCTTGATGGTTGTGGTATCCTAGACAAGTTGATGCATTGTGTTATTTTATGTGGATTTGTTGTTGTTATTTTCGGATTGTTATTTTGATATTAAGTTATGTTGTTGTTATTTTCAGAATGTTGTTTTAATATTAAGTTATGTTTGTTTAATTTATGTTGTTGTTAATTGTAATCGCTTAGCTATGCTTTCAATGGAATGAAACTTGTTGTTGATTTAAAGGGACACCGTTACATTAGAAACTATGATCTTGTGCTTGATCCTACATTGGGACATTTTATATGATCGTGTCCTGGTTGCTGACACGAACTATATAATGTGACCATTTTGTTTGTGACATCCATCTTCGTTTGAATGTGCGTGCTATTAGGGCGACCCTTTTTATTTCTTCGCATCAAATCATTATGCCAGACAATTTTGCCTTCGTATGGAGGCCAATAGTCCTTCTTTGCCACCACTTGAAAGCTACATGTGTAGACATTGCATAGACTTATCACTTGGTGAACAGCAGAAAGATAGTTGGTTGGGTCCTCGCGCGCCTTTGAACATGTTGATATAACATGGGAGCAAGGCATATGAAATGCCTGAAACTTTCCATAGTCACACCAACTCTTATCCAGTTCCACTCGGTAACATCCCCTAGGCCTTCCTTCATTGTGATCAATTGACTCGGAAACACTGACTAATCTTTTTTACGATCAAAGATTGTGACCACATGTGTGTTAGCTTTGGCAACTTTGTCTTTCATAAATTTTGTTGAACTATTATTGTAAAGCTGACTAGATTGTAATACTGAAACCCATTTTGTACGTTTGTTATCAAAGAGTGCCCCGAGCCTAAGATATGTTTCCTTTACCAAGGCAGTTATCGGCAGGTTCTGGATTCCCTTGAAAACATAATTCATTGATTCAACGAGGTTAGTTGTCATGTGGCCCCATCGCACCCCATTATCGTATGCCCTTCTCTTTAGGAATATTATCAATCCATCTTAATGCATTTGTGTTTGTCAGTCTGATCTCGTCACGGTAATGTTTGAATGTGGGCTCTGTTAGTGCATACCCCACGTTCACAACCTTCTTCCTTAGTGTTTTGTCTTTGATTTCCCGCATGAAATTTTGGGCGATATGTCTTATGCAATACACATGCATTGAGGGAGGATCCTGTCAACCGTTATCAAGGTTCTTGTATGCACTCTCGATTGATGGGTGTCTATCAGAGATCAAACATAATTTAGGTTGGAGAGAAACGTATAAGTGGAGATGTTTTAGGAAAAAACTCCAACCCATAGCAGTCTCCCCTTCAACTAGAGCGAAGGCTATTGGAAAAATGTTGTTGTTCCCGTCCTGTGCCACATCCATGTGTAGCGTGCCCTTATATTTCCCGTACAACCATATGCCATCAACTTGAATAATAGGTTTACAATAATCAAAGTCTTTGATACATGGTTCAAACGCCCAAAAGCGTCTGTGAAAAATGCCATTTCCACTAACGCAAATCCTGTCTGGTGTATACGCCGACATTGTCTCCAAGATGGCAACAGTCCTTGGAGAATATTGTTTAAGTGCCACCAAGAATTTTGGAATTTCTTTGTAAGACTCCTCCCAATTTCCAAACACCATTTCAACTGCTTTAGTCCTAACTATCCATGCTTTCCTGTATGAAGATGTGTAATTGTACCTTTGAACCATATGTGAAATTATGGTACTCACCTTCAAAGAAGGGTTGTCGCTAATGACTGATAGAATCTCATCACAAATCAATTGAGAGTTGAGGTTGCGATGGTCCTGCATCGGATTCGTGATTATACAAGTGTGCGCTGGACCCATTGACCTTATCTTCCATGAATCATTTCTCTTCCGGAAAGACGTTGTTAATCAAAACGGACACACCTCGTTACAATAATAGATCTTATACAGAGTCAGATTTGTTTGATCGACTCTATAATCTGCTGATAAGTCTATGTGATATTGTTTTATTGCTCGGACACAATCTTATTTTGTACGAAATTTGTCTCCCTCTTTTAATAGTCCTTCTGTTGGGTAGTTTGGATTGTAAAAAATATTTGTTGAGGGTTCATCGTCGCCTAAGTCGAGACTTGTCATGTATTGAGGTGGGAAATAAATATGACTGGGTCGCACTCCCTCTTCCTCATTGTTTACCATGTCGTCAACAATGACTTCAGCTACTTCTTCTTCTTCATCAATGGCATCGACTTCAGCGTGTTCGTCATCAGATTCGTAAAAAACTTGAGAAGAATCAAGTTGTTAAGACAGTTGTTGTTGTTGTTGTAACGTAACATATAACTCAATATCTGAGAAACTAGAATAGTCATGACTGCGAAACATATTACGCACATCTTCATCGTCTCGAATCTTTAATTGAAAAATTTTGCATTGCTCGTGCCCGCCAAAAAACATAGGATTCTTGTAGATTATTTGGCCAACTGGATCACACTGTAATTTATTTTCTAATCTCGATATCAAGTGTAAAAAATTTGATCTTCTGTCAATCAAAAACCTAGTACCATCAGTATTTCGAAAATTGAAACCGGCTGAGTTACATTCAAAAACCTCACCGTTTAAATGTGCACTGATAATGTATTGTGGTGTTTTGAGCCATAACTAAAATGTTACTAAACTCTTGTTTGAATAATAAATCAACTATCTATACTGTATTAATAACAATAAAGTGTTGTTTTTTATTATTAAATATACACTCATCACATGTCTCTGCGTGCCTACAAGATTCTCTGCACGACAAGACTACACTCTGCATGCCTACACTCTGCGTGCCTACAAGATTCTCTGCACGACAAGACTACACTCTACATGGCTACACTCTGCGTGCCTACAAGATTCTCTGCATGGCTACACTCTGCACTCTGCATGCCTACAAGATTCTTACTAATAAATGTATACACATGGCTACACTATTAGTCTCGCAGGATATTGCTTTACACGCTTTCTTACTAATAAATGTCCTTGTCATCTTGTTTTATAAAAATGTTATTTAGACAACTTAACACATCTTCATATCTTTAAGACTACATTATATGCTGCATACTTGTAATAAAGGAAAAAATATGTGATCATATTTTTGTAATAAAGGAAAAAATAAATATGTGATTTTATCTTTAAGACTACACTCTATCAATCAATGACGGTAAGATTCTCTGCATTCCAATGACCAAGAATCTTGTAAGACAAGACTACACTTGCACGCTTCCCTTTACCATTGTCATAAAAATTCAGCATGCATTAATACCCTAGCTGAATTTATATTTTACATGCAAAGACTTCACTTTTAAGACCATACTTTACTATGCATGCTTGATAACACCACACTCTACCGGAACTTATATTTTCACAACACTCTGCATGTATGACAACACTACACTCATGCGATGGTTTCACATGTATGACAATACCACACTTGCACGCTTCCCTGCACCATTGCCATCATGTTTCAGCATACATTAATAGTGGCAGTATTCACATGCCTACACTATTACCGTAGCAGGCCTACTTTTAACACAACACTCTGCATGAATGACAACACTACAACATGCATTTTCATGTGACTCCTACACTTAGAAACTTGCACACTACAACATGCATTTTCATGTGACTCCTAAACTTAGAAACTTGCACACTTCATCATACATTTTCATGTGACCCCTCTCATCACATTTAACCATTATAAATACATGTTCATCAAGGAACAAACTCTTCTCTTCCCATTACCAACTCTATTCCTCAAGTGTTCTACAAAATCTTCTTATCACTCTGCAAACTTCACTCGTCAAACTTCACTCGTCAAACTTCACTCATCAAACTTAACCCACAATGTCTCTACTCATAATGGGCAACGATCACAGAGACACAATTGAGAACATCACAGAGTTTGTAAGTATTTTGCTTTTTGTTGTCATTCTTTACTAAGTTTAATTTTTATTTAAACCTAATGGTATTTATATTCTTTCGCATAATCTATCAAAATTTCGCTGTCGTGTACATGACTACAAACCACACGACTCATTCATAGAAGGATACCTAGAAGCATGTGGGTTTGGTGATTTGATTAAAATCAAATTGTACTCACTGGATCCCAAATTTATTTTAGCGTTGCTAGAACGCTGGAAACCAGAAACCCACACATTTCACCTACCTTTCGATGAATCTATTGTAACTTTACAAGATGCCTACATGTTACTTGGCCTACACATCAATGGTAAGGCCGTCAACGATAAAGTTGGTGTTAATGACCAACTTTGCGAAGATTTACTGAGCGCCCCTCTATGTGTCGACACACCTCAGCCACAAAGTGAAGGTCGACCGAGGGGGCAAGGTATTAATTTGAAATACCTCAGAGAACACTACAATAGTATCGTGTTAAATGAGGAATCCACCGAGTATGAGAAGATACTTAAAACTCGGTGCTATATTATGATATTATTTGGTTATTTTTTATTTCCAGTCAATATTGAAAATACTGTAAATATTATGTATTTACCGTTGTTGCACAACATTAATAAAGTGTGCATATATAGTTGGGGTTCAGCTGTCCTTACCCTTACCGTCAACTTTTCGAAATCGACATCATTTCTGCATATAGCTCTGATACATCTTTTGACCCTATCTCGTCCACCTATAGCCCAAATAACTCTTTTGACGCCACACCAGCCAATCAATGTTCCTACCAACAAAATACCTATCCACTTTTTGACTACCAAACCCCAAAAATTATTTTAGGTGAATTTAAAAGACGCAAATTACTTTTTAAATACATTTAACTATTATTGTTTTTTTTTTCCTTCATTTTTTTGGCCCGTTATGTTGTTTTATTTCTCTGAAGAGGCGAGTGTGTGATTAATCATTTGAATTCAACATATGGAAGGAAACCTATGCGAAACAACCATACATCACCTTTTTACCTCCCACCTCCGTCTCTCCGATATCGCCGCCTCACAGCTTTTACCACCGCTCCACTGCCGTCACCATTTCCGCCTGACCTTCCTTTCATTGCCACCCACCAACGCAGTACAATATGTTTGTTTTACATGATGTTTACCTCTTTTTTCATGTGAAAAAAATGGTAACTATATCAACTCAATCAAGTAGTTCATAGTCATAGATAATAACATGTGCACATTTCTTCTAATCATACCATTTTTAACAACTATTCATGTTCTATTTTGGATAATAAGCAAAATTAGGGCAAATCTCTATTGTGATTAACCTTTTCATCATTATTAGGGTTCTTTACCTTCAATTTACTAGTATTAATCAAATTCATTTCATTAGTTGCTATTTGTCATCAAATGGGAAGAGTGTCAAGATTTGTTAGTTGGAATTTGAGTGTTTTATTTTCTATTAAAAAAATAAAAGTAGCATGCTCTGCACATTCCAAAAAAAGCTAGAACTCACCTTGCTCTAGTTATTTCAAAAGTGAAATTGATTCATAGTTTTACTATTACATTTATTTATCTTCATAATTTGTCACAATTTGTTAAACACGGGCCACTATTGTTGTTATGAGGTTCTAGTTCTAGGTTAATATGAATTAAATGGTTTCTTGTGTTTCCTTCTGGGTCTCATTTGAAGTAATTTGATTTTGATATGTTTTGTCAGGTAGCAGAAGTATACTAGAATGTCCAAAGAGCTATAAGCATTATATGGTGTCTTCGTTGTGATCACATTGGAAATGAGATGACAATCATGCATAGGGTTGTCCCTGTCTCCGTAGAGGTAACCTTTTTGATTGCTTATTGTGTTATGATAACTAAGCGCGTAGTATTTTATTTTTTCCAGAATTTCTTTTCAACATTTATTGGCAGTTTTTGTTTGAGGCAAAAGAATTGTTATAGTTATTTATTCATATATTTGACCACAACATTTTATTTGCGTTGCCATTTCCTTCTTCATTATTCTAAACTTTTTTCTTTGTGTCAATGGGTAAGGATCTTAGATGACATCATGCTGATGCTGGATTCATTTGCATGTTCTTGATTTTTAAGATTTTTCGCACTCGTTTTTGGCTGTTGTATTGCTACAACAATGTTTTTTTTAATAATTATTTTAAATTTGGATTAGTGATTTCAAGATACCCTGCCTCCTACTTTTGATATTTTTTGATTGGTACTATAATCGATTTGTTAACAGAAATGGTAATATGATCTATTTTGGAATGTATTGCCCTCGGTTCATAAATCTTTCGGCTGATGGTAAATATTTCGTTTAGTACAGTGCATATGGTAATCCAAAAATGTTAAATGAATTGTAAAATTTGACCATGATTCGATCGTTGACGATTGCACGTGCGAGAATGGGAACACGTGGCTTTGGAGGAGGCACCTTTTTATTTGCGGTCTTTCCCCTTTCCTTGTTGTCTACTTATCACAAATCTAGGTTAAGAACTATTTCAAACAAGGTGGGCGGAGGAATAGACCTTTCACTGTATATCGACTACCGAGTGAAATGTTTGTTGATTATATGGAACCTAAGGGAGAGGAAAGTCCACCGACGGCAGAGGAAGGTCCAATAATTCCGACTGGATGGGATGTCAAGTTGGAAGTTCAAAAGAATGGTTCCATAAAAAGGGTACTCAAAAATCTACTTTAGATTTTATGTTTATGTTTAGGGTAAAATTATCGAAATCTAGTAATGACATTCAAGATTTTGATATTTATTGATGTCGATTATGGCTCAAATCATCTTTTACGCAATTGCTGATTCAGCTTATTTCATTTTATGAATTCAGATTATGCTGCTGATTTTGATTTGCTTTGAAATCTAGTAATGACATTTAAGATTTTGATATTTATTCAACCATGGTTCGAATAATCTTTTACACGATTGCTGATGCAGTTTGCTTCATTTTATGAATTCAGATTATGCTGCTGATTTTGATTTGCTTATAAATCTAGTAATGACAGTCAAGATTTTGATATTTATTAATATCGATCATGGCCCGAATCATCTTCTACGCGATTGCTAATTCAGTTTATTTCATTTTATGAGTTGGGATTATGCTGCTGATTTTGATTTGCTTATAAATCTAATAATAACAGTCAAGATTTTGATATTTATTGATATCGATCATGGCTCGAATCATCTTTTATGCGATTGCTGATTCAGTTTATTTCATTTTATCAGTTCAGATTATGCTGCTGATTTTGATTTGCTTTGAAATCTAGTAATAACATTCATGATTTTGATATTTACTGGTATTGATAATGGCTCAAATCATCTTTTACGTAATTGCTGATTCAGTTTATACATTGATTAAAGGAAGGGAACAGAAATTCTTAAGCTCTACTAACTTGCAGTTTGATTCTAACTAAATTGTCCTAGATTGCCTCTATACCCCCTGTCCTGTACCACTATCTTCCTTTGATTGAGCAATATGTTGCCTTTGCTCAGTGCTTATGAGGCACAGATACACACACAAACACCATACAACACTGAAACACAAATACACTGATAAAAACAATGTATACCCGGAACGATACATGATTGTATGGAGCTGTTAATCGAAGCATTCAAATAATTACTCTCAGCCATTCATGCATGGTTGTTTGATCATGACTATCTTGTCTCACTTATCCACTTACTACACCTCTTAAATATAAATATGTGTGTGGGACATGGTGAAATTTGTTCTGAGATCTTTTTTAGTTAAACTATATATATACTAAAATTTTATATATATATATATATATATATATTTTTTTTTTTACATTTCTTTATATTTTTATTGGTTTTAATTTGTATACTTCGTCAGAGAAAAAATATTTTATAAATGCTTCGAATGACGAGTTGGCACGGTCATTTACTGGGTTTGATAACACATGATTTCTCATACTCATTAAATAATATGGTAACACATCATTGAATGCATATATAAAATTTTAGTATGCATTACTAAAAGTTGTTTAAAATCAGTTTTTATAAGATTGGTGTGTTCCTTACACATCAAGCCATTGTGTGTTGATTGAGTGTCCAAGATGGTTTACTAGGCATGTTTGGTGTGTGTACAGGCCAATGTTGAAAACATGTGCAACATAAAGAGTGTCGGGTACGTGTCTAAAGAATGTCGCATAGGTGCCAGTGTTGGAAACATGTGTGACATAATAGTGTATGAAAATATTAGATGTATTTATGCTTCAAAATAGCCTAGTTAAAAAATGGGAAAGTTGTTCAAGAAGCAATCATAGTGAATGAAAAGCCATTGTATTTGTGATAATGTTTTGAAAAAGCATACGCATCAGCAGACGTGAAATTTGTTTTTTGAATTATTAATTATCAGTTTCATCATGGAAATGAAAATAGCCATTTATTTCTAAACGTGTACTAAATAGCATCCATTATTCCTATAATCCATGATACTATACTAACCAATGTTTCTTATTTCTATGAATGTCTATGACTGATTGTGTTGTATTTTTCTGTTGCAGTCTTATTATTTTCCTGACACTGGGCAGCATTTCTATACATATCCTAATCTCATGCGCTATGTGAATTATGCTAAGCGATATCAGGTTGGCGCCTACCACTTGGTGAGTTGAATTTCATTTTTCCTGAATCATCATATCAACTGAATGTGTTGTTCTTATCAGACCCACAATTTCACATCAATTTTGGGAAAGTTTCTTGCACTTTAGACATGTAATATTTTAAATATGCCTCGTGAAAGTGTCCAATGATTTTGTTGAATACTTTATTAAGTTTCAATTTGCTTACTGTATTGCTAGAGGCGAAGTGTGTGAAATTCCTGCACTCACTGCAGAAATTTTACTGTAAAAAAAAAAGAAACAAAAATGGTTTTTTTGTCTCTCCTACTAGTGACTAATGTGTTGTATATGACAAATACACTATGAAGCACAAACTCTGACAGGGGCACCAAGACATGATACGTGCTGTATGAGTGTCATATGAGTGTCGGACACCGATTCAAAGTGTCAAATCAAAGAAAAAAAACATTTCTTTGGAAACACTTGTCTTACTTTTCTGACACTTGTCTGACTTTTTTGACGCGTGTTGTAGAGTGTCATACAAGTATCAGACATCGCAACACGCCTATTCCTAGAGGTGTCTGTGTTTCATAGCAAATACATTTTCATTTGAAGTTTAATTTTTTCAGTTGGAGTATACAATTACCTTATCTTTTGTTAGTCTATTAGATTAGATACTAATTTTGTTGTTTTTCAACTTGTGTAGTTGATTTCCATTTAGGTTTCTAAGTTCCCTTTGTGTAGATTTGTTCCCTATCCTTAAAATTTCTTCTGTTTATATTCGGTTTTGAGCTAAACTATCAACGACAATCTGGAACATCAATTTAATGTTTCTTTCTATTCGCAGTGTGGTAAATCAATTAGAAGAAGGGAAGACGAAGCTCTGAAAAAAAACAATTTCATTGGTCGTAGGAAGACATCAGCTGCCCTGTCAATTCGTGGGAGACCACCACGCCCATCAAACTCAGTCTCATCAGCTGCTAAGAGTAAGTTTCTGAACAGAACTCTTAAAATTGATAATGTTTGTCTATGATCATAGAAGCGTAGGTAAATCATAGGATTATACACCGGCTAAACAATTCGGAGTTTAATAAAAAGGAGCATTTAAACTGCATAGTTTCATTCAAGGTTTGAAATCGCAGTCATGGTGACAGCCATGTCACAATCTGTTAATATTGCAGAAAACTGCGGCCAAATACACGGCTAATGCAGCTTCAATAACAATTGCAGAGGCAATTGACTCAATATATGTGCTTAACTGTCAACAACGCAATTGACTCAATATATGTTTCTTTCAGATTATGGTTCTAAACCATCCAGCTCATGTGAGAGTACTGATGATGAGAAAGATGTGGATTATATACCCGAGTAAGATGCCGGTCTCTCTACTCACTTCGCAATTGATGGAGCGAGTAAAGTCCCAAAATCAAGGAAAAATAAATAGCGACTAATTAATGGGCCATTAGCTGTTAACTGGTTGTCGTTATTATTCTGTTTACTTATGATTAACCATCTTTTTGCCAGTAACTTTATTTCATATACTCTTATTTCACTGTTTCTGCTTTTGAATAAATTTTAGTGCATACAATGTTATGACAAGTATAATACATTGATTGAAGAGATTATTTTATAGTAGTAATTTTAGACCTTGGAAATCTGTAAATGCAAATCCTTGATTCACTTCAAAATTCTCTAGCTGATTCTTTCCATCCACCACTCTCCTCTTCCATATTGTAACCCCGTTCTTGAATTCTCTGCAACCAATAATTGATAGTGCATTTGAATAGAGACTAAAAAATAGGCACAAAACATGAGTAAAAGTAATAGAAAAACAGATTATACATCATTATTATTACCTCAGGTTTAAAAGTGAGAGCTACCCTAATCTCACCACAATATTCTTCTCCTTTCACAATTTTGTAAACACTCTCAGGAACACTACGTTCTTCAAACACAGCATCCAAAGGAATTCTACACAGAAATGAATGCATATTTAGTATGCCAAAATTGCAAATTGCCCGTTTCTAAAATAGAATTTGCAACTTAAAGAAGAATTTAACTCACACTGCTTCTCCAATATTATCATCAGTATAGGGGTCCTTTTCCATTATCTTTAGATTGAGCTCAGAAGCAGAATCAGAAACAGTGAAAAGAAAGGTTTCATTCCATTGAGGGTTGGATCCAGCACCTAACATTTTCATAATACAATAATCAAGCCACTAAAGAGAAAATTATACAATACTATTAAGATTTTTCAGAATTTTACCTTCTTGCACATTACTCTTGTGCTCCTGTGCTCTGTAACTAAGGATCACATAAGGATCTATGCTAGCTGCAATTTGAGAACAATGCGAGTAATTATATGATCATAGTTATAACAGAAATAGATTCAATTAACAAGCTTTATGAACAACAAATACATAGATCCAAGTATCTAGATTAAATCAATTTTAACTCATGTTTTTATGCAGAAATTTCAATGAAAAAGGTGAAATCATTGACATTGCAATATCAAAATTTGAAATCTGGTATAACTTACTGAGAAAATCGTTGTCTTCAAGGCCTTTGGCACTGATCAAAACAACCTCAAGCGTTCCACGAGGCATCTTTCTTTGCTTTTGGAATTCTAAATGGTAAAGGACTTTTGGTTATGAATTTAGTTAAGGTTGATTGATTCTATTGGAACAGAAAATGCGAGAGTATGTAGGAATTTGTCTGGATCAATTTTTTTCCTATTTATGCGACATTTTTGTTTTGTAATAAATTAAATGTTGAGTTTATAATAACAATGATATGATATAATATATACGCTATAAATAATTTGTCATTTATTTCTCTTCTACGTCGTCCGAAAGACCCATGATAAAATGTCTAATAACAAATTCTAAGTGAAAAAACACATAAAATGAAAGATCTTTACTTTGACCAGAAACAAATGATTCCGCCCTCCAACGTATCAACCATTACGTGCAAACAATTTTAACCACTCTTGATATATAAGAATAAAACACAATATTTGAAGTATTTAAATCCATTCTCACTCACACATTACTCATTTCTCATTGAATTAGACATTAGAGTATCACTCCACCATATAGTGGGACACAACTCCGCCATCTCATCTTTCATGTCTAGTTCCTAACTAAACGGTGACGCCGTCAATGTGAATCAACTCCTGATTCCTGTTATCCACGAAAACTATTGTTTCTCCATGGAAGATCCAGACCAATGACCTCCTTTCTTGAAACATCATTCTCAATCTCATACAAATCTATTATCAAATTCATTGAGCATGGTAACATGCAAAGTCATTCGATCTGCCATTCAACAACAAACTCCTATTGCGACCGCTAAAAATGTTAAAGCTCCACCTCTTCCTCCTCATTCTATGGGAAAAGAAGGTTTAATTTTGGTAGCATTTTCATCTCACTCTACTTAACAAGATTTCGTTCTTACAAGAGTTGGTCAAGGAATATTCTATGCTCTTTCATTCTTTAGTATTATACAACAACTTTTTCAATCGAACCATTACATCAACCTCCTTTACATTCTGGTGTACCTGAACAAGAAATGTGCTCAAGTTTTTAGATGTTTCAAGCAAATCTTCGAGTATTATGAGCCACCTATTTGTTGAACACCGTCTACGACCTAATACACCAACATAATTCATAATTCATGGACGATAGGAGGCTAAAGATTAAAGAGAACCTTCAATATGCTCCACCGAGGAACAAGCACATTGCAAGAGACTTACGTGGCTCAAGCATCTTAGATCGAGACTTCCTTGCTTAAGTCCCAATGACTTAAGACTTATGCTAAATCAACCTTGTTGATTAACACTTGCATTGCTCAAGCACATAGCAAGAGACTTACATGGCTCAAGCATCTTGGCTCGAAACTTCCTTCCTTAAGCCCCACTGACTTAAGACTTTTGCTCAAGCACATAACAAGAAAATTTGATCTAAACTGCTAAGCAAGTTCAGTAGAATAGAGAATAAGGTGTACTTGATACAAGTATCAGAGGCACGGGAAATCACCATAACAAATACCTAAAGCACTTAAGATTTATAAGATATCAATGTGTAAAAAAATCTTAAGGTTTTTACAATTACAACATACAACATAAAATATGCATATACAATGGTGTTTATAATTGCTGATCTTTTTACTCCTTGTTTAAAATTCAGTTTGAACCTTCAGCAATATATATAGCCTTTGGATAAAGTAGTCATTGAGGAGGTAACTTGATCAAGAGTCTTTGCTTTTGCTCCATAGTACAAGAGATGTTGAAGATAGATACACCAGATGATCTTGATCCAATGTGTAACATGTTTAATCTTTGAGTCTTCAAGAGATCCTGTACTACTAAAGCCATTGAGAGTAGATATCCGTAAAGCACGCCAACCTTTCTTGAGCCTTACAATCTATAGACTTTAGCTGACAAACTAATTTGATAATATAACTTGCTTTCTGCAGTACTGACAACTTCAGCTTTATCACTAGCTCTGAATTGTACCAGAAGCTAATTTGCATTCACTAAGTGTAGAGACAATTATGTTGCTTTTTCTGATCTTGAGACCTTCAGCTTCAAAGTTTATACCATACATCACTTAGCAAGTGTTCTTCTGATTCTGCCACTAGAAGCTAGCAATTCAGCAACTTCCAAGTCTGCCAGTGTAAATTAGATTATGACTATAATATTTACAAGTATTAGAACCTGCACACATGTAACACATATCAAATAAACCATTATTCTTTCAATACTTTGTTATCATCAAAACCCAAGGAAAATATTTCATGAACAAATCTTGTTATAACAATCTCCCTTTTTTGATGATGACAAACATAAGTATTTAAAGGATAATGTTGGGCAATTATAATTTTCTCTATAACATCAGGGTGTGAAGTTTGTAAGCTCCCCTTGAGTCTAATAGTCCAAATCTGAGTTCTGTAGACCCATACCAAGTACTACTTTCAAGAAAAAATAATTCAGTTTTCTTAGTAATACCTGAGTTTGAGGTTTGTAAGCTCCCCCTGAGTCAAACAGTTCCAAGGTTGAAGTTTGTAAGCTCCCCCTTAGTTCCATATTTAAGAAAACCAAAAATAATATTTTAACTTCCTTTGGCAACAACAGAATATGAGGTTCGTAAGCTCCTTCTGAGTCTGATAGGCTATGGCCGAGGTTTGTAAGCTTCTCCTTAGTTATATGTACAAGAAAGTCAAAATGTGTCGCTCGGGAAAGATAACCATAATAACAAAAATTTAAATAACAAAATCATAAATGACCAATATGTACAACTGAATAGGTACTCAATGGGTCCAAAAGCCTCGTTAAAGAGCCCATCACTTCTTGGAAAGACATAGAAGGCAATTCTCGAGGCACTTCACTACCTCCCGTCACCAAGCGGTGCTCGAGGCAATCATACAGGGGAAAGATGAGTCCCTCCTAGCCTACATGGAGAGGTTCAATCGGGAAGTTGTCCAGGTTTCTACGACCGACAACATGAAGTACCTGCTCGAGTGAGGGTTGCACCCGTGCAGTGACTTTGCAAAATTTGTTGGCATCGAAACACCTGCATCACTAGATGCCCTCCTCCTCAAGGCCCAGACTTACATCAAGTACGAGGAGAAAGAGGCTGCCAACAATGCTCGAGACTCAAGGCACCAAGAAAACGCTAGGGTTTCGAGGCATGACGACGTGGCACCCCGCCGTGGAGGAGAAAAAAAGAAGGAGGACAAGCCCCGTGACTCAAGGGAGTTCAAAAGACCTGCTGTCCGCTTTTCCGGCTACACGCCTCCCACGATCGCATTCTGTCCGAGTGCGCCAACACAAAATTCCGCAAGGCCGAAGTCCATTTACCTAGACAGATACTTGCAGAGCCCAATGCGGACAAGACCAAATACTGCCTGTTCCACAAGAGCCACATGCACATGACTGAAGAGTACATCCACTTAAAGGATGCAATTGAAATCCTCATCAGAGGTGGACACTTGAAACAATATAGCAAGAGGAGAGAGGCTCTTCGATAAGATGCTCGAGAAGCAAAGAGAGTTGAGGAGGAAAAGACACCTTCCTTCGACGCTGCCAGCCTACCAGTCGCCATGTCGATCTCTCGGTCCGAGGACTTCTACGTCCTCGATGAGGCCGAAAACCCCCTATACTTCACAACGCATAGCGCATGGGAGACTTTCCCCTCCGCCACGGTCATATCGGGCGGAGGTTTCAACAAACTTACTATGGGTTCAGTGAAGAGGAAGTTTGAGGTACTCATTGATGCGAGCTCGAGCAAAAACTCCATCCTCAACAAATGTCGGGGAAGCTCGAATCCCACCGCCTTCTACCACGAGGAGCTCCCCGGAGTAGCCCTCAACTTCAGCATCCTTCTGCTCGTAAGGGCACAAATGGAAAACTTTGACATTTATCGCATTCAGGTTGACTAAGGAAGCTTGGTTGACATCATGTATTCACAGATGTTTTCAACTTTGCAGCTTGATGAAACACACTTAACACCCTACGTAGACTCTGATCTGCAGGATTTCAACAGCGCAACCGCGAAGCCGTGGGGATACGTCGAACTGATTGTCACATTTAGAGAAGTTGAAACCTCCAAGTCGATTAAAGTCCAGTTCCAAGTCATAAACTGCCTTTCTTTATTTACCAGTGGGAGACCAGCTCTGGCCGAACTGATCGCTGTGCCACCCACTATCCATCTAAAGCTGAAGTAGTACACGACCAAAGGTGTAACACCCCAAATTATTAGAATATTTATTTAATTTATTTAAATATGAATATTCACATTTTTGGTGATTTTTGGTTATTTAAATAATAGTATATAATATGAATATATTGGTATTATTATAAATTTAAATAAATATAAGTGAATTAAGGGAAAAATGGACGTTTGAGGAGGAGTTAGTGAGGGTGAAGTTGGAAAGCCCAATTTTAAGGCCCAAAGTTAGGTTTAACAAAAAGGAATTTTGAGGGAATTAGGATTCATTCTTGTTAGACCGCGAAAAAGGAAGAAATAGAGGCCAGAGCTCTGAGGAAGAGGATTGAGGCAAAAGCTTCGCAAGGTTTCCGAGAATCAAAGAGAAAGGCTTAAAGTCGGTAATTAAGTTATGAGGAGTATTTCCTTCATTGTTTTCAATATGTGATTCAATGTGTTTAAAGCTGATTTAAGGGATTAGGGATTTTTGAGTATTGAATTGTTGTTGTCTTTCTGATGGTGAGTTCAATGAGTTTGAGGAGATTTAAACTGATGGCCTGATAGGTTTGAGGCTGATTTGAGATAAAGGAAATTAGGCCTTCGTGGCCAAATTCTGTTATTGAGGTTTCAACCCTGTATGGTAATTGGATTGTGAGAACTCTAATGACTGTGGGGTAGTTGTAAGGAAATTGTGGGAATTGGAGGCGTAAAGATGATACAGGATTGGCCTAATAAGTCGTAGATCTTGTGCCTTTATCGTTATAATACCTTAGGAATGATTTAGGGATGTTTTTAGGGCATTGGGGAAGGAAATCGTAGAGGTTTTTGATCTGGTATTGGTGCTGGTGCATAACAGCGATTTGCTGTAATCGCGAGTTCACACAGAGAAGAATGCTTCGCACGACGAACATTCGCCCCAAATTCGCACAGCAAACTTGCTAGCGAATATAGCAGAGTTTCACGAATTATGATCTTGTGTAATGACGTCTTGATGTTTTGAGGCTGTGATTTCTTTGATGAATTACCATGAGTATGACTATGATTCCCATGTGATTATTACATGATTATATGATGATTCCTATGAGTTTTGATGATTATATGATGACATGATTATTATGATGATTTTGATGCACCTAATGAGTTTATTATGAGGATGATATTGACGTGTGCATCATGCATTCATATGCATCCGAACTTCGGTTCAGGACCTTGATTTTTGTGACTTCAGTCCCATTGTGCGGATGTGAGGTATTTTGTTGTGCTTTGGTTCTCGTGTAGAATCGGTCCTACTGTTGTGGATCTATGGAGGGTTGATGGCTCATTGTCCATCGAATTTTGTTGACTGGTACCACATGCACGACTCTTGTTGCATTTGCATTTATATTACATTTTGATGTAATTTATAATGTTGTGGCCTTTGATGTTCCTTGATGATTTCGATGACGTTGAATATGAAAATGACGCTATTTTATATATTGATTCCTATATTGATTATTATGAATCATTTTACTCACCCTACCTATTTGAATGTTACCTCCACGTGGGTAACGTGTAGATGACCAGGTTTAGCCGTGGATGTCGTCGAGGACTTTTGAAGTTTTTGGGTTGTTGGCCATTGTGGTTGACTTAGAGGGTCTTTCTCTGATAGTGTAACATCGGGTTGGGGTCTTTGAGTCAAACTATATCTTATTGAGTTTTGTTATGTTGATTGCCTTGCGGTGCAAGGAAAACTTTGCATTATTACATTTTTGAGTTCCACTGTCTTTTGAGTAATATTTTGAGTAATTTTGGGAAAACCCGTTGTTTACGGAGCATTGACTATATTTGAATTACTAAGAAATGTGCGTCCTTTTGAGATGATTTTATTGCGTTCAATATTTTACTTTGATAAATATGGTTAATTTGCCATTATATTTGCAGGGTAGAAAAAGGTGTTCCAAAAGGCCCCGTAGCCACCCTCCAAGGGGACATTAAAGCTGCGAGGAGATGCTTTGAAGTACCCTCAAAGGGACAAAACACTATCAATGCGCCATCCAGAACTCCCGACAAACTAGCTCGACCCAGCACCTCCGAGGAGCCGAAGCCAACGCCGCACGTCGACTCGGTCGACCTTGACAGCCGATTCACCAAGGATGACATGAAAGAACAGAAAAAGAAAGACAAAGGAGGCAGACCAGCTGCAGAAACCTCCCCGATGCCAGATGTCAACGAGGAGCCTGCCCATCTGAGATGCCCTATCCCTGACGACGAGTTCGAAGTCATCCTCCTCAGCAATGACCCAAACAAAGGCGTGAAGATTGGTATTGATCTCCCCGACCTCGCGAGAAAGCAACTGAGTGTCTGCTTGAGAGAAAACGCTAACTTGTTCGCATGGAGCGCCGTGGAGATGCCCGAACTGGACCCTGGCGTCTTATGCCACCAACTGACCATAGATCCCTCCACTAGGACCGTAATACAATGTAAGCGTAGGAAGTCTCCCGAAAAAGCAGAGGTTGCTGAATTAGTTGTAAAAGACCTCCTATAGGCAAATTTTATTTTGGAAGCCCATTACGCAATCTAGCTTTCAAACGTTGTACTTGTTAAAAAAGTCTAATGGAAAGTGGAGAATGTGTGTTGACTATACCGATCTTAATAGGACTTGCCCTAAAGATGCTTATCCTTTGCCTAACATTGATAGATTAGTCGATAAATCTGTAAATTTCAATATGTTGTCGTTCATGGACGCGTACTCGGGGTACAACCAAATCCCCATGGCGAAAGCGGACAAGAAATATACGACTTTCATGACCAAGTCGGGAAACTATTACTACAACGTAATTCCCTTCGGCTTGAAAAATGTCGGCGCTACTTACCAGCGGATGATGAATAAAGTCATTCGAGGTGAGATTGGTGACACGCTCGAGGTCTACATGGACGAAATGATTGTGAATTCCCAATAGGAAACCTGCCACACGCTCCACCTCAAGAGAGTATTCGACCAGGTGAGGAGATGCAAATGAGATTCAACCCGGAGAAGTGTACCTTCGGCGTTCGAGTGGGAAAGTTCCTCGATTTATATCTAACTGAACGAGGAATTGAAGCGAACCCAGACAAGTGCATGACCTTCTCTGGATTCCCAACACTAAACTCGAAGAAGTCGATTCAGTCCCTGAACAGGATGCTCACCTCGCTATCTCGCTTCGTAGCAAAGTCTGCCCTGCATGCTCTCCCCTCTTCAAACTTTTTCGCAAGAAAGCAACGTTCGAATGGACCGAGGAGTGAGAACAAGCCATCCTCCACCTCAAACGAGCTCTATCACAGCCACTGGTTCTTTCGCGACCGAATGACAAAAAGACTCTCTACCTCTACCTCGCTGTCACAGCCGAGACCACTGCTTACCCACCTCTGATCCTTGATTATATATAAATAAACTATCTAAAATGATATAATAATCTTAATGAATTCCTTAACAGCCACTAATGGTCTAACTTCTCATTTACAGATCTTACATCATTTGAACATCCTTACATAAGTTCCACACTAAACAATACAAATATAACCATATATATACTCCCTCTATCTCATAAAAAATATTTTATTTGAATTTTTTTCTTAAAACAAATATCTTTTTATAATATCAATACAATATTAATTATTTTTTTTCATTAGTATATCTTTATTTATTAACTTTAATTCTATTTAAGTATTCCACTAACTATAATTAAATTAATAAAGACATTTTAGTAAATAATACTAATTTTATTATTAAAACCAAAACATATAATTATTTTTTTTTAAATCGGCATATAGCTCAAATCAGACACATTATAAGACGGAGGGACTATTAATTATTAGTCTTAAACGTCATACTTTACTTTGATACATATGATTTGTCTAAATTAAATATAAGAGCTCTATTCAAGTTTGTCCTATAATACCCAGGCAGTTAGGATTCACCTATAGGATTTGTTTACACTGAATATAAATTGTTAGTATAAATATGAGTTTCATATTGAATGAAAATAAAGATGAAGAATATTTTATAAGTGAGATGAACTACAAACTTGATTCGTTAAAAGCTTGGATTAAAATATGGTATCAATTTTATTTTGCGTGATTGTTCAAAGTTCAATGTGATAATCTCTAAATTCCGTAAATTTATGAACAGAATTTTAAGTTTATAATGTTTGTCGGTGATGACAGAATGGTTGATAAACCATAAGATTATACATGTGCTAATAAATTAGGAGTTTACCAAAAGGAACTTTTGAGCTTGATAGTTTAACTCAAGTATACGACTAATGCACAACTTCAATTGTGAACGCAAAACAACCCTCTTTGTTATATGAGTTTTTAACCTACTTTGTGCATAAAATATCATTTATTCAGCACAATGCAGTTTACATAAAAAAGAAAGAAAATCAAAGCAGAACACTATCAGATTATCACACCAGAAAACACACTGATTAAAATTCCCAAAGACACAACAGATACTTTTTTTTATTTTTATAGAAGTAACTCTTAATCATGGAAATATTTAAACCCTTGATTCACTTCAATATTCTCTAGCTGATTCTTTCCATCCACCACAGCTCTCCTCCTCTTCATTGTAGCCTTGTTCATAATTTCTCTGCAACCAATAATTGATAGTACATTTGAGTAGGGACTTAAAAATAGGCACAAAACATGAAGAAAAATAGTAGAAAAAAGATTATATAGCATTATTATTACCTCAGGTGTAAAAGTGAGAGCCACTTTAATCTCACCACAATATTCTTCTTCCTTCACAAGTTTGTAAACACTCTCTGAAACACTACCCTCTTCAAACACTGCATCCAAAGGAATTCTACACAGGCAAAATTGCAAATCGCGAAAGCATCAGTATTTTATACCGAGAAATAATGCATCAGTATTAAACTCAAAAGAAGATCCAAGAAATCAAAATTTGCAAGTTAAAGATGAGATTATAACTCACATTGCTTCTCCAAGATTATCATCACTACTAAACTTGTCCTTTTCCATTACTCTTAGATTGAGTTCAGAAGCAGAATCAGAAACCGTGAAAAGAAAAGTCTCATTCCATTGAGGATTAGATCCAGCACCTAACATTTTCATAATACAATAATCAACCTACTAAAGAGAAAATTATACAATACTAGTAAGTTTTTCCAGAATTTTACCTTCTTGCACATTACTCTTGTGCTCCTGAGCTCTGTAAGTAAGGATCACATAAGGATCTATGCTTGCTGCAATTTCAGAATACAGATCCATTGTTTTTATGCAGAAATTTCAATGAAAAAGGTGAAATCATTGACATATGCAAAATCAAAATTTGAAATCTGCTATAACTTACATAGAAAATCATTGTCTTCAAGGCCTTTGGCACTGATCAAAACAACTTCAAGCGTTCCACGAGGCATTTTTTCTTACAAATTGTAAACGGTAAAGGGGAGTTTTGATTATGGATGGTTCTCTGTTTTATGGTTGTTAAAGTTGAAGTAAAGGTGGAATTTGTTGTACCAGAAAATGCCTGAATCAGTTGGAATTTTCCTGGATCCAATTTTTTTCCTTTTTAAATGTTGACTACAACTTTGGCACAGCTTTTTTTTTTCTTCTTGTAATAAACTAAATGTTTATGTTTATAATAATATATATGCTCTAAATAGCTTAGGTTATTTTTTTTCTTTCTCTTTTTTGTTTTATTTGAGATACTAAAATTCAAATATTTATTCGTCACATTGTGAAATACAACAATAAAAAGCTTAGACGAACATTAAAACACATCTTATAAATAGATAATAGAGTACATCATAATAACAATTTGTTTAAAATGGAAAATGCAGTATTTACACAACCAAATAAAGCTAACAAATGGTTGTATTTTTTTTAATTTAATAGAAATGGTAAAATATATTTTACCATTTCTATTAAAAAAAAAAAAGAAACAGAGCAAATATATTAAAAAGTGTGAGTTTAAACTCTTGCCTCATTCTACGGGATAAAACAGATTTATCGAGTAAGTCGAATATATTTTACCATTTAATTTAACACTATTTTTCTTAATTTTTAATTTAACACTAAAAGTATTACCGAACTAATATTAATATTAGACTAATGGTTTCATGTAATTTTAAAATTAAGTGTTATATATTGATTTCAGCGGCTGATCAGAATTTGAAGTGGGCTAGAGACTTTGTCGGTGATACTGAGTTGCAAGGATGAAGAGGGGGTGTACCTGCAAGGCACTCCGATGCTAAAGTAAGAATCGGACGAAGAGAAGACAAATACAAAAAGTGTATGTCTTAGGGTGATATAGAATGATTTAGAATACCTGACCCTCTCAAGTGAGAGAGTTTTTATTGTACCCCAATGCTTGGCCAATGGTCCCTATTTTCGGGACAAGATAACCGCTCCCCAAAGAATAGTCGTTGCCACGGGTAAGTGTGCGGTCGCGGACACGGGCGTCGTGACTGTTTCTAGATGGTGAAACCGTGTGTGACGGGCAGGAATGTGACGAGGGGCAACTGATCTTAGGGGTCAGCTGGCTAACTCTCATCAATAGAGGGGTAGCGGAGAGGAAACTTCACTTTGCCTTTAGCTGGCATGGCTAAGGCTATTGGGCCGTTGTAGGAGTAGAAGTGGATTGAGCCATGTCTAGCCATTGGGTCAGTCCGGAACAAGAGTCCCCCAAGTCGTTGCTCCTGAGCATATGAGTGATAACTTAATGGCAGCCAGCAGTCCGAGGAGGAGTAGGCGTGGGTTTTGAAGGGTTGTCAGAGGCATTTCCTCGCGCCGTTGTTGCGTTGTTTGAGTAATGGCTTAGGCCAGGGACGTTGTCCTCGGGCCTACGCGCGCCCTTTCACTTGACTAGCAGTGGAAGGGTGGATTTGACTTTGTCATCGAATTTCACTTTTGTCCCCTGCTTTTCAAGTAAAGGAGATGTCTCACGAAGTTGAGGACAAAGTTATGAGGGACCTATCTGAGGAGAGCTCCTTGAAAGATAGCAGCACAGATGACACTCTCGCTCTACGGAATGATGGCAAGACCTCCACTCCCCGGAATAACAGCGAAACTTTTTCCCCAAGTAGTACCACAAACGAGTAGGTCATAGCTGAGCATCGGGAGCATGCCTTCCTTTTTGCTTCTTATACTCGAGATGCCTTCACGATGGTAGGGGCTGAGGGAGATTGGAAGGTCCACTTTCCTCGGGAGGACGATCTAATATGCTCGGCATATGGGGAGAGGTTCCCCATATACGAGTATGTCTTCAAAGAGATAGCGATGAGGTTGCCTTTTGCTGACTTTCAGGTGGCAGTATTTACACACCTAGATTTGGCGCCCTGACAACTACATCCAAAATTCATTGCTTTCATACGGGCATTCAAACTGACATGAAAATTTTTGGAGATAGGAGCCACTCTTCCTCTTTTCTTTATTGTCTTCCATCTTCAGCGCCAGGTTGCTGGTCGGCAATTCAGATGGGTCTCTCTAAAGCAAGGGATGAAATTATTCAAACCCTTCTTTGAGAGGTTCTACATCATCAAGCCCGTGTCGGAGAGAGCCAGAGACTCCTCGTTCGTTTGGGAGGTTTCAACAGATGAGAACGGGGAAGCCCTTATCGACGAGGAGGGAAAAATCCAGGGGCAGAGATTGCTGAAGTTCCGCTTCTGCTGGAGCGGGGACCACTTTACCCGGGGAACTTACGATTATCTCGCCACTCCTCACATGCTAGGGCATGATGACCGGGCCAGCCATGCCAAGCTTGTGGCCTTTATGGACGGTTTTCTCCCTGCTCAGTGTGTGACCAGGGGCGGGAAGATTATTTATGAAGAAGATGGGGGTACCCAAGGTGGAAGCCCGATATATTAACACGAAGGAGCTCCTCGAGTGTAGCACTCGTGAGGAGGCTTAAGAACTTATGGGTAGCTATTTATTTCTTTTTAGCTTGCTCATATTGTTATTTTCTTTGTTTACTAATGCGTGCCCATTATTTTGCAGGCAATATGTCTTCGTCCCAGGAGCGCATGGTGAAGAATGTCCAGGGGAAGATGAAAGCGTGCAAGAAGGTCGGAAAGAGCCGCTTGAGTGAGCAAGTGGTTCCACCCCCGATGGAGTCGGAGACTTCAGCCTCCAGAGTCGCAATTGCCCAGACTTCCCTGCTGCCGGTAGCTTCTCGGGTTAAGCGCCCTCGGATGGGCGAGATCCTCGACCTGACTCGTGAGGGGGAGAAGAGCAAGTTCGATTTCCCTCCATGCTTTCTCAACCGGAGTTTCTTCAAAGGCTCCTCCCTCTTAGTTTTTCGGGCAGAGTCTTTGCACCTCGAGGAGCTGGATCGTCCGAGCACGAGGACGATGTTGGCCAAAGATGTCGCTGCCCTAATGAGGGTCTTGGGCATGGCGGTGGTCTACACTGAAGAGAGGGATCTCCAAGAAGCGGAGCTAAAAAAGTCCCAGACTGCGAACGCGGTTCTGGAAGAAAGGATGAAGGTCGCGGAGGAGGCGACGAAGAAATCCGTCGAGGAGGCAGTGAAGAAATACACGTATGAGTTGGTCAAGGTTACCGAGGATAAAGACACCCGGGCCGCGGAGAAAAAATTTGCGGAGGAGATTATTGCACCGCTGCAGGTTGCCACCGCTCCTGCTGAGGACGAAAGTGATGAGATGAAAAGTCTGAAGACTCGAGCCCAGCTTGTTGCCCGTATTAATCAGGCCGAAGAGGACTGTGTGGGGATCGCCGAGGAAGCTTTCAACAACGTTGTAGAGCAGCTGAAGATAGCGAACCCCGAGGTCGAGTTGTCTACCGAGGGGACCGGGTTTCTCTACAGTGTGGTAAGCGGCCATATCATAATCCTGAACTTCCTCAAATTTTCCAAGGAGCAGGGGCAACCTGCCTGCGACGAGGCTCATCCTGTGGCAGACTAGTCTTCTTTTCATAGTACTTCCGACCTGTGTGTCGTAATCTTGTAATTTATTTTTTGTATGGGGCGGGGTCCCCTTTTTATTGTAACAAGTACAATTGTGACCCTCGTGGTCGTCCTATGTTAATATATATTTCTAGTTGCGTATGATTTGTGCATGTTATTACTTTGCTTTAAACTTGCTAAGTGTCGCACGATGCTCGTTACTTGTGCCCGTTGTATGGGATATTCAAGTGAAAAAATTTGTTAATTCTCAAGGTTTGCTCGACAAAATGATGTTCGACTGTGGGGGGAACTGGTTGAAAGGCCGAAATTTTTTCCGAGCATGAAAGCAGAGGTCAGGTCGCGTTTGTGACCTGAGTTCACGACATGAACTTCCCATTGTGAACTGGGTGTTCTACCTTTCATGGTACGTTGGCAGCGGCGGGCTCGTTCGAGGGGTCGCTGTCGGGCAAGAGGTTTGTCCATTTTAGAGAAAAAAGCTTCCCTTGAGTCATTTTCAGTATGCAACGCTTGTACCTGGGCGTGCACTTCTGGTCGGTTCATTATGCTTGTCATGTCGACGTAGCATGCCGACGCTTATGTCATTAGCTATAATTTTGTTTTAGCTTTTTGGTGTTCCATGGTCGAGCGAGTTCATCCCCGTTAAGATATTCTAGGTGGTAGGCCCTATTTTCTATTTTTTCTCGAATGCAATAGGGTCCTTCCCAGTTTGCAGCGAGTTTGCCTTCACGAGAATCTTTGTGATTTCTCTTTAGGACGAGACCGCTCACTTGGAAGTCTCGCCGTATGAAATTGGCGTTGTGCCTAATTGCGATTTTTATTTTATTTTAGTGAGGCCTCTAGAGGGCGGCTCCTGATCAGACCTCTTCGACGAGATTAACTCCTCCCTTAGTGCCTCACTATTGTTCTCCTTGTCCAGGGGAGCTTCAGTCCACCTAGAGGGTACATGTATTTTGATAGGGATTACCTCTTTAGTCCTATATGCTATACGGAAAGGGGTCTCCCCGATTGAAGAGTGGGGCAAAGTCCGGTAGGCCCAGAGCACGATGTGAAGCTCTTAGACCCATTGTTTCTTGGTCTCGTCTAGCCTCCATTTGAGACCTTGCAGGATCACCCTGTTGGCTGCCTCGGCTTGCCCGTTCGTCTGCGGGTGCTCGACAGACGTGAAGTGTTGTTTGGTGCCCAGATGGGCGACGAACTCTTTGAACTTTTTATCTATGAACTGTGTCCCATTGTCTGTGACAATTTCCTGTGGGATGCCGAAGCGAGCAAGAATGTATCATTTGTAGAAGCGGAGTATATTGTAGGTCGTTATTTTGGCCAGAGCCTCTGCTTCTATCCATTTTGTAAAGTAGTCTACGCCTACTATCAGGTATTTGTTCTGGTTTGACCTACGACAAATGGTCCTAGGATATCCAGGCCCACCATGCGAAGGGCCACGGGGAGGATTTTTATTTGAGCTCATTGGGCGGCGCTAAGTGCATATCCCCGTGTCGTTGGAATTTGTCACATTTTTTATGTGCTCTTTTGCGTCATGTTACATGGTCGGCCAATAATAACCTGCTCATAGGGCCTTCCTTGCGAGGGATCTTCCTTCGTGGTGCTAGAAGTTGATCCCTTAATGGATCTCGTGCAGGATGTGGGAGACCATGTCATCCTCAACGCACTTGAGGAGAGGAATGGAGAACCCTCGCCTGTAGAGCTTATTTTAGACCAGGACGTAGGATCAGGCTCTGCGTCTGACCATGATGGCCTCCTTTGGGTCTGACGGTAGTTCGCCTTTGGCAAGGTAGTTGTAAACAGGGGTCATCCAGCAGTTTTTGTCGCTGATGACGTGAACGTCGAGGATCATGGGGGCTTTCTCGATGCTAGGATGAGGAAGTACTTCCTGGATGACGGATTTGCTTCTCCCCTTCTTCTTTGTGCTCACCAGCTTTGACAAGACGTCTGCCTGAACATTGTGTTTGCAAGGAATGTGCTTCACCTCCACCAATGTGAACTTCACCATTTTTTCCTTGACCAAAGTCAAATACTCGAATATTTTGTCGTTC
The DNA here is from genome assembly GCA_963859935.3 of Lathyrus sativus. Classification (NCBI taxonomy): domain Eukaryota; kingdom Viridiplantae; phylum Streptophyta; class Magnoliopsida; order Fabales; family Fabaceae; genus Lathyrus; species Lathyrus sativus. The sequence continues at coordinate 51,799,590 of OZ012738.1, forward strand.
TTAGCCTGATTCTCACCCCGTACTTGGAGGGCCACGACCTGAGAATCTATGCAGATTACAACTTCCTCGGCTCCTAAGTCTTTGGTGAGACGTAGACCTGCAAGGAAGACCTCGTACTTTGCCTGATTGTTGGAGGTGGGGAAAGATAGGGTCAGTGAGACTTCGACGATGATCCCTTCCACGTTTTGATGATGCCTGCTCCGCTCCCTGCTGAGCTGGATGCTCCGTTGACGAAGATCATCCATCTAGGAGCTCCGCAATCTGGGGAGTCGGGCAGGGTCATCGCTGCCACAAAGTCGACCAGCACATGAGCTTTGAGGGCTTTTCTGGTTTCGTACTGGATGTCAAACTCGGACAGCTCCAGTGACCATTTAAGCATTCTTCTGGCCATGTTTGGGCTGCCTAATAGTTTCCTAATGTGCTGGTCCATGTGTACCACAATTGTGTGCACTAGAAAGTAGTGTCTTAGCCTCCTCGCAATGTTGATGAGTTCTAGGGCTACTTTTTTGACCTGCTGGTGTCTAAGCTTCGTTCTTTGTAGTGCCTTGCTCATGAAGTAGATGAGTTTCTGCCTCTCAGGGGTTTCACGAATAAGAGCGGCACTGACGGCCTCGGTTGCAACAACGAGATAGAGATAGAAAGTCTCCCCACTATCTGGCCGGGAGAGGACCGGTGGTTTTGATAGCGCTTCTTTTAGGTGGAGGATAGCTTTGTTGCACTCTTTCGTCCACTCAAAAGTTGCCTCTTTGTAAAGAAGTTTGAAAAAAGGGAGAACGTGTTAAGTAGACTTGGCCACGAATCGATATAGCGACGTGAGCATCCCATTTAGTAATTGGATTGATTTCTTCAAATTCGGCATGGGGAATTCAGAGAAGGCTCTGCATTTGTTGGGGTTGGCTTCGATTCCTCGTTCCGTCAGGTAGAAACCGAGGAACTTTCCTGCCCATATCCCGAACGTACACTTTTCAGGGTTGAAGCGCATCTTGTACTTCCTGGCTTGCTAGAAGACTTTCTTCAAGTGGACCGTGTGATCGGATTCCTCGCAGGATTTCACGATCATGTCGTCCATGTATACTTCGAGCATATCCCCGATTTCTCCTTGGAAAACTTTGTTCATCATTCTTTGGTAAGTAGCGCCAACATTTTTCAAGCTGAAAGACATTACGTTGTAGTAATAATTGACTGATTCGATCATGGAAGCTGTGTATCTTTTATCGCTTTTGGCCATGGGTATTTGGTTGTAGCCTAAATAGGCGTCCATGAACAATAACAATTTAAAACTAGCAGAGTTATAAACTAATTTATCTATATTGGGGAGAGGATATGTGTCTTTAGGGCATGCCTTATTAAGATCGGTATAGTCAATGCACATTCGCCATTTTTCATTAGCTTTCTTTACAAGTACAACATTGGACAACCATGTAGTGTACTTGGCCTCCGAGATAAAGTTTGTCTTTAGGAGGTCTTTTAGATCTTGTTCGGCTGCCTCCGTTTTCTCCGGAGACTTTTTTTGCCTACGCTGAGCTACTGCCCTAACGGTGGGGTCGATGGTCAGCTGGTGGCAGGCCACCTCAAGATCTAGTCCGGGCATCTCTGAGGCGCTCCCTATGAATATATCTGCATTCTCCCGAAGACAGGCTTTGAGTTGCTTTCTCACTAGGTCGGGGAGGACGGTCACAATCTTCACACCTCTCTATTCATCGTTGAGCAAGACCAATTTGAACTCGCCATCTAGGATTGACTGTATCAGATAAGAGGTATGGCCGCTGCTAGATGAAGTGGAGAGGCTGCTTGAACATGGATGGATCTCCTTCCCCTTTCGGCCCTGGTCCTTCAAATCTTCCTCGGAGAAACGGTTGTCGAGGTCAATGGAGTCGACGCGGGGAAGCGGCTTCGCCTCATCAGAGCTGCAGGGCAGAGTAAGCTTGCTCGGTGTCTTTGGCCAGACAACGATTGTGTTTATCCCTTTTGAGGCTGCCTCGAAACATCTCCTTGCTGCTTTGATGTCTCTGTGCAGGGTGGCCACGAGACCCTTGGAAGTGTAGTACTTAATTTTTAGATGAATGGTTGATGGAACAACTACAAGTTTGGCCAGAGTTAGCCATCTGAAGATGCATTGGTAGATGGATGGGCAGTCAATGACTAGGAACTAGAATTTGATGGACCTAGCTGTTTCCGCTATCCTGAAAGTCACGATCAGCTCCACGTACCCCCATGGCTTTGTGATTGACTCGTTGAAACCTATTAGATTAAAGCCTACATAGGGTGTCAGGTGGGTTTCGTCCAGCTGAAGCATGGAGAATAGATGGGAATACATGATGTCGACCGAACTTCCTTGATCGACCAGGATCCGCCGAACGTCAAAGTTGGCCATCTAGGCTCTCACGAGCAGAGGAATGCTGGAGTTGAGAGACCCAGCGAGGAGTTCCTCCCGATAGAAGATGATGGGGATTGACTCTCCCTGGACCTTATCCAGTGTGGAACTCTAGCTCGAGCTTGTGCTAATGAGGTGCTCGAACTTTCTCTTGACGGATCCCAAGGTCACCTTGTGGAAACCCCCTCCTGAGATGACCATGGCGGAGGGGAAGGTTTCCCATGGGCTATGTGCATCGAAATAAAGGGGAATGCTGAGCTCTTCAGGGATGTAGAAGTTTTCGGGCCGTGAGATGCTCATGGCGACCTGAAAGTTGGTTTCTTCCAAGGAGGGAACATCCTCCTCGACTTTCTTTGACTCTTGGGCGTCTTACCTAGGAGCATCCTTCTTTTTGGTGAACTATTTTAAGTGCCCGTCCCTGATTAAGATCTCGATTGCATCCTTCATATGTATGTAATTGTTGGTCATATGGTCGTGGCTCTTATGGAAACGACAATACTTTAACTTATCTGTATTTGGCTTGGCCGATATTTGTTTAGGGAAGCGGACCCCTGCTTGCCGGAACTCTGAGTTGGCGCACTTGGAGAGAATCTTCTCTTGAGATACGGTCAGTGAAGTATATTCGTGAAAAAGGCCAGTATGCCCTTTGTTGCCTTGGGACTCCCGTGGGAGGTCATCTCGTCTTCTCTCACCCCGACGAGATGTCGAGGGGTCGTCTTACCTGGAGGACCTGGCACTCCCTTGGTGTCTCAAATTCTGGGCAGAGCTCGCCACTTCCTTCTTTTCGTACTGGATGTACGCTTGTGCCTTGAGGAGGAAGGCGTCCATTGTTGCTGGAGTCTCAATGCTAACCGCCTTAGCAAATTCGGTGCAAGGAGGAAGTCCTCGTTTGAGCAAGAACTTCTTTATATCGTCAGTCGTGGAGACCTGGACGACTTCTTGTTGAACCTTTCGATATAGGCTTGAAGAGGTTCTTCTTTCCCTTGAATAATGGCCTCAAGGGAGGCCTTTGTCTTCGGGTGGCGAGGAGAGGTCGTGAAATACCGGAAGAACATCCTCCCCAACTGCCTCTAAGATGTGATGGATTCGTCCAGGAGCTTCTTGTACCAAGTTATTGCTCTCTTCCTCGGCATGTATCAAAATAATCTACATTTGATGGCGCCTCTGACGCCACGGTAGTCGAGCAGAGCATCGATATTTTCGATATGCTTATCTGGATCTATAGTGCCATTGTATATGCCCAAGGGTGGGGGTTTCTCCAGCCCTCTGGGTAGATGCATGGCCATAATCTTCTGGGACAACGGGCTGCGAGGCTCGTCGTCACTGCTACTGATAGACCTTGAACGGGAGCAGGTACTTTGTTTGGGGAGAGGACTGTGATTTCTGCGGGGAGATAGACTCCGAGCTCGACCCTTAGATTTGGGTAGAGGCGAATGATGACGCTCTTTCCGAAGATCCCTTCTGGTTCTCTTAGCCCTTGGGGAGCGTGGGCTCCGGGGAAAGGCATGGTCGCATTTTCTTACAGCCAGAGAGTTTGTCTCTACTGGTGCTCGATGATCTCTTCCTCGTCTGAGAGAAAGAATCCGAGATCTTCGGCTTTCTTTCCTCGGTGGAGGAGATTTTGTTCGGCATGATTCTTCTAAGGCTCCAATTGTCGCGGTTTGTTGGAGGATCAGGAGATTTGTTTTGTTGAGGACTTCGAGTTGAGCCGCCATGGTCGGGTCGGCGTTGGGCGGAACCAGAACGGTCTGATGATCTTCAGAGTGTTGGCCCCCAACGTTGTCAGCCTGATCGGGGGAAGGAGATATGGTGGCTTCATCTCTCTGCTGATGGACCTCGCTCTCAAGAAAGGGGGTTGCTCCATCAACATCTATCTTGCTAACGGGGAGGATGGCATTGCGAGCATCATGGACGTGTCATGGTTCGCCATGATCGGAATCTTGAAAAAACTGCTTTGGTCTTGAATTCATAGGAAAAGGAAGACGGGGAGAACAAAGTTTCCCACAGACAGCGCCACTGATCTCGAAGGGTGATCAGAACCTGAAATGGGCCAGAGACTTTATCGGTGATGCTGAGTTGCAAGGATGAGGAAGGGGTGTACCTGCAAGGCGCTCCGATGTTAAAGCAAGAATCGGCGAAGAGAATGTAAGTACAAAAAGTGTATGTCTTAGGGTGATATGGAATGATTTAGAATACCTGATCCTCTCAAGTGAGAGAGTTTTTATAGTATCCCAGCGTTTGACCATTGGTACCTATTTTCGGGGCGAGATAACTACTCTCCAAAGAATAGGTAACTGCCAGAAACTAGTCATTGGGACAAAAAGATATGCTCAAAACTAGTCATTGCCACGGGCACGAGCGTCATGACTATTTTTGGATGGTGAAACCGTGTGTGACGGGTAGGAATGTGACGAGGGACAGCTGATTCTGGGGGTCAGCTGGCTAGCTCTCCTCGATAGAGAGGCAAAAGAAAGGAAGCTTCACCTTGCCCTTAGCTGGCAGGATTAAGGCTATTGGGTCATTTTAAAAGCAGAAATGGATTGAGTCATGCCTAGCCATTGGGTCAGTCTGAAACTTAAATGAGATTAAAACATATAATATAATATCAAATAAAATTAATCCATATATATATATATATATATATATATATATATATATATATATATATATATATATATATATATATATATATATATATATATATATATATATATATATATATATATATATATATATATATATATATATATATATATATATATATATATATATATATATATATATATATATATATATATATATATATATATATAAAAGTGCTATGCATATGAATTAATTTTATTTGATATCATATTATATGTTTCAATCTCATTTAAGTTTTGGAAATATGTGCAAATGGATTGAAATGTATTACGATCTTTTTAAATTAAAAACATTATTAAATTTTTATTTATTTATTTATTTTATTCACAATTCGCGAACCTCTACCCAATCCTTTAATGAGTGGGTTGGTTCGGTTTTGACAGCGAAATTACGAGTTAGACGATGATCAATCCATTAAAATTTTAAACGGGTTTGATAATGAGTTATGTCAAAGAACCTTTTTTTATTCACCCTATAAACTACTTAGGCACTACGTAAAAGTCCAAAAATACCCTCATATTCGTGTCTGAGCCACGTCCCATTTTAATGACTTAAATTATTTTAAAAATAAATTTTCAGAAAATTTGCAATGCCATACATTATTTTTCCTACAATGTCTAGGTTTTAATTCAGCCCCTCATGTTTTGGAAATAAAGGGGATGCATCAGCATGGAGCCAGAGTTTATATACTAGAAGCACATCCACAGCCATAGATCAACAAAGCCAGTTCTATGAAAAACTCGAAGAGGAAAATGGGGATGATTTTGAGGCTACAAAAGAAGTTAGAAATCTATCTAATACACTCAACTCAGACTGTATCATGTGGGATTTACCAGCTGGTGATTTAGTTAACCCCACAGTATAAGAAATACTATATTACAAAATAGAGAATATTTAGAAGCTCAACTTGTGAGACTGTATTATGAAATAAAATTCTTATAAATATGATCAATGGTACAAAAAGCTAAATAAGAGCTATTTTTACAAATCACAAATGCACAACAAATGAAAAACATGCTTTGCCTAGTCAATTTTCTCATTAATTCCTAACAATATCTTCATATTATTAGATTAAGCAAAATATGAAGATGAAGAGGATGTATTTACCGGAATATGTGAATATGGGGGGAAATAAACATTAGGACAAATATATGCTTGATCTTCAAAGTAAAAACAAAGTTTCGGAAATGTATTTTTGAAAATGCATTTTCAGAATAATTTAAGTTATTAAAATGGGGCGTGGCTCATAAACGAATGAGTTGTGTTACATGATGTGCGTCCAGATATGCATCTCCAAATTCTGAGGGGTATTTTCATATTTTCATGTGGTGCTTAAGTAGTATATAAGGTGCATTAAAAAACTATCTATGCCAAATTCATTTCAACCCACCCCGTGTACACTCGTAAACATCGTAAGGACGCGAGTTTGAACCTGCAATATTTCACTTATTCATTTTTAGAAGGTGAAATTGCAACCACTAGGCTATTAAACTAAAAAAAAATTATTGGTTCATAATGTGTAGTAAACGTTAAGTCTAAATTTACAACTGAGCATCATATATAAACTTTAAATGAGATAATAAATAACTTTTTTTTTAGACAATTAACAATTTTGAGTTGTGAAAATAAAATTTAAGTTATATTAATTAAACAAATGTGTGTGGATGTATTGAAAGGTTGTGGTTATGTTAAAAGATGGATAAAACCATTAGCGTCATTATCTTATGCCTCAGAGATAAAGTGTTGAGAAAGGTCCCAACAAAGAAGACCACAACACAAATATGAATCAAGATTGAATCACTGGATATGACCAAGTCATTGATTCATATGATATGTATGAAACAAAAACTCTAGTCATTTTGGATGATGGAGGAAAAAAATACATTTTGAGCAATTGACATAATTTCACAAAATTATTGCTAACTTGAATAATATTGAGGTATAATTTGATGATGAGGACACAACTCCACTATTTTTGAGCTTAATACCAAGACCTTTTGAGCTTTTCAAGAATGATCTTCTTTATGGAAAGTAAGACATTATCACCTTGGAGGAGGTCCAATTGTCTATAGAACCAAAAAGTTAACTAAGATAAAAAAATGTAAAAGATTGGCGATAATGAATAAGGATTGAATGTATCAAGATTTTTGGAGTGAGAATATATAAACCAAAAATGGAATAAATTTAGATATAAGTCTAAGGGTTTTGACAATTCAAAGTAGAAGTACTTCATTTTCCAAAAAAGAAATAATCACTTCAAAAGGGGTTGCCTCTAGAAAGGGATAAAAGGAGACCTTGCTCATATTACGGTTCTAAGATGAGGATGAAATTGCAGTCACCATCGATATCACTATATAGTTTTGATTGTTTTGCAATTTTGTGTGTACAATAGATCATTTGATTTCTTCGCTTGATTGTATTCTATTCATCATCTGAATTATTTGTATTGTTATTGTAGCATAACGTTGCTAGTGTAATTCATTTGGAATAATATGTTGTATCCGTATTTGTTAGCTTCGGATATTTTATTTTGTACTTTTGAGAAACCTCTTATCTCATTATTTTAGTTGTTGTAGTCCATGTTTAAGTCTTTCTTTTAGCCTAGCAATTGGTTTTATGTCAAAATCACAAATATTACTTGAATTAACACTTGAATCTAGGCTGCAAGGTTGTGTGATTCGAATCATACATAAGTGCGAATCGAATCATAGAGCATCATGAAAAGTGATTTTTGTATCTTCCTCGTTTGATTCGAATCATAGTAAGGTGTGAGTTGAATCACAACCTTTGTAAGTCGGATCATGAAGCATACATGACTTGAATCACGAGCTTCCTAAATTTTCCAACCTTAGATATAAGATGAGTATTTCTTTTATTCAAATCATAACATTATGATTTGATAAAAATTTGTTGTGTCTGTTAGTTGACGAATAATTCCTAAGAGAGCATGTCTATTTTCTTGCAACAATTTTCTTTCTTTCTCCTTTTTCCAAAATGTGTGTATGTGTGTATGTGTGTGTGTCTCACCTAATAGTGAGGCATAAGAAGTGTGCAGATTCCTAACTCTTGTTTTTTTGTTCTAGTGTTCTTGTTGAAAACCAAGAAACACAGAAAGAAAATAGAAAGTTTGATCAATAAAGCTATTTAGATTAATCAATCTTAGAGAAACCACATAAAACCTTGAAACCCATATTTTTCCAAGAACCTTGAGAGAACTTAGAAAGTGTTCTTCATTCACCAACAACCAATTTCTTGTTGATACCTTATGATTTACCTCCTCGAATGTGGATCTTGTAAATTTTAGTAGTGTGTGAGTTTCTTCAGATATTATTCATCATCTTCAACATTTGTTAAGAACTACTGTTATGGACCTTCAACTCTAAAGATTGAGTTTGAGAGGTATATAAAAGGTACATTAGAGAATCTAATATTTTTATTTGAAGTTGTGTTTTTGCGTATCAAGTGGAAGAATCGTTTCTTGGATATGGATTTTGGTTGTATGTTGTTTACAAAGAGAGATGAGTATCTATTTACTCCATTAAATACTCTGGTGAAACCATGTGAAGGTTGTAGCAAAACGAATTTCAGAGTTATCCAATTAATTGAGGCTAATGGCAATCGCTTAGACAAGTCTTGGTCTGATTTGAGTAGAGAATGTTGCAGAAAGGAAGCTTGGAGCATGCTATTGTGGATAGCAAGATTATTGGATCAAGAATGTTGAGGATCTTGTTGTGTAGAAGTTGAGTATCTATATCAACATAAGGAATTGTTGTTGGATTCGTATGTAGACTAATGCAGTGTAATTATTATTCGGATTGGTGATAGTTTATTGTATCAAAATACTTGTATATTAACTCTTGAAAAGAGTGCATGATGTGATTATTTTTCTCGATGATTTTAAACCATTGAAGAGTGGAGTAGGCACAACAAGATTGGTTTCCAAACCTATATATATATATATATATATATATATATCTTTATGTACTTTCTTCCTTCCCTATCTCTTTTAATTTTTGTTGTTTAGCATGCAAAGTTAATTCATAGCATAGTTTGAATGTCATTTAGGTTAAGATCTTTCTTGTACCTGTTTATTGTAAAAACATAGGTTCATGTTGTATCAAACATATTTAATTATGCTTAGGTTGATTATGTTAAACAACATGTCTAAGTTGAGATACTAAAATTGCTTAGATTAAGAAATTTGAATTGTTCAAGTTGACTTATGTCGTTGCTTTATCATTCTATCAGTTATATCATTGAAATGTATTGGTTAGGATTCATAGTGATGATATGCCATGCTTCCATCTTATCCTGCTTCAACTTCCGCCCATCTGTCATACCCTAATTTTTAACACTAAGATCTCACTTATCATTTGCATCTTTACACAAATAAGATCACATATTGGCTCTCCTCCTCTCATCCTTTGGGGTTTTGTTTTTAAGATCACCAAGCACCCTTTTATGTGCATTCATATTTATGTTTACATGTTTATTGTTTAACTAACCATTAATCAAAATGAAAAAATATGTATCATTTCTTTAAGATCATTGTGCAAGGTAGAACAGTTCATCAAGTGCACCATGCTCGGTTCCTCAGCTAGGTTTTAATCTCTCAAGTCATAGTGTGAACATCTATTAACTCTTAAGGACTTATTTCTCAAGATATGACTTCTAATATCAAGTTCTATGTTCTCAAGCATCTTTCAATATCATTTTCGAAAAGAGTACCTCAAGGTTGTGTAGCTTATTTCTCAAGAGGTTCATGTGTTTATTTCCATGCCTTATTCAATAAGTTATCTCAATCCTTGGTAAATTTAATCAAAAGAAATTCAAGGACATCTTATTTTGGGTTAATACGATCATCCATGTGCCTTGAAGTGCAAGAAAATCTCAAGTATACAAGTTGGTTCAAAAAGGTTTGACCAAAAAGTCAACATTTTCAAGTCAGAGTTCCAAGGACTACAACTCCTTAAATTCTCCATATTTTTGAGTGCTTATTTTTGCATATGAAACTTCTCAACATCCTCTATAACTTATCTTTACATGACAAGAGCCAATTATGCTTGGAGGACCATCAAAAGTTTGAAGACATTATAGGTCATTTGTGGACTTAGTGAAATTTGATCTATTTTCAAGTGACTTTTCTCAACTTTCAAGGATCACAACTTCTTAAATTTTTATCCTTTGAGGCTGACTCTTTTTTCACAATATCATTTACAGTGTCCTCTACAAGTTTTCTTCAATCATCAAGATCAAATTATGCTTGGAAGGCCTTGGAATTTGATGGAAGCATGTCATTTGATTTTCATACCAACTTCAACATGTCATAACTTTCTCTTCAGATGTCCAAATGAATACTTTCTTGGAATATTATAAACTAGGCCATGAGGACTACACATTGCAATAATAATGGTGGAAAAAAGCCTCTTGAGTAGGATGCCCCATCATGGTGAACATGTTGACTTGAAACTAAAGAAAGTTCCATGATCAGATTTTTTATTCATTCTAATTCTAATTAGAGGCCAAATTAAAGTTCAATATCGTACCTAACCAAGTTTAACAAGTATCTAGAAGTTGTTTAGCACTTGAAACACAAGTTTTGGTTGAGTTTTGATGACTTGAGAGTCAAATTTTTGACATGACAAGGGTGTGCACGAATTCACTCAATTTCCACTCAATTCACCCCTCTCAGCATTCCATCATCTTCAGCTATAAATAGAGGTTCATTCTACCTTCACTCCTAAGTTTTTGAGAGCCAGAAAACCCATGTTCCACCTTCAAATTTTCTGCAAAAAAATGAGCTATCGTGTTTCAATTTCCAGCCACTCTCACTCTCATTTCTTGATTCCATAAGCTTCATCGTGTTCCTCTGAAGTTTCTGCAACAGATTCCAGGCTCTAAGAGTTCCTGAATTGCTCCAACCAAATCCAGTTTTAGAGTTTCACAGACTATTTTTGGACAAGGTAGTTTGAAGCTCTATTTTCACTCAAACAAGTTACCACAATGCAGTCATTTGCTTGTTAAACATTTTCCTTAACCTAGCTAGTGTTGATTCTTCTTGTACATCATTTAATTTTTGTTTTTGCGTTTTTGTGTTCTTTTGATTTTCCTCAAAATTCTCTCTACTCCTTTTCAATAAATGAAAATGGAGAGTGAGGTTGAGTTCGCCTTGATGAGACGGTCACAATAGCATAAGTATCGTGACCTATCTTTACCATTTATGGATTCTCTGGTGAGAACTCACCGGAGAAGATGACCGGAGAGGTTGGACGATGACCTGAGGTGTCTTCCACGTTAGCAAAATGAAATATTTTGATTGACTGTATTTGAATGTGATCCATGCTATTTTTGGTCTAATTTCCACCATGCATCCTCACCTAAGGCGCGTTGGATATGTCACGTCAATTAATGAGGCTTGATCTTACGCTCCTCATTTTTTCTCATTTTATTTTATTTTTTTATTTTTAATTGCATTTTCATTTAAAAATTCATAGTAATTTCATTTTTTTTATCCAAAAAATACCAAAATAATTTCTAAATTTTTCTCTTCCTGATGATATATTTTTCATATTTTTATTTCTTCATTTGATATTCTTCATGATTTTTCATACCAACTTCATGGTATGAAATATATATTCATAAAATTTGATTTAAGTTTCGGAAAGTAATTGTTTGCCTTTTATTTGTAAGGAGTCAATTTGTCTTTTATTGTATCATTAATTTATTATTCATTTATTTTGGAATCATGTTTGGGAGATAAAAGTGGCGGTCAAAAGGTACAAGATTATTGTTTCTTTTAAATGCCTTTATTTAGTGATTAGATTAGTTATTTATATCATTTTGTTTTAATTATTTATTTCTTTATTTATTTGATTTGTATATTACTTGGAAAGACAAAAAAGAGGTTTTTAATTATTTATCTTTTATTAGTTAATTGTTAATATTTAAAAATGTAAAAAATATATGTTTTAATTATTAATTATTTTTAATATTTTTATTTAATATTGATTAATTAAATTATTAGTTAATCATATTAAATATTAATATTTAATTTGATTAATAATTCATTTGTTGTCTGATTCTATCTTTTGCTACTTGTCTGCTTCCTTGTCTTGGGTTTGTTCCTCGATTAATTCTTGATGTTCTTCTTTGAATAATTAATGATGTTTTCTCATGATGTTTTGTCGTGATTGTTTTGTGGATTTTATTTGCGATGCTTTACTGCGTATCTCTGTTTATTTACTACTCGATGCTCTTCCACGTACCTGTTATTTTTATTTCATGATGTTTTGCCGCGTATCTTTGTCTGTTGATTACATGATGTTTTTTCGTGTATTTCAGTTGACATTTCACTGTCTGATTATTGTGATGTTTTTCCATGCGTATTCTGTGCTATCTTATATGTCTGACCATACATGAGGCTTTTCCGTGTACTGTGTCTGTGACTTGTCTGCTTGCTAATTTCATGATGCTTTTCTGTGTATCTGTTGCTTTTCTTTTAATCTCTGTGACCTAATCCGAGGGGAGGGACTTTATTTTGACTTATTGTTACTGTGAGTGTCCCTTGTTTATTCTTTGCTTGTCTTTGTTGTTCTTGGTTCTTAGAACCTGACAACCCATGGTTCCACGAACTACAGACACTCTGATTTCTCAAGTTCTTCTTGAGAATACGTAGGCACAAGACCCCGATCCTTGGTGAATAACCTTTTCTTTTTTCAACCTTTTATTTTTTCACACTATTTTTCTCTTTCACCCATTTCCTTCTGTTTTACATGTAGTTTCTGAACTACGATTGCTCTGACTTCCTATTAAAGATATGTAGGCATAGGATTGCAAAATCCTAGCGAGCTACCTTTTTATTTTTTCTACTTTTTTTCTTTTTCCACCTTTTCTTTTTTACTTTTCCCATCTTTACCTTTAGCAAACAATTTTAGCAAAATACAAATATTTCAAGAGGTTCTTGTAGAGTACTATAGATGCTTAGGGTGATAATACCTTCACTTAGTATAACCAACCCCCGTACCTTTCAAGTTAATACAATAGCTTGATATTCGATTCTCACCGCGGCAGTAACCGGTTACCACATTTAGCATAATCAGTTACGGGACCTACATCAGTAATTTTTCTGCTGCTGTCAAACTTTTGCAGCTCGTCGACTACAACATCTCGGTTAATCGTGATCCTCTTGTTTGCAACATCAAATAACTTATAACCTCCAGTAGGATGATAACCAACGAGTAACATGATCTCACCCTTGTCGTCCAACTTCTTTCGAAGCTGACCCGGAACGTGTCGAAATGCTATCAAACCGAAAACTTTCAAATGACTTAAACTTGGTTTAAATCCAGAACACACCTCTTCTGGAGTCACCTTATCAAGCTTCTTTGTATGACACTTATTCAACAAATAGGCGGCTGTAGAAACAACCTCACCCTATAGTTCCTTCGGTAAGTCTTTACCCTTTATCATGCTTCGAACCATGTTCATTATCGAACAATTTTTCCTCTCAGCAATACCATTCTGCTGTGGCGTATAGGGTGGTACAATCCCACGCATTATCCCCTCTTCATCACGATACTTCCCAAACTCATTCGAGGTATACTCACCTCCCGTTTTGAGAATCTTGAGCTTGTGACCACATTGCCACTTAAACATAGACTTGAATCATTTGAACATATCAAATACCTCATCCTTTCTCTTAATTAGGTATATCCATAGTTTCCTACTAAAATCATCGATAAATGTGACAAAATACCTATTTCCACCATACGAATCGACTTGCATTGGACGACACACATCGAAATACACCACCTCAAGGTGATGCTTGGTCCTATGACCCGCATCCTTGCTGAAATTACTCTTTTGCATCTTCCCTTGCACACACTCTTCACATATCTCAGCTGGAATGTTGATTCTTAGCAACCCGGTTACCATACCATCCCTTTGTAATGCGTCAAGATCACAAAAATTAGATGTCCAAGACGATAGTGCCATAACCACTCTTCTTGACTTGTCGTTGTAGCTAAACACCTATGCTCCATCACTTTCAACTCCACCTTGAAATTCCTATTGACAACCATAGGAGCCTTAAGGATCAAAACACTGTTTGCATCCACAACACGCAAGATTTTGTCTTCCAAGTGAGTTTTGTAACCCCTCTCAAGCAATTGGCCAATACTCAAGAGATTACACTTAATTCTAGAAATATACAAGACATCCTTGATCATAGAATGTCCACCATTCTTCTTCTTGATCAAAACCTCACTGGCACCTTCTATCGTAAGAGTGGTATCATCCACGAATTTTACTCTACTTTTCGCGACTTGATTGATTTGCACAAACCAATCCTTTCTACTCATCATATGCATTGAACTACCGGAATACAAGTACCACTCATTTCTGCCTTGGACTCCATTTCAAACCGTAATCATTACGTTTTGCTCCGAACGCGTTTCTGCAACATTTTTCAAACCGCTGCAGCCGTTGTCCTGCAACTTACAGCTACTACTGCTGCTACCCAACACCTTTTTAATGTCATAATTATCCTCTGTGATCATGATCAAGAGCGTATTTTCATCATCAACCTCTTGCCTTGCAACCTTAGCTTCATCTTGATTTTTCCTTGGTCTCACGCGACAATCTCTTGTGAAATGACCAAGTCTATGACAATTGTAACACTTCGACTTACTCTTGTCAAACTTCTTGAAGTTGTTTCCATAACCACTATCTTTGGAGATGCTCTCACCCTTTTGCACCATCGAAACCTTCAAATTTTATGGATCATTTCCATACAAATTTTGAGAATTTTGCTTCCCTTTTGAAGCCCATATTCCTTTCAATCTTCCACTCTTCTCGTTAAGTCGTACTTGCAAAGCAATATCCACTTTAGCTTTATCTCTTTCTCTCTCGTCCATCCTTTGCTCATGAGCCTCAAGAGAGCTTTGAAGCTCATCTTTGCTCAACGTCGCAAGGTCCTTCAACTCTTCGATAATCACTAGAATGTTGTCAATTCTTGACGTTAAAGAACAAAAAATCTTCAACACAACATTCTGCGCCAAAACAGTTTCTCCGCAAGACTTGATTTGATTCACCAAACGCGTAATACGCGTCACATAATCTTGATTGTTTCCTTCTCTTTCATTTGCGTTAACTCGAATTGCCTCTTGTGAGTTTGTAACCTCACCACTTTAGCTTTAACAGCCCCTGCATAAGCTTTCTCCAAGATCTCTCAAGCTTGCTTCGCTTACTCGCAATCTCCAACTTTCTAAAAGTTGTCACCATCGACTCAAGAATGAATCAAGAAGAGTGGCTTGTAATCTTTCTTCTTTTCTTCCTTGAATTCAGCCTTTTGAGCATTTGTAGCTTCAGCCTCAAGTGTTGTAACTCCACTTTTAATGATCTCAAGAACTTCTTGATACCCAACAAAACTTTCATTTGCTTGGGCCACTTGTCATAATTCTTCGAATCAAGAATCGGTAGGTTGGTGGAAATTCTATCGTTGGAAACGATACTTATTGTTGCAGTGGAAATAGATCAGAACCAATGTTTTTGATGCCAAATATTAGAACATACAAAATCTCTAATGGTGAATTAATGGAGAATTGAGTTAATTTGAAGAAGATAGGTTAAGAAATAGAGAGAGAAAAATAGAGAGATTAATTGAAGGTGAGAAGAATAATTAGCATTAACCACAAATGGGAGCTTACAAGGTCTTATATACAACAAGTACAAAATGATTGGAAATAACAAAACAGCTTAACAAAATAAGCTGAAAAACTGAAAACTGAAAAGAAAAAAAAACCAAAATGTGCCTTCATAACCGGTTGCTTTACGCCAAAACCCGTAACCAGTTACTACAACTGAAATGCCAAAAAAAACTTTTTAACAAATCTGTTATGCGTTGCAATTATAAACTTTGTATTAAAAAACCTAATGAGAAAAAATTTCTATTCTCTCTCTATATAGGCTCTCATGTTCAGAGTTTATAATATAAAAATATAAAATAGGCACATTTTTATTCACCCTAGATTCTTTGTGATATGCTTATTTTTTCTTGGTCCTTTCTCTTTGGTCTCATCTTCTAACTCTTGTATTGGGCCTATTTCACATATTGTTGGATCATCCATGAATTAAGTTGCATCACTCTTTATTTTCAATTCTTTCTTATATTCTCATAATTATGTTGTATGTGCTAAACGTATAAACGTGTGACAATCCTTAGTGATTAAGGAGTGTTAGAGGTTTTAAGATTGTTGGGAGATTGAGACATAACTTATGTGAGATAAGAAGTTATGTATGAGTGTATTTTTGTGTATCAACTTGATCCTTTTATATGTTATATCCACTTTCCTCATAACTTCTTCCATGCTATTATGGGATGAGGACATGTCACTCCCAAATTCTTCTGGAGCAACTTATTCTTGAAAAATGCAAGATAAATTCTTCTGGAGCAACTTATTCTTGAAAAATGCAAGATATCTAATAAAAGTGTGACACATCTAATAAATAGACAAATGATATGATGATAAAACATCAGAAAACCTCACATGAATCTTATGACCTTAGCTAAAATATACCATACACATACATTCTCTCGAAAAATGTATCATCATAAAATATTGTATTTAGTGTTTTTAATGAAAGAGAAAGAAAAGTTGTTTTTTATTACCATATTCCATTATTCCATGTATCCCTTATGCTCTAAATACAAAGTTTATAATAGCAACACATAACAAACTACCAATACAAAAAATATAAAATTACAAGAATCATACTTCACCCACTCTAAACTCTTTGAAATATGCTTAATTTTACTTGAGCCTTGCTATTTTGTCTCATCTTCTTAATTTTATTTGAGTCTTCTACTAGAGTTGGATCGCATCACAAACATTCCTTCTCATACACAAATAATGAGCAATAAGTAATTAAATAGTAACAATTAGTAACAATTATTTTAAAACATAACAAAAATATAAATGTACAATAAGTAAAAATATATATTATAGTAACAATTATTTTAAAAAAAAAAAAACACACACACACACACACACATATATATATATATATATATATATATATATATATATATATATATATATATATATATATATATATATATATATATATATATATATATATATATATATATATATATATATATATATATATATATATATATATATATATATATATATATATATATATATATATATATATATATATATATATATATATATATATATATATATATATATATATATATATATATATATATATATATATATATATATATATATATATATATATATATATATATATATATATATATATATATATATATATATATATATGAATTTACCTCAGGAGTAAAAGTGAAAGCCACATGAATCTCTCCACAATATTCTTGATTGTCATTAACTACACTGTAAACAGCTGTTGGGATGATACCCTCATAAAACACTGAATGGAAAGGAATTCTGCACATGAAAAATAAATTTTATGACATTTTATTTAAAATAGTTTATCATTCTATAAAAAAATCACAATTAAAAGATAAAATATTTAAAATATTTTTTTATGAGAACTCATTTAAACAAACTTTTTCTCTAATTTTCTTAAAATTCTCTTTTGATTTTTTTAACAAAAATATATAATATTATAAAAATTATTTTTAAAAAGTTGTAACAAATGAATCTTATATCATTCAATTAATACCATATAAATTACTTTAAAGTTATTAATTTTTATTTTATATTTAAGGTATATATAATTGCACTAATGATTATTAAAGTTACTTTAAATGAAAAATAAACTCACATTGCCCTGCCAAGAAAATCATCTTGAGTAAAACCATCTTCATCCATTATTTTCATATCAATTTCACAAACATCATCAGAAACTGTAAAAAGAAATACCTCATTCCACTTTGGGCTAGATCCAGCACCTGTTACATATTAACAATAAGGTACCAAATATAATTAAGTAGAATATTATGTTAAAAAACAAATAAAAAAAATACTATAGTAAGAAAAAATAAAATAAATATTAAAAGAAGCAGAAATTTCACCTTGTGCCACACTGCTTTTGTGCTCCTGAGATCGATATGTGAGAATAACATAAGGATCTACATTGGCTGTTTTTTATATCAAGAAATAAAAATCAATTCATTGAAAAGTAAATTTGACTAATTTTATTTATTAAAATGGATTAAAATTTTTATAGAAAATAGAGTGAAATAGAGTAATTAAAATTTGAATACTTACTGAGAAAATCTTTGTTGTTAAGGCCTTTGGCACATATCAAATTAACCTGAAGTGTTCCACGAGGCATCCTTTGAGAAATAGATTAATTTCAACAATTACAAATCAATCTCTAACAATATAGTTTTGTTAAATTTTCTTGAAACCATTCTCTCTATATATACAAGTTGAGTATTAACTTTTTGGTCAAAAAAGAAAAGAAAAGTTGAGTATCAATTTCATTTAAAATGTCAAAGATATTGTTTTTCCCTTTTTAATTTACCATATATGGTCTATCTTTAATTTAATCTTCCAAAAGTAGCTTATTGTCTTAAATGAATTTATTCTTTCTAGTCAAATCAACTACTATTAGTTAATGATTTCAAAATCGTATTTTGAAGGTTAAAGTATATATTAAAATGAATATTTTATGTAATGAAATGACATAAAAAATAAATTTTTGAAAAAATAGTAACAAAAACTAAAA
Organism: Lathyrus sativus; assembly: GCA_963859935.3. Taxonomy (NCBI): domain Eukaryota; kingdom Viridiplantae; phylum Streptophyta; class Magnoliopsida; order Fabales; family Fabaceae; genus Lathyrus; species Lathyrus sativus. The sequence goes on from OZ012738.1 coordinate 51,818,332, forward strand.
GATTAAAAAAAGAAAAAAATATATTTAATTTTAGTCTTTCAAATAATATTTACTTTTAATCTTTTATTTTCTTAAAGTTAATAGCACTTTTGCTGCTTATTATATATAGGGGTGTATATGGGTTGGATCAATCCACAAAATTTGATCAAATTTATTTAAAAAATATAGAAAAGCGGATTGGATCGAAGTAATTGGGTAAATATGAATTTAAAAAATAAAAATTTATTTAAAAAATTGGGTTTTTGATAAAAGCAGACACAAACCCAAAAAAACTTTGTGACCCATTAATTAAACATTTTAACGATTTTAAAATAAAATAAACTTAATTGTTTTAATTTTAGTTTCTTAAAAAATTACTATTTTAGTGAGTCATGACTTAAACTAATTTTGAATATTTTACTCTTTAGATATTTTGATGTTAATATTATTTTATGTGATGCAACTTTAGTTTATCTCTAATATTTTATGATAATTTTTATTAGTTTATGTTATTATTTATTATTTTATGATGCTAAAAATTAGAAAAATTAGGTAATTGAATTTTTTAACAAGATAAAAATATTGAATAATTTTTATGAAAAAATATGATGACTTATTAGTTAGTCATTTAATATTAATAAAAAACAGAAAAATTATTTAGACAATTTATTATCCAACCCAACCCAATCCAAAAATTAGTGGGTTTGTCCAAACTGCCTCATTGGTGTAGCCGACCGTTATTTTACTTCATTTAAACTCGAGTGTCTTATATGAATTGGGTATTAGATTTGGCCAAACTCAACCCAAAATGACTCATGTACACCTCTAATTATATAAGTGATTTCTGATTTATCCTTATAAAAAAAGTTGTAAATCTAACCTTGTTAGAGCAACTTTAACGCAGGGTTGTTAAAACAAAATTCTTTATAGCTTACGTTAGTAATAAGGAATTTGCATTATATGAGAGCTGACATGACATCCAAATGAACTAAAATTTAGTTCCCTTTATCTATATAGTTAACTATGTGAAACCTATTATAATATTATTTAATATTAATAAAATATTTCAAATATTTCAATAAGGATATGATATTTGAAAATAGTAACGGTCATATTATCATTTTTTACCTTCTATAAATTCTATAGAAATTTTAATTTTTTTTACGCACAGTTTTACTTCTAAATTTTTTTCTTTCAATTTCCAATCTTATTTATTTATCAAATGGATCCCAACCAATCGAATCCTTATTATAATTATATTCCTATAAAAATGTAATTTTTTTATGTATTATTGTTGTGAATTTTGTATCATTTTTAATTTTATAATAAAATATATTTAATATTATTTTTAAGTTTTTAAGGTAAATTTTATTTTAAAAATTATATGTATTTTAATTAAAATAATTAAATTAATGGTAACTTGAATAAAAAATATAAAATGTGGGGTCAAGTTTTGGTTTTTTATAGACAATCACCATTAAAGTAAAAACTACTCAAATCAACTATAAATTTTTTAAATCCTACAAATTACTTTGGGCCCACAAAAAGTATCTTAGTTTACCCATTTAGTTTACTCCCACTAAAGATGCTCTTATGATGTTTTAGATCTTGTAAACAAATGATTTAGCAAAATCGTCTATTTAGCGTGTTGATTGAGTTTTTTTTAATACTTTTTATTTTTATTAATGACGTGGATTTATTACTATTATTTTTCCTTTATTTTTAATTTCACGTGGTTTTTTTTTTTTTTAAACTTTAAAATTATAAAAGATAAAAATATAAAAAAATGTAATCAATAAAAGTTTAACCCACAATCCTTAATACCAAAAAAAACACAACCCTTTCCCTACGATGCAAGTCTCTTACCACTCAGAGCTCATTTGACCCAGTTTTTTGAGGTTTTAAAAGTTAGTTGAAGGTTGAAATTAATAGTAATGGTTGGTTAAAGAGTCTTTGATGCAAAAAAAAAAGTGCTTCTCATCTCCTTATTTTGAATTTATTCTTCTTTATTTCCCACCATAACTTTATTGCGAGCCAAAAATCTTGATGGATTCCCCTTTCTTTTTAATGCAAGTTTTCTCTGTGCTTACCCGATCAGCTCATTCAGGTGTGACAGTTGTTGATAGCTTCTATTCTGGCGCTATCACACTCATTATTCTATTCTAGTAGTATATAGCCAAGTGGGCATTCGGCTCCTAGCCTCTTTGCCCCTTTTTATACCTAAGCTCTTCACCTGCTTCGTTCGTTGTTAGCCTAACCCCTTCCTTTGATCCGAAGGGACTTTCCTTTGGTTTGGTACGCTACTCCGTTAGGATTATGATAGAGTCTTCACTTAGCGATGAGAATCACTAATTTCGGCCTTGCATGATAGAATAGATAACCAAGACTATTGCCCCTTCTTTCAACTCTAGTTGCTTTCGGCGCCTGTTCTATTGGCCTGTTAGGAAATGATTGATTTACCCACTCAAAGCATTTTTTGTGTGAAGGGTTGTCTTTAACAAAATATATAATTTCTTGCTACGGAGCCCGTAAAGGGGTTGTAGATGCTGATGTACGAACATCAGATGATGGATATCTTACACGTTGACTTGTTGAAGTGGTTCAATACATTGTTGTACGACAAAAAGATTGTGGTACCATCCATGGGATTTCTGTAAACACCTGAAATGGAATGATGTCAGAAAGAATTTTGATACAAGCATTAAATGGTCGTGTAGTAGCAGACAACATATATATATATATATATATATATATATATATATATATATATATATATATATATATATATATATATATATATATATATATATATATATATATATATATATATATATATATATATATATATATATATATATATATATATATATATATATATATATATATATATATATATATATATATATATATATATATATATGTGTTCACGCTGCATTGTCGTTAGAAATTGAGATATTAAGCCATCACTTCGCCCAACATCCCTTCCTTTTCAATAGTAAATTCGAGAGCCAAATCCAAAAGCTTAATTAAAAAGCAGTTAATGTTGATCCAATTCCTGATGCATAGGGCGAAATTTGGTTGAAGCCCTGGGTCATTTTTAGCAGTGTTGCTCGCTATAAATATCTTTTTGAGGACAACTGACGTAAACAATTATATATATTTTTTGAATTAAAGGAAGAATATATTAATTCGAAAGGAAGTACAAAAGTGGTGATCCCGTAGGATCCAACCCAACAAAAAAAACCAATTTACATCATATAGCTAACAAGATGCTTCCTAATTTTAAGGTTTTTCCACCCTCTATAGGTTACGTTATCTATAATGTTAGTAGCTACGGTTGTAATATCTACAGGTTTATCAAAAGTAGCACTATTACGATACCCCCAGATGCAGTGGATGGATTCAGCCACTAGCATTTTGAAAATGTCCACTTTCCAGCCTTTACCTTTAGTCATGTTAGTTATCCAGCTCAACTCGGCATCCCAAGGTTGAGGAGTATGAACTATTTTAAACTAATGGAGCACTTTCTTCCAAATGTGTCTTGTTCCTTGACAACAGAAAAATAGATGGTTCATCGTCTCTTCCTCGGTATGACATAAACTACACCTGCTGTCTTGAATCATGCCAAAACGCCTTAATCTATCCTTGGTTGCAAGTTTTTCATGGCAAGCTTGCCATAGACAAAAAACTGCTTGCGGTCGGCTCTTATTGGATCTAATTAAGTTTTTCCAAGGCACTCTTGTACCGTTATCGATCAGAACCTTGTAGAAAACCGACGCCTTAAACCTGTGTGAAATCAGAAGTTGATCCCATTCGTTCCTAATTAGATCCATGGTATCCCTTTGTTTCAAAATGCTGTGCATGATCCAGGAGTTTTGAGTTTTGATTTCATAATTCATGATCTGCTTGTCTTTAAAGTAATGAATATGGATCCATTTCACTCACAAGGTATCAAATTTATTGCACAGATTCCATAAGCATTTTAAGAGCAGGACATTATTCCAAATCTGCAAATTTATCAGGTTTAACCCACCTTGAGCAGTAGGACAACTCATGCGTTTCCAAGCCACAGGACACTTTCTGCTCACTGTATTTTTGTCGGTCCAGATGAAACTGCGACAAATGGAGTCAATCTTTTTTATCACTGTTTTGGGCATAGGAAGACAGTGCAGCCAGTACTAAACCATTGTCGTTGTTATACTTTTCACCAATTGGATTCTGCCGGCATAACTTATAAGCTTTGAAGACCAACGGTGAATTCTAGCCACAATTCTATCCACCAAGGGCATAAAGTGAGTGATGTTGAGTTTCCTGCCAACCAGCGGTATACCGAGATATCGGAAAGGAAACGTACCTTATTGGAAACCAGACATCTCTTGCAGAACCTTTCTCTTATCTTTGTCTAGACCTCCAAAAAAAATCCAGCATTTGTTAGGATTCATAATTAACCCCGTGGACATGGAGAAAGCCCTGAAAGTATGAAGAATCATATGTAAAGAGATCTCATCACCCCTGCAGAATAATAGAACATCATCAGCAAAGGTAAGGTTGGTGATTTTCAACTTTTCGCATTTGGCATGGTAGTTAAAATTAGGATCTCTTTGCATTTTCATCAACAATCTGTTCATATACTCCATTATGAGAACAAACAACATAGGTGATAGAGGATCACCTTGACGAATTCCCCTTTTGGCCTGCAGCATATCAGTGTACTCTCATATGATGTTAAATCTATAAGATACAGTGGTGATGCCCAGCATGATCCAACGAATGAATTTGTTAGGGAATCCCATCTCCTTCATGATGCACTCTAGAGCCTTCCAATTAACCATATCATAAGCTTTTTGCAGATCTAATTGAATCATGATTCTAGGTGTGCCTCCTTTCCTGTTATAACCCTTAAGCAATTCAGTAGCAAGCATGATGTGCTGGTGGATGTTCTGACCTGGTACGAAAGCTTCTTGATTATGATTTACCACACTAGAAATGACATCTCCTAATCTGTTAGTCAGGATCTTTGAAATAATCTTGTAGAAAGTGGTGCAAACATCTATAGGTCTGTAATCTTGGATTTCAGAAGCACTTTGCCCTTTAGGAATTAAAGACACAACAACATTGTTGAAAGCTTTGTAGATTTTTCCTGTTTCAAAGTATTCCCTCACAGCTGCTATCACATCTTCTCTTATAGTTGCCCAACTGCTTTTAAAAAACTTGACTCCAAATCCATCCAAACCTGGTGCTTTGAGGTCTTCAATCCCCTTAAGAGCTGTGGTAATGTCAGTTTCTGATATAGGTCTGACGTAAACAATTATAGTTAATTATGAATCTTCTTCTCAAAAAGACCATCAAAGAAGAGCATATCCACCTTAAAGATCTTCTGGAAAGAGCATACCCAACCAATATGAGTCTGTCTGATACTTGCCATTCCCATGGAAGAAAGTTTCCATGCATATTAATTCATTATCGACTGAACGAAATATGCTTGCTTCTATTCCCTCCCTCCGAGCGATTAAACGTGATTGTATAGCTGTACGGAATCTCCTGAAAAATTAAGGGATAGGTGAAAGAGGAGGGGGTGGAAAAACTACTTCAAGTTATTCATAAGATTCCATACCTTTTTGGTTATACGGAAGGGCAGAATGGATCATCATAGGGTGGAAATTTACTCCAATTGAAATAGTGGCTTTTCCATATGCATTGCATGCCCATTTTAGGGATTAATTACTTCACGGGAGAGAACACGAGGGATGAGCGACAAACTCCAAAGTTATTTTTAAACTAAAAGTTGTTCAATCAATTAATTTTTTAACGATTTAAATTTTTAAGACAATCTAAATTTTAAATAAATGAATATCTTTTTAAAGAAATACAAATGTGAACACAAAATTTTAAATTATCATATAAAATACTTTCTCAATATATTTAATTAAAAATAAATTATCTAAAGAAATTTCAATAATACTAAAATACTTTAGTAGATAGTTCATGATAAGAAACGTAAATTATTCAAAACTCAAATGATTTTTATTTTCAATCAATTTAATGGCTATTTTATTTGGAATTTTGTCCATATAACCTCCATCTTGTTCTTTTGTCAATGTTTTTCATTTAGATGTATACATTACAAAACTATGTAAAATTATCTTTATATATAGACAAATATTATTTTAAATTAAATTATTTTATAGTAAATTAATTGAATAATAAATTATAAAAATGTACATATCATGTTTTTAAAAATTAAAAAGTTTCAATTTATTATTTAAAACTTATTTTAATTTTTTATTAAAATTTTATTATTAAATAAAAATATTATTATCAGAAATAGTTTTGAAATAATTTTCCATTAAACATATTTAGTAACTTTCCTTTTAAACTAAAAATAGTTAAAAAATAAATTTTCTTTAAACTCATTTAAATTAGAAATAATTTGAAATAAATTTGAAACACATTTAAGTTCTTATTCATATTTAAACACATTTAATAACTTTAATTCGTTTATTTTTTGAATAATATGTATTTATGTTTAAACAAAATTAATATTAATTTTTAATAACATTAGAAAAAATGCATACGTTTAAATAGTATTGTATTTAAATTCTAAAATAAATAATTTATTAAATATTAAATAATATTTATATAATATTATTAAATATAATATTATAAAACTATGTACTTATCTATATTATAGTTTTAAAATATATAAATTTAAAATAAATTATTTTAAATTTAATTAATTTAAAGTTAATATATAGATAAATATATATATTATTTTAAAATATAGATAAGTATTATATAAGTTAAATAAATTATAAATTTATTAGTATTATATTTATCCACACATTATATTAAATATGTTTAAAAGTATGAATTTTAAGTAACATTATTCTAATTTATAAGTTCAACATTTTTAAATAATATTAAATTTAAATTCAGAAATAATAAGAAAATATTCATAAACATTAAATTAAATTTGTGAACATTAACAATTAAAGCACCTTGCACAAGTGGAAAATAAACACACATACTGCCAACCTCGGCGTAGGTAAAATTTTGCTTGTTTTTGAATAATTTTAATAATTAAGATTAAAATATTCAAAAAAGTTAATAAAAAATTAAAATTAAATTTGAATAACATTTAAAAAGATTTTGCATTTAAATCTAGAAATAAATAATTTATTAATAAATGTAAAATGGTTTAAACAAAAAATATAATTGAAATATGAAATATGTCAAAATATTATTTAATATATCCATTTCAGTAGCACAATGTATCATAAAATATAAGTTCGCCCGTGGTAGGTTCCTTTTGCAAGTAATGTGAAGGGCGTGGATTCAAGTACCCTCTATTATATGCTTTTTTTGTCTCTCTTCCTACTAGAGTGTTCAAGACAGGGATAATAAAGATAAAACGCATGATTATGTATTTGATATAGACTTAACGCATTTATGCGATTATGATCCAGTTAAAGCATATTGTTTGCATGAATTCATATTTGTTACTGACTTAACACATTTCTACAATTCTGACACGACTTAAATGCCTTACTTGCTTGATCTCGTATCTGATAGAGACTAAACACATTTCTATGATTCTTATAAGGCTTAAATGTGTACCTTGCATGACTTCTCATTTGAGGCATACTAAACACATTTTTGCATAGTTGGCACACCCCTTCATATCTATCTAATCCAAGGGCGTAGGTGGTGAAGCCTGGAGACATCCACCTCAATCTGAGCCAAGCCCTGGAAGAAATGACAAGGATCCTACCCTTGTCCGGAGAAAGGTCCTCTGTGACACGGAGCACAATATAAAGATATTACCACATTACATCGATTTTGTCAATCTCGGGTCTTAACCCAGGGGTCCTAAACAACTCGCTAAACATGATACATGAGTCAATATACTACTACATTAAAGGTTAAATACAACAAGCAAGTACAATAGCTAACATCATACAATGCATTAAATCGCAAATCACAAAAGCAGAAAAATTTAAGAGGTGCATCCTCCATTTCATCACAACAAAATGCACCACTTCCTTCATGAAGAAGCAATTATGGTTTTCACGCCCAAAAGAGATATCCTGCCATAGCCTATGAATGTCGGTGGCCCGACATAAACAAAAAAAACTTTGTAGGATAAAAAAGCAAGCCCCAAAGTTATACCACTTCGTAAACAATGACAATGATAAAGTGAAGACAAATGCAAAACCCTAAAGTGAATAACACTTGAATCATTAAGTTAAAAATATTTCCATCAAACATTAGATATTGTTACACCCAGGCACAAAAGCCTGAGATGTATCGCAGGAAATAAAATAATATAGAGAAAAAGAAAAGATCAAATATCAAGTTGAAGTGTCTGGGTCAATGATACTTGGACCACATTATTGAGTCACACCGGGAGCAGTATGAAACGGATCCAGCGTCTTGGCCAAAATTATGGCGTTAGGGTAGAACTTCCTCGTCTGTTCTACAACCCGCTCATGGACTCTGAGCATAACCTATATAGTCTGTTGAAGTGAATCAAAGAGCGCCTACTTCAGATCGGCCACCTTGTCTTTGAGAGCTCTCAAGACATTAATATGAGCCTCGGTCTTCTAGAGTAGGTCTTTTTGGTGCTCCTCTACCTGACGAGTATTTTCCTTGATAGAATCGCAAGCATCCTGCTACCTCTTATCTACCTCTTTGAAAACATCCCTCAACTTAGCTACTCGGGCGGCCATAGCGAAAGAAGAACCATGAACTTTTTCCTCCTCTTGCAAAGAGTTGGTAGTTTTAACTTCCTCCTGCAATGCAACAAGCTCCTTATGGAGAGTGTAGCACCTTAGATCCAAAACTATGAATTTCCCTTTCCATTTCCTTGGTAGTATTACCTGGAGCTAAGACATCTCCCCGATCAGTAGAGACAAGAGAAAATATAGAAGCAACTATGTACATGTTATGAGCAAGCTCATATGCAAGTTCCATTTTCTCCCCCTCATGAAGATTCTGAATGAAGGATAAATCTGACGTCGAAACAATAGTAGCAACCTCCTTAGAAGTACGGGTAAGCTAGGAAGATAAGACATCTGGAATCCTTATAAAAGGATTTAAATCCACTAAAGCACTATCCTCAGTGACATGAGTTATCTTCAGAGAACCCTCATTCCGGGAGGATTGTTGTTCTTTATCACCGGACCTCATTGTTAAAACTAGCGGCGGACTTGACTTCTTTGTAGTTAAAGTGTCTACAACATCCAAAATTTGATCCACCTCGGGAGTAAAAGTAGAAATCTCTACAGTCAGGGTAGGATAATGGGCCAGAGAAGGAACAATAGTCGTGAGAGGAGTGGGGGCAAAGGTTGAAGTTCCAGTATTCACCACGACCTAGATACCTTGAGCATTTTCAAGGCTGTGATAATTTAACTTGTTTATATTTTCCATGCTATCTGAAAAACGCAATCACACTAGACTCCGCTCTTACTAAAAACCTTTTTCATCTCCTTCTGGATCACTACACTCAAAATGTCACGAGTATCAATCCTCAATTTTCTCACCTCGTTAGGGGGCACCTCGCTAGGGCTGAACCTGTACTCGTAGCCAAGCCCCTGAAACCAAGATTTCATTTTCTTATTCATTGTCACCTCGTCTAGAGAAAGAGAACTCAACTTGGTACAGTAGGAGCGAGAATTCTGGTTAAAGTAAATCTTAGACCAGTACTTCGAATATAAAATCTAATAGAGGAGAAGAAAATCGGTAGAGAGGTAGCAAAAAATTAGATAGGTCATGGTTGTGAGAGGCACCGCCAATAAAAAAATTCCCCAGGAAGTCACCCTAATCCAGAGTAAAAGGGTCGAACCAAGGGTTAACCTGATAAAAGAAAATAAGCTCATGATCATAAAAATTATCCTGAGAGTTGTGCCTCATATGAAAAAGATCAAAGAATAAGTTAAGAGAAGGCTTCCAAGATTTGTGCTCGATATACAACTGAAATACCCTTATGTATGCCCAGGATCCCGGATGAAGTTTAGAAGGAGAAACTTTTAAATATTTCAAGACGACCATCTCAAAGCCATAAAACGGCAGCTGCAACCCTACTCTTGTAAACAAACATTCATATAATGGGATCGTGCAGTCACCAAAAGAACTGCATATCCTCTTTTCCCCTATCACCATAAGAGCTAACCATTCTAGTGGATCTCCGACCACGATGCCGACTGCATCTATAACAACCTCATTACTCAGAGCCGAGAAAGTACCTGCTACTTTTGCATCCACCCAGTCATACTCTAAAGCAATCGGTTGGCTTTGAAGATTTAAATGGGCTATCATATTAGCGTCATTAGGCTCAGAACCATCGACCTATAGACGAAGTTGAATGTAATCTTTGACGCGTTCTCTCATTTGCAAATTGGCTTGTATGCCTTCTTCTGTCAAGATGCGAGGGGGTATAAGAACGTCGACGTGATCATTTCCTCTGCCAACATTTAATACAAGGGCATCTAATGAACTAGACGAAGAAATTTCTTCATCCAATAAGTTCCTAGATACCCGTTCTGAGTCGGAGTCGTCAGATAAGGATATAATTTTTGAATCTAGGTGTCACTATTAAGAGGGTGGAGATGAGAATCAAGGGATGTTCCCATTACATGAATCGTTCATAATGTCAACCGTATTATCACTCATCCTGACTAAGAAATAGGAAATTTTGAAGATAAAAGCTTAAGTTAGGATGGTAGCTGATTATGTAAGATTGATGAAGCATGAGAAGATGAAGAAAGGAAAAAACTTTAAGTAAAGAACTGAAATAACTCTTAGCAATACTCTAAAGGAAGAGGAAATGAAAACGTTTTTTTAAAGTAACGATACATTTGAATGCTAAAGGTTAAAAAATTTTCAAATACTCAATTCACTCGATTTATAAGAAATGATATCTGAAAGTATCAAACCAACTAGATTTATACTCGTGGATACACGCCAACTCTAGTACACTCAAGTACCCTGTAAACTGCGTCATACCCTGCCTGCTCACGTCATTGCACGTGTCATAAAAGGGTGACAAAGCATTTCAATGATGGGATCGCATTTAATGCGCCTGTTCTTTACTATATTTCAACTAATTCCAAGTGTTTCAATTACATATCACACTGGACCACGTCCTAGAGGCCGACCAACGTTACTTAAGGCTTCCCTTGACTCCTTCAGTGCATGGCAAAACCTCAACGGAAACTGTTATGGGCCGATTAAAGGCCTAAATGACTAAGGTCCAGTCTATCTCAAATCTACTCCACTTGACCCAAAGTATAAAAATAGTTCACACGCTAAGAGGGAGGTACAATCTATGATCTCCCTTTCACTATACTCATCTTGAATATTAAACTAAGTTAGATGTTGAAGTGTTAACCATGCAGATCCATCTCGCGCCACCATAAAGGAGATCAAAGTCATCGTTCAAGAGCATTAGTTTTCTAACTAAACCCATTTCCGATTCCCGAACAAGTATCCATGAGATTGAGTAGGTTTTAAGAAAGTTTTTACTTTTAGCAACATATTTTGATTGCGGCTTTAGGAACAAACTTGGATTTTCTAGGTATTCATGACAGTGACATTTAAAACATTTTTAGTGACCAATTTTTCGTCGCTAAACATACACTAAAGTTGGTTTAAACCACCTCACATTACTATGTCAAAAATAATGACATAGTATGAAAAACATTCGTTCCATGTTAGCCACATAGTATTATTCAGTGACTTTGACAAACAGAATGAGCGAAAAGGACAAACATTGTTACAGTTGTATAGTTAAGAGACCATTATGGTACTTTTCTTACAATAATGAGACCAAAGTGAACCCCGAGTACAAGATTCCTCGAGTACAAGATTCGAGACCAAAAAGTAAGGGTGGGAAAATGGGTATGCCTCGCCAAGCATACCTTTTTTACCCACACTTTTTCGCAGGGCGTGAACATTAACATAAAATTTTGTCATTTTTTAGATTTTAGAGGTGTAATGTTCGTGGGCTCGTCCTGCCCTATTTTTGCGAACGCGAATATTAACATAATTTTTTTATAACTTTTATGTTTTAGAGATGCAGCGGTCGTGGGAAAATTTTACCTCATACCCCTACCATTATCCCTCTACCTCTACATTCTCTAAAATATTCCAATTCTATCCTTTTAACTTATCAAATAATTTTATTATTTAATATTTATTATTTTTCAGTATGTACTTTTTATTTACCAAATAATTTGCAGTCAAGTTTTTCGGTATGTATTTTTTCTTCACCAAATAACTTACAATCAAGTTTTCTGATATGTATTTTTTCTTCACTAAATAACTTGCAATCATGTTTTTTGATATGTATTTTTTCTTTACCAAATAACTTACAATCAAATTTTTTGATATGTAATTTGATCTGACCTGATCAGAAGGGGGTCACGATATGGCCACGCGCTACTGGACGGCTACCTGTTCACCGGCGATGAGAAGGAGAAGGGGGTGTACCTGCAAGACACTCCGATGCCAAAGTAAGAAGTTGGGCAGAGTGGAAGCAATAATACAGAAAAGGGGCAAGAAGAGAGTTACCTGACCCTCTTGAGGAAGAGGGTATTTATAGAGAGACCCCAGCGCTGGGCCAACGGTCATTAGGGCTGAACTGGATGACCAGGCCCAACCCTAATGACTGCTAGGGCTTACGTGGCGTAGTGAAGACCAGGACGTGGTCTTCGCCCTAGTTCAACCGCTCCTAGATCTCCGGAAAGTGGGTTTGACCTGCTCTTTCGGAGGTGGGCAGTTGGCTGGTGACGTGTCCCCACGGAGGGGAGCACGTGGAGAACGTGCGCCGGGCACATTGTTCTCCCCGCGGAGGGGAGCTCGCGAGATACTCCGGAGCGCGTTGTTCTCCCCGCGGAGGAGAGGGACCATGGCCGCGCTTTGGTGAGCCGGGGACGGTTCTGCTCGTCTGGTGTGGTGGATGATGAAAGGTTGTTGGGACGTTGCTTGTGTTCGGCGACCTGCCCTGCTCGTCTTGAGGGATGCACGTGCCCGGCGTGCCCGATTCGCCTGTGGGGCCGTACGCGGTATTGGGCCTGCCGAGGTTGGGCCCATACCAGAACAAGAGCCCCCCAAGTCGAAGCTCTGGGGAGAGAGCGAGGACTTAAGGTCGCTGCATCTGGAACGGGCACTCGTGCGAAGATCTCCGGTCGTCGGTAGAGCGGGGAGAAGGCAGGTGAAGGGACGCGACTGTCAGGTTGCCGCCACGTGTCTTGCGTTAAGCGGTCGTAGGGGCGGCTACCCTATGTCATTAATGAGCCTAGGGTCGCTTCGAGTCCCGCGCCGGGTTATAAATATGGGGGTCCCCGCTCATTCTGCTACTTTTCACTCTGCCGTTGTGTCTGCTAAGCTTTGTCATCTCTGCTCGTCCGCCGCTTGCCGTCGATCTCCGCCGCACCGTTTGATCTTTCCTTCCGTCCGCCGCCGTTACAAGTGAGTTCTTCTTTTCCCTCCTTTTTTATTTCCGTCGTTCAATTGGAATGTGTGGTCGGGGCATGATGAATGCCCCGAGGAGGGACGCGAGATCCACCGTGTCTGGCGAATTTTCTGATGAGTGTCCCGGGGAGGATAGGCTGGTTCCGATGAATGCCCCGAGGACGGGAGCTTTTTCTGATGAATGCCCGAGGACGGGGGCTTTCTCCGATGAATGCCCCGGGGATAAGTACCTTCTCCGATGGCTGTCCCGAGGGGGGATGGGGGGTCGGCCTTTGATCCCCCGAGGAGGGTAGACGAGGAGCGAGTGTTTACTCGTCGCCTCCCGGCCTTTGTCGCCCTTTCACTTGACTTGCGGTGGAAGGGTGGATTTGATCCTGGCTATCGAATTCACTGCTGTCCTCTGCTTTCAGGTGTAGATGTCGGCTCTGGTGCCGGGGATAATGGTCGAAGACAATGAACCTGAGATTCCGGAGTATGACGATGAGCGTATTGCCCCGTCCGAGGAGTGGGCGGCCGAGGAGCCGCTTTCTACTCCTTCTTGTTTCGTGGCCGATGCATCCGACGTGTACGCCACGGTTGAGGACACGCCTATAGGAGAGCCACAGCACTGGCAGGTGTACCGACCAAAAGAACATCACCGCATCTGCTCGCGCTATGGGCGGCGGATGTTCCCGATGCATGAATTCTATTTTAAAGAAGCTCGGCTCCGGTTACCGTTCTCCGCCTTTCATCTGGGGCTTTTTGACTGGTTGCGCCTTGCCCCGTCCCAACTGCACCCAATGCCTTGGCTTTCATCCGGGCTTTCGAGGTGGTGTGTTTCTACCTCTCGATGGAGCCGACGGTACCGTTATTTTTCCGCATCTTCCACCTGCAGCGGCAGACGGTGAATGGCCGCCACGGATGGGTTTCTTTTAAGAAATCGACCAAACTTTTCAAAGCGTATAGCGATTCTGTCAAAGATTTCAAGAACCGGTTCTATCTCGTCAAGCCGATCACGCAGCACGGCTCGGACACTCTCTTCGACGAGGGCGAGCGAACGGTAGATGGCCAGCGATTCCGCGCGTGGCTTCCTAAGATACATCTACTGTGGACCGCGGAGCATTTCAGCCGAGGGACGGATAAGTATATCGTCCGGGCGGGGACCCTCGAGAAGAAGGACATGGCCGCCTATTTGAAAATAGTTGCTTTTGTGCGGTCCCTCCCTCCGTCGAAGCTGGTGACGCCCGACGGTCGGTATATCCTTGACGCGCAGGGGAATGTACGTACCAAGAAGCGTTTGATAAATACTAAGATCCTGCTCGGCTGTGCGACCGGGGCGGCCGCTCTGGATTACCTAGGTAGGAATGTTTGTTTTTCTCCCTGTGGTCGGGGCTTTTGACCGTCGCTAACTCTTTTCTTTGTTTTTGCAGCGAACATGTCTTCCGTCGAGGAGCGGGTGAAGCAGTTGCGTGCTACTAGGAATGCCGCGGCTCCGAGGACGAGGGTGAGCCAGCTGGTCGGGCAGGAGGTCGCGACGCCGGGGGGGCAAAGTTCGTCCTCTTTGCCTCAAGAGAGCCAATCTCCTGCGTCTCAAGGAGCGTCGAAGAGGCAGAGGTCCGAGGAGCCCCGAGTGGTGGATCTGACGGTCGGCACCACCGAGGAAGGTTATGTCGTCCCGCCCTGCCACCAGCATCCGGGATATTTTCATGGTGCCCGTTCTCCCACTGTCTCCGCTGGGGAGGTGAAGGCTGTTCGTCAGGCCGATCGAGAGACTCGTCGACGTGTTCTGGCTGAGGACTTGGCCGCAATGATGCGGACGTTCACGACGGCTCTTGTGCTGAACGAGGAGGGCTGCTCCGCTGCTGAGCTGTCCAAACTGCAAGGGGATCTTACTTTCACACAGTTGCGGTTGGCCAAGCTCACTGAGGAGTTGGAGAAGAGCCAGAAGGATGTTGCTGAGCAGCGGAAACGGGCAGAGGGTGCTGAGGGGAAGGTGACTTCGCTAGAGGAGAAACTGGGGACAGCGACGGCCGAGGTGCAGGCGCTGAAGGTTCGCACGGAAGTTTTGGACAGCGCGGTTCGTCCGGCCGAGGACGAGACAGACGGAGATCGACGGTTAATCACTCGTGATGACCTGATCGCTCGTATCCAGGTGTTGGAAAGCGACTGTCTGGAGGCTGTTGAGGTCGGGTTCAAGAGTGCTGTCGAGCAGGTTCAGGTCGCCAATCCTGGTGTCGTGCTGGCCGTGGATGGGATAGGGCCGTACCACGAGATTGTTGACGGGAAGGTGATCGATCCCTATCTTGTTATCCCCGAGGAGGAACCCGCGGCTGCTGACCGGGCGGACGAGGAAGCATAGGTTGCAGGGCCTGCGTGCTCGTTATTTTTATGGCCTGCGTGTCGATGTTTGTTATCTCTTTCTTTGGGCCTGCGTGCTCTGTATTTGTACCATTGACTACTGGGCTGGTGCCCGCTTTTGTTTAATATATTTTTCGTGGATTTTCTAAGTGTGCGCTCGTTATTTGCATGTCGTTTATGCTTGTTTTTCGTATTTGTTTGAATGCCTCTGATGTGTATGACATTTCTTGTAAATTTTCTAAGTGTGTGCTCGGTGTGTTTAGCTCGACAATTTGTTACCGGTAGTGCAGGGAACTGGCCGGTTTGGCCGGCGATGTAGCCGGGCCGTTTCGGGGGTAGTTCTCCCCGGGGCGTGGACGTCCCATCGCGAGCTGGGTGTCCTGCCTCTTTTGGTACGACGGCGAGGAGCCTCGGTCGAGGTATTCCCTGCCGAGCAAGGCCTTCTGCCCGCGCACACGAGAGGCAGGGCTTGCTTTTCTTTGGTCGCTAGTGGACGCGGGGGTGTGCGGTGGTACCATGTCGCCCCCCCAGTGGTCGGGACGATGGGTCGTCGCGGGCAATGTTTTAACTGTAGTACCGCTTAAGTTTCGCGGCGTTCCATGGTCGAGCTAGTTGTTCACCGTGTAGGTTTTCGAGGTAATAGGCCCCGTGCTCCGTTTTGTCCCGGACTCGGTACGGGCCTTCCCAGTTCGCAGCCAGTTTGCCCTCGTGGGAGTCTTTCTGGTTTCTGCGTAGAACTAAGTCGCCTGTTTGAAAATCGCGTTTTATGACTTTGTTGTTATGGCGAAGTGTGACTTGTTGCTTCAGCCGGGCTTCTCGGAGGGCTGCCCCTGAGCGGATTTCTTCGACGAGGTCGAGCTCTTCTCGGAGGGAGTCGTCGTTGTCGTCGGTGTCTAGGGGAGCTTCCGTTCGTCGGGACGGTTCGCGAATTTCGACCGGTATCACGGCCTCGGTTCCGTACGTGAGGCGAAATGGGGTTTCCCCCATGGTTGAGTGGGGAGTGGTGCGATATGCCCAGAGGACGTTGTGGAGTTCTTCGACCCATGCTCGTTTGGCGTCGCCGAGTCGTCGTCTCAGTCCTCTGAGTATAACTCTGTTCGCCGACTCCGCCTGGCCGTTTGTCTGAGGGTGTTCGACCGAGGCGAAGTGATGTTTGGTTCCGAGTTTGGTGACGAAGTCGCGAAAGTTTTTGTCTGTGAATTGTGTGCCGTTGTCGGTGACGATGGAGAGCGGGACCCCGAATCTGGCGAGGATGTTGCGTTTGTAGAATCGGAGTATGTTGTGGGCGGTGATTTTGGCCAGAGCTTCGGCCTCGATCCACTTGGTGAAGTAATCGACTCCCACGATGAGGTACTTGTTCTGGTATGAACCTAGGGGGAAGGGCCCGAGGATGTCCAGCCCCCACCAGGCGAACGACCACG
The DNA here is from genome assembly GCA_963859935.3 of Lathyrus sativus. NCBI lineage: Eukaryota > Viridiplantae > Streptophyta > Magnoliopsida > Fabales > Fabaceae > Lathyrus > Lathyrus sativus. The sequence goes on from OZ012738.1 coordinate 51,835,542, forward strand.
GAGATGAGAGGGACGTGAGGTCGGTCGGGGGGGCGAGGTGCATGTCCCCGTGTCGTTGACATTTATCACATCGTTTGACGTGTTCCTTCGCGTCGGACTGCATTGATGGCCAGTAGTAGCCTGCGCGTAGGGCCTTGCGTGCTAGGGATCTTCCGCCGAGGTGCTGCGCGTTGATGCCTTCGTGGATTTTTCTAGAACGGTTGTACTCTGGGACTTATCTAAGCACTTGAGGAGTGGGATTGCGAAGCCTCGGCGGTATAGTCGTCCCTCGAGGAGGACGTACGAGCAGGCCCGTCGTTTCGTCGCGTTGGCCTCGCCAGAGTTGGCCGGAAGGTGGCCGGTGCTGAGATAGGTGTGGAGCGGGGTCATCCAGCAGTCAGCGTCTCCGACGGCGTTGATGTCGAGGGTCGTGGTGGTCACGCTGGTACTTGGTTGCGACAAGATTTCTTGAATGACCGATTTGTGGCCGCCTCGCTTTTTGGTGCTTGCCAGTTTGGAGAGGATGTCGGCGCGGGTGTTCTGCTCGCGAGGGACGTGCTGAATCTCTGCTGAGTCGAAACCTCTCAGTTTTTCGGTGATGAGCGCCAGGTAACCGGCCAGGGTGTCGTTTTTTGCTTGATATTCGCCTCGGACTTGCGAAGCGACCAGCTGGGAATCCGTGTAGATTCGGATGTCCCTGGCTCCCAGGTCGGATGCCAGGCGAAGGCCGGCGAGAAATGCTTCGTATTCGGCCTGGTTGTTAGTCGTTGGGAAAGCCAGTGTGAGGGAGACTTCGATGACCGTACCCTCGTCGTTGTCGAGGACGATGCCGGCGCCGCTTCCCGTGGAGTTGGAGGAGCCATCCACAAAGATGGTCCAGAGGTGGTTCCCGGCGGTAGGGTCGGGTGGTGTGGTCATCTCGGCGACGAAATCGGCCAAAGCTTGAGCCTTGATGGCGTGCCGGCTCTCGTAGGTGATGTCGAACTCGGAGAGTTCTAGCGACCATTTCAGCATGCGTCCGGCCATGTCGGGGCGGCCGAGTAGCTGGCGGATGGGCTGATCGGTGCGGAGCACGATGGTGTGTGCGAGAAAATAATGTCGGAGTCGGCGTGCCGCTGTCACGAGGGCCAGGGCGACTTTCTCGATCATCTGGTATCGGACTTCCGGGCCGTGGAGAGCTTTGCTAGTAAAGTAAATGGGCTTTTGTCCTTCCCCGGCTTCGCTCACGAGGACGGCGCTGACGACTTCGTTGGACACAACCATATATAAGTATAGGGTTTCGCCCGTCACGGGGCGCGTCAGCACTGGTGGTTCAGATAGGACGCGTTTGAGGTGGCAAAGGGCTTTCTCACATTCGTCCGTCCATTCGAATTTGGTCTCCTTCCTGAGCAGTTTGAAGAATGGGAGGGCGTGTTGGGCCGATCTCGCGATGAATCGCAAGAGGGAGGCGAGTACGCCGTTGAGGGACTGGATGGCCCTCTTCGTGGTCGGCGTGGTGATATTGGAGAAGGCGTGGCATTTGTCCGGATTGGCTTCGATCCCCCGTTCGGTCAAGTAGTAGCCGAGGAATTTACCGGCGCAGACGCCGAAGGTGCACTTTTCCGGGTTAAAACGCATGCGACATGACCTCGCGGTCTTGAAGACCTTCTGGAGGTGTGCCACGTGGTCGTCCTCCGCGCCGGATTTGACGATCATGTCGTCCATATATACTTCGAGCATGTCCCCGATTTCGTCGCGGAAGACACGATTCATCATCCGCTGGTATGTGGCCCCAACGTTTTTGAGGCCGAAGGGCATCACGTTGTAATAGTAATTGCCCGACACCGTCATGAAGGTCGTGGCTTGTTTATCGTGTTCGGCCATCGGGATCTGGTTGTATCCCGAGTACGCGTCCATGAAGGACAAGAGCTTGAAGCCCGCAGAGTTGTCGACGAGCTTGTCGATATTGGGGAGGGGGTAGGCGTCCTTAGGACATGCCCGGTTGAGGTCAGTGTAGTCAACACACATGCGCCATTTTCCATTATTCTTTTTAACGAGTACAACGTTGGACAGCCAGGTTGAATACCGGGCTTCCGAAATAAAATTTGCCTCTAAGAGGTCTTTTACAGCTTGTTCGGCCGCTGCCGATTTTTCGGGGGACTGGCGACGTCGGCGTTGTACAACGGCCTTTGCGGTTGGGTTGATGGACAGCTGGTGGCAGGCGACCTCGGGGTCGAGTCCCGGCATTTCTGCGGCGCTCCAGGCGAAGAGGTCGGCATTCTCACGGAGGCAGGCTTGGAGCTGATGTTTCGCGAGGTCTGGGAGTCCTGCGCCTATCCTCACGGTTCTGCTCATGTCTTCCCCGAGGGGAATGAGTTCGAATTCTCCATCCGGGATGGGGCGCACTGGGTGTGAGGGCTGCCCGTTGACTTCGTCGGTCTTTGTTTTATTGTCGAGCTCGTCGGTGAAGCGACTGTCGAGCTCAACGGATCCGACCAGCTCCGTTGGTTTGTCCTTTGGCGTAGCGCTTGACGCTTTCTTTTTGGTCTATGGAGCGATGGAGTCTAGGCCTTTCAGCGCGGCTTCGAAACATCTTCGAGCGGCTTCGATGTCTCCGTTGAGGGTTACCACGGCTCCCCTTCTCGTGTAGTACTTCATCTTCAGGTGGACGGTGGAGGGTACCGCGGTGAGTTCTGCTATCGTCGTCCTGCCCAGGATGCAGTTATAGAGGGACGGGCATTCGATGACTAAGAAACGGACGCTGATGTCCCTGGCTGTTTCCTCTTCTCCGAAGGTGACTTTCAATTCCACGTATCCCCAAGGTCTCGTCGTCGTCCCGTTGAACCCCTGAAGGTCGGAGCCTACGTAGGGAGAGAGGTTGGATTCGTCGAGCTGGAGAGTTGTGAACAGATGTGAGTACATGATGTCAACCGAGCTCCCGCCGTCGACGAGGAGGCGCCTGACGTCGAAGTTTGCCATCCGGGCACGTATGAGCAAGGGTATGTTGGAATTGGGAGATCCCCCGGGTAGTTCCTCGAGGTAAAATGTGATCGGGTTGGAGCGACCTCGGAATTTGTCGAGCGTGCTCATTTTGCCGGAGTTGTTCGCGATGAGCTCGTCGAATTTCCTTTTCACAGATCCTATGGATAGACTCCTCGTGGCCCCATCAGAGATGACCATGGCTCTGGGGAAGTATTCTCATCGGCTGATTGGTCGGATTGGCTCGTCGATTAGGTTGGGTCCTTCGGGGATGCCGAATTCTCTGCTCGCAAACCAATCCTCGGGGCGGCTGACGCACAACGCGACCTGGAGCCTGCCGCTGTCCTCTGGAGAGGGGAGTTCCTCGATTTTCTTAGCTTCCGGAGCCTCTGGCCTGGGTGGTTCACCTCCTCGGGTGTATTGCTTCAGGTGCCCGTCTTTGATTAGGATTTCGATCGCATCTTTGAGATGGATGCAGTCTTCCGTCACGTGCCCGTGGGTCCTGTGGAATCGGAAGTATTTTGACTTGTCCACGTTGGGTTTGGGCGGCGTTGGTCGCGGAAAACGGACACCTCCCTGAACGAACTCGGTTTTAGCGCATTCGGCCAGTATGCGTTCGCGTGAAGCGACCAAGGCTGTGTACTCTGTGAATCTTCCTGCCGGGCCGCGTGGTGCGCGGGGTTCGCGGGGGCGGTCTTCCCGACGGCGGTCTCCTCCTCGTCGATGGCTCGAAGCTCCGTCGTCTCGGTGCCCGCGGGGGGCCTCTCTGTCTCGAGTGTCGCGAGCGGAGTTGGCCGCCTGTGTTTCCTCGAATCGGATGTAATGCGCGGCTCTGTCGAGGAAATCTTGGAGGGACGTGGGCCGGTGTATGCCTACGGCCTCGTAGAATTTGGAGTCGTGGCGCAGGCCTTGTTCCATTAAGTAGCGTTTCATTTCGTCGGAAGTTGCCACCTGCACGGCTTCCCGAGTAAACCTTTCGATGTATTTTCGGAGAGGTTCGTCGGGGCCTTGGATGATTGCCCCGAGGACTGCTTCCGTCTTCGGGTGACGTCGGGACGCCGTAAAGTGTTTGGAGAACAGGTCCTTCAAGACCCTCCACGACGTAACTGATTCGGGCTCCAGACTTTTGTACCAGGTCATAGCGCCTTTCCTCAGAGTCGTCGGGAAGAGTCTGCACTTGATAGCTCCCCGGACGTTTCGGTAGTCGAGCATAGCCTCTATGTCTTCCAGGTGATCGTCCGGGTCGGAGGTGCCGTCGTATGTCGACAGCGTCGGTGGTTTCTCCATCCCCTGGGGTATGGGGGCAGCCATGATCTCCCGGGATAGCGGGGTGCGGTAATCATCCTCGTCGCTGTGCGCCGGGGATCTGTGGGGAGATGAGCCGTTCAAGGTGTGCCCCTGGTTTCGAGTTCTCAATCTCCTGCCTGAGTTCTCGCCTCGGGGGTCCTCGGTTGGGATCGCCCCGGCGTTCTGGTTCCTCCCGCGAACGTGTCTCGCCGGGGATCTGGTGCGTTCTTGTGTCGCCTGCGGGCGGTGTCTCTCCAGCCGCGGTCGGCGGTTTCTGGGTCGAGGTGAGGGACTCCTCGAACCTCCGTTCTGGTCTTCCCGCTGGGGGTACCTCGGAGGGCCGATGCGTTCTAATGCTCCAATTCTCGCATTTTGTTGGAACAGCAGCTGGTTCGTCTGGTTGATGGCCGTAAAGAGAGCGGCCACCGTCGGATCTGCTCCCGCCGGGATGGGAACGGGGTGGAACGCTGGCGGGCTCGGGGGGCGGTGATCGGCCTGAAGGGGCCGTTCCGCGGATGATGGTGAAGCAGTTTGCCCGTCCCTTTCGTCGGCTTCCGTCGGACGTGTCGTTCCTGTCTGCTTCCCGTTGGTGGCGACGTTGGGCGCAAGGTCGTGCGGAGTGTCGTCGCGGTGTGGACTAGCCATGATCGTGGAGGTTTGGTGAAACTTTTGGTTTTCTGCTCGGAGTAACGGGGAAGTTTCAGTTTCCCACAGACGGCGCCACTGATCTGACCTGATCAGAAGGGGGTCACGATATGGCCACGCGCTACTGGACGGCTACCTGTTCACCGGCGATGAGAAGGAGAAGGGGGGTGTACCTGCAAGACACTCCGATGCCAAAGTAAGAAGTTGGGCAGAGTGGAAGCAATAATACAGAAAAGGGGCAAGAAGAGAGTTACCTGACCCTCTTGAGGAAGAGGGTATTTATAGAGAGACCCCAGCGCTGGGCCAACGGTCATTAGGGCTGAACTGGATGACCAGGCCCAACCCTAATGACTGCTAGGGCTTACGTGGCGTAGTGAAGACCAGGACGTGGTATTCGCCCTAGTTCAACCGCTCCTAGATCTCCGGAAAGTGGGTTTGACCTGCTCTTTCGGAGGTGGGCAGTTGGCTGGTGACGTGTCCCCGCGGAGGGGAGCACGTGGAGAACGTGCGCCGGGCACGTTGTTCTCCCCGCGGAGGGGAGCTCGCGAGATACTCCGGAGCGCGTTGTTCTCCCCGCGGAGGAGAGGGACCATGGCCGCGCTTTGGTGAGCCGGGGACGGTTCTGCTCGTCTGGTGTGGTGGATGATGGAAGGTTGTTGGGACGTTGCTTGTGTTCGACGACCTGCCCTGCTCGTCTTGAGGGATGCACGTGCCCGGCGTGCCCGATTCGCCTGTGGGGCCGTACGCGGTATTGGGCCTGCCGAGGTTGGGCCCATACCAGAACATAATTTAACCGGCAAAAAAAAAATTACATACCAAAATGATTAATTGCAAATTATTTAGTAAAGAAAAAGTATATAAAAAAAAACTTGATTGCAAGTTATTTAATGAAAAAAATACATATTAGAAAATTTGACCACAAATTATTTGGTGAATTAAAGTTTTTAGCTATCACCTGCAATTATGTCCATATTAAAGTGTGTTTGTGTAAGTTTCGTGTAATATAGAAAATTAACATAACCAATTATTAATTAAAAATATGCAAGATTCAAAATAAAACAATTAACTAAAAGATAACAAATTATCTCACTAGACAGAAAAAAAGTCAACTACCATGGCTACGAAACCTTCTCTTTCCACCACCACCACCGTGACTGAAACTCCGTCGGTTAAAATATATCCGGAAATGGATCCAAAACACGTTTCCGAGACTCTAAAGTTTGCCAAGCTTATGAGTTTTGGCGTTCCCGTTCCTGAAAATTGCAACACCAATGGCTTCTTCGACTCTTTCCTTCGAAATTTCATCAAAGTCGATCAAATCAAACCTGGTCGAATCTCTTGTACTGTTATCGCCAAACCACCTATCTGTGTAACCTCATTTTCTCTCTATCTTACAATTTTTTTTCTTACTTTATGCTATGTTGTATGAATTTCAATTTATTCCATGGATAACCCTATATTAATTTATCCTAGTTCCTCCAATTTACTCTTTGTTGGAATTTCAGAATAGCTATGGAACACTGCATGGAGGGACTGTTGGGTCATTGGTTGAGGTTTTGGCAACTGCATGTGCTAGAACTGTAGTTGCTGAGGACAAAGAACTTTTTCTTGGGGAAATTAGCATTTCTTACCTCTCTGCCACTCCAGCAAATGTGAGTTCTTGTTTTCATAAATGATTCTTTCCTATGATGTCCATGGCAATACTAGCTTGTGTTTGTTTTTATGTTTGCAACATTTTCACCATATGTTAAGCTTCTGGTCTATGAAGCTCAGACACCAGAAATAGGACACTAATACCGAAACATACACATCAGTAATAATTTTAAAAAATGAATAAATTAAATGTTATCACAAGTGTTAGCGTCAGTGTTGTTTTAGGACACGGACATTGATACTGACACACTTTTTTTCCAGAGGTTTCGGTGCTACAGAGCTTCTATTGTAGTTTCGCAATTACCACACATCAAAGTCAGACTGTGGTTCCAAACACACTACAGTTACATATCTTTCCTTCAACTATATTAGAATTTTTTTTTGCTTATGTGAAAATGTCACAAAAAGAAACCATACAATTTTGTGTCTGTAGTTAGTATCAAGATGTATCATATCCAGATGACAATTTTGTCTATCATTGGAAAGAAGTATCGAAGATGTATCTGAGAAGTACTGGTGGAAATATTTTAAAATGAATTAAATATTATTTTGGATTATTGAAAATTCCAAAACAAGAGAGAATCAGAGAAAATAGCTCTGCATTAAACCTTTATACTAGTTCTAAGTGGAGTACATCATAAGCTATTTAACCCTAATCACCTACAATCATAACTAACTGCTATAACTGAATTTTGATGTATGATACGAGTTATTACAACTGATTTCTTAGGCTTTTGCTGATATTACTTGTGATGCAAGCTACTTTAGATCATCATACTCCTTTTTCATATGATGCACCAACTTGTCTTCTAAGTCTTCATCATCATTTTCTTTGTCATTCAACATCCTCCGACAAGCTTGACCATGGTAAATGTTTATCATTCAAAGCTTGGAGACAAAAGAATTGAACTTTGGAGGACCTAAGGCATTTGTTAGAAAATCCGCTAACTGTTTTGTGTAGATATATGAAGAAGTTTCAACGCACCCTTTTGAACATTTTCTCTTACAAAATGGAAATCTATTTCTAGATGCTTTGTTCGTTCATGAAAAACAGGATTTGATGCAATGTGAGTTGCATTTTGGGAGTCACAATTTTGTCTATAGTTGGAAAGATGTATTGAAGATGTGTCTGAGAAGTACTGGTGGAAACATTTTAAAATGAATTAAAAGATATTTTGGATACTTTCTGGATATATGTCAGGAAATTTCGGATGCATATCAGTATCATATAATACAAATGTTGCACGGATACTTTGACCCTTTTGAAGTATATGTGCTTCATATATGTTAGATAAATGGCATTGAGTTCGAACCTTTAGAATGGATCATTATGCTGTATGTAGAATTGCGATGATTTATCCTCAGCTGCATTTTGAAACAGCAGAGCAAAGCTCAGGACATAAAAAAGCAAACAGCTACTTCATTTGCTTAGCACTCCCTCTTAGAATTGCTTTTTTGTAATCTGGTTTAGTGTGATTAGGACCACAATAGCACTTTGGGGGTCCGGCGCCACTCGCCGCTATCCGAAATTAACAACCTAGATTACAATTTAGAACATCAATTGAGCTATCAAAATACATTATCTAAAAAATGTTATAGATTTTCTATTATAAAAAGAAAACTTGTCAACAAGATGAAGCTATGAATTTAATCGGTACTTGGGTATTACCCGCTGTCAAGTCTCGCATCAATTAGTATGGAATGTTTGGTGGAGTATTTAAGTAGTTTGATTCTTCTCCCTTAGTAGCTAGCTTTTAAGGGAGTGTTCTCCAAGTGGTTAGATTGGTATTGGCGCTGGTTATGGGTTGCTGGAAAGAGTTTCCTAAAGAGGGGCTGAATGAAAAGGCCAAGTAAAGCATCGTAGAGATCCAACTGTATATATATATTTTTAGCTCTTAGAAATAATGCTAAAGTAACATTTTTATTTTCATGTGCCTTCTTCATGCTTGAACACTTAATAAATGGAATTTGCACTATATGCATGTGCAGGAAGAAGTGGTGGCTAATGCTTCTGTGGTGAAGAGTGGAAGAAATTTGACAGTAGTTGCACTTGAATTTAAACTGAAGAAAACTGGGAATTTGCTTTATCTTACTCATGCTACTTTCTATAACATGCCACTTTCCAGCTTATGATCAATTAGCTTTCTGGTGATTCTGTACTTCCATTTAATGTATGTAATAATAACAAAATACTTTCGATTAGTTAGGCCGATTCTTATCATAAATATATGTATAGGCTTATTCTCATTCACCTTCACCTTCCGCACTTGCAGTCACAGTGGCATATCCATGAGCATGAGATAGTAATGGATCTCTTCTAGATTAATTAGAAATTGAGTTCAAACACGCCACAATGTTAAACTTTTAAGAGAAAGAGCTTTGGCGTTTATTATGATTTTATTTGACTCAAAATTAATTTTTATTGTGTGCAAAGGATGCCTGATTTTTACTATAAAAAATCCACCTTGGCATGCATCACAACCAAGCTAGTTTTGATTTTTGATAGATTAGAAAAGTTTGTTAAACATACATGAATATTGTAAGAAATTTGCCCCACTGCAATGCCCTAAAAAATCCGTTACGTATGCGTACTTTTTAAAATTATGTGAATGACACGGGGAAATGTGCTTGCTACGTAGGTAATATTAACATTCTGTATAAAGCTTATTTAAAAAACATTCTATCTATATAAACAATTGTTATCCTTATGAATAGGCATAGGCATGATAATGGGATGAATGTCGGTTTTAGTAGACTTAGACTCATCTCCACCTTTAAAATCTAGACTCGTCTCTGTTCCTAAATTCAGTCGGGGTCGGGATTAATAATTGGTCCTCCATCTCCATCCCTATTGAATAACGAGTTTTTTCGCACCCGACCTACCCCACTCGAATACATTATATATATATATATATATATATATATATATATATATATATATATATATATATATATATATATATATATATATATATATATATATATATATATATATATATATATATATATATATATATATATATATATATATATATATATATTTTAAAAAATTATATTTGTTTTAATAATAATAAAAATTAATAATTTAACTAAATAATTAATTATTTTAAAAATAATCATAATGCTTGATCATTTTTATTTAATTTTTATTTTCAAACAAATAAATAATAATTTAAATTAGTAAGATATTGTAAGATTAAGAAGTGTAAATGAGTAATAAAATTATTAAAAAGAAAGAAACTAAATTAAATTTAATAGACAAGTGTGAGGCGGGGGTGGTACGAGACATGAACTAACATCTCCCGCCCTTGCACCTGCCCTCGTATATAAAAATCAGATTTTTCCCACCCTGCACCGGCCTCCAATTAAATCGGATTTTCTCCGTTAATTTTGGGGCGAGGGCAGATTTATTTGCTTTGTTTACTTATGAAGTTTTCTTTTGTTTTTATCTTGGGAAAAGTGATTATTATGATACATTTTTATCTAAATCATACACATTAATATGTGAGATGGAAAATTATATCAGAGGTCCTATAAGTTATTTAATTGTAACAAGTTGATCCATTACGTTTTTTTTTACAAGTCAGTCCTTTAAATTATATAACGTCTACATCGTTGTCCTTTTTTAACGATTCTGTTCCAAAAACGCATATCTGACATTGACATTGCTTAGGTGGTTGTTACATGATGACATGTAATTGTTTTTAATTTAACTTTAAGTAATTAAACAAAATCACTTTCTTTTCCATCAAATCCCTAGAGTTGTATTCATCTTTTTCCAATCAAATTCATCTTCTCATTTCTCCAACAATTACTTCATATGATACAAATGGGTCAAATTCACGAAGTCCAAACTGTCATTCCTTTATTTCGAGTGCAACTCATGGAGAAATCGCACCAAGACGTTCATGTAGAGCTAAAGCAGTGATACAAACAGTTAGGAAGAAAAGACAAAAGTTTGGAAAGCTCTTTTGGGGATGCAGAAACTTTGTGGTATGTTTATTGCTATCTACTTCTGTCTTTTTTGAAGGTGCTAACTATTATATGTTAACATTATGAATATTCCAATTGTGGTTGCAACTATTTTAAGTGGTTTGAAAAAGAGTGCAATGATGAAGGGCAACCATTAATACAGAAGTCTCAATCTTTAAGATGTTTAAATTGTGAGAAAAAGGATGTAGAAATCAACACACTTAGAGGGACCATTAAGAATATCCATAGAGATGATAAGAAGATCCATGAAAATGACAACTACACTAAGGAGGTTATGAAAAACATGTTGAAGATGCTAGTTTTTTTCATAATGTTTTTAGTTATGATTTTTGTAGTGTTGATGTGTATTTTGATCAATAAGTGGTGATTATGGTTAATGTTGATGTTAGTGATGTAAGACAATTTGTTAGTGTTATGTAGTAATGACTTTCTTCAATGATGATGTTTAGTTTTGTCCAATTTGATGTTGAAGTAAGCATTTTTAAATGATATGTTTGTGTCAATTTTGATGTTGTTAGATTTTGTCCAATTTTATGTTGCAATAAGGACATATTTATCACTCTAGAGAAGACTTAAAGGATTTGTTTGTTACACAAATCGAGACTTCAATGACCCGTGTGTTACAATCAGTATACTGTAAAAAAAATAGACCTGAAAATTAGATAGAATATCACAAAATTCCTTGATTAAACATAAAAGGTCAATTAACCAAAATGGTGATAAAGTCTTAATACTCTTCATTAAACCAAACAAAACACATAGTAGCCATCCAAAATACATAATAGCCATCCATAATACATAATTGTCATTCAAAATAAATATTTCTAAGGCAGCAACATAACATCATAAATACAAAAACACCATCCAAAATACAACAAACAACATCCTAATTTTTCTCTCTTTATGAGCAGCTTATGTGTGGTTTTTCTCAGTGGTTGAAATGTTGTAGGTGGTCCCTGAAATGCTGCAATGCCTCTTCTTACTGACACCTTTGTTTAGATTCTAATGGTTGGTTATGTTTGGCCTATTGCAACTTAGTTTTGGGTTCTTCTTGGTGATAGCCTTGTTTGAAGTTTTGTGTTTGGGATTGTGAATTTTGGGTTTGGGTTCTTCGTGGTGATAACCTAATTTGAATTCTTGTTATTGGTTGTGTTCGAGATTATGAGTTCATGTGCTGGGTTATTCTTGGTGAAATCATAGTTTAAACTCTTGGAGTTGGTTGTGTTTAAGATTATGTTGATTGGGTTGGTTGTGTTTGGACTTGTCTTGATTGGGTTGGTGTGTTTGGGATTGTTAAGGTTGGATTGGTTGTGTTTGGGATTATTAAGGTTGGATTGGTTGTGTTTGGGATTGTTCAAGTTGTCTTGATGTTGATGAAGTTGGGCATGAGGATTTGTTGTGGCCAGATTTACCACACATTGAGCATTTATTTGACAGCTCTTTCCTACTAATAGTTGTTGTATCTTTTCTCTTTTCATAAATATCTTTGTTTCTTCTTCTCTTAGACCTCTCTGTTGCTCTTCTTAATGGTGGTGGTAGTATGTTGGGGTATAACGTCTCTTCCCATAAGTTTTCACTATTGGTTGGATATATGACTGGTCTATAAGAAGCCTGGTAAGTGTCCTTCATATACATGGGAGAAACCTAATCTACAAAATCTTCATCTCTACTTTTGATGCATGTAATTTCATGGTAGTATGGAATGCTAATGAGCATCCAACTCTTATAAGAGCACTACATCTGCTTGAGATCAACTGTGAATTTATCTCCTGTCACATTTATGTGCCTTACTTCATAAATCATCTCAACGACAAGCCTCGTTAAAAAGTAAGATGCAATGATTTAGTTGGTAGGCATAAAATAGAATTATGAGTTAAGTCAATGATTCTTGAATTACCTAGCCATAAAGAACCTTGATATTTTAGTTTGTCTTTCCAACACCTTTTTAATTCTTGAAAGTATAAAACAATTATAAACTTCTTGATTCTATTTGTTGTCCATCTATCCATAAGGTACCCTTTTATCTCCTCTAGCATCGTTACAATAGACTTTTATCTTAGTCCAATTATAACACTATTAAATGCTTTTGATATATTGTTTATCAACACATCACATATATTATTGTAATTGAACCTAAACTTACTCCAAAATCTAGAAGGAATTAAAAAGTATTTGTAGGTCTCTTCATTAACCTTCCTCATTTCATTCATCTCCATTTTCCATGATTGAGGATATGTTACCTTGGCTGCTCTCCACATCATTTTATTCAACTGATTTCCAAGAAACATATTTCTGAAGTTGTTGTAGAAGTGTCTTACACAGAATCTTTGGCCAACTTTAGGTAACAACTCTTCCAATGCAGGTATCAACCCTTACGCATAGAAACAAAGTTAAATATGCAGTTCAAGTTAGTAAAATACTAATGAGTAAATGCTATTGTTAAAGTTAAATATACCTTTTGCTGATCTGATATGAAAGTGAATTATTTGCAACTTCTGGCCCTCTTAAATCTTGAACTAGAAGATCAATGAACCAAGCCCGTGAGTCCTTATTCTCTGCTTCAACCACAACCAATGCAATGACCATCATTTGATATTTAGAGTCTCTACCTAGTGCTGCAAGAATATGTCCTCCATAATGATCCTCGAGAAAGCATCCATCAACTCTTATAGTTAGTAAAAAAAATAACATAAAAACTTCTCTTACAAGCATCAAGGCACATATATAGTCGCTGAAAACTTGGAAATAATAGTCGGCTGATATAGTTCTCATGTCGTTGCTCATTTTCCTCAGTTTGTGGTTTAGTTGGTTGAACTTTCAACTGAATTGTGTTGTTTGGATTTGATCTCAGAAACTCATGTGTGTAGTCATACAATTTAAGATATTGTTCCTTGAATGACCCTTCAACTTAATTAAGTGTTGACTTCCTTGTCCTATAAGCCTTCATCGTACTCATACCAGTATTATATTTATCATGTACTTTCTCACATATTGTAGTAAGTTTCATAGCTGGATTAACCCTGATAGTTGAATACAATTTCTTCCCAAGCCACTTAGTGTTAAACATCCTTACATTGAACTCCCTATTGGATGTGTGAGTGTCATTCAATTTTCTTAGTTGCCATGTATCCTTATTTTGGCAATTTGGAACATAATGCAACCATCCACACCTTCCTTGCATCCCACTATAACCCTTGTCTTATAATTCTTTATAAAGCATAAATCCCTACCATTATTAACAACAGACTTTGCATTTGCATATTTAAACTCCTCCCTTGTTGAGAACATGGTACCATACTCACCCTTTAGATAAGTTGTCTTCGTCTAACACATGATGGGTGAATCAACGATGCATAATGAAAGAAAATGAAAAGATAAAAAACAATGATCATATTTCACCTCGAAATATAACAACACTTGAGTACACTCAGGCAACTTAGGGGGAAACTTCGCGCCCTAACCTACGAACCTAGGGCCACATATGAAGGGAAACATACGAAACATTTCAATGATGAGACTAGCATATTAAATTATGGTTTGCATGAATGATGTTAGACGCAATGTTTGGGACTATGTGTATAACATTCTTATAACAAATTAACATATACTAGTAAATAAATCGTAAAGCAATAAAGAATACAAAGGATTGTTAACTCAGTCTGGTGCAACCTCACCCACGTCTGGGGGCTTCCAACCTAAGAAAAGAAATTCACTCTCAATATTATTAGTACAATAGTCTTAGATGAACAAACTTTTTTCAATGCCTCTCTACCTAATACTACCCATGTCTTTCTATTTAAGACTCTCCCTAAATATTAGAACCCCTCTCACTTTTTCTTAATCAATAATCCTAGTGATCAATGCATACAACATGTTTAAAGAACGTTGAATTACAAATCAAATAACAAATTAATTGTTGTGTGAGAATATGCCCACAAAGATGTCTCTAGAGGGGGGGGGGGGTTGAGTTGACCCTTTTCCCTTAAGACAATTTCAAAAACAATTTAGGTCCTAGATACGAAATCAAAGATTTTAAGAGGCACATAAGCAAAACAAAGAAACAAGAGAACTTGTAAGCATCTCAATGAATTGTACCAAATGAAATAATACAAGATGTTACTAAGTGCTTGATTGCTTCTAATGTAAGTTAATCACAAGACAATCAAAGTCACTTTAAACAAAGTGATTTAAAATCTCTTCACATATATATTCTATCAAGCCATAACTAGGTTCATGATAATTCTATAAGATTGATACACCACAGACCTAGGCTAATGCATTAAATCTCTATAAGCATAATTTAAGTTATGTGGCATACAACTAATGCAATTATGAAATAATACAAGAGAGATATTAGTGTATACTAGTAAAATAAAGGAGATACAAGAAGAAGAAAAGATACATAGAGATATATAGTGGTTTGGAGTTTGTCATCGTTTTGCCTACTCCAATCTTCAATGGTGTTAATTAACCACTGGAAAATAATCACGATCTTACACTATTTTGATAAGTTTGATACAAGCATTTTAGTTACAATGAACTGTCACACGATAATTCCCTCTATTGATGTACACACTCAAACTGCTAACAAATACAATCTAAAAGATCTTAATCCAATAACATTGTTATCCACAATAACATGCTCCAAGTATTTGGGTTTGGCAATCCACCTGATCCCACCGATTTCTTGTCTGAGCGATTGTCATTAGCTAAAAGTTGATTGGGAAACTCTCAACTTTGTCTCGAAGAAATCCTTCTCCAACTTCACCAAAGACCAATAACTTCCAACTCCATCTTACGGACAGTTGATACTTGATATCGCCAAAGTCTTCCTTGGAGTATATTGGAACTTTCCCCGTGATAGACAATAATAAAAACCAAATTGCATTCAAGAAGTGATACCTGCACCTGTTACAAACAACAAACTTCACACAAAAATATTAGATACCCTAATGTACCACTAGTCTACTTCAACATTCAATCTTTAGAGATGAAGGTCCTCAATAATAGAAAAAGACTAATGATGAATAGTGCCAGAATATCTTACAAAAAATTTAAAAACACAAGGTGTTAGTCAAGGGATTAAATGAATGTGAATGAAGAACACACACACACACACACACACACACATTAGGTTGTCTCAAATTTCTGGGTAAATGAGTATTGGTTCTTAATTGCTATCATGAGCTTGATTAATCATGAACATCACAACAAGATTAATCAACTCACTCTCTCTAATTCATAAGAATAAGATGCAACAAAAATAAGTGAGTCTGACATGGATTACACTCAAGAGGTTGTTTTTATAGAGGAAGAGAAAGATTCATGGTGATGGATATAAACACACTAATGAGAGAAGACAAATTAACATTTTTATCTCTATGGGTTTCACCCATATGTTTCACACACTTGTTGCTTTCAACAAAGAAATAACTATTTAAATTAAGGATGGAAAATGGGTCTTGTGAAGCTTTGATTCGACTCAAGAAGAAAATTCAAATCAGTTTGAGCAGAGCCTAAATATAACATCATGGAGACATTTGATTCGAATCAGGATTTTAACTTGATTCAGATCACATGAGGTTATGATTCAAATCATGTTCATTTTGTAATTTGAATCAATTTGTCCAAAGGCAATTCCTAATTTTCATAAAACTTCTGATTTGAGTCATGATTAACACTTGATTTGAATAAAGTAACTCAACATCTAGATTTAAAAGTTTTAACTTGTGATTCAAGTCACGCTCGATGAAACGACAAAGTAGCAACTTTCTATGCTAAAAAAATAATAATATCATGGATCAAAAGACTCTTATTCAATTGAGCAAGGATGATTCTTAGTGATACAACAACAAAATAGCCGAAGCGAATACAATTCAAATGAAAAACAAATAAAGTATAAACACACGAATATTAAATGAGAAACAAATTACAAATATGCAAATAAACTAAAACAACTACATTCAAATTGACAAAAAAATCAAAATAATAAGCGATACCATACGATACCATGATTGTACTTTCATCAACCTTTATGTCTTTGATATGTAACTTAGGCGTTATAGAGGTGCACAATTAATAACAATAACTCAAATATCAAACTCTAACACACTAGATCTTCAATTCTTGCACTCTTGTTCTTGTTAGGAATTAGTCTTCTTATATAGCAAAATATTTGTTGGGTCTGGACATATGAATTGAAACCAACCAGATTTAATTTTGATGTAGATTTAATTTGCTATACATTAATTTCTATCAAGAGATTTGATCTCTTTTAATTTGATTTGGTTTTGGACAATCTTTTTAGCTAATCTTCCTTAAAAAAACATATTGCTAGAATTACAACTCATAAATGACAAATCTCCTTGTAGCCAATAAAAAACACACATATTTACTCACGTAACTTGACTTACAGACTGAGACCAAATGATGCGGTCATGCTGGAACATCTTGTCCAACATGATGCCTATTCACAAATTACATCTTGTATTGCCCATATGTTGTTTTACCTAAAAGAGTCAATCAAAAGAACAACAATGCATAATGCAGCTGTCCTCAAATCTCTTCCACTTCTCAATATAAAATCCCAACGAAGGACACTCGACCCCGTTCTTTAAAAGGATTCCAGCAAATCACGCAATGACAAGCTTTGAAGACAAATGACTTCCACATGCCTAATACCGCATAAGCCCAACTGTCATAGAAGATGTATAAACCACCACGCTTACGACCAAATTTATGATTCTATATATAATTCTCTATATTTCTCTTTATTCACTCCCTAACTTAAACGTTAAAATATTAAATTTAAAAATACACCTTCTCACAACCGCGTCTAAACAACTTACACCACCACATAGAAAATCTAGGTCAAACAAGTCTAGTTCTCACACGTTATGAAAAATTAACATAACTAATTATTAATTAAAAAATGTACAAAATTAAAAGAAACAACAAACGAAAATATTACAAAGTGGATTAATTATAAAATATTTTGAAGTAATTCACATTTGATGTCCAAAAAAGTTTCACATGTTTCACACGTGTGATAACAGTGATAAATTAATAATAAAATAATAATAACAATAATAAAAAAAAAACTCAACTACCATGGCTACTAAGCCTTCTCTCTCCACCACTACCATGGTGCCTGAAACTGCGTCGGTTAAAATAACTCCGAAAATGGACCCAAAATCCGTTTCCGAGACTCAAAGTTTTGTTAAGTTTATGGGTAGTGGCGCTCCCGTTCCTGAAAACTGCAACACCAATGGCTTCTTCGACTCTTTCCTTCGGAATTTCATCAAAGTCGATCAAATCCAACCTGGTCGAATCTCTTGTACTCTTATCGTTAAACCACCAATCTGTGTAACCTCATTTCCTCTCTTTCTTTCAATTTTTTACTTTATGCTATGCTGTAGTTGTGGTTATTCCATGAAGAACCCTATATTAATTTACCCTAATTCTATCAATTTACTCTTTGTTGATCAATTTTGACCTAATTATGCGAGGAGACTGGAGTTTTCTCACTTTCTTTGCTGGAATTGTAGAATGCCTACGGAACACTGCATGGAGGGACTGTTGCGTCCTTGGTTGAGGTTTTGGCTATTGCTTGTGCTAGAACTGTAGTTGCTGAGGACAAGCAACTTTTTCTTGGGGAAATTAGCATTTCATACCTCTCTGCCACTGCTGTGGATGTGAGTTCTTGTTTACATTTCTGATTCTTTCCTATTAATTCCATGGCAATACTAGCTTGTGTTTGTTTTCATGTTTGCAACATTTTTATCATATATTAATATGAAGCTTTTAAGCATAGTTTTGCATTGAGCACAAGTTCGAAGTCCAATTGACTGTGGTTTCAAACACACTACTGCGTATCAGTATCATACCGATACTTTGACCTTTTTGAAGTATGTGCTTCATATATGTTAGATAAATACCGTAGAGTTCAACCCTTTAGAATGTCTCATTGTGCTGTCTGAGGAAATGCGTTGATTTATCCTCAGATGCATTTTGAAACAGCATACCAGAGCTGAAGACATTAAAAAGCAAGAAACTACTTCATTTGCATAGTATTTCCTCTTAGAATTGCTTTGTAATTTGGTTTAGTGTGATTAAGACCCTCAATCTTTTAACAGGATGGCTGCATCCATAAAGGATTGTGATTGGTGGTTATACTTTTTGGTTCTTTGGTTTCTTACTTTCTTAGGAAGGACTTGAAAAACAAGCTTATAAGTACAGGTTCTGCAGGTAAGATAACAAGAAGAGAATATATAGTTTGAGACTCCTATGGTCTAATTGATGGGAATGATTTTGCAGTTACTGAATATGTAATATTGGTAAGGTGAATTTTGCAATTTAGAACAACAATTGAACTATCAAAATCCCTTATATAAAAAATGTTTGAGTTCGTCATTCATTACCATTACTGTTAAAGTGACATTCCTGTTGCTAACTGGGAAGTCCAACTCTAGTGTGTAATTTTTATGTCCATGTGCCTTCTTCATGCTTGAACACTGAATAAATGGAATTTGCACTCTATTCATGTCCAGGAAGAAGTGGTAGCTAATGCCTCTGTGGTGAAGAGGGGAAGAAATTTGACTGTAGTTGCACTTGAGTTCAAATTGAAGAAAACTGGAAATTTGCTTTATCTTACTCATGCTACCTTCTTTAACATGCCGGTTTCCAGCTTATGATCACTTATCCTTCTGAGGTTTTCTTTTCTTTTCAGTTTGGGAAAAGTGATTATTAACCATTAAAATAAAAATAAAGAAGCTATGGACTTTGAGAAGTTTCAACCATTGAATCGAAAAGAAGATAGAGATGGACAAGTCAGAAGAAAGGTGTGAACAAAATTAATGTGAAAAATATGTAGTTCTCTTTTTCTTTTTTATTGAATATAAAGCATTGAATATATTTTATGTAGTATAGATAGATATGATGTATGTTGTAACATGTAAAAATTTTAATATGGGGATGAATTTGAAAATATTCTTTAAATTCGTTGTTACAAAACTATGAAAATTGTGTTTATGCGTTAATTGAGAAAATTTTATGTTCTACATTGCTTAGTTTACACACTAAAGTTAGTTTCTAACATTATATAAGAAAAGGAAAAATTTTAAGTCCCATGCTACTTAGATTACATACCTTCCATACTCTTTTTACCCCGCCCGTTGAATTTTTAAGTTTTTTTTTTAATTCTATTTAGAGAATTATTAGATTTCTCATTATTTGAAGTGGTCAAATGACCATTATTAAATTCTCTCTAGAGAAAATTTTTAATTTCTCCTCGTC
This sequence comes from Lathyrus sativus, assembly GCA_963859935.3. NCBI lineage: Eukaryota > Viridiplantae > Streptophyta > Magnoliopsida > Fabales > Fabaceae > Lathyrus > Lathyrus sativus. Next base: position 51,855,351 of record OZ012738.1, read on the forward strand.
TGAAAAATTATTTAGAGTGATTTTTGTATCATGGAGAGTGTATTTTTAGAACAATTATCTATTGGATAATAGCAATTGCATCAGTATTGAGCTGAGTTATGGAAATAATGATTATCTCTCCAAAAATCATATTTTGAATAAATCCACGGGTGATCTATATGATTATTACAATAGCTGTAATACTATAAGACAAATGAGAAAAAGAAGAATGACATTAAAGAGAATGAAGCGAAGAAGTATGATGTTAATAGCTACTGGAGGTTCAATGCCATGAAATTCAAAAGATTGTTCATAAAATCATCATTAAAGGCATGCCTTTAGATGAACAATTCTAATTTCTTTTATTATTGACAAACTGGCTCTAATTTAAATGATTTTAAAAATTTGTTTCACTATAAAACAAAATAAATTTTAATTGATAGTCTGATTACTCACCTTCGAATTGAAGAAGAATCTCGGAGACAAGATCAAAAAGAAAAATTCTTAATTGTTTCAAACAACAAAAATAATTTTGCGTGATTCTGAACCCATCTGTAAAGTCGTTAAAGAGTTACAATCGCAATGTTGTGAACTTAAGTTGAGAATGAGAACCCTTTAAGACCACCCCCAATTACTCCAATTACAAGACAACAGCGACCAACTAAAAAAAAATGATGCTTGTGTTTTCTCTTACTAGAACTGGGGAAAAACAAGTCATATGACTAAAAAACTGTATGAACATGCATAAACCTGGTGGATAAATACGACACCTCTCATCATGTTTGTTGTGATCGTGCAATATTTAAAACATACACTAATATTTAAGACAAGAAAGTTTTGTTGGAAGATGTTCACACCACTAATGTTGTTGGTATTGGAGACGTGAATCTGAAGTTCACCTTCATAAAGACTTTGATTTTAAAGGATGTCATGTCCCTAATATTAAAAAAAAAAAAGTCTTTTTTCTACATTTCTTCTTAATAAGGCATGACTTAGTCATTCTATTGAGGTAGATTTGTACACCATCACTAAAAATAATATTTTTATGAATGAAATTGATATGTTTAAGATTTTTATGAATGAAATTGAAAATCTATTTAGTAAGAATGAACGTGAATCGCCTGATATGTTTAAGATTTTTGTGAATGAAATTAAATATTATTTTGGTAAGAAAGTTACGAGGTTTCGTAGTGATAGGAGAACTGAGTATGATTTTAGTTTATTTAATGAATTTTATAAACACATGGAATAAAACATGCAACCACTGCATTATATTCTCTTGAAATAAGTGGTAAAGCAGAAAGAAAAAAATAGTACTCTTAGTGTTCTGGCCTGGGCCCCGGCCTGGCAACGCGGGCCCAGTCCAGCTTGGGCCACAGCGCCGGGCACAAGATCCCCAACGAGCAGGAAATGTCCCCCGCAGGCAGGACCTGCCCCAACTACGTCGGACAAGAGACTCCCCTTTCGGCCAAACACTGCCCGCTCCGCGGGCAGGACAACGTGTCCTTCACACGTTCTCCACGTGCTACCCTCCGCGGGGACACGTCATCCACCAACTGCCCACCTCCGAAAGAGCAGGTCAACCCACTTTCCGGAGTTCACGGAGCAGTTGAACTAGGGCGAAGACCACGTCCTGGTCTTCACTACACCACGTAAGCCCTAGCAGTCGCCTGGGTTGGACCTGGCGATCCAGCCTAACACAAGTGACTGTTGGGCCAACGCTGAGGTCTCTCTAGAAATACCCTCTTCCACAAGAGGGTCAGGTAATTCACTTCTTACCCCTTTTTATGTGCTTGTGACCACTCTGCCCATATACTTACTTTGGCATCGGAGTGCCTTGCAGGTACACCCCCTCCTCCTCATCACCGGTGAACAGGCAGCAGTCCAACAGAGTGCGGCCAACTTGTGATCCCGTTCTGATCAGGTCAGACCACTTAGTAAATTAGTTATTGCTATTATGTTGAATTTTGGTGATGCATCTCATTGGTGGGGGAAAATTTTATTGATTGTTTGCTATGTTTTAGATAGATTTTCCAAATATAGAAATAATATCTCGCAAGATATTGAAGAAAAGACAATCAAACTTGTCTTATTTTAGAACCTGGGGTTGTTTGGCTTATATTAGAATTTTGGATCCTAGGCAAGTTAAAATCACCAGTAGAGTCTATGAATGTGTTTTCATTGGGTATGTAGTAAACATTAAAGCATATATATTTTATGACCTAGATGCTTAAGTAATCATAGAATCAAATTATGTTGAATTCTATGAAAACAAAATTTTCTTTCAAATCGAGAAATAATAAGGGGAATGACACTTAATTGAATCACATTCTTGTGATAAGAATCACTAAAATCTACAATTATGTATAATTTTTTCGAAGAAATGAAAGATTAAGAGTTTCTAAAGACTATGGAACCAATTATGTCGCCTAGATAGTAGAAGAAAATTCAACAAATATTCAAGAAGCCTTGTCATCTCCGGATGCAGATTTGTCAGAAGAAGCTATTAATAGTGAGATAGATTCTCTAGATTTAACACAACCTTGAACTTATGAAAATGACAATTGTGTTTATTACAAATCTGAAAAATAACATTTGCATTATCACATGTCTCTATGTACATGATTCACTCATATTCAGATTAAATATTCATGTTGTGAATGTTGTTAAATCACTGTTGTGCAACAACTTTGGTATGAAAGACCTTAGAGAATTCAATATGATTCTTGGAATCAAGATTACTAGATTCGGGAAAGGAATATATTTGGATCAATCTCACTATGTCTAGAAGATATTAAAGAAATATAATTAATTTGAACCTAAACTTGCTTGCACGCCATAAAATCCAAGGGTAAAACTATTTACGAACATTGACGATAATATTAGACAATCTTAAGTATGTAATTGTTTGTACTATACCCGACATTGTATATGTCGTGGAACTTTGTGCAAGTTTACTAGTATACCGAATAATGAGCATTGATAAACTATTGAGTGAGTCATGCAATACCTTAAAAGGACTATGGATCTCATTCTACATTATTAAAGATTTCCTATTATACTTAAAGGATACAATGATGCATATAAAATCCCCTTATCAAATAATTCTAAAGCAACTAGAGACTATATATTCACTATAGTTGGAGGAGCTATATCTTGAAAATCAAAGAAACAGACTATATTGGCTCAATCCACGATGGAGTCTAAAATGATAATATCAACAACGGTTAGTGAAGAAGCAAGTTAGTTAAAATGATTTCTATCTGAGATCCCTTTTTGGGATAAATCTATGTTAGTTGTGTTGATCCATTGTGATAGTCCATGACTATTGAAAAATTAAAAACCGTTATTATAATGGTAAGAGATGTCAAATAAAAAGAAAACACAATACCCTTAGAGATGTATTAAAACAATATGATGTAGTAAAAAGTGAGGATGCGATATTAGAGCCACATGATCACTCATTCTTAAGGTATTTAACTTTAGTGGTCAACTCTTTTAAAGTTAAGAAGTCATCTGCAGAGAGATCATCAAAGCCAGTTAAAATAACAACCCTTTAAGGAGAAGTATTGGCGGAGTTGGTTGATAAATTCCAAGATTAGTGGGCAAATGTGGTTGGTTATATAGCCAAGATGAAGCATGCAGATTGGCTCAACTTCATACAAATATCAAAATAGTTATGTTCATTTTCAATTAGTTTATATATCAATCAAAGAATGTTGTTGGATTTTCTAATAGTAATAAAAAATCATAAGTGATATAGGTGATAAAAAATGAGGACATACACTTAGTTGATCTTGAAATCATTTGGATTGGATATTCCATTGTATAGTATAATAACATGTGATATATGTTGTCAACATATGAAGGATGAATATATAAAAAGGTTAGATTTAGTTGATGACAATTTTGAAAGAAAACAATACACTTGAGAAAGTGTTTATCTATAAATTAGGTAGTGATACTACCTCATTTAGGTTGAGATAGTCTTTTAAACTTTGTATAACATCATCATCCTTATTGAATTTTACAATTGAGTATTGTTAAAAAAAATGGTTGATACTTGATTTTCACAATTGAGTATTGTTGAAAAAAAAGTTGATACTTGATTTGAAATGATAACTATCTGTCCAAAAGCTTGTTAAATTGTGACAAATATGTATTAGGGTGATCCTCTCTTGCCTTTTCACAAATAAAGTAGACATTGAATGGAGGTCAATCTTAAACCAAATTCAAAAAAAGTTGAAAGGTAATTGCTTATGAAACTTACAACTTTCATGATATGTTTTAATTATTCATCTATCATTTGAAGGAGTGTGGTACAATCTTTATCTCAAAACGCAAAACATCCAACATGTTTATCAAACTCAACCTAAATTTCAAATTTGTGTCTAAGACATGATGACAATAAACAATGAATACAACACACTTATATATAAGAATACAAAGAATTATGGAAGAATGAAATCTCACTTTAAGATTGGTCCAACATCTTTGAGATCACAAATACTTTCAAATATGACTCCAAGGAACTTGTTGGATGTTTTGTATGTGGGGCAAACCTTATAATACCATCCAAACTTTAGGCTTTGAATCTTTTGGTAGTGTCAATGATTGTGACAAAACACTCCTATTTTTGAAATGTAGGAATTCAGAAAAATTTATATGGACAAATTAATATATGGAAAGCAAATCATGACCATTACCTTTCCTATTTCATTGATTTTTCGAATTGTCTTAACTTCAGTCTTGTTTGTCCAATTTTTGTAGAACTGAATCTGAAATTCATATGGGAGTTTGAGATGGGACATGTGATTAATATAAATTTAGCGGGTGTAACTATTACCTTCCCATCTTACATTACCAACTTGAGATGTTGTTGCCCGTTTCTTTCCCTAAAAACCTAAAGGTCAACAACTCTAAATATGTATTTTCCAAAATTGATTTCTTTTGAACAAGTACTTTTAGCACAAACATCTCAAGTTATTTACATAAAGGCTTAAAAAAAATAGTCTAAATAAGTTTGATGCTTAAAATTTCAAAATACATACTGAAATATTCTTAACTCGGCAGACTATTTTTTAAGTCCAAATCAAAATACATTTGATGCTTAAATTTTCATCACAAGCATGATTGAATCCTTTTAACTTTTATCACAAACATGACAAAAAAATCTATTATTGTTATGGTATAAACATAAAATCAGGAAGCTTGACTGCAATAGGGATTGAAAAATCTAAAAAACATGTTTGTGTGAAAGCCTGTTATCGAATGGTTTGCTAGAAAATGCAGAAAAATAGAGGAAAGTCAAAAAAGAAATCTGAAACCAAAATATAGAAAATGAGCATCAAATGTAAAAGAAAGAAAGAAATGTAGAGGAAAGCATAAAATGTTGTCATGTTCGAAGAAAAAGACATAAATGAAAGAAGAATGGAAGAGGGAAAAAATACAATACCTTTTATAGAGTTTTTTTTTTATTTTAATTTTTTAATTAATTTGATCAATTAATTAAATTTAATGTTATATTTTTTATGTTCTATATGGATGCAACACATAGTTGTCTCACTTTTGAGGCCACCATAAACTTATATTTTACAATTTATTTATTTAAATATTTTATTTTTAAAAACTTTTTTATAAAGAATAATTATATATCTGACTCTTTAAAAATCATCTAATGTATAAATAAATAATTATAAATTAATTAATAAAAACTTCATAAATATTAAAATATTTGTTATATACAATACATAAAAATAAAACTAACTAGTTTGGCATTCATGAATGAATCAATTTAAACATAAAATAAAATTTGGATTGTTGGCTTATCCCATAAAACCCAATTTCAATATTGCATTATCTTAAAAATTATTATAATTAATTAAAATATTTGCATAAATATTTGATATTGTTACTATTAATAGCAAAATTGAAAAAGACAAAATATTCAATATGAATGATAAATGACAAATTTGCCATTAAATTTCCAAAAGTAGACCCTCAAATTTAGTTGAGCAAACTCTTGCACAGTTTTCACACAAAAACTCAACCACCATGGCGACGAAACCTTCCACCACCACCACCACATCCACTGCTGTGCATGAATCTTCGTTGCCGGAAATGGACTCAAAACACACTTCCGAGACCCTATTGTTTTTCAAACTTATGGGTATTGGCAAACCCTTTCCTGAAAACTGCAACACCGATGGCTTCTTCGACTCTTTCCTTCGGAATTTCATCAAAGTCGATCAAATCAAACCTGGTCGAATCTCTTGTACTGTTGTCGCTAAACCACCTATCTGTGTAACCTCATTTCCTCTATTTTACAACTTTTTACTTTAAGATATTATTGGTGTCTACGTGTAATTGTCGGTGTCGTTTCGTGTTTCTTGTCCGCTTCATAACTGTTTAATTTTTTGAACCTTTCTGATTTGTGAATTGGTCCATCAATGTTAGTTAAATAAATCTGTTACTTTTCTTTGTTCAGAGTTAGCAATTTGTCCGAAAATAGAGTGTATATAAACAAAAAATGTCGATTGTGTATGGAGATCGTAGGTTTCTCATTTTCTTTATTGGATTTGCAGAATGGCTATGGAACACTGCATGGAGGGGCTGTTGGATCCTTTGTTGAGGTCCTCTCAACTGCTTGTGCTAGAACTGTAGTTGCTGAGGACAAGCAACTTTTTCTCGGAGAAATTAGCATTTCTTACCTTTCTGCCACTCCTATGGATGTGAGTTCTTGTTTACAATGTTGTTTCTTTCTTTCCTATGATGTTCATCACAATATTTGTTTTTAATTCAAAATTTCATAAACTATTTCCAGCTTATTTATTTTCATAAAATTTTAAGGATAGCTTGTGAAAATAACTTATAGGCTTATAGCTTATATGATTATATTTTGACTCTATTACTTCAACGATAAGTGCTTATGTTATAAATGCTTAATTAAACTATTTATCCAAACAAATCCTTAGTGTGATTCGGAACCCCAATCATATAGTTGGACGGCTGCATCCGTAAAGGATAGTGATTGGTGAGTTATACTTTTTGGTTCTTTGGTTTCGTTGAAAGGACTTGAAAAATCATCTTGCAAGTGCAACTTCTGCAGGTAAGATTCTGATCCCAAACAAGAAGGGGAAAGACATTTTGTAGTCTGAGACTCCTAGAATCTAACTGGTGGGCACAGTTTTGTAGTCGCTATATGGGTGATATTGGTAATCTGCATTGACATTTGCTAGGTGTGAACTATCTTGTTGGTAAAGTGCATAATGCAATCTAGAGCATCGAGTGAACTATCGAAATCCATTACTTCAAAATGTTTAGATTTTGCTTATTAAAACAAAGCTTGTCAGTAAGATGATGCTATGCATTTGGTAGATTACTTGAGTTTTACACGGTGTCCAAGTCCCATGTTGAATAGCATGAGATGATCAGTTGAGTTTTTAAGTAGCTTGGTTCTTCTCCCTTGATAGCTAGCTTTTATGGGTGATTTCTCCATGTGTTTGGATGCTTAGAAATTGGTATCAGAGCATGTTATCGCTGGCTCGGAAAGGATTACCTTACAAAGGGCTGACTAGAAAGGCTGAGTAAAGCCTCTCAAGGGTTGCTACGATAGGCACTTGAGACCAATCCCTCCATTCTAGGACTCTCTAATTGCACCTTGCAGTTTATAGCAATCCAAACCAATATATATTTTTTACCGGTTGCCAACCTGGGAAGTCCAACTCTAAAATGTCATTTTTACATGTGCAGGAAGAAGTGGTGGCTAATGCTTCTGTGGTGAAGAGTGGAAGAAATTTGACAGTAGTTGCACTTGAATTTAAACTGAAGAAAACTGGGAATTTGCTTTATCTTACTCATGCTACTTTCTATAACATGCCACTTTCCAGCTTATGATCAATTAGCTTTCTGGTGATTCTGTACTTCCATTTAATGTATGTAATAATAACAAAATACTTCGATTAGTTAGGCCGATTCTTATCATAAATATTTGTATAGGTTTATTCTCGTTCACCTTCCACACTTGCAGTCACAATGGCATATCCGAGATAGGAATGGATTTTGACACTTAAATTCTTATGAATAAGGGTTTTGTGTTTATTGTGATTTTCTTCAACTCAGAAAAGTTAATCTTTATAGTTGTATCCAAAGGATGCTTGATTTTTACTATAAAAAAATCCAGCGTTGCATGCATCACAACCAAGCTAGTTTTGATCTTTGATAGAAAAGCTTGTTAAACATACATGAATATTGTAAACAATTTGCCCCACTGCAATGCCGTAAAAAATCCGTTACATATGTCTAAAACACATCGAAAAATGCTTTTTAAAATTAAAAATTTATATGAATGACACGCGGAAATGTGCTTGCTACAAAAGTAATATTGACATTCTATATAAAGCTTATATAAAAAAAAACATTCTATATAAACAATTTTTATCCTTATGAAGTTTTTTTTCCAACTTGGTCAAAGTGATTATAATGATTAATTTTTATCTAAATCATAAACACATAAATATGTGAGAGGCAAAATTACACCAGGAGGTGTCTTTTAAGATATTTAATAATAATAGATTGGTTTTAAATTTTTTTTTCTACAAATCAGTCATTTAAGTTATATAACGACTATATTATTGTCTTTTTTAACAATTCTGTTCTAAAAATACACATCTGACATTAACGTTACTTAGATGGTTGTTACGTGATGTCATATAGTTGTTTTAAATTTAACTTTAAGTAATTAAACAAAATTACTTTCTTCTCCATCAAATCCTTAGAACTGTATTCATCTTCTCCTGATCGAATTCATCTTTTCCCTTCTCCAACAATGGCTTCATACGGTATAAATGAGTCAAACTCACGAAGTTCGACCTGTCATTCTTTCATTTCGAGTGCAACTCATAGCGAAATAGCACCAAGATGTCCATGTGTAGTCAAAGTGTAACACCCCATTTAATTATTTAGTCATGTGATAATTATTTTGTGTGTTGTTTGTGATTTTATTGTCTTATTTAAGGATAGGTGTGTTAAATGGGAGTGAGAGAGTGTAGTAGAATGACTTAGTCGAAGTTAAAGGCTAGGATAATGTGGTAGTAATGATATGAATAAGGAGGCAATACATAAATGTAATATTAGTTGTATTAATATTAATATTATTATTATGATTATTAGGCAAAAGTTAGGGATAAAATTTAGAGCAAAAGTTAGGGATAAAAAAAAAAAGCTCGCTAAGTCGAAAATCCGAAAGGGTGGCTTAGGCAAAAATGAACGTCCTGGTGGATTGAAAACCCAAAAGGGCGATCCAGAAAAAAGTTATGGGTAAAGACATTTCACTGAATCAGATGGTTGTCACCTATGCAGAAGATTACATGAGAAGTTTGTTTCAACCGCTCTTGTCATAAGCGAGGTTTTGGAGAACTCTTAGTTAGTAAGGCTAGATTGTCATTGGATTCAATGTAACCTTTTTCCTGTTGCCATTTTCAATTGTAAATGTTCCATGGAGCTTTGCCATTTGCAAGCTACCATTCTTGAATAAAATCAGATTTTTGGACCACTCATTTGTTTGCAATTTACTATTTTCACTACTTTTCTTTGTTATTCAAAACATAATTTATTTGTTGATAATGATTTTGAAAGCAAAAGTTTTGATTTTAAAAATTGTTTTTTGAAATTTAACAAAACATAAATTTGTTTTGCCTTAAGGAAAGATTCAGTGGAAATCATACACCCCAGGAAGTCTCAAGGTGACAGAAGTCTCGATGTGCTATCTCAGTATATTTCCCTATTGAAACACCAGTTGACTTTATTTTTTGGGTTACTCCTTCAGTCGTGTGTGGTTACCAATATTGAAGACAGTCTCCCCAGTTTTCTCTATGAGATACAATTTCTGATAGTGTGAAGGCTCTACTAAAATTACACAACCATTTCTAGCAAGTTTGTTTGAGCTTTATATTTCCAAGAGGAGTGGGTTTACTTTGAAGGTGGGAAAAACACTTAGAAGGGGGGTTGAATAAGGGTTTTGAAATAATTATGGCAATATAAACAACACAGTATTTTTATCCTGGTTCGTTGAACTCAACTAATCCAGTCCACCCTACCAAGGTGATTTGCCTTTCTCAACAAGGACTTAATCCACTATATTCAAACAGATTACAGTGTCAACCATTAAGAACAACTGTCTTAGTCTTCTCAAGAAATCCTTACCACAACTTGGTCTTCTTAAGGAACCTTTTACAAATAAATGTAAACTAACAAGTGTTTAATATGCTTCTAAAAAGCTATATCACAACTGTGATTTTTACACTTAGATTAAGAACGAATAAAAACTATTCAGCTTATGAAATATATTGTATGAGAGCTTGAGAGTAGTTTTCAATTTGATTTCTCAATAATTCGTCAACTTTGAAATGTTGTTGAAGACATCCTTTTATAGAGCAGAAAGTCCAATGCTTGAAGACTGTGCGTAGCAGAGTAGCTGTAGCATTTTTGTCTTCTATTGACTTTAGCTTTCCCAGAAGAGGAATGTTCAGACAAATCCCTTTTGTCTGATTTCCTGTGCCATACATGAATAAGAAAAGACTTGTTTGGAATATGCCAATGGATATATCTTTGAATAATATCTTCTTCAATAAGCTTCTGTCTCAAAGTTATCAACATCAGTGTCTTGAAGTGATCAGAGTTTGATGGTATCAGAGTCTTGATGTTATCAGAGTTTTGCAGCCAATGTGCTTCAGCGTGAATATCAATCAGAGCAGAGTTTGAATAACAGAGCCTCTGTACTTGCAGCAAAAGTACTTTCAGAGTCTTCTTGAAACAATGCTTGAAACTCTTCATACAAATTCTTCAACTACGCTTCAGAGTCTGCTGCAGCTTCTGCTTCAAAGTCTTCTGCAGCTTCTGCTTCAGAGTCTTCTGATGACTTACTTTTGATGCTTCAGAGCTTTGCGTAGAGTAATGTTCAGATGCATTTTTGCTTCCATAAGAATATATATTTTAATATCTGAAACAAAAAACACTTGAAAAAATTAGAGTATATATTTTCTTAATACAAAATTTCATTAGTGTTATCATCAAAACATAAAGATATATTAAACACCAATCTGTGTTCTAACAATCTCCCCCTTTTTGATGATGACAAAAACATAGGAAATTTTGTTTAATAAAAGGATAAATATATAACTCTCCCTGAGATAAAGAATCTCCCCCTGAAATGAATACTCTAATAGAAGAAAATACTTCCCTTTTTGCATGAGTATACTTTTCAGATTAAGAGTCTGGTTAGAATCCTGGTTAGAATATACTTTCCAGAATCAGATCTTGATTTACTTTCCAGAATTAGAGCTTGATTTACTTTCCAGAATAAGAGCCTGGTAATCAGAACCTGGTTTGAATTAAGGTCTGGTTTAGGGATTCTCAGGGTAACTTCAATGAATTTTGTCAGATGATATGTTATAGTTCTGAAAGACTAAAATTCAATGTTAGTTATAATTTATTATGTCTGAATTCCATTTTAGTAACTGTTTATTTGAACAATTTTAATTTCCATTTTCTCCCCCTTTTTGTCATATCAAAAAGAAAAACTTTTTAAGGCATAAAAGAATAACAGAGAAAAATGAATAAGATAAAACAAATAGAAATAGAAACCAAACAGATGCATTGATCAAACACAATATTCAGAGGATAACAAACATAATCAGAACAAACAAAATGTGCACAAACAATCAGAAAAAAAAACAACTAAGGTTGGCGAGAGGCTATCATCTTCAGAAGGTTTGTAATCTCAAAAGTGGATTCTTCTTGCCTAGCCATCCAAGTTTTAATCTCATATGTGGTTTGTTCTTGCTTGACCATCCATGTTCTGATCTCTTTGTTGCTGGCTTCTAATTGAGCAAACTTTTCTTCTAAATCTGGATTTTCTGTCTTGATTTCAGAAGAAGCAGGAGCAGATACAGATGCATTCTCAATAACCATAGCAGATGCAGTCTCTTGAATCACTGAGTCAGAAGCTTGATTCAGAATCATCAGAGCAGACTGGTTTGGCACAAGAGTTTCTTCAGCAACAACCGCTTCTGGAGGAGTATCTTCAGACATAGGTTCTTCAGCAGGTGCATTGTCCAGAGGAAGAACTGGAGATCTACTCATATTCAGAAGAGTTTGTTTGATAACTTCAGCAAATCTCACCTTTTCATCGTCAGAGCAAACGGTGCGAAGATTTGAAGCTACAGAGTTGAATCTTGACATGAATCTGTTCCAAGTGGCTTCAGAAGCATCTGGATTCACACTAGACAAGCATTCCTTCTTTAGAAAAGATATCCACATGTTTAGTTCCTTTTTGAAGCCATCAAATAATGTACTAACATCCATTCTAGGTTTTGGTTTCAGAAAGTATTCTAGAGATGGTGTTTTGGTGGTTTCAGATGAGGATGGTATGGAAAAGGAAGGAATGATGAAAAGAGGATGAGGATAAGATGAAAAAGATGTTTAGCCAGATGATTCAGTGATAGCCTGACGTTTTGGATAAAAGTTTTTAAGTTTGAGTCCAAAGGGAAGGTCATCAGATGGAAAAGGTTTTAATGAAGCAAAAGAAACAAAAGCAGATGATCTTGGTTTTGGTTTTGGAGTGGGTTGAGAAAGGATAGATTCAGATGGAATGAACACATCTGGTTGTTTTGGTTCATAGCCACAGAGTGAGGGGTGAGTTTACTTCTGGGGGTAAATCAGATTCAGTAGAATCAGATGATGCAGAAGAGTGACAAGATGTGGAAGAGACGTCAAACAGAATTTTCAGGGGTTGTACATCAAGAACATCAGAATCAGGTATAAATGATTCAGAATTTTGAGGTTGTTCTGGTTGAGGTTCAGAAGTTTGTGTTTTTGGTGGTGGAATTTCAGAGGGTTGTACATCAAATGGGTGTGGTTGAGATACAGAAGGTTGTTTTGGTTTAGGAGTGGGAGGAACAGGTTCAGATGTTTCTGGTTCAGAAGGGATGGTTTCAGGTTCATGAGGAGGAGAGGGTGAAGGTGAAGGTATGGGTTCATAGATAGAAGGATCAGATGTTAGTACCTCTTTGACAATTTCTAAGATAGAATCTAAACTGGCCTCAGGAGGATTACCTTTTTGCTTCTTGACCCTCTTTGTTTTAACAGAAGCTGCTTCGCCAGAAGCCTTCCTCTTTGGTTTTGAAGATCCTTCTTCAGAAACTTTCCTCTTCTTCCTGTGTCTATCTCCATAAAAATCTGGTTCAGGTTCGCCTGCTTTCTGAATCAGATGTTCTGGTAGAGGAGTTCCATCTACCAGACACGTTGCTATATACTTCATAATAATCTCCCTAGGTTCATTAGCGTAGAACAGAGGAAAATCATCCACTGGTATCCTTCTTTTGTTGACCTCTTTAGAGTTTATCTGTCTTGGTGCAGAAGTGAGTTCTTCTACAACCTTCATCCTCTTAAGACTCTTCCCATTCAGAGGTTTTCCTACCACAAAAGCTAATTCTTCCTGCATTCCAGCTTCTATCAGATGTCCAACCAGACCATTCTCAGTCAGAATGTCTGAAATGAGTCTTCCCATTGGAATCCAGTTCCTCATCTTCTGATGTTTAGTTCTGACTTCTTCCCTTGATTGTTTCACGTGAGTCCATAGATGATTGAAAAGTAGATAAGGCAGATCCACTTTTGTGCTCTGACTCAGACAACACATGAAGTACATCTGATCAGTATTTACATAATCAGGAGAGTTTGAAGACTTCCTGTGGTGTATGCATCCCATAAAGATCTTAGCCCAAATCCTGTAGTTTGGCTTTAGATCTTTCACTTTGTTAGGAGCTTCTCCAGATGAGCAAACTTCACTATAAACTTCTGTCATATCAACACGCCCAGCTGGCAGATTTGTAACACCATCAGTTTCTTCATAACCAATGAGCTTCCTGATCAGATTCTCAGTTATGATGATTTCCTTACCCAGAACAGATGAAATAATGAACTTAGGGTATGTGGTTGCATGGATCTAAAATTCCTTCACCAGGCATGGATAAACTGGTCCCATCAGCCTATTAAAGAACTTTGTCCAACTTTGAGCATCAACAATGAGACGAAGATCAAACCCATTTTCCGCAATTGATTCAAAGTTCACAATAGATTCACACAATACTTCAAGTTTGTCAACTGGTGTGAGGAGGGTTCTAACTGGTTCTTTGAAAGCAACAGTACCCATATTTGCAGAAGAGATGACAACCATAGTTGATTGAAACTGAGCAGAAGTTGATGAAGAAGTAGCCATTGTTGTTCTTGAGAGAGATTTAGGGTTACGGGTGGTTTTGGGTTTGGGAGAGAGATGAAAGCAGTGAAACAGACAGAAATGCATACAAGAGTGTGAGAGAGTGAAAAGTGTGAGAAGTGAAGTCTTATGGAATATATAGAAGAAATTAGGGCACACATAGAGTCACACGTTTACACTTAGCATTTAATTGCATTTAATAAAAAGAATACAATCATTTCAAGCATTTAATGATTCTGACAATTTGGGGGGAAAACGAGAAACTCAAAATTCAAAACAGTACCTCAAACGTCGTTTCAGTAATGTGCACTCCACCTTTTCAGAATCAGAGTTACACGTGTTTGCTTACATGTGCTTCTGAAACTTCTTTGAGAAATGAAACGTTAGCCAGCGTTCAGATCCTCTAAGGCTTGTTAGTTCAGATAAACACAAATGAATAAACAAAGAAATTAACAGAAGTAATACTTCAGAGTTTAAGCATTTTGCATCTGAGTAAGTTTTCTTCTGATAAACATTTTATTCTGGACAGAAATCCATACTTATATTTTTCAGAATAAATTTAAACCTATCTTCAGCAAGGGGTTTAGTAAAGATATCAGCCAATTGATGGTCTGTATCAACAAAGTTTAAGCTTAAAATTCCCTTCTGAATATAGTCTTTAATGAAGTGATGTTTAATTTCTATATGCTTAGCTTTAGAGTGTAAAATTGGATTTCTAGATAAGCATATAGCAGAAGTATTATCACAGAAGATAGAAATGTTACTCTCATAAATCTGATAGTCTTCTAGTTGACTCTTTATCCAGAGCATCTGAGTGCTACAACCAGCAGCATCAATGTATTCTGCTTCTGTTGTTGAAAGCGCAATTATGGGTTGCTTCTTGCTGAACCAAGAGATCAGATGACTTCCCAGAAACTGGCAGCTTCCAGAAGTACTCTTATGCTCTACTTTCTCTCCAGCATAGTCAGCATCACAGAATCCAACTAATTTATAATCATCAGATTATCTGTAACACAAACCCACATTAGTAGTACCTTTCAGATATCTCAGAATCCTCTTAACAACTGTTAAGTGAGATTCTCTAGGATCTGATTGGAATCTAGCGTACAGACAAACACTAAATAGAATATCAGGTCTAGAAGAAGTCAAATACAGAAGAAATCCAATCATACCTTTGTAAATATTTTGATCTACCTTCTTACCTACCTCTTCTTTTCCAAGAGTGCTAGTAGGATGCATTGGAGTCTTTGCTAATTTGCTAACATAAAACTGACAGACTAAAATGTCTTTCTTAATTGATTTATGAAAGAGTGTAGTGTCCACTTTTCGTCTGATAAAGTTCTTTTCCAGAAGGAAATTACTCAGCCTCTCATACCAAGCTCTGGGAGCTTGTTCTAAGCCATAGAGTGATTTCTTAAGTTTGAAAACATGTTCTGGAAATTTTTCATTTTCAAAACCAGAAGGTTGATGAACATACACTTCCTCTTCTATAAAACCATTTAAGAAGGCACTTTTAACATCCATCTGATACAGAGTGATGTTATTCTGTGCAGCAAAAGAAATAAGCAAGCGACTAGATTCTAACCTTTCCACAGGAGCATAAGTCTCTGTGTAATCTATACCTTCTTGCTGACTGTATCCTTGAGAAACTAGTCTTGCTTTGTTTCTTACAACTTCTCCTTGCTCATTCAGTTTGTTTCTGAAGACCCATTTAGTTCCAATAATATTGAATCCTTTTGGTCTTGGAACCAGATCCCAAACTTTATTCCTTGTGAATTAATTTAGCTCCTCTTGCATGGCAAGTATCCAATCATTGTCTTGCAAAGCCTCATCCACAGAGGTTGGTTCAATGACTGACACCAAACCAATTAAAGATGTTCCAGATGATCTGATAAAAGATCTTGCTCCGATAGGGTCATCCTTCTTTCCAATGATCATTTCTTCTGGATGAAAAGATTTGATTCTGGATGATCCTTTAATAGTTGGTTCTTCAGAAATATTTAAATTTTTCATCTGAGCAGCTAATGGAGTTGCATCTGGCGTTGCTTCTGGTTCTTTTACTTGAGCCTTTTCTGTCTCTAAGTCTTCAGAGTCTGTGAGAATTACTTCTCTATCTGCAAAATTATCAAGTTGCTTTGGCTTTTGATTACCAAACTCATCATCAAATCTAACATGAATTGATTCCTCCACAATCTGTGTCTCAGTATTGTATACTTTGTATCCTTTAGAGCATTCACAATACCCAAGCATGAAACACTTATGTGCTTTAGAATCAAACTTGTTCAGATTCTCTTTAGTATTCAACATAAAACACGCACATCCAAAAGGATGGAAATAAGAAATGTTGGGCTTTCTATTCTTCCACAATTCATAGGGAGTCTTCTCCAGAAGAGGTCTTACAGACACTCTGTTCTGAATATAGCAAGCTGTGTTAATTGCTTCTGCCCAAAAATATTTTGCCATGTTTGTCTCGTTGATCATGGTTCTGGCTATTTCTTGCAATGTTCTATTTTTCCTCTCTACAACTCCATTCTGTTGAGGAGTTCTAGGGCAGGAGAAATCATGTGCAATTTCATTTTCTTTAAAATGTTTTTCAAAAAATTTATTTTCAAATTCACCACCATGATCACTTATGACTTTAACAATTTTAAATTCTTTTTCAGTTTGGACTTGTTTGCAGAAGTCAAAGAACACAGAATGTGACTCATCCTTGTGTTTTAGGAATTTTACCCATGTCCATCTGTTGTAGTCATCAACAATGACTAATCCATACTTCTTGCCTCTGATGGATGCAGTTTTCACTGGTCCAAACAGATCAATATGAAGCAGCTCTAATGGTCTTGAGGTTGAAACAACAATTTTAGTTTTAAAAGAAGATTTTGAAAATTTTCCTTTCTGACATGCTTCACAAAAAGCATCTGAGTTGAACTTCAACTGAGGAAGTCCTCTTACCAGATTGAGTTTATTAATCTGAGATATACGTCTCATACAAATATGCCCCAATCTTCTGTGCCAGACCCATTGCTCATCATTAACAGACATAAGACATTTTACATTTTGAACCTTAAGTTCTGAAAGATTGATTTTATAAATGTTGTTCTTCCTTTTCCATTAAATAGGATTGAGCCATCCTTTTGACTGACAGCTTTACAACATTTTTGATTGAAGATTATGTCATAACCATTGTTACTTAATTGACTTATGGATAATAGATTATGTGTTAATCCTTCAACAAGTAAAATATTAGAAATGGAAGGGAGGTTACCATTACCTATAGTTCCAGAGCCAATTATCTTGCCCTTCTGGTTCCCTCCAAACTTCACATCACCTCCAGATCTAAGCTCCAGGCTTTGGAACATAGACCTTCTTCCGTCATATGACGCGAGCAGTCAGAGTCCAGGTACCAAGACTGGTGTTTCAACTTTGCTGCTAAGGATGTCTGCAACAAAAATAATTTTGTCCTTAGGTACCCATATTTTCTTGGGTCCTCTGGGGTTAGTAGGTTTGAAATTCTTTCTGAATTTCTTTCCCTTATAAGCATCCTTGTTCTTCTGAGGTTTTGATTTATTAAATACAGGTTTTTTCATATTAGAACGTGTGTGTTTAATATCATTTAAATGACCAAATTTGAAATGAGTATATAGAGGAGAATACTTTATGATCATTTTATCAACAGGTTTTGGAGTTAAATCCTTCCCAGAAGGTGATTCATATCCAATACCCTTTCTGCTGTTTCTGCTTACACCATAGATCATTGAATCCATCTTGCTTCTATCTAGGCCTCTAGCCAGAAACTTCTGAAAGCTATAGTCATACTCTTCTAAAATATTTTTAGAGCATGATATAGGTTCTAAGTCAGATTTATGAGCATTTTCTAAATCATTTTTTATTTTAAGATTTTCTTCTTTAAGCTCAACAACCTCAGACCTCAGCTGATCATTCTCAGATGCAAGACAACTTTGAAGCTTCTTGTATTTGAGTTTGATTTTGCTGTAGCTTTCCAGAATTTCTGATAAACTTTCAGAAAGTTCTGCTCTAGTGAGTTCAGAAAATACCTCTTCAGAATCAGATTCTGATTCAGATCCAGATGTTTCTGCATGGTCTTCCACATCAGCCATAAGTGTCATGTTTGCACATTCTTCTTCTGACTCTGATGAAGATTCAGATACATCTGAATCATCCCAGGTTGCCATCAGAACTTTCTTTTTATTATCAGACTTCCTTCTTGGCTTCTCCTTCAAACGTTTTGGGCATTCATTCTTATAGTGCCCAGGTTCCTTGCATTCATAGCAGACCACTGTTGCACCCCAAAATTTGCTCCACCTATTTCACTTAGTTTATGTTTCAATTGCATTGTCATTTGCATACTAAGTCATGTACATAGTCTAATCATTTGCATAACATAGCATAACAAGGCATCTAACAAGGGATCAAGTGCCATTTTCATCAGAAAGAGGCCCATCAAGGGGTTTTATTCAAGATCAAGACCATCCAAGTAATCAAGAAATGAGTCGAAACTTTGAGAAGTTTGAAGGTCAACCAGTGGATTTCTCTCCCAATCTGGGGGATATGTTGAAGATTATCAATGAGTGTGTGAGCCATGGAAGGTGTACAAAGATCATGGAAGACCTAGAGGGTCATTTTAAAGATGAGACAAATCATTAATGCAAGTACCAGAGCTACAGTTGAATGCAGTCAACTAGGATTTCATCTGGGTCAACCCTAGGTCAACCCTAGGTCAAATGATTGATTGAAGAGAACCAAGGCTTGGTTGAAGGATATGGGATTCATGAATTAATATGTGGATACATGTGTGGTGTCGTGCCAAGGAGAAATCAAAAGGAATCAAGAAGAAGAGGAGTTACTAAATTAGGGTTTCAGTGTAAAATCCCCTAATTTAGGCCTAACTTCCAAGCCAGATAAGTCAAAATGCAAGTTTCAAATGAAGTCTTGGTCAACATGAAACTTGTATAAAATCTAAATAGTTTTAATTTGAGTACTAGAAATCTTCGAGGAGATTTATAGAACTCAAGTTATGGTTCTTGCAAGTTATGGGTCCCCAGAGGATACTGAAATTTATCTGTGAACGTCACTTGACTTCCAAGCAACTTTTTCCCATCAAGGAGTTTTCAAATGGATTCTTGGCCAACATAAGAGTTGTATATATTGATCTTAGCTTTAATTTGAGTACTAGAAGTCCCCAAGAGGATTTGTAGAACTCAAGTTATGGTCTTGGCAATCCAACGGTATTTTGGGAAAGTTGAATTATAGGTCATTTTTTAGCATAGGTCAAAATCTCCATGTTCCACTTCTCAAATGAAAAATTTTTCAACATGGAATGTGCTTAAAATGATGTTTTTAGGTCAAATAAGTCATCATGGTGGATTGATCGGCTTATTTCAAAAAAAGTCACTTAAAATGGCCTAAAAAAAGGGAATAAGTCAAATAAAGTTTGGTGGAAAAAATTAAATTTTGGGTTAGAGGTCACAGACAAGTCATATGACATACCAATTTGATTGTAAAATTCATTTTAAATACAATGGAATTGCCACAATTTTGAATTGAGGGTTATTTCAAGGACTTGCTTTGTAAATTGGTTACTTGAACCATAAGGCACAATTGCAAAACCACACTTCCAAGCAAATGCAAGGCTCCTTTCCATCCATACACCTCCAACATCTCATTTGGATAGAATTTAAACTCATAACCAAGTGAATTGCAAGCCAAAAACATGAGATGGTATGTGCATAGTGTTGCACCCTAAAATTTGCTCAACCTATTTCACTTGGTTTATTTTTCAATTACATTAGCATTTGCATATAGAGTCATGTACATAGTCTAATCATCTGCATAGCATAGCATAGCAAGTTATCCAACAAGGGACCAAGTGCTATTCTTATCCCTATGAGCCTATCAGGAGGTTATTATTCAAATTCAATCTTAGTCAAGTCATCAGAAAGAATTTGAAGTCTAAGAAGCCAGTGGATCAAGCAGTGGATCTCTCTCCTATCTTGAGTGTATCTGAAGATCATCAAGGAAGTTGTGAGCTGTGAATTGAGGTCATGGAGAGTATATAGACATTATGGAAGACATGGAGAGCCATTTTGAAAGTGAGACCAGTCATTGATGTGATCACAAGAGTTGCAGTTGAAGACAGTCAACTAGGGTTTCATCTGGGTCAACCCTGGGTCAACCCTAGGTCAAATGATTGATTGAAAGGCATCAAGGTCTATCTGAGAGATGTGGGGTTCATCATTTGACATATAGATAAGTATGTGGTGTTGTGCCAAGAAGAAATCAAGAGAAATCAAGAAGAAGAGGAGTTTCTAAATTAGGGTTTCTGTGTAAGATCCCCTGATTTAGGTCAAACTTCCAAGCAAGATAATTCAAAATTCAAGCTTCAAATGGATCCTTGGCCAACATGAAACTTGTATAGGATCTCAAGACCTTTAATTTGAGTGGTGGAAGACATCAAGGAGATTTATAGAACTCAAGTTATGGTCCTTGCAAGTTACAGGTCATCTGAGGTATCTGAAATTTTGTCTGTGAAAGTTACTTGTCTTCCAAGCAACTTTTACCCCTCAAGGAGATTTCAAATGAATTTATGGTCAACATAAGAGTTGTTCCTCATTGTCTTAGATTTCTAGAAAGGTATGGTATGCCTTAATCTGATTTGTGGAACTCTACTTATGGCCTTGGCAAGCAAAGGGTATTTTGGTCATTTGAGAATTACAGGTCATTTCAAGCCTATGCCCAAAAATCATACAAGGAAGCTTCAAATGAAAAACTTCACAACATCAAACTTGCTCCAAATGACATTTTGAGTCTAGAAAAGTGATCATGGAAGTTTGGAAATGTCCATAGCTCAAGGTTCCAAATTTGGTCATTTAAAAGATGAATTTAATGAATAAAAGTGACCTAAAAATGGGATTTTTCATAACATGGCCAAATGGGATGAAATTATAGGTCATTTTGATTGGAAAAAATGTTTTAAGAACATTGGCAAAAGTAGATTTTTGAGTTTGGTTCAAAGTTTGGAAGTTATGCTAGTTGGCTTACAAAGGAAGTAACATATCCAAAATTCAAGGGAATTGTGCACAAGAAGTTTCTACCAAGTTCTAGAGTGTTCTATGAGTGTCTATATATTGAGTAGAGTGGCTTCATTCAAGGGTTGGTGATTCATTTTGATCAAAACACCAAGTTTCATCTCATTCTTCAACTTTGCAAATCACATAAGAACTCTATCAAATCTTCATCATTCTCCACAATTCTTGATCCTATCATCATCTACATCCATCATAGATCAAGTTTCCATCAAGATTTGGCTTAATTGAAGTAGAATTCGTGCTATCCAATTTCATCATCCAAAGTGCAAGAAGATTGTGATTGCAAGATCAAAGGCATTTGAGCAAGCGCTATTGCATACAGAACCAAGGATCAAGTCTGTTGATCAAGTCCAGAGCATTGCAAGCTTTGGATCCAAGGAATTCTGCATCTGTTTTCAAATTTAAACCAGGTTGGTGTTTTCTTCGAATTGGCTAGAATTAGTTAGAATAATAGAGAATCTTTAGGCTAGAATTGTTAGGCATAGTTAGATGATTGATTCTGATGAATTTGAGGGCATTTCATGGAGGTTACCATTGGAGCACCAAAACTGTTGAGCCTTAGAACACCTAGGTTAGGGTATGATAATCTTGGTTAGATAGATAAAAATGATCAACATAACATGTAGATTGTATTAAGGTAAGAGTTAGCAAGAATTAGCATTGTTGATATCAGTGTAAAATGGTGGAGCCAAGGCTTTATACCTATCGGGTTTGGTGCTGGGGTGAGTTTCAGAGAAAACCAAGGCCATGGTTGTGTAGAGGAGAAGAAATGGAGCGTTTTTGCTTTTTACAGATGTGAGTTTCATGGAGAAATGAAGGTGTAGGAGTATGTGGAATTCTGGTTCGCGCGAGCTGCATGCAGGGTTCATCAATGGTGGAAACCCTAATTCTGTGGAGAAGACACATGAGGATCGTTGGATCCTTCCCAAGACTTTGACTGAACCTATGATCTAACGGCCACGTTTCAAAGATGAATTTGGAGGGAAGCTGGGTGCCAAAGCGCACCGTTTCATTTAACCGTTCTGACTGGGCTTTAGTTGCACTGCTTTTCACACCCCCAAACGCCAGGCCCATTCCAATTATAACTGAAATTTTTACTTTTCGCACCGTTTTCTTTTTTTATTTTATTTTTGTGTTTTCTGGTTAGCTGGGCCCAGACGCGCCTTGCTATGCGCGCCCCCCAGTCTGGGCCCATCATCTTTTTTTAACTGAAATGATCACTAACTGCACCCCAACCCAATTTAATTCATATTAATTTCTTCCATTTTTTTTATTTCTTTGAAAATTCATAACAAAATAGAAAATTTCATATTTTTAATTGGTTGTTTTTGCATCTCTTTCATATTTTTGTTAAGAAAATTGTCATATAATAAAATTAGCATTTTATTTTATTTTTGCATTTTTAGTACATTTTTCTTTTAAATAGGTTTTAATTGATTTTAGGTTTATACATGATATTGTTGATTTTAGTTTAGTTAGATACTTTTATATTTTGGGCCTATTCTTTTTAGAGTATTTCACTTAGAACTTTAGCTTGTATATAAGATTTAATTCATGATTTTAGGACTTAATTTTAGATGGTTTGTTTAGGTGTGATTAGGAGAATCAAAACTAGGGTTTAGGGATATCATAGGTGTAGTAAATCATTTCTTTTAAGATTTGTGATTTGAATTTTGGGGTATGGGACTATAGGGGTATTATGGGTAGATAATAGATCCCTTAGAAATTACTAGGTTTCCCCTATTCTACTATTACTATTAGTATATTGCTTGTGCCTGATTGATTGTGTGGTGTGCCCTCTCTAGGGTTATTATTTGACTGTGTGGGGTAGTGGGCCTGCTTGGGGTTTGGGTTTGAGCTGAAGACTGTGCTGATGAAGCCCATTGGAGATCAAAGAGAATGAAGACCAATTTCCAGAGTTGATGAGGAGTATCTCTTGCTGGCAGCTGTTGAAGGTTATAGGATCTAGGAGTTAGGCAGAGCTCTAGAGTAGAAAACTTGGTTCACAAACATGGAAGGTCTTGTTTGCCTCCATCCCTCTCTATGATGCAGAGTCTCTCTAAGACATTCACCCCCTTCCTTTGGAAGGCTTGGTGATAGTGTCTAAGAGATAGAACTCTTGAGAGAAATATTCTATGTGTTGTTAACAGTCTGTTTGCCACCTTTGGTGGTCAACTAATTGCCTAACACCCTAGTTCATTCTTGTGATTGGTTCCTCAGCTGGGAGATTGGGACTTGAAGAAAAGCCCAGAAGACTGATGATAGAGACCTTGCTTGAAGGCTTGAAGATGAAGACTGATGCTTGCTTGAAGCTTGTAGCTGTTTGAAGATGACTTGAAGACAGATGATGATAAAGGCTGCTGTTGCTGTTTATTTTTGCTGTTTAATTCTTGATGTATTGATTGAATTTCCCTGACTGTATTGCTTGTTGTTTAACCTGTAGGTTGAAAGTGAATTCTGTTCACTTTTGCCTGTTGTTTTCTAGGTTCGAGGTTGAGTGGGACTCCCTTGCCTCGCTTGTATTGTTGCATCCATGCATTTTACTGTTTTAGTATATGATATTGTTTCTGTTTCCGTTTATCCCTTAGGATCTCTGTTTCTCTCTGCGCAAGAGAGGAACATGATAGACATTAGGTCTTAACCCATGCATGATAACATTAGGTTAGTGTAATTCCCTTTGCAACCATAGGTTAGAGCTCTGTCTCTTCTTTCTCAAAACAAACAGAAAAACACAATAAATATTTCAAACACAATAAAAGACACTTCTTCCGTAAAAGAATGTGAACTCATCAAAACGTCATTTTTGTCCGCTTGGACTGTTAATCAGAAAAACCCTTTTTCAGAAGGAATAAAAACAATCAAAACAGACTTGTATCGTACGTGGCCCGAACTACGTTTGCTATGATCTTTCATGCTGTATGAAAGTACGTAGGCATAGGATGCGATATCCTAGCGAGCAACCTTCCCCTCCTTTCCCGTAGGTAGGCGAACTACGTTGACTCTGATTTCTCGTTCCAGACGGGAATACGTAGGCATAAAGTGCGATACTTTGCCGAGTCATTTTATTTTCTTTTTAACCCCAGACCTGTAGAGTAGATAGAATAACAATCCATACCCGAAAACAAGCGTGGATCCCGTCGAGTACGACGGACGTGAGGGGTGCTAATACCTTCCCCTTGCGTAACCGACTCCCGAATCCAGGATTTGGTTGCGATGACAATTACTTTCCCCATTTTGCGGTAGGTTTACCTCGAGCGTTTCCTTTCCCTCATTTGGGATAAATAACGCACGGTGGCGACTCTTCTGTTCAGCCGGCGCCGATTTTCGCGGTAGCGACACATAGCATAAGAAGAGATTTTCATGACATGAGAAGTTGATTTTCTCCTTGGATCAATCTAGAACTTTCTAGGGTCTTCAAATACATTCTCCTTGGATCAATCTAGAACTTTCTAGGGTCTTCAAATACTTTCTCCTTGGATCAATCTAGAACTTTCTAGGGTCTTCAAATACATTCTATATATACTTGTGAAGAGGTTCAAAGCAAGGGTTGGTGATTCATTTGTGCAAAAACCATGGATTGACATTGGAGTTTGGAAGAGAAAAAGTGAGAGATCAAAGCATTTTCAAGAGTTATCAAGAATTTAATCTTCTCCAACAAACTTCAACAAAGGTTTTCCACACTTTTTGGCAAGAAAAAACGAGCTCCAACTACTCCATTTCGACACCGAAGCCGGTATGTGAAATTTAATTTAATTCATTTTCGTTCTTTTTTTCCTGTTTCAATAGCTGTTTGGATTAATTGCGTTAAAAATAGTAAAAATGATCGAAAAATTATGAAATTCTTTTCTGTAGATCTTGATTGTCTTTAGAAACTGTAGGAGTTGAGTTTGCATTTTTAGGATTTTATTTGAATTAGTCACGAATTTTCTTTTGTGCTAATATCCATTGTTATGCATAATTGATATTACTGTTTGTTTAATTTTGTTCTCTTTGATGCTTTATGCTTTTGAGCTGATTCTTTTGATATGATTTAGAGGACATCCATAGGTTTCCCCAGGAATTTTCTTAGAATTGGTAAAATTGATTAGATTCTGTTTTAGGCGTGTAGTTTAGAGCCTTCCCAAATAATGGTTTCCCATGACCAAATTTCATTTAGTAATTGTTTAGATGACCTAGAATTTGATTTAGGTCCTGATTCTGGAATGTTAGAATTTTCAAACATGCATGTTCACATAAGAATTTTATTAGAATTTTACAATTTAGTTTGCTATTTTTTTTGGGTTTTGCAAATTGGTTGATATTGGTGTGTTTCCCACTTGGGATGTTGCTTTGTTTGTGGGGTTTTGGTCGTTTCAATTGGGTTTGGGGCTTGGGCTTTGCTTGTTGGAGTTAATGAAGACCTTGAGTGATGATTGAAGACAAGGGATAGACCTTGATGCATGAAGATTCCTCTCCTGGAGGATGGTTTTTGAAGACATAGGAAATAAGGAAAATAGGCAGAGCTGTAGACTTAGACTAATTTCTTTCATAAATATGGAAAGCTTCGTGTGCTTCCATTCCTCCCAATGACTAAAAGTCCTTCTAAGATATTCACATCTCTCCTTTGGAGGGATAAGTGGCTTATCTTGGAAGTAGAACTTTGAGGGAACCAGTCTCTCATGATGATAAACACTTATAGGCTTCCTTTGGTTGTCAATCAGCTGTTTTATCATTCCAACTTATTCTGTTAGGTGATTCTCTTCTGGAGTGCTTGCCTTGAAGATGGAGCTTATCTAAAGCTTGGAGGCCATTGAAGTTTGATTTTGGGATTCAGTTGAAGGTTGCTGTTTTTGCTGTTTATCAACTGTCAGAGTTTGATGTTTTTTCAGAGCTGCTGCTGTAGGAGCTGGTGTGCTGTCAGAGCTGGGTTTGGGGTTTATTTTTCTTTGCTGTATTGTTTGTTAATTTTCCCCTTAGGTTTAAAGTGAAGCTATTTCACTTTGCCTATTGTTTTCTCAGGTTCGAGGTTGAGTGGGACTCCCTTGCCTCGCTTGTACTGCTGCATCTCATGCATTTTACTGCTTTACTGTATATATGCTGTTTCTTTTCCGCTTATCCCCTAGGATCTCTGTTTCTTTCTGCGCAAGAGAGAAATATGACAGACATTAGGTGTTAATCCATGCATGACAACATTAGGGTAGTTTTGATTCCCGTTTCAAACCCTAGGTTTTAGAGTTCTTTCTCTTCTATCTCAAAAATCATTCAAAACACAGTAATAAGATTTCAAACATCAAATAAAAGACAGTTCTTGCGTAAAATACTGAAAACCAATCAAAGTGTCATTTTTGTCCGCTTGGACCCGTAATCAGGAGAAAACCTTTCTCAGAAGGATAAAAAACAGTCAGACAAATTTGTGTCTTCCGTAGCCCGAACTACGTTTGCTCTGATCTTTCATGCTGTATGAAAGTACGTAGGCATAAGATGCGATATCCTAGCGAGCAACCTTCCCCTCCTTTCCCGTAGGTAGGCGAACTACGTTGACTCTGATTTCTCGTTCTAGATGGCAATACGTAGGCATAAAGTGCGATACACAAGAAAGGGGGGGTTTGAATTGGGTATTTGGTTACTTAAAAACTTTTGGCATCTTCTTCTGTGTTGTTTCTAGATGTAGCAATGCGGAAGCATAAATAATAAACTAAACAAGTAAAGAACACAAGATATATCCTGGTTCACTTGAGCAACTCTCAAGCTAATCCAGTCCACCCTTCCAAGGTGATTTCGCCTTACTCACTGCAAGGACTTAATCCACTATAACCAAACAGATTACAGTTGCACAAGCTAACTGCAAGTGACTAACAACTTGACAATGACACGTTCAGGGATCCCCAAGGATATAACGTTCATTGACACCTTAATAGAATCTGATCACTAAAGATCTCCTATTAGGATTTCCACAAATGACTACTGTCACTTGTCATCTCAAGTATACTGATCTTCACAAGATCACTTGAGGAACCACTAATTCTGAAATAGAATATTGTGTTGCCGGAGATTACATAAGTGCTTCTCAAATAAGCAGATTACTCCTAATTAAGTTCCTAGCAAGTAATGAGCAACAACTCCTTGCTTTCTAATATAAAAACTAAATCTAATAATAACTCTCTAAGAGATTATTAAAACATAGCTTTTATATTACTTAAGAGCTTTTCTTCATGGCAACAGTAGCACAACAACGCAAGTAGCAAATACGAGCAACAGCTCCAGCCACTTAGTAACCACTTCAGCTCACCAAGCAACATTTGAATAATCAAATGATTCTGCCTTTATAGTGCTTCCAAGAATGACGTTGTGAGGATAGAAAAGTCCTTTCTATTTCCAACGGTCATATTTCAACGGATAGATAAGCACGTGTTGGATGACATCACTTTCTTGTCCTTTTCTTGCAACGGTAATATTCCATTTAACAGCTTGGACAAATTTGCTTCTGGCTTGGTTCTTCTGATGATGTTACAGATGAGTAGTTCAGAAACTACTTTGGTATAGATAGCATAGTAAACATCAGATTCTGACTTCAGCACTTTGTTCATCAGAGTTGATAGCAACAGCTCATCTGATTGAACACGTCTTGTCTGGTGAAGCTTCATAATCTTTCTTCTTCAGAGTCTGGTCTTCAGAGTCTTTTGCACTTGGTCTTCAGAGCCTTCAGCCTTCAGAACTTCAAGTCATCAGAGTCTTCAGCACAAACTTCTTCAGATGATTATATCTTCAGAGTCTTGACCTTTAGAACATGTCTTCAGAGTCTTCACCTTCAGAACATGTCTTCAGAGTCTTCAGAGTCTTGACCTTCAGAACATGTCTTCAGAGTCTTCAGAGTCTTGACCTTCAGAACATGTCTTCAGAGTCTTGACGCACTTGGTCTTCAGAGCCTTCAGCCTTCAGAACTTCAAGTCTTCAGATTCTTCAGCACTACAGTTCTTTAGAGGGCTCACTCTTCAGAGACGCTCGTTAGTTTCCAGATCAGATGCATAACTCAGATCAGAATCCACAGATGCATTGCAACTGCAATATCCAGCATCCTTGATTCTTTATTGAACATGATCAGATGCAGAAACAAACTTGCTTCTTTACTGAGCTTCATTTGCTTTTAGATCAGATGCACTTCTTCAGATCATAAACCACAGGAGCATTGCAACTGCAATATACAGCATCCTTGGTTCCTTACTGATGGTGATCAGATACATAAGCAAACTAGCTTCTCCCAAGCGCTTCATGACGTTACACATAGTAATTCCATATATTACTAGCTGCACACGTTGCTTTTGTTTGTTTGGTCTAATATATTTAATTTAATATGACCTGCACATAACAAACATTAAACCATAAAATGATTCTTTCACAAATACTCAATTGTTATCATCAAAACATAGAGATAATCCTGTAGAGACAAATCTTGCTCTTACAATCTCCCCCTTTTTGATGATGACAAAAACATGTATTTTGATAAAACATTTTATACAGGGTAATCACCAAGCATTAACCTATTCAGAGTTCTAAGCAACTGCTCCCCCTGAATGTGTTAATCTTAAAAACATTTTTATGCTTGTTCAGAGACATACTCTGATCCCAAGACTTACAAAAAATAAATTTGATAAAACACAATTAAATAGAATAGAATAGAAGGAATACTTCCCTGTGATATAAGAGAACATAAGTCTTCAGCATCTGGACTAGTTCAGCAGAACTTCCATCTTCAAATCTTTAGAACTTGTTTTCTCTAAACATCATATCAGAGTCATATGACTTCAGAATATTTGTTTCTTCTTCAGATGAGAAACTCCTCCTGAGTTTCAGACTGGGTGAAGATCAAATAAACTGCCTTGTGAACCTTCCTGGGAGAACTCCCCCTGGCTACAATAGATCAGATATTTGGATCTTCTGAGCTTTATACAGTCTTGATTCTTGCTTTCTCAGATTTGCTTTCATCTATGATACTTGGTCTTATCAGAGCTCAATGCATTGATCAGATTCACTTCGTGATCTTTTGAAGCATAGTCTGATCCCAATTAGCAAGCTTCTGAATCTGATACCAATGTTGGTTCTAAGACAGATACCAATACATGATACTCATGATACTGAGTCTGAATCCAAATCTTGCTTCTATGAAGATTTCTGATTCTTTACGCTCTGATTATCATATTCACAGACAATTTACATCTTCTTAACAGTATGATTCCAGATGACTTTAACTTTCAGATCTCTGAACAATATCGGGTCCATCTGATTCTGAATCTATGTTCATGAAGTGTATAACTTCTATCATATGAACACCAGTTCATTTGAACTCAGATTTCTTTCATTTATCCTGTTTAGAATGCCTAGTGAACTTGTTCAGAGTTCCTTGGAAAACATCAAACAAACAATTAGTAATAAACGCAGTTTATATGTTTTTGCATTCTCTTTCAGGTTATAGAATATATCAAAGTTATATTCTATTTCTCAAAAACATTTTCCATTTCTCCCCAAGTTATATTCTATTCTTCCAGATAATATCAAAATCATCTATCATATCTCCCCCTTTTTGACATCATCAAAAAGTTTGAGTTATTCATAAAAAAAAAGATTTTAAGAAAAATTATTTCTCTCTCTCTAATGTCAGAAATTAAAAAGATAAGAGTTAAGAGATAACACCTGAAAACCTAATTCTTACAGGTTGATACCAATTGAATGTAGATTGATATCTTTTCTCAGATTGCATCTTCTATATCTCCCCCTGCTTCTTGGAGAGTGACAACTCTTCAGAATTTGTAGAAGCATGCTCTGACGAGGATTGTTGACAGGTTTCTATTCAGCAGAACTTTCTCTGACAACTTGTTGTACATCCTTCATAGCTTGTTGATCTCCTCTAAACTTACTAATGTCACGTTCTCAATGTACAAAAGTAGTTTCACAAGAGAATCCAACTACAACATTTTGCTTAGTCTTCTTAGCATCTTCAGCTTCTTGTACTAATCTGGAAGTTTCTTTTCTGGAATCTTCCTCTGCTAGATTTAGACAGGAAGGTTGAAAATTATTCTTCCTTTTGGCTTGATCTTGATACCAATAATTCTAGTCCTTAGAGAAACTTGAAATACGTCCAATTTCAGAGTCTAATTACTTCTGAAAAATATCTCAAGAAGTCTCAAGTTCCAGAGTTGAAGTACTTGTTCTGGCCTTTGCTTTGATTCTTGATTCTGCGCCCAGAACCTTCTGTATCTTCACTCAAACATCTTCTGAAGTTTTTCTCAGAGTTATCTGACACTTTGCTTCTGGTTGGATGTCAGAGACATGATACCAATTTAAGATGTAAGATACCAATTGAAGGTGTGAAATAATGAAATTATTTCAGCTCGTTTCTTCAACATCAAAACACTATACTACAGAAGTATCAATGTTTGATTTAACAAACCATCTTCTAATAGAATCTTTTATCCAGAGTTCCAGATAATCCAAATCTTCTGATAGTCTACGACTTCAGATTTGCTCAGATCTTTAGATATCATCTGATATCAATTGAAGGTGATGTGCCATATGATCCTTCAATCTTCTGTACATGAATGTCCTTCATTTGACACTTCATCCAGAGCATCTGATACTTCAATCAGCATCTGATGTATTTTGCTTCTTTAAGGGATAGTGCTAACCAGAGGTACTTTTGCAACTAACTCTGACTTCAGTATCATCAGCATAACAAAAAACCTACTAAAAATAGTTATCTGGTTTTCTGCAACACAGAGTCACGTTAGTAGTACCTTTCAGATACCTCAGAAATCTCTTAACAACTGTTAAATGAGATTTTTTAGGATCTGATTGGAATCAAGCACATACACATATACTGAAAAGAATGTCAGGACTAGAAATAGTAAAATACATAAGAGTACAACTCATACCTTTGTAGAGCTTCTGATCTACCATTTTACTAACCTCTTTCTTTCTCAGAGTGTACGTTAAAAACATGAGAGTCTTAGATGGCTACTCTCTAACAGATTATCCTTCTATCTGCTACATTCTTTATCTGATTCCTCCTTTGGTCTTCATCTTCTGATCATCCATCTTTGGATGCCGATGATCATGCTTCTTTATCTTCAAGATGACTTGTTTCCAGATGAAAGCTATATCTTCTTGCACCAAGAATTTATCCTTTGGACAGACGTGGTTGATCATCATAAATTATCATCAAACCAAGATGAATTTCTTGAACTGATTTGAATGACAATCTTGTTCTTATCAATCAGTATCTGAGGGAGACTTCTTCTTATAGAATTCTCGTACCAACTGAAGGTGTGAGAACTTCTGAGTACCAATAGAAGGAGTAGGATCTTCTGCTAAATCACCTTAGGTTTCTCCACCTTTGGTTTCTGAATCCAAGCTTGTTATCAAAACTTGAATCTTAGCATCAGTGCTTCATTAGATAATACTTGATACCAATTGAGACAACGTTTCCTTTCTGAATTAGCTTCAGAAATCTTCAAAGCTTCTGCTTAATATTCTGAAGAGATTCTCTACATCAGACTTTCTAACCATAACTATTTCTGTTATGTTAGTAAGTTCTTCTGATTATCAACAATCAGCCTTTGCCCAGAAGCGCTTCATCAACAGATGTTAGCTCAATTAATAACATCAAACCCAGAAGTGCTTCTTCAGAAGGTTGAAGACTGATAAGAGTCTAATATCAACTTTATGATATCCAAAGTAGACTCTTCTGACAGTGAAGTTGCAACCCAACTTATCTTGATTAGCGTCTATTGAGTGAACAAATATGGAAATGATTCCTTGCATTAGATCCTCTGCTTCAGATCTATGCAGCTTAGCTCTAGAGAATGATTAAACAAACCGTTCATCCAGAGGTATGCTTCAGATCAAACCAGATCTTCATTCTTCAGGTGTCCTTATTATCCAGAAGTGAGCTATGTTGCTGACATATCAACCAACTACTCAGAGTCTTCTGTAGAGTTGCTTCTCAACAAACTTTCAGAGTCTCCTTTTAGCGTTGCTTTATCACATTCTTCTGTAAATTTTCCTCTGTAGCTTTTCTTCTGAGTCTATACTGATACCAACTGAAAGTGTCTTCAGTATCCTGCCTCAGTTGCGTTACTTCTGATGCTTTGAACTATCTTCTATAGCTTTGCTTCAGAATAACCAACAATTGAAGGCGAGATGTCTTGATTGACAGAGCCTCTTCAGAATCAGTGTTACAGAACCTTCTGTACAGCTGCTGATCTGACTTCACTAGCCTCTTTTAGAATGCTAGTTTTAGCTACTGCCTGCATACACTCAGCAAACTCCTTTCCAAGTGAAGTATATGGTTCTAAATAGAAGTATCATCAATGTAAATAAATCTGACAGATTTAAAATATCTTTCTTAATAGTCTTTAAGAAGAAGAGTAGTAACAACTTTACTTTTGACAAAATAATTTTCAAAAAGAAAACTGGGAAGTTGATGAACATATACTTCTTCTTCAATAAAACCATTTAAAAGTATTTTTAATATTCATCTGATTTATATTGATGTTATACTGATCAACGAACGAGATTGAAAAGAATATGAATTCTAACCTTGTCACAAAAGCATATGTCTTCTGTATAGTCAAGAGTTTCTTGCTGACAATCTTTGAGAAGAAAGAATCTTGTTCTTCTGGAATCATCCTTCTTTCCAATGAACGTCTCTTCTGGAAAAGAAGATTTGATTCTGGGGGGAAACTTCTCAGAGTTGATTCTTCAGAAGCAGCTAATTGAATAGCATCTGGAGTAGCTTCTGATTCTTCAGCTGGAACACATTCTGCTTCTGATTCTCCAACATCTTGTGTGACAAACCAGTAACAGCAACTAAAGTAGAATATTCTGAATAACTCTTCTTGAACAGATCTCAATTCCTTTGTTAGAGTTCTGCAGCATCTTCATCAACACAACAACATCCATTTGATTCTTGAGAGACATCCTCAGAGCACAGATAATCTGATCTTCATGTGTAGAGAGAATCTAGCTTCCATCAGGCTTCATCTTCTGAATTTTTCTGCTTGAAACAAATACAGATCCAATCTAGATACAGTTATCATCAAACTTAGATGCATCAAAAGACACAGTCTGACTGACAATTTTGCTCTTACAATGCTGAGCTAACATGTAAGGAGTTAGATTATCAGAGTTGACATAACATCTGCACTTGAAAAAGAATGTTTACTGACTTATTCAAATTGAATAACCCCAGAAACTTAAATCCTTTTTACATTTGACAGAATGACTACTGTCATTGTATCTTTCCTCATATCTTTATTTCTCAAAACATTCATTATGAATTTCTGAAAAATAATGTCTGATAGCATCTGACCAATTTCAGTTTGTTCAACATCTCGAGTTAATAGAACTTAATTGTCCATGCTACTTCTAATAAGATCTTCAGAAATCATCATATCATCATAATCCAGATGAGTTAGAAACACTGCCTTTCTAGAAACCTCTGCAGAATTCTTTGAAGCTCTTTAAGGAGAGCAACTTTCAAATGCTTTGAATCTGAAGAATCATTTCTTCCAGATTTGAACATTTTTTCTGAACTTACCTTTTTCTGTAGACTTCATTCTGGCGTTCTGATGAATAAATTCCATTATCCAACAATAATATCTTTTCTTACTTAAGATAAATTCCAATGAGTTTTCATGAGAAAGTCAAGTGTGGACTAATCCGTTTCTTGAAAACATCTCAGACTCGCAAGAATTAATCTTTAGCAATCAAGATTTCTTGCTTGCTGAAGATTTGGACTTTGAGCAAATACATTGTAAATCCAAATGTATTTTCAGATCAGCATTCAACAGATATATCTTCTTATCTGATGAATCTATCCTGTCAACTGATTCTTCATTCTTCTTTCAGAATCTTCTGGAGGAGATTTACTGTTGAAGGCTTCAACACTTCAAATTTCAAACTTCATAGAATCAGTGACTTGCTAAAGGTAGCTCAATAGATTACAATTTTAGTACTCATTATCCTCAAAAACTGATATGAGACTGAAATTGTAAGAACGGTGAAATATCCCCAAAAGTATTTCTTCACACAGCCTATGGATCTTTATCTGACACTGTTAGGTGTTTGATATCCATCAATAACAGAACCGGAGCTCTGATACCAACTGAAGGTGTGAAAAATACACAAGAAAGGGGGGGTTTGAATTGGGTATTTGGTTACTTAAAAACTTTTGGCATCTTCTTCTGTGTTGTTTCTAGATGTAGCAATGCGGAAGCATAAATAATAAACTAAACAAGTAAAAAACACAAGATATATCCTGGTTCACTTGAGCAACTCTCAAGCTAATCCAGTCCACCCTTCCAAGGTGATTTCGCCTTACTCACTGCAAGGACTTAATCCACTATAACCAAACAGATTACAGTTGCACAAGCTAACTGCAAGTGACTAACAACTTGACAATGACACGTTCAGGGATCCCCAAGGATATAACGTTCATTGACACCTTAATAGAATCTGATCACTAAAGATCTCCTATTAGGATTTCCACAAATGACTACTGTCACTTGTCATCTCAAGTATACTGATCTTCACAAGATCACTTGAGGAACCACTAATTCTGAAATAGAATATTGTGTTGCCGGAGATTACATAAGTGCTTCTCAAATAAGCAGATTACTCCTAATTAAGTTCCTAGCAAGTAATGAGCAACAACTCCTTGCTTTCTAATATAAAAACTAAATCTAATAATAACTCTCTAAGAGATTATTAAAACATAGCTTTTATATTACTTAAGAGCTTTTCTTCATGGCAACAGTAGCACAACAACGCAAGTAGCAAATACGAGCAACAGCTCCAGCCACTTAGTAACCACTTCAGCTCACCAAGCAACATTTGAATAATCAAATGATTCTGCCTTTATAGTGCTTCCAAGAATGACGTTGTGAGGATAGAAAAGTCCTTTCTATTTCCAACGGTCATATTTCAACGGATAGATAAGCACGTGTTGGATGACATCACTTTCTTGTCCTTTTCTTGCAACGGTAATATTCCATTTAACAGCTTGGACAAATTTGCTTCTGGCTTGGTTCTTCTGATGATGTTACAGATGAGTAGTTCAGAAACTACTTTGGTATAGATAGCATAGTAAACATCAGATTCTGACTTCAGCACTTTGTTCATCAGAGTTGATAGCAACAGCTCATCTGATTGAACACGTCTTGTCTGGTGAAGCTTCATAATCTTTCTTCTTCAGAGTCTGGTCTTCAGAGTCTTTTGCACTTGGTCTTCAGAGCCTTCAGCCTTCAGAACTTCAAGTCATCAGAGTCTTCAGCACAAACTTCTTCAGATGATTATATCTTCAGAGTCTTGACCTTTAGAACATGTCTTCAGAGTCTTCACCTTCAGAACATGTCTTCAGAGTCTTCAGAGTCTTGACCTTCAGAACATGTCTTCAGAGTCTTCAGAGTCTTGACCTTCAGAACATGTCTTCAGAGTCTTGACGCACTTGGTCTTTAGAGCCTTCAGCCTTCAGAACTTCAAGTCTTCAGATTCTTCAGCACTACAGTTCTTTAGAGGGCTCACTCTTCAGAGACGCTCGTTAGCTTCCAGATCAGATGCATAACTCAGATCAGAATCCACAGATGCATTGCAACTGCAATATCCAGCATCCTTGATTCTTTATTGAACATGATCAGATGCAGAAACAAACTTGCTTCTTTACTGAGCTTCATTTGCTTTTAGATCAGATGCACTTCTTCAGATCATAAACCACAGGAGCATTGCAACTGCAATATACAGCATCCTTGGTTCCTTACTGATGGTGATCAGATACATAAGCAAACTAGCTTCTCCCAAGCGCTTCATGAAGTTACACATAGTAATTCCATATATTACTAGCTGCACACGTTGCTTTTGTTTGTTTGGTCTAATATATTTAATTTAATATGACCTGCACATAACAAACATTAAACCATAAAATGATTCTTTCACAAATACTCAATTGTTATCATCAAAACATAGAGATAATCCTGTAGAGACAAATCTTGCTCTTACAACTTTGCCGAGTCATTTTCTTATCTTTTAACCCCAGACCTATAGAATAGATAGAATAACAATCCGTACTAGAAAGCAAGCGTGGATCCCGTCGAGTACGACAGACGTGAGGGGTGCTAATACCTTCCCCTTGCGTAACCGACTCCCGAATCCAGGATTTGGTTGCGACGACCATTCCTTTCCCGTCTTTGCGGTAGGTTTACTTCGAGCGTTTCCTTTCCCTCCGTTGGGATAAATAACGCACGGTGGCGACTCTTCTGTTTAGTCGGCGCCGATTTTCGCAGTAGCGACAGCTGGCGACTCTACTGGGGACTCCAACGGTTCCCTACGCGAGTCAATCCTAGCGCTTGTTTTACCGTCGTGGGTTTTGTATGGATTTACGTTTCTGTATTTTACATTCAGCATTATATTATTGTGATTATTGTTGTGGGTATGAGGGGGTTCTATGATTGAGAGATAAGCCGGACCTGGGCTTGAGTGCACCTAGAATTAGAGTGGAAATTAGTGGGCGCGTGCTTGCTTTGCAGGCACTAGTGTCTCATGAAATCCACGCTCGGACGAGGTTCTTTTGGTTGACTTCTTTTTCAACCCTTTGGGTTGAGGGGGTTGTTGGTCAGTTGGATTGTCGACTCCGGGGACCGATCATTTGGAAGTTGGCTAAGTGAGGCCTCTTCAGGACACGATGATGCCACACCTTCTGGGTATCGTATCATCCGTCTTGAAAGTCTGTGACGCCAACGACCGCATAGGATTCCGTACCTTGTGTCAGTTATTAGGACACCTACCTGTGAGAGGGGTTGTGACATGCAGGTAACTTGACCTCCAGATTACCGGTTTTCTTGATTGAGATTCAGTGGTGTGATATTTGAGGACAGTGTTATTGGGTCTGTCAGAGACCAGGTTGGAGCATTGTGGATGGTCTTGAGCAGTTTGTGGGTCTATTTGAGGCCAATATCGTGGATTGGGCTTCTCAACCAGGGGCACTTGATCCCTTATTGCATTGTTGCATACTGCATTGTTGCATACTGCATTGTCGCATCAGAGACCAGTTGGAGTTATGATATGGGGTCTATCAGAGACCAGTGTTGGAGCTTTGTATTGGGTCTATCTGAGACCAGGGTTTGAGGAATTCTGGAAGGTCTATCTGAGACTTTTGATATGGTTCAGGCCTCTCAGCTATGGCACTTGGTCCCTGCTGCATGTTACTTGCATTGCATTGTTTGCATAACCATTATCATTGCATCCCATTAACGTGTGTCTGTGCTGCAGGTGCATTTGCATATTCCCTGGTTCTAGTGTCTGGACTTCTGAGTATTGATCATGGCTGGTTTGAGGATGACAGTTGCCTACAAGTTACCTATCCCTGATATTACTCCCCTCCTGGGTCTGATTTCTCTTGCTAATGAGGATGTCCGTAGAAGCTTCAGACAGAGTTACGGACGGCTGTTGAGATTGGTTCGGAAACCAACTGATGATGAATTGAATGGGCTGTACACCTTGATGCAATTCTACGACCCTGCTTTGAGATGCTTCACATTCGCTGACTTTATTTTGGGGCCTACCATCAAGGAGTATGTAGAGTTTACTGAGCTGCCGGTACAGAATAAAGTTCCTTTTATTCACTCTGCCGCTGAGCCCAAGTTGGAGGACTTGGCTAAGGCCTTGCACATGAATGCTTCTGAGCTGTTGATGACTTCTTGGCGAGGGGTTCCAGGTTTCTCTCTCCAGTTTCTGGTTGGTAAGGCTCAAGAATACGCCAAGAATGGATGTTGGGTGGTCTTTAACGCTGTTTTGGCTCTATGCATTTATGGGATAGTGTTGTTTCCCAATTTCCCGAACTTCGTGGACATGGATGCATTTCATTTGTTTGCTGCTGGCAACCCTATACCCACACTGATCGGGGACTTCTACCATTCGATGCACTACAGAAATGAGAACAGGAGAGTGTCGCTACTGCGAAAATCGGCGCCGGCATGACAGAAGAGTCGCCACCGTGCGTTATTTATCCCAACGGAGGGAAAGGAAACGCTCAGAGTAAACCTACCGCAAAGACGGGAAAAGGTATGGTCATCACAACCAAAACCGGGGTTCGGGAGTCGGTTACGCAAGGGGAAGGTATTAGCACCCCTCACGTCCGTCGTACTCGACGGGATCCACGCTTGTTTTCTAGTACGTATTGTTATTCTATCTACTCTACAGGTCAGGGGTTAAAAGAAAATAAAATGACTCGGCAAAGTATCGCACTTTATGCCTACGTATTCCCGTCTGGAACGAGAAATCAGAGTCAACGTAGTTCGCCTACCTACGGGAAAGGAGGGGAAGGTTGCTCGCTAGGATATCGCATCCTATGCCTACGTACTTTCATACAGCATGAAAGATCAGAGCAAACGTAGTTCGGGCCACGTACGACACAAGTCTGTCTTGATTGTTTTTATTCCTTCTGAAAAAGGGTTTTTCTGATTACCGGTCCAAGAGGACAAAAATTGACGTTTTGATGAGTTCACATTCTTTTACGGAAGAAGTGTCTTTTATTGTGTTTGAAATCTTATTGTGTTTTTCTGTTTGTTTTGAGAAAGAAGAGACAGAACTCTAACCTACGGTTGAAAAGGGAATCAAACTAACCTAATGTTATCATGCATGGGTTAAGACCTAATGTCTATCATGCTCCTCTCTTGCACAGAGAGAAACAGAGATCCTAAGGGAATAGACGGAAACAGAAACAATAGCATATATACAATAAAGCAGTAAAATGCATGGATACAGCAGTACAAGCGAGGCAAGGGAGTCCCACTCAACCTCGAACCTAGAAAACAACAGGCAAAAGCGAACAAAATTCGCTTTCAACCTAACAGATCAATTAGCAAGCAATACAGTCAGGGAAATTCAAACAATACATCAAAAATTATAAACAGCAAAAACAGTCTTCATCAACATCTGTCTTCAAGTCATCATCAACTATCTACAAGCTTCAAGCAAGCATCAGTCTTCATCTTCACAGCCTTCAAGCAAGGTCTCTATCTTCAATCTTTCAGGGCTTTTCTTCAAGTCTCACTCTCCAAGATAAGCAGCAGTCAACAAGATGAATTGGATGTTAAGCAATCAGTTGCCTACCAAGGGTGGCTCACTGACTGTTAGCATCATACTGACAGTTTCCCCTCAAAAGTTCTATCTTTTAAATATATTCACTAATCCTTCCAAAGGAAAGAGGTGGATATTTAAAAGAGACTTTGAATCATAGGGAAAGGATGGAGGCAGACAAGACCTTCCATGTTTGTGAATCAAGTTTTCTACTCTAGAGCTCTGCCTAGCTCCTAAACCCTATAGCCTTCAACAGCTGCCAGCAAGAGATACCTCTCATCAACTCTGGAAGTTGGTCTTCATTCTCTTTGATCTCCAATGGGCTTCATCAGCACAGTCCTCAGCTCAACCCCCAAGCCCCAAGCAAGCCCAATACCCCACACAGTCAAATAATAACCCTAGAGAGGGCACACCACACAGTCAAGCAAATACAAGCAGTAAACTAATAGTAATAGTAGAATAGGGGAAACCTAGCAATTTCTAAGGGATCTATTATCTAACCATAATACCCCTATATTCCCATACCCCAAGATCCAATCTACAACTCATGAAAGAAATGATCTCTTACACCTATGTTACCTCCTAAACCCTAGTTTTGATCCTTCTAATCACACCTAAACAAACCATCTAAGATTAAGTTCTAAAATCATGAATTAAATTTTATGAGTAAGCTAAAGTTGTAAGCTGATCACCCTAAAAAGAATGGATCCAAAATGTAAAATCATCTAACAAAACTAAAATCAACAATATCATGTATCAAACTAAACATTATTTACAACCTATTTAAAAGAAAAATATACTAAAAATATAAAAATAAAATGAAATGCTAATTTTTTTATATGATAATTTTCTTAACAAAAATATGAAAAATATGCAAAAACAACCAATTAAAAATAAGCATTTTTCAATTATTTATGATTTTTTAAAGAATTAAAGATAAAAGGGTGAAATTAATATGAATTATATGGGTGAGGGGGTGCAGTCAATATTTAAAAGCATTGGAAAAAAGCAATGGGCCCAGACTGGGGGTGCGCCTAGCAAGGCGCGTCTGGGCCCAGCTACTCAGAAAACTCAACAAAAAATAAAAAAAACAAGAAACAGTGCAAAGAGTAAGAAAATCAGTTCGTTTGGTTGGGCCTGGGTGAACGGGGGTGTGCATATCAATTAAAATTTGAGCCCAGAAGACAGATTAAATGAAACGCAGCGTATTGCTGCGTAGGATCTCCCTCCAAATTCGTTTTGAACGTGAGCCATCAGATTGGGATCCCAGTCCAAGTCAAACACCTAATCGTGTGGTTCTCCTTCATCTTCAACCTTGGACAAACCCTAGAATCAGAAACCCTCCCCCATGCATGCATCTTTCTCCTCCTCTGTTCTCCCTCAAACCTCAATGAAATTCCACGCTATAAAAACCAAAAATGATCTATTCTCTTCCCTCTACACAGCCATGGCATTAGTTTTCTCCAACACTCCCTCTAGGTCCAAACCCGATAGCTAGAACACCTTGCCTCCATCACTTTGCACTGAGATCAAACATTCCAATTCTTGCTAACTCTTACCCTAACATCATCTACACGCCATGCTGATCAATTTAAGCCATCTAACCAAGATTATTGTGCCATATTCTAGATGTTATAAGCCCTAACAGTTCTTGCACTCCAATGGCAACATCCATGAAACCTTCTCAAACTTTATGGAAATGATCCTCTAACCTAACCTAACAATTCTAACCTAATAATTCTCTAACATGCTAACTAAATCAACCAATTCGAAGGGAAAACTAACCTGGTGTAAATGATGAAAACAGTTGGGGAATTCTTTAGATCCAAAGCTTGCAATGATCTGGATTTGATCCACACACTTGATCCTTGATTCTGTATGCAGTATTTCTTGCTCACACCTCTTGGATTCTTGTAACCACTTCTTCTTGCACTTTGGATGATGAAGATGGATACCACGATTTCTTCCTCAATTCAACCAGATTCTGATGTAAATTTGATCCTTGAATGGTTTAGATGATGATAGGATCAAGAACTTTGGAAATTGATGAAGATTTGATGGAGTTTGAAATGGTTTTGCAAAAATGGAAGAATGAGGTATAACTTGGTATTTTGATCATAATGATTCACCAACCCTTGAATGAAGCCTCTCAATTCAATATATAGACACTCATGGACCTTTCTAGAATTTGATAGAAACTTCTTGTGCACACTTTCCTTGAATTTTGATTATGTTACTTCATACATAAGTAACCAAGAATAACTTCTAAATTTTGAACCAAACTCAAAAATCCACTTTTGCCAATGTTCTTAAAACATTTTTTCCAATCAAAATGACCTATAATTTCATCCCATTTGGCCAAGTTATGAAAAATCTCAATTTTAGGTCACTTTTTATTCATTAAATTCACCAAATTTGAAACCTTGAGCTATGAGCCTTTACAATCTTTCATGATCACTTTTCTAGACTCAAAATGTCATTTGGAGCAAGTTTTATGTTTTGAAGTTTTTCATTTGAAGCTTCCTTGTATGAGTTTTGGGCATAGGCTTGAAATGACCTGTAATTCTCAGATGACCAAAATACCCTTTGCTTGCCAAGACCATAAGTAGAGTTTCACAAATCAGATGAAGGCATACCATACCTTTATAGAAAGCTAAGACAATGAGGAACAACTCTTATGTTGACCAGAAATTCATTTGAAATCTCCTTGAGGGGTAAAAGTTGCTTGGAAGACAAGTAACTTTCACAGACAAAATTTCAGATACCTCAGATGACCTGTAACTTGCAAGGACCATAACTTGAGTTCTATAAATCTCCTTGATGTATTCCACCACTAAAATTAAAGGTCTTGATATCCTCTACAAGTTTCATGTTGACCAAGGATCCATTTGAAGCTTGTATTTTGACTTATCTTGCTTGGAAGTTTGACCTAAATCAGGGGATTTTACACAGAAACCCTAATTTAGAAACTCCTCTTCTTCTTGATTTCTCTTGATTTCTTCTTGGCACATCACCATATCCTTACCTACATGTCAAATGATGAACCCCACATCTCTCAAATAGACCTTAATGCCTTTCAATCAATCATTTGACCTAGGGTTGACCCAGATGAAACCCTAGTTGACTGTCTTCAACTGCAACTCTTGTGATCATATCAATGACTTGCATCCTTCTCCAAATGACTTTCTAAGTCTTCCATGATGTCTACATACTCTCCATGCTCAATTCACAGCTCACAACTTCTTTGATGATCTTCAGATACCCTCAGATAGGAGACAGATTCACTGCTTGATCCACTGACTTCTTAGGTTTCAATTTCTTCCTGATGACTTGGATAAGATTGAATTTGAATAATAACCTCTTGATAGGCTCATAGAGATGAGAATAGTACCTGGTCCCTTGTTGAATGACTTGCTATGCTATGCTATGCAGATGATTAGACTATGTACATGACTCTATATGCAAATGCTAATGCAATTGAAACATAAACCAAGTGAAGAAGGTTGAGCAAATTTTAGGGTGCAACAGCTGCCCCTATTCAAGCGACTTGGACCCGATTGGGTGAAGAGCGAACGGACTTCAAACATTCGAGGTACGAGATGGTTGAATACTAAGAACCCGGAAATTTGCCAACCGCAGAAATAAACTGCACCACTGCTTGGGGAACGACATTCATCAATTGAATCTAACGGTTACAGCAACCAACTGATCCATTAGCGACCGTACTGAAGATTATTTTCATCAGCCTGAAAAAGATCCTATCATCGCAGGGATAAAACTTTACTTGTCCACGTTAGGACTCCATCTGCTGTCAACACGGAAAAATCTCGGCGGCTTCGCTGGGGATGACTCGTCTGCATTTCGTCAGCACGAAGGGATCTTATCAACATAAGAACGAACTT
This sequence comes from Lathyrus sativus, assembly GCA_963859935.3. NCBI lineage: Eukaryota > Viridiplantae > Streptophyta > Magnoliopsida > Fabales > Fabaceae > Lathyrus > Lathyrus sativus. Next base: position 51,898,715 of record OZ012738.1, read on the forward strand.
TCCACGTCAGGAATAAAACGTCCACGTTAGGAATAAACTGTCCACGTTAGGAATAAACTGTCCACGTTAGGAATAACCTGTCCACGTTAGGACTAAACTTTTTCACGCCAGGAATACATCGTCCACGTAAGGAATACCTCGTCCACGTAAGGAATACCTCGTCCACGTTAGGAATAAACTTCTTTCCACGTAAGGAATACATCTTCTTTCCACGTAAGGAATACCTCTTTCCACGTAAGGAAAACATCTTTCCACGTAAGGAATACCATCTTTCCACGTTAGGAATAACTCTTTCCACGTAAGGAATCACATCTTTCCACGTAAGGAATACCATCTTTCCACGTTAGGAATAACTCTTTCCACGTAAGGAATCACATCTTTCCACGTAAGGAATACCATATTTCCACGTTAGGAATAACTCTTTCCACGTAAGGAATCACATCTTTCCACGTAAGGAATACCATCTTTCCACGTTAGGAATAACTCTTTCCACGTAAGGAATCACATCTTTCCACGTAAGGAATACCATCTCGTCTTGATTTGTCCATGTAAGGACTCCCATCTCGTCTTGATTTGTCCATGTAAGGACTCCCATCTCGTCTTGATTTGTCCACGTAAGGACTCCCCTCTTCGACCCGCTGAGGAAATAAAACTTGTCCACGTCAGGACTCCCGTTTCACCAACACGAAGAAAGATAAATTTGCCCACGTCAGGACTCGCGCATCTTATCATCACGAAGAACTATAAACTTGTCCATGTCAGGACGCACACTTCACCATTACGAATAAAGATGTCTGCTGGAATACATGGTCCACGTCAGGACACAAAGAGTAATCAACTTTGTCCACGTCAGGACTTCACATTCAATCAATACGGCGAAATCGAATCTGTCCATGTTAGGACTAGCACACCTCATTAACTCGGGGAAATAAATTTGTCCACGTTAGGACACCCACTTCTCTAGCACGAAGAAATCCCGTCAATATAGGAATAGATTGTCCACGTCAGGACTCATTTCTCCATTGGTCCCAAACCACAAACTTTTTAGCACTGACGTGACAAAAACTTTGGGGCGGACTCTACTGGGGATATTTGGAAACCCAAACTACCGGACGCCTGTTCTGATAACCGGCGGCAGCCTCTGAAATTCTGATTCCTGAAACCCTTTGATGACAAATAACTCTGCTTGGGGACAAGGAGAGATTTTGCCTACTAACTCTGTGGGGAATAATGCCAAAACGGACATTATCGTTGAATGTCTCACGTCGAGATCTTGAATGTTTGGTAATTCATTTGAGCGAGAACTCCCTCAACCTGCATGGGAAACAACACTTGAACACAAACGGTTAGCCAACCTGGCTTATGTTTCAAAATGCATATGTTTGACAATGACGCAATGCTCCATTCGACATGGAAATGCCACGCTTTTTTTTTTATTATATGCCGATGCAAATGCAGACTCGAACTGCTGGGATACAGGAAACCGCTTCAGCAAAATAAATGCTGAAGACAATGCCGACTCCGCTGGGGATAGCCAGGTGCTACAGAATTATTCCAGCAAAATAAATGCTGGAAGAGTGAAGTCAACCCTGCTGGGAAATATAACTTTGCTGGGGAATAGCATATGAGCCCGGTATGATTAGACTTCTGCTGGGGAATGAACGGATATCACACGGTATTCTGACAAAATAAATGCCAGGGCGCCCAACCAACTCTGCCGGAGATAGTTTTAATCTTCGAGTTCCACTGGGAGGAAAGAGAACACTTGCTGAAAAGAGAACTCCGCTGGGGATGGGACGATTCTCTTGGGGAAAATCCCCTGACTCCGTTGGAGGAGAGTAACTGACCCTACTGGGAAGGGTAGACTGTCTAAGTACAGCTCGCAAGTTGGAAACATTAATCTTCGGAGGCTAAACCACTCTGCTTGAGATGCACTGTCTGAATACAGCCTTCAATCTTGGAACCGCCAAACTCTGCTAAGGATAAACGACTTTGCTGGAGAATATCCTTTGTATAAGCTACGACTAGCTGGGAAATTCGATCCTTCTTCAGTAAGGGACATTGTTATCTTGGAAGCACGACCTGCGTGGGGAGCGAGTCCTTCGTTACGAGCTTCTGATCCATACTGCAATCTTTTGATCGTCCTCTTCATACGGCCACGAACCCTGCAACACCACAAACAAGACAAGACAAGTCTACGCAACCAAATCTATTCAGGTTAGCGTTAGTGACATTATTTTCAGTTAATTCAAAGTTTTAACAATCATTGGCAAGGGCCAGTGACGTTATGTACTTGCTAGTTTCATTAAACCTAGGCGTTTATCATGCACAAAACAGTAAAGAACCAACATCAAATACTGAATAACATGTATTATTGATTGGGCCCCTAAATGGGCAGAGTTTTGTACACGGGATGTAACTCCTGAAAAGAGGAAGCTACGCACAACAAATATACAAGTATGCGCAAGAAGCATAAATATAATGACAAATCAAATTTGTACACATGTCGGCAACGGGATGCAGACGAACATCACGAACTGATCCTCCTATGACTCGCCCGACTCTAATGCTTTTCCCGGTATCCAAACTTCCGAAGAGATTGTATCTGATAATCGACCCCTCAGGTATATTCTCCCGAACCAATGCTCAATGTAGTATCAAATTCGGACCGCAGTCATTTGCTTTTCGAATCCCTAACTTTTGTGTGAACCGCCCTTTACGGGTTTTCAGTTCACCGGGATACCCTTTTTTGCCGAAGCCGCCCAATGTAGGTTTTCAACTTCGCGGGTGTACATTTTTTCAATTTTTATCCCTAACTTTTGCCCGAACCTTTCATTCTGTTTTTGGTTCGCCAGGATGCCCCATTTTTGCCTGGACTCTCTTTTTTCTGTCCAGCGAGTCAATTTCAAGCAAAGTATTTTTTAACTGCGTCCAAATTCACAGGCTACGTGAAGTCTTCACCGTCCATGGTGGACAACAACAACGCTCCTCCTGAAAAGACCTTTCTGACAACGTATGGCCCTTCGTAGTTAGGGGTCCACTTGCCCCTGTGATCTGCATGCGGCGGGAGAATCCTTTTCAGCACAAGGTCGCCCGTCTGAAAGCTCCGCGGATGTATCTTCTTATCATATGCTTTCTTCATTCGGCTCTGGTACAAACGCCCGTATGCTAGAGAAGCTAGCCTCTTCTCATCCATTAAGCTCAGCTGGTTCAACCTGTCTTTCACCCATTCGGCCTCGTCTAGTTGGACATCTCGCAATACCCTCAGAGAAGGAATCTCAACTTCTAGTGGTAGCACAACTTCCATTCCGTATACCAGCAAGAACGGGGTTGCCCCGGTTGATGTGTGTATCGTCGTACGATAACCGTGCAAAGCAAAAGGTAGCATCTCATGCCAATCCTTATAGGTCACCACCATCTTCTGAACGATCTTCTTTATATTCTTATTGGCCGCTTCAACAACGCCATTCATCTTGGGTCGGTAAGGGGAGGAGTTGTGATGCTCAATCTTAAAATTCTGACAGAGCTCTTTCATCATTTTGTTGTTCAGGTTTGAACCGTTGCCAGTGATTATCCGCTCGGGGATTCCATATCTGCAAATGATATCTCTCTTGATGAATCTGGCTACCACCTGCTTAGTTACATTTGCATAAGACGCCGCTTCCACCCATTTGGTGAAATAATCGATTGCTACTAGAATGAACCGGTGCCCGTTAGAAGTCGTCGGCTCGATCTTTCCAATCATATTGATTCCCCACATCGAGAATGGCCATGGCGATGACATCACATTCAGGGGACTTGGAGGCACATGGATCTTATCTGCATAGATTTGGCACTTGTGGCACTTCCTCGCAAACTTGAAACAATCAGTTTCCATAGTCAGCCAAAAATAACCTGCCCGCAGCAGCTTCCTCGTCATAGCATGCCCACCAGCATGCGTACCAAAGGTACCCTCATGTATTTCCTCCATGAGCAACTTCGCCTCTTTTTCATCCACACAACGCAGCAGCACCAAGTCGTGATTTCTTCTGTATAAGACACCATCCGGATTCAAATAGAAATTACCCGCTAATCTCCTGAGAGTCTTCTGATCTTGACTGGATGCCCCAGCCGGATACTCTTTATTCTTTAGGAAATTAAGGATATCAAAATACCACGGTTTATCATCGGATGCCTCGTCAATAGCAAATACGAAGGCAGATCTGTCAAGCCGAGAGATAACAATTCTGGGAGCCTCATTCCAGAAGTTGACTTTGTACATGGAAGACAAAGTGGCCAGGGCGTCAGCCATTTGATTCTCTGCTCGCGGTACATGATGCAATTAAACCTTGTCGAAGAAAGGCAAAAACCTCCTCGCATAATTCATATACGGTATCAAATTGGGCTGACGCGTCTCCCATTCCCCTTTTATTTGATTCACCACCAGAGCTGAGTCTCCGTATACATCCAGATTTTTGATTCGCAAATCAATGGCCTCTTCAAGCCCCATTATACAAGCTTCGTATTCGGCTTCATTATTGGTAACCGGAAAGGTCAATCGAGCGGTAAACGGGATGTGCGACCCGTGTGGAGTAGTGATGATTGCCCCTATTCCGCTACCGTAGGCATTTACAGCTCCGTCAAAGATCAACTTCCACTTGGAACCCAATTCTGGTCCTTCATCTGGCAACGGCTCTTCGCAATCTTTCATCTTTAGGTACATGATATCCTCGTCAGGAAAATCAAACCTCATTGATTGGTAACCTTCAATAGGCTGCTCTGCCAAGTACTCAGACAGTACACTCCCCTTTATAGCCTTCTGCGAGACATACTGGATGTCATATTCAGTCAAGACCATCTGCCAACGGGCAATTCTCCCTGATAATGCTTGCTTTTCAAATACATATTTGATAGGATCCATCTTCGAGATGAGCATGGTTGTATGATTCAGCATGTATTGCCTCAAACGCTTGGCGGCCCAGGCCAGCGCACAACAAGTTTTTTCAAGCATTGAATATCGAGATTCACATTCAGTAAATTTCTTACTCAAGTAGTAGATCGCATGCTCTTTTCTTCCTGTCTCGTCGTGTTGACCGAGAACACAACCCATACTTCCCTCAAGAACTGTCAAATACATAATCAAGGGTCTCCCTGCCACTGGGGGTATCAAAATAGGAGGCTCTTGCAAATACTGCTTTATTTTATCAAACGCCTTTTGACAATTTTCGTTCCACGTTACCGCCTGGTCTTTCTTTAACAGCTTGAACAATGGTTCACACGTGGCTGTCAGGTGAGATATGAACCGAGCGATGTAGTTCAACCTCCCTAAAAACCCGCGCACCTCTTTTTCTGTTCTAGGCATCGACATCTCTTGTATTGCTTTTATTTTTGCAGGATCGACCTCTATTCCTTTTTCACTCACGATAAACCCCAGCAGTTTACCCGATCTCACCCCGAAGGTGCACTTGTTAGGGTTCAGTCTCAGCCTGAACTTCCTAAGCCTTTTGAATAACTTCAACAGATTCACCAAATGCACTTCCTCCATCTGGGATTTGGCAATCATATCATCGACATAAACTTCGATCTCTTTATGCATCATATCATGGAAAAGAGTCGTCATTGCACGCTGATACGTTGCCCTAGCATTCTTCAATCCGAAGGGCATCACTTTGTAACAAAATGTTCCCTAAGGCGTGATGAAAGTAGTCTTCTCCATGTCCTCTGGCGCCATTTTAATCTGATTATAGCCCTAGAAGCCATCCATGAAGGAGAATACGGAGAATTGAGCAGTATTGTCAACTAGCACATCGATGCGAGGAAGCGGGAAATCATCTTTCGGGCTCGCTTTGTTTAAATCACGGTAATCTACACACATTCTCACTTTACCGTCTTTCTTTGGCACTGGTACAATGTTAGCGACCCATGAGGGATATTTTGTAACAGCTAGGAAACCAGCATCCCACTGTTTTTGAACCTCCTCCTTAATTTTCACTGCCATATCAGGTCTAGTTCTGCGAAGTTTCTGCTTGACCGGCGGGCATTCTTCTTTCAACGGCATACGGTGCACAACCATATCTGTATCAAGCCCCGGCATGTCTTCATACGACCAAGCGAACACATCACTATACTCTCGGAGCATTTCAACCAGTCTTCGCTTGACGTCGCTCTGCAGCGCGGCTCCTATACGGATGTTCTTTTCAACCCCTTCCGACCCCAGGTTAATAATTTTGATGACCTCCTCATGAGGCAGAATGACTCGTTCTTCTTGCTTCACCAACCAAGACAATTCTTCGGGAACGTCACCATCTTCAACAATCTCTTCTTCGGTCTGAAATACCGGGTGCTCAAAGTCGAGACGAGTCATAGGTGGTTCAATGATGTCATCTGAACATGTTATCCTGCAAAAGGAATGGTTAAATGCTTCAAAATGCGTATAAAGCGAATAACCACGTTGCCATTTTATTGTAAAACACAAAATAGGAAAAACAGAGATCGCAATATTTGCACATGAAAAAACGCCTTTTATTTAATGATTAACACGCAATGTTCATAATAGCACAGCCCTAAGCAAATCACAATGCCCCGGGTAAGACACCAGATTGTTCAACAATTAAAAAAACAAAGCATTACTGTTTAAGAGTCACAGGAACAATCTCCTGAATAGACCAATTGCACAAACCCTGTCCTGGCACGCTCGGCTGAATCCAGGCGTCCATATCGCAATCGCTGTCTCCTTCGTCAGACTCTGAAGCAGCGTTGATGGTCTCGTAACATACTCCACCAGCAGTGATAGTTATTGGTCCTCTGAACCGGGGTGCCCCCACGACAGGTGTTGATGACGACGGTTGATATCCTAGCCCGAATCGGTCCGTCTTTACGGGAATATCCAGCACTTTGCCCCAGCCCTTTGTCTCACCAATCTCTACTAGAGCTTGAGCTTCCTTATATGACGAGACGGCTACCTCCGACGCTTTACTTGGCCCGGGACCTTTGTCTTTGATGCGCAACCCTTCAAATGCCTGGCAGGGTGTTTCGTGAATCTCTCCGTCGACCTCCACATATTTGAATGATGACAGATGGCTGACCAGTATATCTTCTTCTCCACAGACTGTAACCACGCTATCCCCTACCATGTATTTCAACTTTTGATGCAAGGTAGACGTGACTGCCCCAGCACCATGAATCCAGGGTCGTCCGAGAAGGCAGCTGTATGCTGGCTGGATGTCCATGATATAAAATTCAGTTGCGAAGACCTCCGGCCCCACCTGTAGAGGTAATGTTATAGATCCAAAAACTGTTCTTCGCGTACCATCAAATGCCCTGACCACCAAGTCGCTGGGCGTACACAGGATTCCTCTGACATCCAGTTTCATCATCGCTTTCTTGGGCAGCACGTTCAAAGACGATCCGGTATTGACCAACACGTGAGACATGACTGATCCTCTACACTCCACAGAGACGTGCAATGCCATATTATGCTCTCTCCCCTTCGGGGTCAAATCGAAGTCCGTAAAGCCCAAGCTGTGGCCTGCGTTCACATGTGCCAACACCCCCTCCAGCTGATTCACGGAAACGTCTTGGGGTACGAAGGAAGTATCCAGAACTTTCAACAATGCATTTCTGTGAGCTTCAGAGCACAATAGCAACGACAGTATAGATATCTTTAACGACGTCTGTTGAAGATGCTCAACAATCTTATAATCACTTTTACGAATCAAGCGCATGAACTCTTCCACATCTTTCGATGCCGTTGCTTTTTCGTTTCCCTGCACTGGGACATTCTCAATCATCTTTCCCTTTCCCTTCGCCAACCTTTCGGCCTCTACCTCAGGCGATATGAAGATCCTCCCACTTCTTGTCATACCTCCGGTACCGACAACATTGTCTACAGTCTCAGCTGGCTGCTTATTAACATCAATTTTTACTCCATCACAATACACTTCCAACCCATATGTCCAGGGGACTGCCTTGGTGCTTTCGTAAGGGATTGGCCCTGCCTTGGTGATGGTGATCGGCGGTCGCTTTGCCGGTGGCGTTATAATGATTGTTTTACGGGGAATCGTCACAGTAACCACATCACTTTGCTCGTCTGCTAATACCCCTGCAGGTTCTTCAATTGCTGCTCGGTCAAGTTGCAGTGTGCCGCCATCTATTAAAGCCTGAATGCCCTTCTTTAAGTCATCACAACCCCCAGCTAGGGTCCAGCACTCTAAGCAGTACTCGTCACAACCTAGATACACACCACCTTGCAATAATCTGCTCTTTATCTCGCACAACGGTGTCTTGAGGTCATCAACATGCATAATCAAGTTCAAACCCTCCTCAGTTAAAATGGCGTTTGTCCCATGGTTGGGCATGGGCTTTTGCACTATATTCGGACCCGCCGTTCCAAAATTGATAGCCTTACTATCCAATAGATCCTGCACGACATGCTTGAACGCATGGCAACCCTCTACATCGTGGCCCGGAGCGCCGGAGTGGAATTCGCAGTGCCTGCTTGCATCATAACCATACGGAGGAGTGCCTGTTATTGGTGCCAGAGTTCTCTTCTCCACCAAGTTCAAACCTAGTAACGTCTGTAACAAATCTGCATACGTTGAAGGAGGCTTTTCAAACACCCTCCTTGGTTTGCCCCCCTGGAATCTGCGCTGGGCAGGCTGTGCCCCCTGTTGTGGCTGCTGTTGCTGTTGCTGTTGTTGTTGTTGAAATGGTTGTTGCTGAAACGGAATAGTAACGCTTGCCACCTGCTACGGCTGATTGTACTGGTTTCGACCTCTGCCCTGGCCTCGGCCTCGGCTCCCAAACACTGCGCTTGCATCGCCCTGACGGCGCCCACCAAAAGCCTTTCTGTTACTGCCTGTTGAGGTGGATTCCTCAGCTTGGAATCTCCCCTGTTTAATGTTGCTTTCAATCTTCTCTCCCATCAGAATTAAGTCTGAGAAACTGCCCAAAGAAGTGTGAAACAACTTGTCATAAAACATGCCGGTGAATGTTCCTATGAACATGTCATTCATTTCCTTGTCCTCTAGAGGAGGATGGACCCTAGCAGCCATGTCGCGCCATCTCTGCGCATACTCTTTGAAACTCTCACCCTTCTTCTGGGACAACCCCTGCAATTGGACCCGATTGGGTGCCAAGTCGCTGTTATACTTATAGTGAGCTACAAATGCTTCTGCCAGCTGCTTCCATGTCTTTATATGAGTTGGTTCCAATCCCATATACCACTCGAGGGAAGGACCTGACAAGCTATCTTGAAATAAATGCATTAGCATCCTCTCATCGTTAGAATACGCCGACATCCTCCTGTAATATGACCGCACGTGCACCTTTGGACAGGTGTCCCCTGTATACTTGTCAAATGTGGGAGCTTTGAATTTGATTGGCACCCTCAGGCCAGGCACCAGACCCATTGTTGACATATCTAATCCCACAGCACTTTGATTCACGACCCCCCTCATCTGCTCCTCGAGCATCCTGATCCCCTGGGAGTCATCCATAGGCCCTTCAAAACCTCCACCGGAGAAAGCGTCCTCTTGCTGGTCTTCTTGCCAATTACCATTCCCAGCTCCATACCCATCGTATCCGTTGTTACGGCCAACTCTAATCTGATTCATCACCGGGCCTCGCCCCCTGTTACCGTACCCCGGAGCGACCCCAACAGGTCCAAAAGTCATTAACCCAGCGCCATTTCCATTTCCGAATCCATCGTAACCCTGATTAGTCATACCAAGTCCGTCCTGCCCGAAGCCTTGAGCATTGAAACCGTACTTCCCAGTATTGTCGAACCCCTGGTCATTGAAACCGAATCCAGCATTACCGAAGCCATTGCCTCCCATATTATCACCCAGGTTAACATCTCCAAGCCCAACATTGTTAACGATAGTCTCATTCCCCATTCCAACGTTACCGTTCCCGGCAGCAGCGCCGTTGTTGACATTGACAGCAGGTATATTGACTACAGGTGGAGCCACTGGTGTGGGAGTACCATCCCCATGAATAGTGTCGACTCGCACAGACTGATGATCCTCATTTCCATGCCCAGCATTTCTTACCAGCAGAGGCTGCACCAAAGCTTACAAATTCTCCTGACCTTTCGCAATGGTCTCCATTGTCTGCATGAAGAGCGCCAGCTTCTCACGCATGTCTTGCATCTCATTCTGCATTTGATCCATGATTCTTCGGCAGTTGGTGCGAGTGGAGTATCGGTGCGGGCGCTGATCTTCAATCCTGAAAAGACCTGGTACAGTGCAGGAAATAAGATACCATCCAATAATCACCTGTAATGCAATATGAATATGGATGCAATGCAATATGTGTCTATGCATTAGGGAATATCATTCCCCGATTCTAGTGCGAATGTGCCAGTGTAGTGACAGTGCTAGCAATACGGTGATCAGAGCCGAATCATAGAAAACACCTCATATATTGCAGAGAAATCCATCAAGCCGAGAATATAATATCACTGAGTACAATAAGAAGGCATGACCTCAACCAACAATCCTGGTGATGGTCAGCACTATGCAAATAAAGCATCAATACATGAAATGGTCAAGTACACCCATAAGCCTGATACTCTTCTAGTAACTTCTTAGTCTCTGGATGACTTGGTCGGGTAAGCAGACCCTCAACAAGTTGATTTCTGCGCTTGAGAACGCGTCGCACGTCACCGGCGGTTTCCTCCCATGCCCCTTCTCCAAAGCGATCCTCTAGCTTCCGCTTCTGAGACACAGCTTCGTTCCTGCCTTCGACGGCCTTGTTCAATGCAATCTGGAGACTATATCTGGTCATCACCTCTTCTTCGTACTTCTTAATGCTAGCCTTCAACTGCTCTTCGAGGTCAGAAATTTGCTGCTTCAATTTATCTTCCCTCTTTTTATTGTTGGTTAGCGTAGCATTCCAAGTCTTGTTACAAGAAGAGATTTCTCGGTGTGCAACGTCGAGTGCTTTCTTTTTGGACTCCAACATGTCATGAGAGCTTCTGAACTCTTGACCTAGACGTTCGCGCTTCTTTTTCTCCTCAGTCAATTCAACACCCAGCCTGTTTACTAGTTCGATCTGCTGTTGGAAAGCATGCACATCCTTGTTCTTCTCACTGCGTATCTGAGCCAGCTCTTTTTCTAACCCTTCATTGATCTTTATCAAGGCTTCCCTTTCTTTAACAACTTGCTCGTAGGCCTCCCTAGTAACAGTAGTTGGTTCTTCCATCGGAATATGAACAGGGACTGGTGCAGCTGGAAATGGCATCAGTAACTGTCTTGCTCTCTCTTGGATCCAAACTCTGTATGGTGCATAAGCCTGACAATCGTTCTTCCCTAACAGTGGCTTCCCTCTTCTGTTAATACGCATCCATGCGTGCTGCAACTTGGCTAGTAACTCTCCCTTCAAATCACCGGTGAAGTACAGAGATTCCTGTACTTCTTCCTCCTGAGGTGGGTTCTTCAACGCGTATCCAAACTGGCGAATAAACAGAGGTGGGTTGTAATTGATGCACCCTTTTCTTCCTATCAACGGAACATTAGGATACCCAGAACAACTGAAAATAAGCTCCGACCCCAGCAAGTCTCGGTCAAACCACTCAATGTCTTCGGAAGATAGCCTCATCAAGCGCTCTGGCCAGTTAGCTGTAGTTGCACTATCCACAAAAGGTCTCTTCAGGGGAAGATGGCTTTTAAACCACATGTTCAACAACGGCGCACAACAGTAAACAGTCTTTCCCCTTCTATTTTCATTTTTGTAGTGCAATGAATGATAGAGATCTCCAATCAAAGTGGGCACCGGGTTGCCAGCAGCAAACAGATGGAAAGCGTCCAAGTCCACAAAATTGGGTAAGTTGGGGAACAACACTATTCCGTAGATGCATAGAGCCAAGATAGCATTAAAGACTATCCAGCACCCGTTCTTGGCATACTCTTGAGCTTTGCCAACCAGAAAATCAAGGGAGAAACCTGGAACCCCAAGCCAAGAAGTCACTAATAGTTCGACAGTGTTCATGTGCAAGGCCTTAGCTAAGTCCTCCAACTTGGGCTCAGCGGCAGAGTGAATAAAGGGAACCTTATTCTATACTGGTAGCTCAGTAAACTCTACATACTCTTCAATGGTAGGCCCCAAAATAAAGTCAGCAAACGTGAAACATCTCAATGCGGGGTCATAGAACTGCATCAAGGTGTACAACCCATTCATCTCAACAGTAGTGGGCTTGCAGACTAATCTCAACAATCTTCCATGACTCATCCTGAAACTTCTCCTAACCTCCTCATCAGCAAGGGACATCAGGCCAAGTAAGGGAGTAATGTCAGGTGTAGGCAACTTGTACACAACTGTCTTTCTCAAACCAGCCATAATCAATAAGCAGAAGTCCGGACACTAGAACCAGGGAATATGCAAATGCACCTGCAGCACAGACACACGTTAATGGGATGCAATGATAATGGTCATGCAAACAATGCAATGCAAGTAACATGCAACAGGGACCAAATGCCATAGCTGAGAAGCCTGAACCATATCAAAAGTCTCAGATAGACCCTCCAGGATTCCTCAAACCCTGGTCTCAGATAGACCCAAAACAAAGCTCCAACACTGGTCTCTGATAGACCCCACAACATAACTCTGACTGGTCTCTGGTAGACCTCATATCATAACTCCAACTGGTCTCTGACAGACCTCATATCATACCTCCAACTGGTCTCTGACAGACCTCATAACTATCCATAAATACCCAGGATCTCAGATCAAGAAATAGCCGGTATCTGAAGGTCTAGTTACCTGCATAACCCCAAACCCTCTCACAGGTAGGTGTCCTAGTAACTGACAAAGGTATGGCATCCTATGCGGTCGTCGGCGTCACAGACTTTCAGGGTTGATGATACGATTCCCAGAAGGAGTGGCATCATCAAATCCTAAAGAGGCCTCACTTAGCCAACTTCCAAATGATCGGTTCCCGGAGTCGACAATTCAGTTGACCAACAACCCCTTCGACCCAAAGGGTAGAAAAAGAAGTCAACCAGAAGAACCTCGTCCGAGTGTAGATTTCGTGAGACACTAATGCAAGCAAAGCCGGCACGCGCCCACTACTTTCTACTCTAATTCTAAGTGCACTCAAGCCCAGGTTCGGCTTATCTCTCAATCATAGAATCACCCGTCACAACCCCAATACAGCAATAATAACAATAATATAATGCTGATAGTAAAATACAGAAATATAAATCCATACAAAATCCTCGACGGTAAAACAAGCGCTAGGATTGACTCTCTTGAGGGACGTTGGATCCCAAATGCATAAGGAACTATCGCAGTCCTTAGCAGCCAGGGGACGTTGGATCCCCAGCAGAGTCTCCAGCTGTCGCTACTGCGAAAATCGGCGCCGGCATGACAGAAGAGTCGCCACCGTGCGTTATTTATCCCAACGGAGGGAAAGGAAACGCTCAGAGTAAACCTACCGCAAAGACGGGAAAAGGTATGGTCATCGCAACAAAAACCGGGGTTCGGGAGTCGGTTACGCAAGGGGAAGGTATTAGCACCCCTCACGTCCGTCGTACTCGACGGGATCCACGCTTGTTTTCTAGTACGTATTGTTATTCTATCTACTCTACAGGTCAGGGGTTAAAAGAAAATAAAATGACTCGGCAAAGTATCGCACTTTATGCCTACGTATTCCCGTCTGGAACGAGAAATCAGAGTCAACGTAGTTCGCCTACCTACGGGAAAGGAGGGGAAGGTTGCTCGCTAGGATATCGCATCCTATGCCTACGTACTTTCATACAGCATGAAAGATCAGAGCAAACGTAGTTCGGGCCACGTACGACACAAGTCTGTCTTGATTGTTTTTATTCCTTCTGAAAAAGGGTTTTTCTGATTACCGGTCCAAGAGGACAAAAATTGACGTTTTGATGAGTTCACATTCTTTTACGGAAGAAGTGTCTTTTATTGTGTTTGAAATCTTATTGTGTTTTTCTGTTTGTTTTGAGAAAGAAGAGACAGAACTTTAACCTACGGTTGAAAAGGGAATCAAACTAACCTAATGTTATCATGCATGGGTTAAGACCTAATGTCTATCATGCTCCTCTCTTGCACAGAGAGAAACAGAGATCCTAAGGGAATAGACGGAAACAGAAACAATAGCATATATACAATAAAGCAGTAAAATGCATGGATACAGCAGTACAAGCGAGGCAAGGGAGTCCCACTCAACCTCGAACCTAGAAAACAACAGGCAAAAGCGAACAAAATTCGCTTTCAACCTAACAGATCAATTAGCAAGCAATACAGTCAGGGAAATTCAAACAATACATCAAAAATTATAAACAGCAAAAACAGTCTTCATCAACATCTGTCTTCAAGTCATCATCAACTATCTACAAGCTTCAAGCAAGCATCAGTCTTCATCTTCACAGCCTTCAAGCAAGGTCTCTATCTTCAATCTTTCAGGGCTTTTCTTCAAGTCTCACTCTCCAAGATAAGCAGCAGTCAACAAGATGAATTGGATGTTAAGCAATCAGTTGCCTACCAAGGGTGGCTCACTGACTGTTAGCATCATACTGACAGTTTCCCCTCAAAAGTTCTATCTTTTAAATATATTCACTAATCCTTCCAAAGGAAAGAGGTGGATATTTAAAAGAGACTTTGAATCATAGGGAAAGGATGGAGGCAGACAAGACCTTCCATGTTTGTGAATCAAGTTTTCTACTCTAGAGCTCTGCCTAGCTCCTAAACCCTATAGCCTTCAACAGCTGCCAGCAAGAGATACCTCTCATCAACTCTGGAAGTTGGTCTTCATTCTCTTTGATCTCCAATGGGCTTCATCAGCACAGTCCTCAGCTCAACCCCCAAGCCCCAAGCAAGCCCAATACCCCATACAGTCAAATAATAACCCTAGAGAGGGCACACCACACAGTCAAGCAAATACAAGCAGTAAACTAATAGTAATAGTAGAATAGGGGAAACCTAGCAATTTCTAAGGGATCTATTATCTAACCATAATACCCCTATATTCCCATACCCCAAGATCCAATCTACAACTCATGAAAGAAATGATCTCTTACACCTATGTTACCTCCTAAACCCTAGTTTTGATCCTTCTAATCACACCTAAACAAACCATCTAAGATTAAGTTCTAAAATCATGAATTAAATTTTATGAGTAAGCTAAAGTTGTAAGCTGATCACCCTAAAAAGAATGGATCCAAAATGTAAAAGCATCTAACAAAACTAAAATCAACAATATCATGTATCAAACTAAACATTATTTACAACCTATTTAAAAGAAAAATATACTAAAAATATAAAAATAAAATGAAATGCTAATTTTTTTATATGATAATTTTCTTAACAAAAATATGAAAAATATGCAAAAATAACCAATTAAAAATAAGCATTTTTCAATTATTTATGATTTTTTAAAGAATTAAAGATAAAAGGGTGAAATTAATATGAATTATATGGGTGAGGGGGTGCAGTCAATATTTAAAAGCATTGGAAAAAAGCAATGGGCCCAGACTGGGGGTGCGCCTAGCAAGGCGCGTCTGGGCC
This sequence comes from Lathyrus sativus, assembly GCA_963859935.3. Classification (NCBI taxonomy): domain Eukaryota; kingdom Viridiplantae; phylum Streptophyta; class Magnoliopsida; order Fabales; family Fabaceae; genus Lathyrus; species Lathyrus sativus. The sequence goes on from OZ012738.1 coordinate 51,914,219, forward strand.
CAGCTACTCAGAAAACTCAACAAAAAATAAAAAAAACAAGAAATGGTGCAAAGAGTAAGAAAATCAGTTCGTTTGGTTGGGCCTGGGTGAACGGGGGTGTGCATATCAATTGAAACTTGAGCCCAGAAGACAGATTAAATGAAACGCAGCGTATTGCTGCGTAGGATCTCCCTCCAAATTCGTTTTGAACGTGAGCCATCAGATTGGGATCCCAGTCCAAGTCAAACACCTAATCGTGTGGTTCTCCTTCATCTTCAACCTTGGACAAACCCTAGAATCAGAAACCCTCCCCCATGCACGCATCTTTCTCCTCCTCTATTCTCCCTCAAACCTCAATGAAATTCCACGCTATAAAAACCAAAAATGATATATTCTCTTCCCTCTACACAGCCATGGCATTAGTTTTCTCCAACACTCCCTCTAGGTCCAAACTCGATAGCTAGAACACCTTGCCTCCATCACTTTGCACTGAGATCAAACATTCCAATTCTTGCTAACTCTTACCCTAACATCATCTACACGCCATGCTGATCAATTTAAGCCATCTAACCAATATTATCGTGCCATATTCTAGATGTTATAAGCCCTAACAGTTCTTGCACTCCAATGGCAACATCCATGAAACCTTCTCAAACTTTATGGAAATGATCCTCTAACCTAACCTAACAATTCTAACCTAATAATTCTCTAACATGCTAACTAAATCAACCAATTCGAAGGGAAAACTAACCTGGTGTAAATGATGAAAACAGTTGGGGAATTCTTTAGATCCAAAGCTTGCAATGATCTGGATTTGATCCACACACTTGATCCTTGATTCTGTATGCAGTATTTCTTGCTCACACCTCTTGGATTCTTGTAACCACTTCTTCTTGCACTTTGGATGATGAAGATGGATAGCACGATTTCTTCCTCAATTCAACCAGATTCTGATGTAAATTTGATCCTTGAATGGTTTAGATGATGATAGGATCAAGAACTTTGGAAATTGATGAAGATTTGATGGAGTTTGAAATGGTTTTGCAAAAATGGAAGAATGAGGTATAACTTGGTATTTTGATCATAATGATTCACCAACCCTTGAATGAAGCCTCTCAATTCAATATATAGACACTCATGGACCTTTCTAGAATTTGATAGAAACTTCTTGTGCACACTTTCCTTGAATTTTGATTATGTTACTTCATACATAAGTAACCAAGCATAACTTCTAATTTTTGAACCAAACTTAAAAATACACTTTTCCCAATGTTCTTAAAACATTTTTTCCAATCAAAATGACCTATAATTTCATCCCATTTGGCCAAGTTATGAAAAATCTCAATTTTAGGTCACTTTTTATTCATTAAATTCACCAAATTTGAAACCTTGAGCTTTGAGCCTTTCCAATCTTTCATGATCACTTTTCTAGACTCAAAATGTCATTTGGAGAAAGTTTTATGTTGTGAAGGTTTTCATTTGAAGCTTCCTTGTATGAGTTTTGGGCATAGGCTTGAAATGACCTGTAATTCTCAGATGACCAAAATACCCTTTGCTTGCCAAGACCATAAGTAGAGTTACACAAATCAGATGAAGGCATACCATACCTTTCTAGAAATCTAAGACAATTAGGAACAACTCTTATGTTGACCAGAAATTCATTTGAAATCTCCTTGAGGGGTAAAAGTTGCTTGGAAGACAAGTAACTTTCACAGACAAAATTTCAGATACCTCAGATGACCTGTAACTTGCAAGGACCATAACTTGAGTTCTATAAATCTCCTTGATGTCTTCCACCACTCAAATTAAAGGTCTTGAGATCCTCTACAAGTTTCATGTTGACCAAGGATCCATTTGAAGCTTGTATTTTGACTTATCTTGCTTGGAAGTTTGACCTAAATCAGGGGATTTTACACAGAAACCCTAATTTAGAAACTCCTCTTCTTCTTGATTTCTCTTGATTTCTTCTTGGCACATCACCATATCCTTACCTACATGTCAAATTATGAACCCCACATCTCTCAAATAGACCTTAATGCCTTTCAATCAATCATTTGACCTAGGGTTGACCCAGGGTTAACCCAGATGAAACCCTAGTTGACTGTCTTCAACTGCAACTCTTGTGATCATATCAATGACTTGCATCCTTCTCCAAATGACTTTCTAAGTCTTCCATGATGTCTACATACTCTCCATGCTCAATTCACAACTCACAACTTCTTTGATGATCTTCAGATACCCTCAGATAGGAGACATATTCACTGCTTGATCCACTGACTTCTTAGGTTTCAATTTCTTCCTGATGACTTGGATAAGATTGAATTTGAATAATAACCTCTTGATAGGCTCATAGAGATGAGAATAGTACCTGGTCCCTTGTTGAATGACTTGCTATGCTATGCTATGCAGATGATTAGACTATGTACATGACTCTATATGCAAATGCTAATGCAATTGAAACATAAACCAAGTGAAGAAGGTTGAGCAAATTTTAGGGTGCAACAGAGAGGCAAGAACGTCTCTTGTTGCGTGCCTTTGCTGTATATGTGGTTTAAAAGCCATCTTCCCCTGAAGGGACCTTTTGTGGATAGTGCAACTACAGCTGACTGGCCAGAGCGCCTGATGAGGCTATCTTCCGAAGACATTGAGTGGTTTAACCGAGACTTGCTGGGGTCTGAGCTTATTTTCAGTTGTTCTGGGTACCCGAATGTTCCGTTGATAGGAAGAAAGGGGTGTATCAATTACAACCCATCTCTGTTTGTTCGCCAGTTTGGATACGCGTTGAAGAACCCACCTCAGGAGGAGGAAGTACAGGAATCACTGTACTTCACCGGTGATTTGAATGGAGAGTTACTAGCCAAGCTTCAGCATGCCTGGATGCGTATCAACAGAAGAGGGAAACCACTATTGGGGAAGAATGATTGTCAGACTTATGCACCCTACAAAGTTTGGATCCAGGAGAGAGCAAGACATTTACTGATGCCATTTCCAGCTGCACCAGTCCCTGTTCATATTTCGGTGGAAGAACCAACTACTGTTACTATGGAGGTCTACGAGCGAGTTGTAAAAGAAAAAGAAGCCTTGATGAGGATCAATGAAGAGTTAGAAAAGGAACTGGCTCAGATGCGTAGTGAAAAGAACAAGGCTGTGCGTGCTTTCCAACAGCAGATCGAGTTAGTAAACAGGCTAGGTGCTGAATTGACTGAGGAGAAAAAGAAGCGTGAATGTCTGGGTAAAGAGTTCAGAAGCTCCCATGACATGTTGGAGTCCAAAAAGAAAGCACTCGATGCCGCTCACCGAGAAATCTCTTCCTGTAACAAGACGTGGAATGCTACACTAACCAACAACAAAAAGAGGGAAGACAAATTGAAGCAGCAAATTTCTGAACTCGAAGAGCAGTTGAAGGCTAGCATTAAGAAGCATGAAGAAGAGGTATTGGCCAGATATAGTCTCCAGAATGCATTGAACAAGGCCATCGAAGGCAGGAACGAAGCTGTGTCTCAGAAGCGGAAGCTAGAGGATCGCTTCGGAGAAGGGGCATGGGAGGAAACCGCTGGTGACGTGCGATGTGTTCTCAAGCGAAGAAATCAACTTGTTGAGGGTATGCTTACCCGACCAAGTCATCCAGAGACTAAGAAGTTACTAGAAGAGTACCAGGCTTATGAGTGTACTTGACTGTTTCATGTATTAATGTGTATGCTTTATTTGCATAGCGCTGACCATCACCAGGATTGTTGGCTGAGGTCATGCCTTCTTATTGTACTCAGTGATATTGTATTCTTGGCTTAATGGATTTCTCTGCAATATACGAGGTTTTCTATGATTCGGCTCCGATCACCGTATTGCTAGCACTGTCACTGCACTAACACATTCGCACTAGAATCGGGGAATGATATTCCCTAATGCACAGACACATATTGCATTGCATTCCCATTGCATTACAGGTGATTATTGAGCGGTATCTTATTTCTTGCACTGTACCAGGGTCTTTTCAGGATTGAAGATCAGCGCCCGCAACGATACTCCACTCGTACCAACTGCCGAAGAATTATGGATCAAATGCAGAATGAAATGCAAGACATGCGTGAGAAGCTGGCGCTCTTCATGCAGACAATGGAGACCATTGCGAAAGGACAGGAGAATTTGCAAGCTTTGGTACAGCCTCTGTTGGTAAGAAATGCTGGGCACGGAAATGAGGATCATCAGTCTGTGCGAGTCGACACTATTCACGGGGATGGTACTCCCACACCAGTGGCTCCACCTGTAGTAAATACACCTGCTGTCAATATGAACAACGGTGCTGCCACCGAGAATGGTAACGTGGGGATCGGGAACGAGACTGTCGTCAACAACGTTGGGCTCGGAGATGTCAACCTGGGTGATAATATGGGAGGCAATGGCTTCGGTAATACTGGATTCGGTTTCAATGACCAGGGATTCGATAATACTGGGAAGTACGGTTTTAACGCTCAAGGCTTCGGGCAGGACGGATATGGCATGACTAATCAGGGTTATGGCGGATTCGGAAATGGAAACGGCGTTGGGTTAATGGCTTTTGGACCTGCAGGAGTCGCTCCGGGGTATGGCAACAGGGGGCGAGGCCCGGTAATGAATCAGACCAGAGTTGGCCGTAACAACGGATACGATGGATATGGAACTGTGAGTGGTAATTGGCAAGAAGACCAGCAAGAGGATGCTTTCTCCGGTGGAGGTTTCGAAGGGCCTATGGATGACTCTCAGAGAATCAGGATGCTCGAGGAGCAGATGAAGGGGGTCGTAAATCAAAGTGTTGTTGGCTTAGATATGACAGCAATGGGTCTGGTGCTTGGCCTGAGGGTGCCAATCAAATTCAAAGGTGCCACATTCGACAAGTATAAGGGGGACACCTGTCCAAAGGTGCACGTGCGGTCATATTACAGAAGGATGTCGACATATTCAAACGATGAGAGGATGCTAATGCATTTCTTTCAAGATAGCTTGTCTGGTCCTTCCCTTGAGTGGTATATGGGATTGGAACCAACGCATATAAAGACATGGAAGCAGCTGGCTGAAGCATTTGTGGCTCACTATAAGTACAACAGCGACTTGGCACCCAACCGGGTCCAATTGCAGGGGTTGTCCCAGAAAAAGGGCGAGAGCTTCAAAGAGTATGCGCAGAGATGGCGCGACATGGCTGCTAGAGTCCATCCTCCTCTAGAGGACAAGGAAATGAATGATATGTTCATAGGAACATTCACTGGCATGTTTTATGACAAGTTGTTTCACACTTCTTTGGGCAGTTTCTCAGACTTAATCCTGATGGGAGAGAAGATTTAAAGTAACATTAAACAGGGAAGATTCCAAGCTGAGGAATCCACTGCAGCTGGCAGTAACAGAAGTGTTTTTGGTGGGCGCCGTCAGGGCGATGCAAGCGCGGTGTTTGGGGGCCGAGGCCGAGGCCGGGGCAGAGGTCGAAACCAGTACAATCAGCCGCAGCAGGTGGAAAGCGTTACTATTCCGTTTCAACAACAACCATTTCAACAACAACAACAACAACAACAACAGCAACCACAACAGGGGGCACATACTGCCCAGCGCAGATTCCAGGGGGCAAACCAAGGAGGGCGTTTGAAAAGCCTCCTTCAACGTATGCAGAATTGTTACAGACGTTACTAGGTTTGAACTTGGTGGAGAAGAGAACTCTGGCGCCAATAACAGGCACTCCTCCATACGGTTACGATGCAAGCAGGCACTGTGAATTCCACTTCGGGGCTCCTGGCCACGATGTAGAGGGTTGCCACGCGTTCAAGCATGTGGTGCAGGATCTATTGGATAGTAAGGCTATCAATTTAGGACAGGCGGGTCCGAACATAGTGCAAAAGCCCATGCCCAACCATGGGGCAAACGCCATTTTAACTGAGGAGGGTTTGAACTTGATTGTGAATGTCGACGACCTAAAGACACCGTTGTGCGAGATAAAGAGCAGATTATTGCAAGGGGGTGCGTATCCAGGTTGCGACGAGTATTGTTTAGCGTGTTGGAACCAAGCTGGGGGTTGTGATGAATTGAAGAAGGGTATTCAGGCTTTAATAGATGAAGGCACATTACAATTCGACCGAGCGGCAGTTGAAGAACCTGCAGAGTTGTCAGCAGACAAGCAAAGTGATGTAGCTACTGTGACGATTCCTCGAAAAACGATAACCATAACGGCGCCGGCTAAGCGACCGCCGATCACCATCACCAAGGCAGGACCAATCCCTTATGAGAGCACCAAGGCAGTCCTCTGGTCCTATGGTTTGGAAGTGTATTGTGACGGGGTGAAAATTGATGTTAATAAGCAGCCAGCTGAGACTGTAGACAACGTTATCGGTACCGGAGGTATGACAAGAAGTGGGAGAATCTTCATATCGCCTGAGGTAGAGGCTGAACGACTGGTGAAGGGAAAAGGAAAAATGAATGAGATTGTCCCTGTGCAGAGGAACGAAAAAGAAACGGCATCGAAAGATGTGGAAGAGTTCATGCGCCTTATTCGTAAGAGCGATTATAAGATTGTGGAGCATCTGCAACAGACGCCGTCAAAGATATCCATACTGTCGCTGCTATTGTGTTCTGAAGCTCACAGAAATGCATTGTTGAAAGTTCTGGATACTTCCTTCGTACCCCAAGACGTTTCCGTGAATCAGCTGGAAGGGGTGTTGGCGCATGTGAATGCAGGCCATAGCTTGGGATTTACAGACTTCGATTTAACCCCGAAGGGGAGAGAGCATAACATAGCGTTGCATGTCTCGGTTGAGTGTAGAGGATCAGTCATGTCTCATGTACTGGTAGACACCGGATCTTCTTTAAACGTGCTGCCCAAGAAGGCAATGATGAAACTGGATGTCAGAGGAATCCTATGCACGCCCAGTGACTTGGTGGTCAGGGCATTTGACGGTACGCGAAAAACAGTTTTTGGATCCATAACATTACCTCTACAGGTAGGGCCAGAGGTTTTCGCGACTGAATTTTATATCATGGACATCCAGCCTGCATACAGCTGCCTTCTCGGACGGCCCTGGATCCATGGTGCTGGGGCAGTCACGTCTACCTTGCATCAGAAGTTGAAATACATGGTAGGGGACAGTGTGGTCACAGTCTGTGGGGAAGAGGATATATTGGTCAGCCATCTGTCATCGTTCAAGTATGTAGAGGTCGACGGCGAGATTCACGAAACACCCTGTCAGGCATTTGAAGGATTGCGCATCAAAGACAAAGGTCCCGGGCCGAGTAAAGCGTCGGAGGTAGCCGTCTCGTCATATAAGGAGGCTCAGGCTCTAGTAGAGACTGGTGAGACAAAAGGCTGGGGCAAGGTGCTGGATATTCCTGTGAAGATGGACCGATTTAGGCTGGGATATCAACCGTCGTCATCAACACCTGCTGCTGGGGCACCCCGTTTCAGAGGACCAATAACCATCACCGCTAGTGGAGTATGTCACGAGGCCATCAACACTGTTTCAGATTCCGAAGAAGGAGACAGCGATTGCGATATGGACGCCTGGATTCAGCCGAGCGTGCCAGGACAAGGATTATGCAATTGGTCTATTCAGGAGATTGTTCCTGTGACTCTCAAACAGTAATACTTTGTTTTTTTAATTGTTGAACAATCTGGTGTCTTGCCCGGGGCATCATGATTTTGCTTAGGGTCGTGCTGTTATGAACATTGCGTGTTTAATCATTAAATAAAAGGCGTTTTTTTTCATGTGCAAATATTGCGATCTCTGTTTTTCCTGTTTTGTGTTTTACAATAAAATGGCAACGCGATTATTCGCTTTATACGCATTTTGAGGCATTTAACCATTCCTTTTGCAGGATAACATTTTCAGATGACATCATTGAACCACCTATGACTCGTCTCGACTTTGAGCACCCGGTATTTCAGGCCGAAGAAGAAATTGTTGAAGATGGTGAAGTTCCCGAAGAATTGTCTTGGTTGGTGAAGCAAGAAGAACGAGTCATTCTGCCTCATGAGGAGGTCATCGAAATTATTAACCTGGGGTCGGAAGGGGTTGAAAAGAACATCCGTATAGGAGCCGCGCTGCAGAGTGACGTCAAGCGAAGACTGGTTGAAATGCTCAGAGAGTATAGTGATGTGTTCGCTTGGTCGTATGAAGACATGCCTGGGCTTGATACAGATATGGTTGTGCACCGTCTGCCGTTAAAAGAAGAATGCCCGCCGGTCAAGCAGAAGCTTCGCAGAACTAGACCCGATATGGCAGTGAAAATTAAGGAGGAGGTTCAAAAGCAGTGGGATGCTGGTTTCCTAGCTGTTACAAAATATCCCTCATGGGTCGCTAATATTGTACCAGTGCCAAAGAAAGACGGTAAAGTGAGAATGTGCGTAGATTACCGTGATTTAAATAAAGCGAGCCCAAAAGATGATTTTCCACTTCCTCATATCGATGTGCTAGTTGACAACACCGCTCAATTCTCCGTATTCTCCTTCATGGATGGCTTCTCGGGCTATAATCAGATTAAAATGGCGCCAGAAGACATGGAGAAGACTACCTTCATAACGCCTTGGGGAACATTTTGTTACAAAGTGATGCCCTTCGGATTGAAGAATGCTGGGGCAACGTATCAGCGTGCAATGACGACTCTTTTCCATGATATGATGCATAAGGAGATCGAAGTTTATGTCGATGATATGATTGCCAAATTCCAGATGGAGGAAGAGCATTTGGTGAATCTGCTGAAGTTATTCAAAAGGCTTAGGAAGTTCAGGCTGAGACTGAACCCTAATAAGTGCACCTTCGGGGTAAGATCGGGTAAACTGTTGGGGTTTATCGTGAGTGAAAAAGGAATAGAGGTCGATCCTGCTAAAATAAAAGCAATACAAGAGATGCCGACGCCTAGAACAGAGGAAGAGGTGTGCGGGTTTTTAGGGAGGTTGAACTATATCGCTCGGTTCATATCTCACCCAATAGCTACGTGTGAGCCATTATTCAAGCTGTTGAAAAAAGACCAAGCTGTAACGTGGAATGAAAATTGTCAAAAGGCGTTCGATAAAATAAATCAGTATTTGCAGGAGCCTCCTATTTTGATACCCCCAGTGGCAGGGAGACCCTTGATTATGTATTTGACAGTTCTTGAGGGAAGTATGGGTTGTGTTCTCGGTCAACACGACGAGACAGGAAGAAAAGAGCATGCAATATATTATTTGAGTAAGAAATTTACGGAATATGAATCTCGTTATTCAATGCTCGAAAAAAACTTGTTGCGCGCTAGCCTGGGCCGCCAAGCGTTTGAGGAAATACATGCTGAATCATACAACCATGCTCATCTCGAAGATGGATCCTATCAAATACGTATTCGAAAAGCAGGCATTGTCAGGGAGGATTGCCCGTTGGCAGATGGTCTTGACTGAATATGACATCCAGTATGTCTCGCAGAAGGCTATAAAGGGGAGTGTCTTGTCTGAGTACTTGGTAGAGCAGCCTATTGAAGATTACCAATCGATGAGGTTTGATTTTCCTGACGAGGATATCATGTACCTAAAGATGAAAGATTGCGAAGATTCGTTGCCAGACGAAGGACCAGAATTGGGTTCCAAATGGAAGTTGATCTTTGACGGAGCTGTAAACGCCTACGGTAGCGGAATAGGGGCAATCATCACTACTCCACACGGGTCGCACATCCCGTTTACCGCTCGATTGACCTTTCCGGTTACCAATAATGAAGCCGAATACGAAGCTTGTATCATGGGGCTTGAAGAAGCCATTGATTTGCGAATCAAAAATCTGGATGTATACGGAGACTCAGCTCTGGTGGTGAATCAAATAAAAGGGGAATGGGAGACACGTCAGCCTAATTTGATACCGTACATGAATTACGCAAGGAGATTGTTGCCTTTCTTTGACAAGGTTGAATTGCATCATGTACCGCAAGCAGAGAATCAAATGGCTGACGCCCTGGCCACTTTGTCTTCCATGTACAAAGTCAACTTCTGGAATGAGGCTCCCAGAATTGTTATCTCTCGGCTTGACAGACCTGCCTTCGTGTTTGCCATTGACGAAGCATCCGATGATAAACCATGGTATTTTGATATCCTTAATTTCCTGAAGAACAAAGAGTATCCGGCTGGGGCATCCAGTCAAGGTCAGAAGACTCTTAGGAGATTGGCGGGTAATTTCTATTTGAATCCGGATGGTGTCTTGTACAGAAGAAATCACGACTTGGTGCTGCTGCGTTGTGTAGACGAAAAAAAGGCGAAGCTACTCATGGAGGAAATACATGAGGGTACATTTGGTACGCATGCTGGTGGGCATGCTATGACGAGGAAGCTGCTGCGGGCAGGTTATTTTTGGCTAACTATTGAAACTGATTGTTTCAAGTTTGCGAGGAAGTGCCACAAGTGCCAAATCTATGCAGATAAGATCCATGTGCCTCTGAGTCCTCTGAATGTGATGTCATCGCCATGGCCATTCTCGATGTGGGGAATCGATATGATTGGAAAGATCGAGCCGACGGCTTCTAACAGGCACCGGTTCATTCTAGTAGCAATCAATTATTTCACCAAATGGGTGGAAGCGGCATCTTACGCAAATGTGACCAAGCAGGTGGTAGCTAGATTCATCAAGAGAGATATCATCTGCAGATATGGAATCCCCGAGCGGATAATCACTAACAACGGTTCAAACCTGAATAACAAAATGATGAAGGAGCTCTGTCAGAATTTTAAGATCGAGCATCACAACTCCTCCCCTTACCGACCCAAGATGAATGGCGCTGTTGAAGCGGCCAATAAGAATATAAAGAAGATCGTCCAGAAGATGGTGGTGACCTATAAGGATTGGCATGAGATGCTACCTTTTGCTTTGCACGGTTATCGTACGACGATACGCACATCAACTGGGGCAACCCCATTCTCGTTGGTATATGGAATGGAAGAAGTGCTACCACTGGAAGTTGAGATCCCTTCGTTGAGAGTATTACGAGATGTCCAACTTGACGAGGCAGAATGGGTGAAAGACAGGTTGAACCAGCTGAGTTTAATGGATGAGAATAGGCTAGCTTCTCTAGCATATGGTCGTTTGTACCAGAGCCGAATGAAGAAAGCATATGATAAGAAGATACATCCTCGGAGCTTTCAGACGGGCGACCTTGTGCTGAAAAGGATTCTCCCGCCGCAGGCAAATCACAGGGGAGTGTGGACCCCCAACTACGAAGGGCCATACGTTGTCAGAAAAGTCTTTTCAGGAGGAGCTTTATTGTTGTCCACCATGGACGGTGAAGACTTTACGTCGCCTGTGAATTCGGACGCAGTTAAAAAATACTTTGCTTGAAATTGACCCGCTGGACGAAAAAAAGAGAGTCCAGGCAAAAATGGGGCATCCTGGCGAACCAAAAACAGAATGAAAGGTTCGGGCAAAAGTTAGGGATAAAAATTGAAAAAAATGTACACCCGCGAAGTTGAAAACCTACACTGGGCGGCTTCGGCAAAAAGGGGTATCCCGGTGAACTGAAAACCCGTAAAGGGCGGTTCACGCAAAAGTTAGGGATTTGAAGAGCAAATGACTGCGGTCCGAATTTGATACTGCATTTAGCATTGGTGCGGGAGAATATACCTGAGGGGTCGATTATCGAATACAATCTCTTCGGAAGTGTGGATACCAGGAAAGCATTAGAGTCGGGCGAGTCATAGGAGGATCAGTTCATGATGTTCGTCTGCATCCCGGTGCCGACATGTGTACAAATTTGATTTGTCATTATATTTATGCTTCTTGTGCATACTCGTACATTTGTTGTGCGTAGCTTCCTCTTTTCAGGAGTTACATCCCGTGTACAAAACTCTGCCCATTCAGGGGCCCAATCAATAAAACATGTTATTCAGTACTTGATGCTAGTTCTTTACTGTTTTGTACATGATAAACGCCTAGGTTTAATGAAACTAGCATGTGTATAACGTCACTGGCCCTTGCCAATAATTGCTAAAACTTTGAATTAACTGAAAATAATGTCACTAACGCTAACCTGAATAGATTTGGTTGCGTAGACTTGTCTTGTCTTGTTTGTGGTGTTGCAGGGTCCGTAGCCGTATGAAATGGACGATCAAAGGATTGCAGTATGGACCAGAAGCTCATAACGAAAAGACTTGATTGTTAAGTGAAGTGAATCCCCACGCAGGTCGCGCTTCCAAGATAACAATGTTCCCTACTGAAGAAGGATCAAATTCCCCAGCTAGTCGTAGCTTATCCAAAGGACATTCTCCAGCCAAGTCGTTCATCCTCAGCAAAGTTTGGCAATTCCAAGATTGTAGGATGTATTCAGACGGTGTGGTGTCCCCCAGAAGGATTCCCCTATCTCAAGAAGGTTGGTTTAGCCTCAGGAGCTTAATATTTCCAACTTGTGAGCTGTACTCAGGCAGTCTACCCTTCCCAGTAGGGTCATTTACTCTCCCCCAGCGGAGTCAGAGGATTTCCCCCAAGAGAATCGTTTCGTCCCCGGCGGAGTTCTCTTTCCAGCAAATGTTGTCTTTCCTCCCAGTGGAACTCGAAGATTAAAACTCTCCCCGGCAGAGTTGGTTGGGTGTCCCGGCATTTATTTTGTCGGAATACCGTGTGATACCCGTTCACCCCCCAGCAGAAGGCCAATCAGGATTGGCGCATTCAGTGATTCCTCAGCGAAGCGGGCTTCACTCTTCCAGCATTTATTTTGCTGGAATAATTCTGTAACGCCTGGTTATCCCCAGCGGAATTGGCGTCGTTTTCAGCATTTATTTTGCTGAAGCGGTTTCTGTATCCCAGCAGTTCGAGTCTGCATTTGCATCGGCATATAGTGTCATACTTGCATCCACCAAATAAAAAAACGCGTAGCATTTCCATGTCGAATGGAGCATTACGCCATTTTCAAACATACGCATTTTGAAACATAAATCAGGTTGGTTAACCATTTGTTTTCAAGTATTGTTCTCTTGCAGACAGAGAGAGCTCTTGCTCAAATGAATTACCAAACATTCAAGATCTCGACGTGAGACATTCAACGAAAATGTCGGTTTTATTCCCCGCAGAGTTATCGGGATAAATTTCTCTTTGTCCCCGAGCAGAGTTATTTGTGTAAATGTCTCTTGTTTTCCCCGTCAGAGTTGCTTGTTGAAGTGTCTCTAGTCCGGCCAGCGGATTATTTTCTTCAAATTTGTTGTTACGTCAGCATCAAAGGGTTTCGTGAATCAGAATTTTAGAGGCTGCCGCCGGTTATTAGAACAGGCGTCCGGTAGTTTGGTTTCCAAATATCCCCAGTAGAGTCCGCCTCGAAGTCGCTGTCACGTCAGTGCTAAAAGGTTTGTGGGTGGGGACCAATGGAGTTAGTTACTGTGGAGATAAGCAGAGTATCTTCCCGTAGGAACAGACAGATGTATTTTCTTACTGGTTGACAAGAGTATTTCCCCGGAGTCGTCAAAATTTTATTGCTTATATTGATAGGAGTTCCTTGCGTTGACGAAATATGAGTCCTGACGTGGACAATTTATTCCTATATTGACGGGATTTCTTCGTGCTAGAGAAAGGGGTGTCCTAACATGGACAGATTTGTTTCCCCAGGTTGATAAGAGGTGCTAGTCCTGACGTGGACAGATTCGATTTCTCGGTATTGATGGAATGTGAGTCCTGACGTGGACAAGTTTTATTTCCTCAGCGGGTCGAAGATGTGAGTCCTGACGTGGACAAATCAAGACGAAAATGTATTCCTTACGTGGAAAGATGTATTCCTTACGTGGAAAGATGTTTTCCTTACGTGGAAAAGCTTATTCCTAACGTGGAAAGGTGAGTCCTAACGTGGACGATGTATTCCTTACGTGGAAAGATGTATTCCTTACGTGGAAAGATGTTTTCCTTACGTGGAAAAGCTTATTCCTAACGTGGAAAGGTGAGTCCTAACGTGGACAATGTATTCCTTACGTGGAAAGATGTATTCCTTACGTGGAAAAATGTATTCCTTACGTGGAAAGATGTATTCCTTACGTGGAAGGATGTTTATTCCTAACGTGGAAAGGTTATTCCTAACGTGGACGATGTTATTCCTAACGTGGAGAAAATTATTCCTAACGTGGACAAGTGTATTCCTAACGTGGAAGAGTTTATTCCTAACGTGGACGATTTATTCCTGACGAGATGTGCTAGTCCTAACATGGACAATTCATCCCTATGTTGATAGGATCCCCTCGTGCTGATGAAATGTAGACAAGTCATCCCCAGCGAAGTCGCCGAGATTTTCCATGTTGACGGCAGGTGGAGTCCTGACGTGGACAAGTTAGTTGAGATTTCTTCGTGTTGACGAAACAGGCGTCCTAACATGGACAAAGTTCTATCCCAGCAATGATAGAATCTTCTTCAGGATGATGAAAATAATCCCCAGCACGGTCGCTAATGGATCAGTTGTTTGCCGTAACAACCAGGTTCAGTTGGTGGATGTCGTTCTCTAAGCAGTGTTGCAGTTTATTTCTGCGGTTGGCAAATTTCCGGGTTCTTAGTATTCAACCGTCTCGTACCTCGAATGTTTGAAGGCCGTTTGCTCTTCACCCAATCGGGTCCAAGTCGCTTGAATAGGGGCAGCTGTTGCACCCTAAAATTTGCTCAACCTATTTCACTTGGTTTATATTTCAATTACATTAGCATTTGCATATAGAGTCATGTACATAGTCTAATCATCTGCATAACATAGCATATCAAGTTATCCAACAAGGGACCAAGTGCTATTCTTATCCCTATGAGCCTATCAGGAGGTTATTATTCAAATTCAATCTTAGTCAAGTCATCAGAAAGAAATTGAAGTCTAAGAAGCCAGTGGATCAAGCAGTGGATCTCTCTCCTATCTTGAGTGTATCTGAAGATCATCAAGGAAGTTGTGAGCTGTGAATTGAGGTCATGGAGAGTATATAGACATTATGGAAGACATGGAGAGCCATTTTGAAAGTGAGACCAGTCATTGATGTGATCACAAGAGTTGCAGTTGAAGACAGTCAACTAGGGTTTCATCTGGGTCAACCCTAGGTCAAATGATTGATTGAAAGGCATCAAGGTCTATCTGAGAGATGTGGGGTTCATCATTTGACATGTATATAAGGATGTGGTGTTGTGCCAAGAAGAAATCAAGAGAAATCAAGAAGAAGAGGAGTTTCTAAATTAGGGTTTCTGTGTAAGATCCCCTGATTTAGGTCAAACTTCCAAGCAAGATAATTCAAAATGAAAGCTTCAAATGGATCCTTGGCCAACATGAAACTTGTAGAGGATCTCAAGACCTTTAACTTGAGTGGTGGAAGACATCAAGGAGATTTATAGAAATCAAGTTATGGTCCTTGCAAGTTACAGGTCATCTGAGGTATCTGAAATTTTGTTTGTGAAAGTTACTTGTCTTCCAAGCAACTTTTACCCCTCAAGGAGATTTCAAATGAATTTCTGGTCAACATAATAGTTGTTCCTCATTGTCTTAGATTTCTAGAAAGGTATGGTATGCCTTCATCTGATTTGTGGAACTCTACTTATGGCCTTGGCAAGCAAAGGGTATTTTGGTCATTTGAGAATTACAGGTCATTTCAAGCCTATGCCCAAAACTCATACAAGGAAGCTTCAAATGAAAAACTTCACAACATCAAACTTGCTCCAAATGACATTTTGAGTCTAGAAAAGTGATCATGGAAGTTTGGAAATGTCCATAGCTCAAGGTTCCAAATTTGGTCATTTAAAAGATGAATTTAATGAATAAAAGTGACCTAAAAATGGGATTTTTCATAACATGGCCAAATGGGATGAAATTATAGGTCATTTTGATTGGAAAAAATGTTTTAAGAACATTGGAAAAAGTAGATTTTTGATTTTGGTTCAAAGTTTGGAAGTTATGCTAGTTGGCTTACAAAGGAAGTAACATATCCAAAATTCAAGGGAATTGTGCACAAGAAGTTTCTACCAAGTTCTAGAGTGTTCTATGAGTGTCTATATATTGAGTAGAGTGGCTTCATTCAAGGGTTGGTGATTCATTTTGATCAAAACACCAAGTTTCATCTCATTCTTCAACTTTGCAAATCACATAAGAACTCTATCAAATCTTCATCATTCTCCACAATTCTTGATCCTACCATCATCTACATCCATCATAGATCAAGTTTCCATCAAGATTTGGCTTAATTGAAGTAGAATTAGTGCTATCCAATTTCATCATCCAAAGTGCAAGAAGATTGTGATTGCAAGATCAAAGGCATTTGAGCAAGTGCTATTGCATACAGAACCAATGATCAAGTTTGTTGATCAAGTCCAGAGCATTGCAAGCTTTGGATCCAAGGAATTCTGCATCTGTTTTCAAATTTAAACCAGGTTGGTGTTTTCTTCGAATTGGCTAGAATTAGTTAGAATAATAGAGAATCTTTAGGCTAGAATTGTTAGGCATAGTTAGATGATTGATTCTGATGAATTTGAGGGCATTTCATGGAGGTTACCATTGGAGCACCAAAACTGTTGAGCCTTAGAATACCTAGGTTAGGGCATGATAATCTTGGTTAGATAGATAAAAATGATCAGCATAGCATGTAGATTGTATTAAGGTAAGAGTTAGCAAGAATTAGCAGGGTTGATATCAGTGTAAAATGGTGGAGCCAAGGCTTTATACCTATCGGGTTTGGTGTTGGGGTGAGTTTCAGAGAAAACCAAGGCCATGGTTGTGTAGAGGAGAAGAAATGGAGCGTTTTTGCTTTTTACAGATGTGAGTTTCATGGAGAAATGAAGGTGTAGGAGTATGTGGAATTCTGGTTCGCGCGAGCTGCATGCAGGGTTCATCAATGGTGGAAACCCTAATTCTGTGGAGAAGACACATGAGGATCGTTGGATCCTTCCCAAGACTTTGACTGAACCTATGATCTAACGGCCACGTTTCAAAGATGAATTTGGAGGGAAGCTGGGTGCCAAAGCGCACCGTTTCATTTAACCGTTCTGACTGGGCTTTAGTTGCACTGCTTTTCACACCCCCAAACGCCAGGCCCATTCCAATTATAACTGAAATTTTTACTTTTCGCACCGTTTTCTTTTTTTATTTTATTTTTGTGTTTTCTGGTTAGCTGGGCCCAGACGCGCCTTGCTATGCGCGCCCCCCCAGTCTGGGCCCATCATCTTTTTTTAACTGAAATGATCACTAACTGCACCCCAACCCAATTTAATTCATATTAATTTCTTCCATTTTTTTTTATTTCTTTGAAAATTCATAACAAATAGAAAATTTCATATTTTTAATTAGTTGTTTTTGCATCTCTTTCATATTTTTGTTAAGAAAATTGTCATATAATAAAATTAGCATTTTATTTTATTTTTGCATTTTTAGTACATTTTTCTTTTAAATAGGTTTTAATTGATTTTAGGTTTATACATGATATTATTGATTTTAGTTTAGTTAGATACTTTTATATTTTGGGC
Source organism: Lathyrus sativus (assembly GCA_963859935.3). Lineage (NCBI taxonomy): Eukaryota > Viridiplantae > Streptophyta > Magnoliopsida > Fabales > Fabaceae > Lathyrus > Lathyrus sativus. The sequence continues at coordinate 51,931,606 of OZ012738.1, forward strand.
CTATTCTTTTTAGAGTATTTCACTTAGAACTTTAGCTTGTATATAAGATTTAATTCATGATTTTAGGACTTAATTTTAGATGGTTTGTTTAGGTGTGATTAGGAGAATCAAAACTAGGGTTTAGGGATATCATAGGTGTAGTAAATCATCTCTTTTAAGATTTGTGGTTTGAATTTTGGGGTATGGGACTATAGGGGTATTATGGGTAGATAATAGATCCCTTAGAAATTACTAGGTTTCCCCTATTCTACTATTACTATTAGTATATTGCTTGTGCCTGATTGATTGTGTGGTGTTGTCGCTACTCGAAAAATGCATCGCGCAAGGACGGGGAGGCGAAAAGGAAGGACAGAAGAGTCGCCACCGAACTTTATTTATCCCATGAGGGGAAAGGAAAATATCGAGAAAACCTTAGGGAATAAATGGATAAGATGGTCTCGCGACCAAGAACGGGTTCGGAAGCCGGTTATGCAAGGGGAAGGTATTAGCACCCCTCGCATCCATCGTACTCAATGGGAACCTTTTGTTTGTCGATGTGTGAATTTATTTGCTTAAATATTATGCTATAAAAGAGTGTTCCAAAGGATAAAGAAAAGGGTATTAGAGACGGGGAAAGAGATATAATAGAGGGGAGTGGAGAAAGAACGGACTCGGTAGGACTTCGCAGTCCTAGGCCTACGTATTCTCAACAGATATGAGAAAATCAGAGTCGACGTAGTTCGGGAAACTACAGATAGGGGGGATTGTGCTCGCCAAGACATCGTCGTCTTGTGCCTACGTATTCTCATCTGGTATGAGAAATCAGAGAAGCCGTAGTTCGGCTACGGGTGATAGGTGAAAAAGGGAGCTCGCCAAGACATCGTCGTCTTGTGCCTACGTATTCTCATCTGACATGAGAAATCAGAGCAAACGTAGTTCGTGACTACCAGTGTGTTGATGTTTTTACGGATGATGCTATCGTGCGCATTCTAGCAGTTAGGTGTTTTGCTGCTCGCTCGTTGGAGACTTAGGCGTTACCTGTTTGCGGTAGAACGGACGTAACATATCCTTTTTGAAAGATTGATTAGTTTTCGCCACGCGAGGCAAGAAGTCACGTTTGATTGGATTGTTTTTAGGGGGCGAGACAGGTCCTCGGATAGTAACCCCTACGGGTAGTACCCAATTCTTTGTATCAAAGTTTTTGTTATAAAAAGGTGTGGCGAACGAGGCGTCTTCGTATTGAAAGACGGGCGTCGAAACCACCCTCACTACAGTGGGCATCTCAACGCTCGAAGAAGAAGAGGTCTACACCCAATCCTCTCTCTTTAATTCAATGCAAAAAGAACTTCGTTCTCTTATTAAAGATATTTTTGGTTTTGAATGGTAAGTGCTTTGCGACAGAGAACCCTACGGTAAACGTCAGCACTCGGGATAGGAGAAGGCCTACGCCTAACCACTCCACGACCATTCAAGTTTTGTATATGAAAAGGAATTGAAAATGCACTCGGTACAGGACCGAAGTTTTAGGTATGAAAATTGTGGAAGGAAATTGTGAAAGCGAGATGGTGGATAAAGTCGCGTCTTCGTATTGAAAGACGAATATCAAGACCACCCTCACTACAGTGGGCATCCCAACATTCGGAGAGGAAGAGGTCTACACCCAATCCTCTCTCTTTAATTCAATACAAAGAGAAATGATTCCTTATTGAAGGGGTTTGAAAATGCGCTCGGTACGAGACCGAGGTTTTTTAGGAGAGATGGTATGGAAACGTCTTCGTATTGAAAGACAAGTGTCGAAACCACCCTCACTACAGTGGGCATCTCAACGCTCGAAGAAGAAGAGGTCTACATCCAATCCTCTCTTTTTAATTCAATACAAAGATAATCAGATGTTGAAGATGGTTTGTCAATGTTTTTGAATCGAGTTGGGACAAGAAATGAGGAGAGAAGAGAGGTGGTCTCAGATCCAACATTACTTATCAATAATTTGACTGGTAATGAATTACGGAGGTCTCGTCATCGACCAAAAAGATAGAAGAATATACAAAGACGAATAAATGTTGAAAATAGAAAGGAGAGAAAAAGTTGGTCTCAGATCCTTCATTTCTCATCAATAATTTGACAGAGAATCGAAGGTGGTCTCGTCATCGACCCAAACAAATGAAAATGGGACAAAATGCCCAATAAAAAATGAAATTTAACTTCTACAAAAAGATATAATGTTCAACTTGTAAAAAGAAAATAAAATGAAATAAAAGTTCTAAATATAAAATAGTAATAGAAAAAATATATAAACATAGTTAATATAATATATACATAAAAAACTCTGATATAAAACTTTAATATAAAAGAATAATAAAAATGACATAAAATATATAATATATAGAATATATAAAAAATATGTAAAACTAAAATATAATATAAAAATAACATATAAAACATATATACAGTTTCACAGAATGTTTGTAACAATTATAATAATAATAATATTTACACATAATAAAAGAAAATAAAATATAAAAAGAACAGGGAGGGGGTATGAATTAAAAAACGGAGTATGTATGTGAAGAAAATCCTATGGGCTTTACAGCCCAATAAATCCACAATACAAAAACAAAAGAAAAAGAAAAATATAAAAAACAAATAAAATAAAAAAACAGTAAATATAAAAACGGTGGAATCAAATTTTTTCCCAAATCAACTCTCACTCTCGTCCTCGCTTAATGCCTCTCACTCTCACCGTCACCGTTCTATGTATCAATCTCATTTCTTCATTTTCTCTGTCTCCACTTATTCACCTTCTTCACTACCTTCAACAAACATCAACAACAACAACGTGTAAACTAAATCAACCTCATCTCTGATGTATTTCTGTGTGTGTTAGGTCGGGGTTGAATGGGAATGGGTTTGGGCGTTTGGAGTTTCGAAGGAAATATATGGAGGTTCTGGGCGGAGGTTTGAAGGTTACAAGGTTTGTGTGGCTTTCGGCAACGATGACTATGTCACGGCAAGGATGTTTCGTTTGGGTTTTCGGTCGTGATAATGGAGGTGTTGGGTTTTGTTGGTTGTTTTCGAAGGTTAACGGTGGATGGAGTTTATGGGTTTCAAATGGCGAAATGAGTTTAGAGATTTGGGATTCGTATTTGATTTTCACTTCAGGTTCGTTTCGCTTCTCAATCTGTTTCTCTTCTTCTTTCTCGCCTCAAATGCATCTCTGATTTGGTTTGGGAGGAAATTTCTGGGCTGTTGTTTGTTCTGTTGGAGGTGGTTTCGAAAACAGAGGTTGGAAGAGTGATTTGTGTGGCTGAAGAGATTAGGGTTGATGTCCTGGCTGCTAGGGTTAGGTATATCTCTGAAGGGATGATGAACAGGTCTTTTATATGCTGAGAATTTGACATGTGGACAAGGATTTGAACCCCCATCCTTCAGGTAAACAACACACAAGCCTAACCGCTGGGACAGATATATACTCATTAATAAAACTGCATGAATAAATATATGTACATAAATAGAATAATAAAACGGAAACAAAACCAAAAGTTTGGGGTGGGATTTGAACCCCCATCCTTTAGGTTTTACACAAACAAGCCTAACCGCTAAGACATATATACATTCGTTAATGTTTTACGCACAAACAAACATATATTACATGAACATTAAAAAAAATTAAAATTAATTAATAAAAACTATTTTAAACTAATAAAATAATAATAAAATCTAATAAAATATTCTATGCTAAAACTAATTTTAATATAATAAAATGAGAATAACTTTAAAAAGAAAATTCTAACAAAACTATTAAATAAAATTAATTACAAATAAATCCTAATACTAAAAAAAACCTATTTAATATATAACTCTAAACAACTTATAAACAAAAATATTTAAAAAAACTAATGAAATAAAATAATTTCTATCTGAAAATAAAAATCTGTTTAAACTATTTAATATTCTAAAACCTATTTTCTAAACAAAAATCAAAAGAAAAAAGGTTATCATAAATAAATAAAAAAACTGTTTTAAATAAAATATTCTAAAATTAAGACAAAAATAACAATAAAAAAATGCAAAAAATGCTATGGAAAAACACGCACCGAAATATGCCGATAGCATCAACACAGACTGAATTATCAAGAGGAAAGCGACTTTCGCTCGATTTCGACATTGAACTTATCGTTTGAAATAATTGAATCGCCTGAAACGCGAGCAAAGCGGCTTAAAATCCTGATAAATTCAATCCGGTCAATAACACGGGCAAAATGCGACCTAAATGATATGCAGATGAAAACGAAGCAAAAGCCAGTCAAAGTCGGGAAACTGGTGGGCAAATTTTAGGGTGCAACAGGTGTGCCCTCTCTAGGGTTATTATTTGACTGTGTGGGGTAGTGGGCCTGCTTGGGGTTTGGGTTTGAGCTGAAGACTGTGCTGATGAAGCCCATTGGAGATCAAAGAGAATGAAGACCAATTTCTAGAGCTGATGAGGAGTATCTCTTGCTGGCAGCTGTTGAAGGTTATAGGATCTAGGAGTTAGGCAGAGCTCTAGAGTAGAAAACTTGGTTCACAAACATGGAAGGTCTTGTTTGCCTCCATCCCTCTCTATGATGCAGAGTCTCTCTAAGACATTCACCCCCTTCCTTTGGAAGGTTTGGTGATAGTGTCTAAGAGATAGAACTCTTGAGAGAAATATTCTATGTGTTGTTAGCAGTCTGTTTGCCACCTTTGGTGGTCAACTAATTGCCTAACACCCTAGTTCATTCTTGTGATTGGTTCCTCAGCTGGGAGATTGGGACTTGAAGAAAAGCCCAGAAGACTGATGATAGAGACCTTTCTTGAAGGCTTGAAGATGAAGACTGATGCTTGCTTGAAGCTTGTAGCTGTTTGAAGATGACTTGAAGACAGATGATGATGAAGGCTGATGTTGCTGTTTATTTTTGCTGTTTAATTCTTGATGTATTGATTGAATTTCCCTGACTGTATTGCTTGCTGTTTAACCTGTAGGTTGAAAGTGAATTCTGTTCACTTTTGCCTGTTGTTTTCTAGGTTCGAGGTTGAGTGGGACTCCCTTGCCTCGCTTGTATTGTTGCATCCATGCATTTTACTGTTTTAGTATATGATATTGTTTCTGTTTCCGTTTATCCCTTAGGATCTCTGTTTCTCTCTGCGCAAGAGAGGAACATGATAGACATTAGGTCTTAACCCATGCATGATAACATTAGGTTAGTGTAATTCCCTTTGCAACCATAGGTTAGAGCTCTGTCTCTTCTTTCTCAAAACAAACAGAAAAACACAATAAATATTTCAAACACAATAAAAGACACTTCTTCCGTAAAAGAATGTGAACTCATCAAAACGTCATTTTTGTCCGCTTGGACTGTTAATCAGAAAAACCCTTTTTCAGAAGGAATAAAAACAATCAAAACAGACTTGTATCGTACGTGGCCCGAACTACGTTGGCTCTGAAGCCGGTATGTGAAATTTAATTTAATTCATTTTCGTTCTTTTTTTTCTGTTTTAATAGCTGTTTGGATTAATTGCGTTAAAAATAGTAAAAATGATCGAAAAATTATGAAATTCTTTTCTGTAGATCTTGATTGTCTTTAGAAACTGTAGGAGTTGAGTTTGCATTTTTAGGATTTTATTTGAATTAGTCACGAATTTTCTTTTGTGCTAATATCCATTGTTATGCATAATTGATATTACTGTTTGTTTAATTTTGTTCTCTTTGATGCTTTATGCTTTTGAGCTGATTCTTTCGATATGATTTAGAGGACATCCTTTGGTTGTCAATCAGCTGTTTTATCATTCCAACTTATTCTGTTAGGTGATTCTCTTCTGGAGTGCTTGCCTTGAAGATGGAGCTTATCTAAAGCTTGGAGGCCATTGAAGTTTGATTTTGGGATTCAGTTGAAGGTTGCTGTTTTTGCTGTTTATCAACTGTCAGAGTTTGATGTTTTTTCAGAGCTGCTGCTGTAGGAGCTGGTGTGCTGTCAGAGCTGGGTTTGGGGTTTATTTTTCTTTGCTGTATTGTTTGTTAATTTTCCCCTTAGGTTTAAAGTGAAGCTGTTTCACTTTGCCTATTGTTTTCTCAGGTTCGAGGTTGAGTGGGACTCCCTTGCCTCGCTTGTACTGCTGCATCTCATGCATTTTACTGCTTTACTGTATATATGCTGTTTCTTTTCCGCTTATCCCCTAGGATCTCTGTTTCTTTCTGCGCAAGAGAGAAATATGACAGACATTAGGTGTTAATCCATGCATGACAACATTAGGGTAGTTTTGATTCCCGTTTCAAACCCTAGGTTTTAGAGTTCTTTCTCTTCTATCTCAAAAATCATTCAAAACACAGTAATAAGATTTCAAACATCAAATAAAAGACAGTTCTTGCGTAAAATACTGAAAACCAATCAAAGTGTCATTTTTGTCCGCTTGGACCCGTAATTAGGAGAAAACCTTTCTCAGAAGGATAAAAAACAGTCAGACAAATTTGTGTCTTCCGTAGCCCGAACTACGTTTGCTCTGATCTTTCATGCTGTATGAAAGTACGTAGGCATAAGATGCGATATCCTAGCGAGCAACCTTCCCCTACTTTCCCGTAGGTAGGAGAACTACGTTGACTCTGATTTCTCGTTCCAGACGGGAATACGTAGGCATAAAGTGCGATACTTTGCCGAGTCATTTTCTTTTCTTTTAACCCCAGACCTATAGAATAGATAGAATAACAATCCGTACTAGAAAGCAAGCGTGGATCCCATCGAGTACGACGGACGTGAGGGGTGCTAATACCTTCCCCTTGCGTAACCGACTCCCGAATCCAGGATTTGGTTGCGACGACCATTCCTTTCCCGTCTTTGCGGTAGGTTTACTTCGAGCGTTTACTTTCCCTCCGTTGGGATAAATAACGCACGGTGGCGACTCTTCTGTTTAGTCGGCGCCGATTTTCGCAGTAGCGATAGCTGGTGACTCTACTGGGGACTCCAACGGTTCCCTACGCGAGTCAATCCTAGCGCTTGTTTTCCCGTCGTGGGTTTTGTATGGATTTACGTTTCTATATTTTACATTCAGCATTATATTATTGTGATTATTGCTGTGGGTATGAGGGGGTTCTATGATTGAGAGATAAGCCGGACCTGGGCTTGAGTGCACCTAGAATTAGAGTGGAAATTAGTGGGCGCGTGCTTGCTTTGCAGGCACTAGTGTCTCATGAAATCCACGCTCGGACGAGGTTCTTTTGGTTGACTTCTTTTTCAACCCTTTGGGTTGAGGGGGTTGTTGGTCAGTTGGATTGTCGACTCCGGGGACCGATCATTTGGAAGTTGGCTAAGTGAGGCCTCTTCAGGACACGATGATGCCACACCTTCTGGGTATCGTATCATCCGTCTTGAAAGTCTGTGACGCCAACGACCGCATAGGATTCCGTACCTTGTGTCAGTTATTAGGACACCTACCTGTGAGAGGGGTTGTGACATGCAGGTAACTTGACCTCCAGATTACCGGTTTTCTTGATTGAGATTCAGTGGTGTGATATTTGAGGACAGTGTTATTGGGTCTGTCAGAGACCAGGTTGGAGCATTGTGGATGGTCTTGAGCAGTTTGTGGGTCTATTTGAGGCCAATATCGTGGATTGGGCTTCTCAGCCAGGGGCACTTGATCCCTTATTGCATTGTTGCATACTGCATTGTCGCATACTCATCCTGCATATCATTAACGTGTGTCTGTGCTGCAGGTGCATTTTCATACTTCCCGATTCTAGTGCTCCGGACTTCTATCTGTTATTATGAGTACTTTAAGGAAGACTGTTGCGTATAAGTTGCCTACTCCTGATGTGACTTCTCTGTTGGGTCTGATTTCCCTAGCTGATGATGATGTGAAGAGAAGTTTTAGAAAGAGTTATGGGAAGCTGCTGAATTTGGTTTGCAGACCAACCACATATGAGCTGAATGGGTTATACACATTGATGCAGTTATATGATCCCTCCTTGAGGTGTTTTATGTTCCAGGACTTCATTTTGGCTCCGACCATGGAGGAGTACGCTGAGTTTCTAGAGTTGCCAGTTCAGAACAGAGTGCCCTTCATTCACTTTGACGCTAAGCCTAAGCTGGAAGACTTAGTTGTTCCCTTGCATATGGATCCGGCAGAGTTGTTGTTGACTTCCTGGTATGGAGTTTCGGGGTTTTCTCTCAAGTTCTTGGTTAGCAAAGCTCAAGAATATGCCAAAAGTGGTTGCTGGATCGTGTTTAACACTGTTCTTGCCTTGTGCATCTATGGGATTATACTGTTCCCTAATCTGCCTGAGTTCGTTGATTTGGATGCATTCCACTTGTTTGCTGCAGGCAACCCGGTGCCTACCTTGATTGGGGATTTCTATCATTCCTTGCATTATAAGAATGAAAACAGAAGGGGGAAAAATGTCCATTGTTGTGTACCTTTGCTGAATATGTGGTTTGAGAGCCATCTGCCCAAGAAGGGTCCTTTTGTTGAATCTGCAGATACAGCTGAATGGTCTGAGCGTCTAATGGGACTTTCTTCAGAAGACACTGTATGGTTTGACAGAGACTTATTGGGGTCAGAGATTATCTTCAATTGTGTCGGGTTTCCCAATGTTCCTTTGATTGGAAGGAAGGGGTGTATTAACTACAACCCATCTTTGTTGGTTCGACAGTTCGGGTATGCTTTGAAGAGTCCACCGAAGGAGGAAGAAGTACAGGAATCTCTGTATTTCACTGGTGACCTGAGTGGGGAATTATTGGCCAAGCTTCAGCACGCTTGGAATCATATCTGCAGAAGATGGAAACCATTGTTAGGCAAGAATGATTGTCAAGCATATATGCCTTACAAGGTGTGGATTCAAGAAAGGGTAAGACAGGTGTAGATGCCTTTTCCAGCAGTATCACGTCCTGTTCCCATTCCAGTTGAGGAACCGACTACTATGGCTATTGAGGTATATGAGCAGGTCGTAAAAGAAAAAGAAGACTTGATAAAGATCAATGAAGAGTTAGAGAAGGAATTGGCTCAAATCCGGAGGGAGAAAAACGAAGTTGTGTATTCCTTCCAACAGCAGACTGAGTTGGTAAGCAGGTTAGGTGCTGAATTGGCAGAAGAGAAGAAGAAGTGTGAACGCCTGGGAAAAGACTTCAAAAGCTCCCATGACATGTTAGAGTCCAAGAAGAAGTCACTTGATATCGCCTACCGGGAGGTCTCTGCGTTCAACAAAACCTGGAACACCACGCTGACCGGCAATAAGGAGAGAGAAGACAAACTGAGGTTGTAGATCTCTGAGCTGGAGGGTCAGTTGAAAGCTAGCCATAGGAGGTTGGAAGAAGAGGTTACGCGGAGGTATGATGTCCAGAATTCCTTGAACAAAGTTATCAAGTGCAAGAAGGAGTCTGCATCTCAGAAACGGAAGTTAGATGACTGCTTTGGAGAAGGGGCATGGGAGGAATCTATTGGTGATTTACGACGTGTTCTTAAGCGAAGAGATCCACTTGTCGAGGGTTTGCTTACTCAACCAAATCATCCCAAGACTAAGAGATTATTAGATGAGTACCAGGCGTATGGTCGCACTTGACTATCTCATGTATTGATGTGTATGCTTTATTTGCATTGTGCTGGCCATCACCAGGATTGTTGGTTGAGGTCATGCCTTCTTATTGTACGCTCATTAATATTGTATTCCTGACTTGATGGGATTTTCTACAATGTATGAGATGTTTTTCTATGATTGGGTTTCGAGCTTCTTATTACTATCCCTATCACCGCACTGGCACATTGGCACTAGAATTGGGGAGTGATATTCCCTAATGCACAGACACGTGTTGCATTTGCATACACATTCATATTGCATTTACCAGGTAATTATTGAATTGTATCTCATTTCCTGCATCTCGCCAGGTTTTTCCAGGATTGAAAGTCAACGTCCTCACCGATACTCTACTCGTACCAACTGCAAAAGAGTCATGGACCAGATGTAAAACGAGATGCAGGAGATGCGTGAAAAGCTGGCGCTGTTCATGCAGACGATGGAGACAATTGTGAAGGGGCAGGAAAACCTGCAGACTTTGGTGCGGCCATTGTTGGCGAGAAGTGTCGGGAATGGAAACGAAGACCACAATTTTGTACGTGTTGACACCATTCATGGGGATGGTACTCCTACGCCTGTAGACTTTGGTGAATATACCTGTTGTGAATGTGAACAATGGCACTGGCGTCGGCCATGGTAATGGTAATGAGACTGTCATTAACAATGTGGGGTTTGGGGATGCCAATCTGGGCGGTGGTAACAATGGAGGTAATGGATTTGGCAACAACAGGTTCGGCTATAACGACCAGGGGTTTGATTATGGTAATCAGGATGGGAAGTTCGGCTTCAACACCCAGGGTTTCGGATATGATGGTTTTGGTAATGCTAATCAGGGTTATGGTGGATTCAGTAACGGAAATGGTGCTGGACTGATGCATATCAACGCTGGGTTTGGACCCGCCAGGGTCAATCAAGGGTATGGTAACAGAGGACGAGGTCCTACGAGGAATCAGCCAGGATTCGGTCGTAATTTTGGTTATGAGGGGTACGGAAATGAAAATATCAATTGGGGTGAAGACCAACAAGAAGATGCCTTTTCTGGTAGAGGTATTGAAGGGCCTGTGGATCCTGTGCAGAGAATCAAAATGTTAGAAGAACAGATGAAGGGGGTTGTTAATCAGAATACTACTGGGCTAGACATGACTACAATGGGCTTAGTGCCTGGGCTGAAGGTACCGCCGAAGTTCAAAGCGCCCACATTTGATAAATATAAGGGGGACACTTGTCCAAAGGTGCACGTCCGCTCTTATTACAGAAGAATGTCCGCGTACTCAGATGATGAAAGAATGCTGATGCATTTCTTTCAAGACAGCTTATCCGGACCGTCACTTGAGTGGTATATGGGGCTGGAACCCACTCAGATCAAAACCTGGAAGCAACTGGCTAATGCGATTGTGACACATTACAAATATAACAGTGACTTGGCACCGAACAGAGTCCAATTGCAAGGCTTGTCTCAGAAAAGTGGGGAGAGTTTTAAAGAGTACACGCAAAGGTGGCGCGATATGGCAGCAAGAGTGCATCCTCCCTTAACTGAGAGGGAGATGAATGACATGTTCATTGGGACATTTACGGGGATATTCTATGAAAAATTGTTTGTTGTGGCGATGGGCAGTTTCTCAGATTTAATTCTTATGGGGGAGATGATCGAGAACGGGATCAGAGTTGGAAGGTTCCAAGCAAGTGAGTCTACCTCGGCTGGAGGAACGAAGAAAGCCTTCGGTGGCAGAAAAGGAGAAGGGGAAATGAGCTCTGTGTCCAGCTCCCGTGGAAGAAGGAGGAATCAACGCTGGGACAACCAGCGGCAACAGGTCGCTAATGTCACCATTCCCGTGGCTCCACAGCAGCCGCAGAATCAGCAGGGGTATAGGAAGTATCTAGTCTGGCCAGCAAACAGACATTTTGACACACCAAGCTCCTCCTATGCTGAGCTACTCCAAACCTTGTTGGGATTACAGCTTGTTCAGAAGAGAACCTTGGCACCCTTGACAGGGACGCCACCACCTGGTTATGATGAGAATGTGCAATGTGAGTTTCACTCAGGGGCACCTGGTCATTCGATTGAGTAATGCAAGGCCTTTAAGCATAAGGTGCAAGACTTGATCGATAGCAAGGCAATCAACTTCTCTGATGATGTCCCCAATGCGGCGCAGGGTCACGGACAAGTTAGAGTCTGAATGACAAAAAAAGGGTTCTTTGGTTTGGCAGGGCTGTTGAAAGAAGATCAAGACAACAGCAGGCTACCTCTAACATTGGTCTGAGGATGGTTGACTCGCCAATAAGTCAAAGTGCAAGAAGTCCGGTTCTGAGACACTGGCATTGTTCATGTTATCTTGTTCATGTCTTTGCATTTGTAGTTGCCTTTCTGTTTAATTGCAAATTTCGTTTGTAAAACTTGTTGTTTTCTCAACTGATATTGATAAATGAAATAAATATGCATGTTTGAATTAATCCAGTCGTGGTCACTCTTTGTGTTTTCATTTCAAACGCTTGTTAAGTGGAATCCGGGGAGGATGACGAAAACAAATGACGGAAAAAACTTCTGATCGTATGCTTTTGGATAAAAAAAACCTGTTGATGATGTACAGACATTGTTTCAATCCATAAACACCGGAGATATAAGGAAGATAATCCCTTGTTAACCCCTTTGAGCCTAGTTGTAGGAGTTTCTTTCTAAAAGTGAAAAAAACCTAAATCTTAACCTGGGGCAGGGTAGGTGTCAGTTAGTTTGGCCAAGCGTTCAAATTGCGAAAGGAGTGTCCGTTGAAGGATAAATTACATCCATATAGGTCGTGCCTAAATACCACAATGGTTAAGGCTCGCCGACCCAAGAGTGAAACAGTCACATTATTCCACAAAGAGTCAGACAACCGGTGTCACATGATTTGTTCAAAAAGAAAAAATCAAAAGAAAAAGCCCGCTAAGTCGAATCTTACGAATAAGCGACTTAGGCAAAAATTAGGGTATCCCGCTGGACTTCAAGATCAGCAACTCAAAAGAGTTAGTCCAGGCAAAAATTAGGGAGCGAAAAAACGAAAAGGATTACAAGAGAAAAAAAATCCTCAAACGAGAACGAAATCGTGTGACTCCAAGCACTACAAAGACGAAAAAGTAAGTGACTGTCCCTCCGAAAAATGTGTGGTATCCTGAACCATCACTCCTATCGTTCCACCTTTAGTAGGTGAATGCTGAAGTTAAATTAGCTGAACATAGGATTCGAGAACATCATGGAGAATGGGTGGGTTAAAATAAAACTTTGAGCCTATATCCTTCCTTGTTAACCGTGAACCTGACCACGTTACAACCCGAAAAAGTCCTAATTGAAACAGGTTTAGTTCGAGAGCATACTTCGGTAAAAGATCGCATCGAAACTGACTCCTAAAAGGGTTCCTCTTATCAGCATTAATATTGACATTTTGATTCATTATATGTCACAAAAATTTTTCCAGTGAACAGACTTGGATTTTTGAAACTGTCATATGCATTGCATTTAATATATCTTTTATGCATAACAACGTGTGTTACTTGCGAGTAAGCACATGCCGGCAGGAGAGGTTCCTACAGTGGAAGGCCTGACCAGGACAGAATGCAGAAGGCCCGAATGTTTCATGAGCTGGGGCAAGATATGTCGATTAATCCAGTAAAGTCAGCTATCCAAGAATCAGCCAATCTGGGGCAATCAGGTCGAGATTTGGCAAATCTCTCGCAGTTATGGGCGCTGCTCCATGAATCAGTCAATCAGGGGCAAAAGATTATTGCAAGACTGGGGCAGGTCACCCTAAGAGCATGGAAGCTGTTTTGTTGGAACACCTCTTCGAGGTTTGAGATGCAGAAGCAGTTCATGTCTGGCCGTCAGGGTACAAAGACTGTAAGGTCTGTTTCAAAATTGTCGCAGATTCAAGGGCAAGCTATTTCAAGATAGTGTCCTGACCAGGGTTCCTTTCGAGGAGAAGTATTCCAGAATTCAGACTGGGGCATGTTAGTATCCTTGGTGCAAAGTTCCAAGAAGGTGAATGGAATTCATGTTGCCCTAACCAGAGGCTTTTGATGAAAAACTTGACTTTATGCGATGCTAATCCCCATGTAGGTCGTACTTCGTCCCCGAAGTTGAGATAATGATAGCCTTTACCGAAGGAAGGGATAATCCCCCAGAAGAGTATCCTCATGAAAGCAGTCTACAGGATGTCTCCAGCAAGTCGAATCAGTATCCCCTGCAGGGTGGACGCTCCCCAGAGAGAGTATGTGCAAGTGCAATCGCCAGCTGAGAGGATTCCAGTGGTGTTTAACCAAGTCAGGGTTGGTTCAGAAGGATTTTTTATTTTTTTTTACCGTAGAAGATGGTTTCCTTTCTCCCCACAGGTTGTCAGGTCGGTGATCAGGATGTTTGTTCTCAGCAGACTAATAACTCCAAAGTGATAGACTGTGCTCACACAGTATTGTTTCCTCCAAAAGGATGCCCTATCTCCAGTAGGGTTGTTTATTCTCCCCAGCGGAGTCGGTTAATATTCCCCAAGAGAGCCGTTTCTTCCCCAGTGGAGTTTTCTCTCCCCAGCTGGTGTTATTCTTTCCTCCCAGTGGAAATCGAAGGTTTAAAGCTCTCCCCTGCAGAGTTGGTTGTATGTCCTGGCATTTATTTTGTCGGAATACTTGGTGGTACCCGTTCATTCCCCAGCAAGGTAGTATTTGTCCTCAGCATCCGTGTTGATGAAGCAAGCTTATAAGAGTTTCCCCGGCAGCCTGAACCTGCATTTTCATTTTCATATAATCATATTTGCATCTACCCAAAACGCGTAGCATTTCCATACTATATGGAGCATTACGCCATTGTCAAACATACGCATTTTGAAACATAAATCAGGTTAGTTAACCTTTTGCTTTCAGGTGTGTTTCTCAACAGGAGTGTGGAGTTCTAAAGCTCAGACATATTTCCAGATATTCGAGGTCTCGCTGTGAGACACGGGATGATATAGTTCATCTTCTTATATTCCCCACAGAGATTGTTGGTTAAGTTTCTCTTGCCCTCAGCGGAGTTGGGCTCATATCTTCCAAAGCGGTTCAGAGGTATTATCCCCAGCATGGAGTTGTGATATTCAGATGTTGTTCGTTGAGTGTTCTGGCTCCGATGATTGGTGACGTTGAGCGTGCTGGCTCCGGTTGTTCGTTGAGTGTTCTGGCTCCGATGATTGTTGTTCGTTGAGCATTCTGGCTCCGATGATTGTGGTTTGTTGAGTGTTCTGACTCCGATGATTGTTGTTCGTTGAGTGTTCTGGCTCCGATGATTGTTGTTCGTGGAGTGTTCTGACTCCGATGATTGTTGTTCGTTGAGTGTTCTGGCTCCGATGATTATGGTTCGTTGAGTGTTCTGGCTCCGATGATTGTTGTTTTTTGAGTGTTCTGGCTCCGATAATTGTTGTTCATTGAGCGTTCTGGCTCCGATGATTGTGGTTCGTTGAGTGTTCTGGCTCCGATGATTGTAGTTCGTTGAGTGTTCTGGCTCCGATGATTGTTGTTCGTTGAGCGTTCTGGCTCCGATGATTGTGGTTCGTTGAGTGTTCTGGCTCCGATGATTGTTGTTCGTTGAGCGTTCTGGCTCCGATGATTGTTGTTCGTTGAGTGTTCCGGCTCCGATGATTGTTGTTCGTTGAGTGTTCTGGCTCCGATGATTGTTGTTCGTTGAGTGTTCTGGCTCCGATGATTGTTGTTTGTTGAGTGTTCTGGCTCCGATGATTGTTGTTTGTTGAGCGTTCTGGCTCCGATGATTGTGGTCCGTTGAGTGTTCTAGCTCCGATGATTGTTGTTCATTGAGTGTGCTGGCTCCGATGATTGTTGTTTGTTGAGCGTTCTGGCTCCGATGATTGTTCTTCGTTGAGTGTTCTGGCTCCGATGATTGATGACGTTGAGCATGCTGGCTCCGGTTGTTCGTTGAGTGTTCTGGCTCCGATGATTGTTGTTCGTTGAGTGTTCTGGCTCCGATGATCGTTGTTCGTTGAGTGTTTTGGCTCCGATGATTGTTGTTTGTTGAGTGTTTTGACTCCGATGATTGATGACGTTGAGCGTGCTGGCTCCGATGATCGTTGTTCGTTGAGTGTTCTGGCTCCGATGATTTTTGTTCGTTGAGTGTTCTGGCTCCGATGATTGTTGTTCGTTGTGCGTGCTGGCTCCGGTTGTTCGTTGAGTGTTCTGACTCCGATGATTGTTGTTCGTTGAGTGTTCTGGCTCCGATGATTGATGACGTTGAGCGTGCTGACTCCGGTTGTTCGTTGAGTGTTCTGACTCCGATGATTGTTGTTCGTTGAGTGTTCTGGCTCCGATGATCGTTGTTCATTGAGTGTTCTGGCTCCGATGATTGTTGTTTGTTGAGTGTTCTGGCTCCGATGATTGTTGTTCGTCGAGTGTTCTGGCTCCAATGATTGATCACGTTGAGCATGCTGGCTCCGGTTGTTCGTTGAGTGTTCTGGCTCCGATGATTGATGATGTTGAGCGTGCTGGCTCCGGTTGTTCGTTGAGTGTTCTGGTGAGTGTTTTGCCTCCGATGATTGTTGTTCGTTGAGTGTTATGGCTCCGATGATTGTGGTTCGTTGAGTGTTCTGGCTCCGATGGTTGTTGTTCGTTGAGTGTTCTGGCTCCGATGATTGTTGTTCGTTGAGTGTTCTGGCTCCGATGATTGTTGTTCGTTGAGTGTTCAGGCTCCGATGATTGTGGTTCGTTGAGTGTTCTGGCTCCGATGATGGTTGTTCGTTGAGTGTTCTGGCTCCGATGATTGTTGTTCGTTGAGTGTTCTGGCTCCGATTGCTGCGTTGAATGTTCAGACTTCGGTAAAATCAAGCGAGGGTCCAGACCCCTATTTGGTATTCGTGGCTATTCCGGCGAGTACCCAGGCTCCGGTAATTTCCAGTTTGTATGGATTCCTTCTCTCGTCGAGTATCCTGCCTCTGGTAAAGCCCGTGTGATGTGATATTGATAAGCAGTTGTAGTATTCTCTTTTCGTCGGACGTGCTTCGTTGAGTAGCCAGGCTCCGATGCATTATTGTTTCATTGAAGTTTTCTGGCTCCGATAGTTGTTACGTTGAGCGGTATGGCTCTGGTTGTTGTTTACGTAGAGTATGCAGGCTCCGATGGCTCGTCGAGCATTCTGGTCCCAGTTATTACGTTGAGTATCCTGACTCCGATAGATATTCATTTCGTGACGTGATCATGCTATTACGTTGAGTGCTCAGACTCCGGCTAATTGCTTAGAAAGATTCAAACTTTGTGCTCGTTGAACATTCAGGTTCCGACCTTTCCCAATTACCCCAACAGAGGTGGTCGGTTAAGATTTGTGGTTTTACCAGACGATTGATCAGTTGTTGCCGTAACAACCAAGATTCATTTCTCTGGATATTTTTCCCCAAGCGAGTGTGCAGTTTATTTCTGTGGTTGGCAAATTTTCGGGTTTATTTTGTATTCAACCGTCTTCCACCTTTGAATGTTTGAAGGTTGTTCGCTCTTCAACCCTTCAGGTCCAAGCCGTGTGAATAGGGGCAGCTGTTGCACCCCAAAATTTGCTCCACCTATTTCACTTAGTTTATGTTTCAATTGCATTGTCATTTGCATACTAAGTCATGTACATAGTCTAATAATTTGCATAACATAGCATAACAAGGCATCTAACAAGGTATCAAGTGCCATTTTCATCAGAAAGAGGCCCATCAAGGGGTTTTATTCAAGATCAAGACCATCAAAGTAATCAAGAAATGAGTTGAAGCTTTGAGAAGTTTGAAGGTCAACCAGTGGATTTCTCTCCCAATCTGGGGGATATGTTGAAGACCATCAATGAGTGTGTGAGCCATGGAAGGTGTACAAAGATCATGGAAGACCTAGAGGGTCATTTTAAAGATGAGAAAAATCATTAATGCAAGTACCAGAGCTACAGTTGAATGCAGTCAACTAGGATTTCATCTGGGTCAACCATAGGTCAACCCTAGGTCAAATGATTGATTGAAGAGCACCAAGGCTTGGTTGAAGGATATGGGATTCATGAATTAATATGTGGATACATGTGTGGTGTCGTGCCAAGGAGAAATCAAAAGAAATCAAGAAGAAGAGGAGTTACTAAATTAGGGTTTTAGTGTAAAATCCCCTAATTTAGGCCTAACTTCCAAGCCCGATAAGTCAAAATGCAAGTTTTAAATGAAGTCTTGGTCAACATGAAACTTGTAGAAAATCTCAATAGCTTTAATTTGAGTACTATAAGTCTTCGAGGAGATTTATAGAACTCAAGTTATGGTTCTTGCAAGTTATGGGTCCCCAGAGGATACTGAAATTTATCAGTGAACGTCACTTGACTTCCAAGCAACTTTTGCCCATCAAGGAGTTTTCAAATTGATTCTTGGCCAACATAAGAGTTGTAGATATTGATCTTAGCTTTAATTTGAGTACTAGAAGTCCTCAATAGGATTTGTAGAACTCAAGTTATGGTCTTGGCAATCCATGGGTATTTTGGGAAAGTTGAATTACAGGTCATTTTTGAGCATAGGTCAAAATCTCCATGTTCCACTTCTCAAATGAAAAATTGTTCAACATGGAATGTGCTTAAAATGATGTTTTTAGGTCAAATAAGTCATCATGGTGGATTGATCTGCTTATTTCAAAAAAGTCACTTAAAATGGCCTAAAAAAGGGAATAAGTCAAATAAAGTTTGGTGGAAAAAATCAAATTTTGGGTTAGAGGTCACAGACAAGCCATATGACATACCAATTTGATTGTAAAATGCATTTTAAAGACAATGGCATTGCCACAATTTTGAATTGAGGGTTATTTCAAGGACTTGCTTTGTAAATTGGTTACTTGAACCATAAGGCACAATTGCAAAACCACACTTCCAAGCAAATGCAAGGCTCCTTTCCATCCATACACCTCCAATATCTCATTTGGAGAGAATTTAAACTCATAACCAAGTGAATTGCAAGTCAAAAACATGAGATGGTATGTGCATAGCATAAGAAGAGATTTTCATGACATGAGAAGTTGATTTTCTCCTTGGATCAATCTAGAACTTTCTAGGGTCTTCAAATACATTCTCCTTGGATCAATCTAGAACTTTCTAGGGTCTTCAAATACTTTCTCCTTGGATCAATCTAGAACTTTCTAGGATCTTCAAATACATTCTATATATACTTGTGAAGAGGTTCAAAGCAAGGGTTGGTGATTCATTTGTGCAAAAACCATGGATTGACATTGGAGTTTGGAAGAGAAAAAGTGAGAGATCAAAGCATTTTCAAGAGTTATCAAGAATTTAATCTTCTCCAACAAACTTCAACAAAGGTTTTCCACACTTTTTGGCAAGAAAAAACGAGCTCCAACTACTCCGTTTCGACGCTCCGAAGCCGGTATGTGAAATTTAATTTAATTTATTTTCGTTCTTTTTTTTTCTGTTTTAATAGCTGTTTGGATTAATTGTGTTAAAAATAGTAAAAATGATCGAAAAATTATGAAATTTTTTTCTGTAGATCTTGATTGTCTTTAGAAACTGTAGGAGTTGAGTTTGCATTTTTAGGATTTTATTTGAATTAGTCACGAATTTTCTTTTGTGCTAATATCCATTGTTATGCATAATTGATATTGCTGTTTGTTTAATTTTGTTCTCTTTGATTCTTTATGCTTTTGAGCTGATTCTTTCAATATGATTTAGAGGACATCCATAGGTTTTCCCAGGAATTTTCTTAGAATTGGTAAAATTGATTAGATTATGTTTTAGGTGTGTAGTTTAGAGCCTTCCCAAATAATGGTTTCCCATGACCAAATTTCATTTAGTAATTGTTTAGATGACCTAGAAATTGATTTAGGTCCTGATTCTGGAATGTTAGAGTGTTGAAACATGCATGTTCACATAGGAATTTTATTAGAATTTTACAATTTAGTTTGCTATTTTTTTTGGGTTTTGCAAATTGGTTGATATTGGTGTGTTTCCCACTTGGGATGTTGCTTTGTTTGTGGGGTTTTGGTCGTTTCAATTGGGTTTGGGGCTTGGGCTTTGCTTGTTGGAGTTAATGAAGATCTTGAGTGATGATTGAAGACAGGGGATAGAGCTTGATGCATAAAGATTCCTCTCCTGGAGGATGGTTTTTGAAGACATAGGAAATAAGGAAAATAGGCAGAGCGGTAGACTTAGACTAATTTCTTTCATAAACATGAAAAGCTTCGTGTGCTTCCATTCCTCCCAATGACTAAAAGTCCTTCTAAGATATTCTCATATCTCCTTTGGAGGGATAAGTGGTTTATCTTGGAAGTAGAACTTTGAGGGAACCAGTCTCTCATGATGATAAACACTTATAGGCTTCCTTTGGTTGTCAATCAGCTGTTTTATCATTCCAACTTATTCTGTTAGGTGATTCTCTTCTGGAGTGCTTGCCTTGAAGATGGAGCTTATCTAAAGCTTGGAGGCCATTGAAGTTTGATTTTGGGATTCAGTTGAAGGTTGTTGTTTTTGCTGTTTATCAACTGTCAGAGTTTGATGTTTTTTCAGAGCTGCTGCTGTAGGAGCTGGTGTGCTGTCAGAGCTGGTTTTGGGGTTTATTTTTCTTTGCTGTATTGTTTGTTAATTTTCCCCTTAGGTTTGAAGTGAAGCTGTTTCACTTTGCCTATTGTTTTCTCAGGTTCGAGGTTGAGTGGGACTCCATTGCCTCGCTTGTACTGCTGCATCTCATGCATTTTACTGCTTTACTGTATATATGCTGTTTCTTTTCTGCTTATCCCCTAGGATCTCTGTTTCTTTCTGCGCAAGAGAGAAATATGACAGAAATTAGGTGTTAATCCATGCATGACAACATTAGGGTAGTGTAATACCCCAAATTTTGCCCTAAGATTTTTCATTGCATTTTTATTGCATTTAATCAATTACTAACAAATTTGTGTAGTCGTTTGACTTTTTGCAGGTAAATATCATATGGCATGCATTTTTTTTCTAAAAAGTAAAAATGGCACAATTGGCAAGAGGACATGTATAAGGAGTTATGAGTGTGAGAGGTTGAGAGTTCTAATCTCACCTTTGTCACTTTTTGTTTTTTTATTATTTTTACTCTAAATTTTTCTATCTTTCATTAAAAAATAACAAAAATAGTTTTTTATTATTATTTAATTATTATTTTCGTATTTTAATTAAATCATTTTTTAAAATATTATTTTTTTCACCTTTTTCTAAATTATTCATAAAAATATCCAAAAAATCATAAAATAAAAAATATTGGAAAAAATTTTGTTATTTTTATAATATTTTTGATTTTAGGAATCAATAGGATTATTAGTTTTTATTTTAAGTTTATTTTAATTATTTTAAATTATTTAAATTTTATTTTTTCTTAACTAATTATTTAGTTTGGGCTTTAAAATGGGCTTTAGGGACATTATTGACAATTTGGTGTTAACCCTAATTTGTTCCCTATATATACATGTGTTGCCCTGTTTTAAGGGGTCAGAAGGTTTTCTTCAGAAAAGAAGAGAGAGAGGGAGAAACAAAGGAGATCCCCAGAGAAGAAAGGCGGTCGTTCCCACAACTCGTCAGAAGGATTGGAGCTCTCCAGTGTTCCCTTATTCAAACCTTTTTCACATTTACCGAAGCAAACCTCCGCTTCGTAGGTTAAATTACTAAACCTTTTGCCTTTTCATGTTTATGTGCATATTTTGCCATGTTAATGTGTTTAGGTCCGTTAAATTACTAAACCTTTTGCTTTTTCATATTTATGTGCATATTTTGCCATGTTAATCTCCATGTGTATTTAGGTCCGTAGATTTTAATATCAAAACCATTTTTTAACAAAACCCTTTTTTAAAATCAAAACCTTTTTTTTTATTATTATTAAAACCTTTTTTTAGTAAGACCTTTTTTAAAAACTGAAAAGTCTTTTTGTTCCGAAGAAAAAAAAACCTTTTTGTTCCCAAAAACCTTTTCCCAAAAAAACTGAAAAGTCTTTTTCCCAAAAAACTGAAAAGCCTTTTTTTGGGATGAAAAGCCTTTTTTGTTCTAAAAAAAAACTGAAAAGACTTTTCCCCAAAAACCTTTTTTATAATTTAAACTTAATTTTTTTTATAATTTTAACTTAAATATTTTTTATTAAAAAATTAAAACCTTTTTTTTTATAATAATTAAAATATTAAAAAAATTAAAACCTTTTTTTATAATAATTAAAATATTAAAAAATTAAAACCTTTTCGTAAGGAACTCCTGATGTTTGATGTTTGTCGTGTCATTTTATGTACCCTTTTATTACTTTTCTTTCTTTTGGCATTTCATGTGCATGCTCGAGGTTGAGATGTGCTTGTGGTGGCCACAGCCCCACACTATTTTCCTCCCTCACTTCATTCTAAGTGTCATTACATATTTTCATATTCTTCATGTTTTCAGAAATGTTTCTTTGTTTCTTTATACCCTCTGCCTTTATTACTTTTCTTATTTCTGTACCTTAATTATTCCTCCATATAATGATTTGTCATATTTTCACATTTTTTACAGTTTTATCCTTCCGAAGGATTAGGTCCAGCCTTTTGGCCGCCGAGTCAATAGCCTTACCCCTTTAATGGATCAAACCCTGTTTAGCCTAGGTGTCCCGCCGTGGGCAAAATTGCTTTTATCCTAGTGTTAGGCCAAAAGAGTCGTCGTACTCTGTTTTAAGGTTTTCCGCCATGGAATCCCTAATTTAACCCTATTTTAATTTTAATTAACATTTTTTTTAACATAGAGATTGGGGTCTCTGAACAAACCTTGGTCACAGTCAAGACGTTTCTAACCTCCCTTTTGAGGGGAACTACAGTTACTCTGATTCCATTCCCGTAAGGATATGTAGGCACAAGATGCGATGTCTTGCCGAGTAAACTTAGAATTAACCCCTAGGTCTTTTTTAATTTTCAATCCTTTGTATATACCCTAAAGCAAAATAATTAATGAAATAAATAAAAAAAATAAACAAAAGGTTCCCGTAGAGTACTACGGAAGTTTAGGGTGCTAATACCTTCCCTAAATTTAACCAACCCCGAACCTTAGATCTCTCCCTTTTAGGTTTTTCCTTTCTTTAACCTTTCCTTCGGATAAATCAAAGACCGGTTGTAAATGAATTAAGATTCAAGTTAATCAATAGCTTGACATCCAAATTTCACCGCAACAGAAAATGGCGACTTCACTGGGGAGTCCTAACTATTGAGGGTTATCCCTATTTTGTTTATTTTTCTTTATATATTTGTTTTATTATATATTTTGCTCACTTGTATGTATATATTGGGGTACCTTACTTAGAGTTACTGTGTTGTGAGATAAGTCCTACACCCGGACTTGAGCGACCTTATGATAGGATGGCTGATATATTCGACGAGGCTTATAGGGAGTGAGTCCCGACTAAGCTAAATCGAGAATCACCGCTCAGTTGAGACACTTTCGAAAATGGTTCGGTTGATCGAGTGTAGTCATGAAAACTTTTACCGTTATCGATTGGAGTCTGTGATACTGGGAACCGTAGTACCTTTACACCATCTTGACCTTATATAGGACGTAGTGCGGGAACTATGTGGGAGTAGTCCTAAAATGGTTGCTACGCGTTACTACGCTCGAACGAGGTTCTCTTGAGAATATTATCGACCCTTGAGTCAGTCGAGAAATTGATAATATCCGAAAGATGGGCTGATAACTTTGGGCACTTTTTTAGAACCCTTGTTCTGCAGGTACAATTAACCTATAGTACATACCTCTTTGGGAAGGGTAGACCTTGACTCCATTCATTGTTCCTCTAAAATTAGGACCTTTGTTTGCTTATGTGCGTTTGTGCTTTGCATCCATAAAGCATCATATCATTTCTAGTTTCAAGGAATTCAAAAGTCCTTTGCAAATTCAAGAAGTCCTACATTTTAAAGTCTAACAGCTTTTCTCACTTTCCTAAAAGGGAATGTTTGCAATCGACCGTTGAAATTCTTGAGACCATTGCATGGCATTAGCATCACATTTTTGCATTGCATTTATCCCCCAGTTTCTCCTTCTTGGTCCTATCGTCTTCTAGTGTACCTTTGAGTCGTCAAGCTGATTCCTCGACACAGATATCAGACCAGAAACGGAACAGGAGTCACTTTGATCCTATTCTCATGACTTACACAGAGCTATATCCTGACTTAGTCCGGCAAGGACTGATTACTACAAAGGCTTTACCACCTCCTCTTAATCCTCCGGCTGGATTTAGGGTTGATCTCCATTGTGCTTCCCATGAGGGTGCCCCAGGCCATGACTTGGAGCATTGTTTTGCATTGAAGGCTAGAGTATGTGAATTGGTTAGAACTGGAATACTTGATTTTACAGAAAGTCATCCGGATGTTCAGAAAAATCCCTTGCCAGTACATCAGAAATGAAGTTTTGTCACTAGGCCTTTTGTTTCTCGTTGTTTGCATTTTCCTTATTTTGTTTAAGTTGTTTGCTTTCAATTATGTTTGTACTTTCATTAATGAAATAAGCATTGCGACTTTTGATTCAATTCATTTCCGTCCATTTATTTGCATCTTTATGCTTTATTTTTCAAATGTTTACTTCTTGTCCAAAATTTTGATATGCTAAGATCGGAGGGAGGATGACGAAAATGTTATACCCATAACTGTTGTCAGTATGCTTTCAATTAAACCTTGTTGACGATGTAAGGCATTGTTTCAATTCCCAAACACTGGAGAAATAAGGAAGTTAATCCCTCGTCGCCCCCTTCGGGCCTAGAAGTTGGAGTTTCTTTCGTTACAAAAAACCCACAATTTTAACCTTGGGATGGGTAGTTCTCAGTTAACTTGGTTGTGTGTTCATACGATACACCTTTCATTAACAAATTTTCCTTCGCACACGTCAAATAAGTGTCGAAGATGTTTTCTAATCAAAAGGTCGATGATGGTTCACCGTAATCATTAAAATCAAACAGTCACTTTCCTTCACACAAAAAAATAATATAAAAAAATTAAAAGAAGCCCGCTAAGTCAAAACCTATGAAGGAGACTTAGGCAAAACTGGGGCATCCCGCTGACTGTAAACTCTAAAATAAACAGTTCAGGCAAAATTTAGGGATAATACAAAGAGATTTTTAAATCCTTATCTTGAAAATCCTCAATGTCAAAACAATCAAATGTTATAGGGGAGTAGTGGTTGCCTTTTCATAGGTCCCTTTGACTTCTGAGTCATCATTGCTACGATCAATGAAATCCCTAACTTATGGGAACCTGAATGCATAGTATGAGTTAACTGAGCATAGGACTGAAGATCATCACGTAGATTGGGTGGGTACAAATAAATTTTGAGCCTTTATCTTTTGTTTCATAAACCGTGAACCAGGCCACATTACAACCCTCAAAAGACCTAATTGAAGCAAGGTTATTTTGAAAGTATACTACAGCAAGGTTGCGTAACCTGACTCCTAAAGATCTTTGTGAATCATTTATTTTGGCAGTACACCTTTGTTTTAAACTTTGAGCGTCTTGAACCGTTGTGTTCTGACTAACGACTCATGTATTTTCCATCTTTCAAAAATAATTTTGATTTCAAAAGTCGCATGAACTTGGCATTACCATGTTTATAGGAATATTTTTGTTTGCAAACTGGCTTTCCTCTAAGGAATTTTCAAACAATGAGAAACTTGGTCAAGTGATCTTATCGGGGGCAAGTTCCTTTTACATCCTATCAAAGAATCAGTTCAAGATTTGTTCAAGGAAATATCTTCTCAGATTTGGTTTATCCAGAGAATTGTTCAAGACCCAGACTGGGGCAAGCCCTCCGAGGATATAGCAAAACAGTCGATTCCACGAATCAGACAGCTAAAGCAATTATCAGTTCATTTGACCTGGGGAAGTTTACTTGCATAATCCCTAAGCAGTTATTCATCATTCCTACAGTGACTATCAACTTGATACAGTTTAACAGAATGACAGTGATCTCCGTGTTGAGGAATCAGTCCTCCAGTTTTGTCATCTCACCGAAAGAGTCGAGCCTTGTCGTCGATGTCTGCATTTGCATTTGATCATATGTCATAGCATAATTCCTATACATGTGCACATCTTGGGTGTTTTATTCCTCATTTACATTTCTATCTTGGGTGCTTTACTCCCCATTTACATTTCTATCTTGGGTGCTTTACTCCCCATTTACATTTTTATCTTGGGTGCTTTACTCCCCATTTACATTTCTATCCTGGGTGCTTTACTCCCCATTTACATTTTTATCTTGGGTGCTTTACTCCCCATTTACATTTTTATCTTGGGTGCTTTACTCCCCATTTACATTTTTATCTTGGGTGCTTTAATCCCCATTTACATTTCTACCCTGGGTGCTTTACTCCCCATTTACATTTTTATCTTGGGTGCTTTACTCCCCATTTACATTTCTATCCTGGGTGCTTTACTCCCCATTTACATTTTTATCTTGGGTGCTTTACTCCCCATTTACATTTCTATCTTGGGTGCTTTACTCCCCATTTACATTTCTATCTTGGGTGCTCTACTCCCCATTTACCTTCTATCCTTGGGTGTTTTATCCCCCATGTACCTTTTATCCCGGGTGTTTTATTCCCCGTTTACCAGATATTCCTGGGTTTACCTAACATCATGGTGTTTTACCCCCATTTACTTTTTTTTTCTCCCTGAGGTCGTGTTTTACTCGCGTCTTACCTTGTGGGCAAAATTTATTTACTTGGCATCATGGGTGTTTTATCCCCATTTGCGTTTTTCTCCTGAGCTCGTGTTTTACCCGCGTCTTACCTTGCGGACAATTTCTAATTTACTTGGCACCTATCAACAATTTTGTGTCGTGTCTACCCGACGTTCTTTCAGATATGACATGTCTTCTTCCCTAGTGCAATTCCTCGGTGGGTCGTCCCCTGTGACGTTGTTTCGTCTGTATCCGTGCATTTGTCATTTTCATCATACGCATCATATCAGATTCATATTATATTTAGCATTATAGTTCGTTTTGTTATGTCCATATCATTGCATAGCACTGCGTCTAAAGGCAAAATTTTCGATTATCTGTATTTAAATCCCTCCACCATGATTTCTCGAGTCTCCGTTGCTCGAATCACCCGGTGAAGTTATTTAAATAGGGGCAACTGTAATACCCCAAATTTTGCCATAAGATTTTTCATTGCATTTTTATTGCATTTAATCAATTACTAACAAATTTGTGTAGTCGTTTGACTTTTTGCAGGTAAATATCATATGACATGCATTTTTTTTCTAAAAAGTAAAAATGGCACAATTGGCAAGAGGACATGTGTAAGGAGTTGTGAGTGTGAGAGGTTGAGAGTTCGAATCTCACCTTTGTCACTTTTTGTTTTTTTATTATTTTTACTCTAAATTTTTCTATCTTTCATTAAAAAATAATAAAAATAGTTTTTTATTATTATTTAATTATTATTTTCGTATTTTAATTAAATCATTTTTTAAAATATTATTTTTTTCACCTTTTTCTAAATTATTCATAAAAATATCCAAAAAATCATAAAATAAAAAATATTGGAAAAAATTTTGTTATTTTTATAATATTTTTGATTTTAGGAATCAATAGGATTATTAGTTTTTATTTTAAGTTTATTTTAATTATTTTAAATTATTTAAATTTTATTTTTTCTTAACTAATTATTTAGTTTGGGCTTTAAAATGGGCTTTAGGGACATTATTGACAATTTGGTGTTAACCCTAATTTGTTCCCTATATATACATGTGTTGCCCTGTTTTAAGGGGTAAGAAGGTTTTCTTCAGAAAAGAAGAGAGAGAGGAAGAAACAAAGGAGATCCCCAGAGAAGAAAGGCGGTCGTTCCCACAACTCGTCAGAAGGATTGGAGCTCTCCAGTGTTCCCTTATTCAAACCTTTTTCACATTTACCGAAGCAAACCTCCGCTTCGTAGGTTAAATTACTAAACATTTTGCCTTTTCATGTTTATGTGCATATTTTGCCATGTTAATGTGTTTAGGTCCGTTAAATTACTAAACCTTTTGCTTTTTCATATTTATGTGCATATTTTGCCATGTTAATCTCCATGTGTATTTAGGTCCGTAGATTTTAATATCAAAACCCTTTTTTAACAAAACCCTTTTTTAAAATCAAAACCTTTTTTTTATTATTATTAAAACCTTTTTTTTAGTAAGACCTTTTTTAAAAACTGAAAAGTCTTTTTGTTCCGAAGAAAAAAAAACTTTTTTGTTCCCAAAAAAACTGAAAAGTCTTTTTCCCAAAAAACTGAAAAGCCTTTTTTTGGGATGAAAAGCCTTTTTTGTTCTAAAAAAAAAACTGAAAAGACTTTTCCCCAAAAACCTTTTTTATAATTTAAACTTAATTTTTTTTATAATTTTAACTTAAATATTGTTTATTAAAAAATTAAAACCTTTTTTTTATAATAATTAAAATATTAAAAAATTAAAACCTTTTTATATAATAATTAAAATATTAAAAAATTAAAACCTTTTCGTAAGGAACTCCTGATGTTTGATGTTTGTCGTGTCATTTTATGTACTCTTTTATTACTTTTCTTTCTTTTGGCATTTCATGTGCATGCTCGAGGTTGAGATGTGCTTGTGGTGGCCACAGCCCCACACTATTTTCCTCCCTCACTTCATTCTAAGTGTCATTACATATTTTCATATTCTTCATGTTTTCAGAAATGTTTCTTTGTTTCTTTATATCCTCTGCCTTTATTACTTTTCTTATTTCTGTACCTTAATTATTCCTCCATATAATGATTTGTCATATTTTCACATTTTTTACAGTTTTATCCTTCCGAAGGATTAGGTCCAGCCTTTTGGCCGCCGAGTCAATAGCCTTACCCCTTTAATGGATCAAACCCTGTTTAGCCTAGGTGTCCCGCCGTGGGCAAAATTGCTTTTATCCTAGTGTTAGGCCAAAAGAGTCGTCGTACTCTGTTTTAAGGTTTTCCGCCGTGGAATCCCTAATTTAACCCTATTTTAATTTTAATTAACATTTTTTTTAACATAGAGATTGGGGTCTCTGAACAAACCTTGGCCACAGTCAAGACGTTTCTAACCTCCCTTTTGAGGGGAACTACAGTTACTCTGATTCCATTCCCGTAAGGATATGTAGGCACAAGATGCGATGTCTTGCCGAGTAAACTTAGAATTAACCCCTAGGTCTTTTTTAATTTTCAATCCTTTGTATATACCCTAAAGCAAAATAATTAATGAAATAAATAAAAAAAATAAATAAAAGGTTCCCGTAGAGTACTACGGAAGTTTAGGGTGCTAATACCTTCCCTAAATTTAACCAACCCCCGAACCTTAGATCTCTCCCTTTTAGGTTTTTCCTTTCTTTAACCTTTCCTTAGGATAAATCAAAGACCGGTTGTAAATGAATTAAGATTCAAGTTAATCAATAGCTTGACATCCAAATTTCACCGCAACAGGTAGTTTTGATTCCCGTTTCAAACCCTAGGTTTTAGAGTTCTTTCTCTTCTATCTCAAAAATCATTCAAAACACAGTAATAAGATTTCAAACATCAAATAAAAGACAGTTCTTGCGTAAAAGACTAAAAACCAATCAAAGTGTCATTTTTGTCCACTTGGACCCGTAATCAGGAGAAAACCTTTCTCAGAAGGATAAAAAAACAGTCAGACAAATATGTGTCTTCCGTAGCCCGAACTACGTTTGCTCTGATCTTTCATGTT
This sequence comes from Lathyrus sativus, assembly GCA_963859935.3. Lineage (NCBI taxonomy): Eukaryota > Viridiplantae > Streptophyta > Magnoliopsida > Fabales > Fabaceae > Lathyrus > Lathyrus sativus. Next base: position 51,960,809 of record OZ012738.1, read on the forward strand.
GTATGAAAGTACGTAGGTATAGGATGTGATATCCTAGCGAGCAACCTTCCCCACCTTTCCCGTAGGTAGGCGAACTACGTTGACTCTGATTTCTCGTTCCAGACGGGAATACGTAGGCATAAAGTGCGATACTTTGCCGAGTCATTTTCTTTTCTTTTAACCCCAGACCTGTAGAATAGATAGAATAACAATCCGTACTAGAAAACAAGCGTGGATCCCGTCGAGTACGACGGACGTGAGGGGTGCTAATACCTTCCCCTTGCGTAACCGACTCTCGAATCCAGGATTTGGTTGCGACGACCATTCCTTTCCCGTCTTTGCGGTAGGTTTACTTCGAGCGTTTCATTTCCCTCCGTTGGGATAAATAACGCACGGTGGCGACTCTTCTGTTTAGCCGGCGCCGATTTTCGCAGTAGCGACAACCACCTCTTTCTTTCCAGATCTTCTGTGTCCAGAAGACTCTTTATGTTGATCTGGTTTCTTGAAGTTTTTGAACTTCTTTTGTTTATGCTTCCAGAGTTTGTTGATCCTTCTGGACAGCAGGGACAATTCATCTTCTTCTTCAGAAGAAGATTCTTCAGAACTTTCTTCTATAACCTGCAAAACTTTGGCAGATTTGTTAGACTTTAAAGCAACATACTTACCTTTCTTCTGAGGTTCGTCTTCTTCTAGTTCAATCTCATGACTCCTCAAAGAGCTGATCAGTTCCTCCAGCGTGATCTTGTTCAGATCCTTTGCAAGCTTCAGAGTTGTGACCATTGGTCTCCATCTGGTTGGCAAACTTCTGATGATCTTCTTGACATGATCAGCAGTGGAGTAACCCTTGTATAGAACTTTCATGCCAGCTGTGAGAATCTGAAATCTAGAGAACATAGCTTCTACAGATTCAGATTCCTCCATTTTGAAGGATTCATATTTCTAGATCAGCGCCAGAGCCTTGGTATCCTTTACTTGGGAGTTCCCTTCATGAGTCATCTTCAAAGATTCAAACATACCAAATGTTGTTTCTCTGTTAGTAATTTTCTCATACTCAGTATGAGATATAGCATTTAGTAGAATGGTTCTTGCTTTATGATGATTCCTGAATTCTTTCTTCAAAGCTTCAGTCATTGACTTTCTGTCAATCTTTTTGCCATCCCCATCAGTGGGGTGAACATAACCATCAATGACTAAATCCCAAAGGTCAGCATCATATCCTAGAAAGAAGCTTTCAATTCTATTTTTCCGGTAGTCAAACTTCTCACCATCAAACATGGGAGGTGATCGCTCCGCAAGTCCACGGAAATATCGAAGTAATATAAAAGATTGTCGAACCCACAGAGACCAATGTCAATCTACCGTTATCTATTATTACGGCGTAAAGCTAAGGCTATTGGAATTAGGAAAATTGAATGCGAATGAAATTAAATGCAAAAGAAATAAAGAAAATTGGTTTAAAGAAATGCGGTAAAGGATATCGGTATGCAAAGACTTAGTTATCTGGGATTCGACAGGTCACCGATGCTTCTTACTCTTTGCAAACATTGTTCAGAAGAAAATAGTGATCTGAAGACTTTCGTCTCACGATGGTTGTTGACGCTAGTCATAATTCTAAGGGCCGAATGTACGCTTTCGCTGTCCCATTCGGGGTTAAAACTACTTTTTGGAAATCTCTAGGTTCTAATCCATTTTAAAGTGCTTTCGCTGTTATTAAAACAAATGCCTAGTGTTTACTATCTGGTCTTGCCGCAGCTTTCGCTTGTTAGTTCGTACCTTAATTAATTTCCCACTTTCGTGGCAAAACTACTTTTAAATAAGTTCTCGCTTTCGCGACGAAGTTTATTCAGTAAATAAATTTAAACACTACGGCCAGAAAGGTTGTTTGTAAAAAGGGAAGATGTCGGTTACTATCGAATCCTATCCTACTAATTCGGTTACATACCGATAAAACTAACTTAGCCAGACATGATAATTAATGTGAACGAAAATAGACATAAACAACAGAATAATAAAGCGTGCATCATAACAGAAATAAAGTAGTAATTCAATTAATAAAAACCTGTAAATTGTACTGATCTCAAATCCTTGGGTAGTCCCCCACAATGTCAGCAGGATTCTACTTTGGCGAGAAATAAAAGGTACAGGAAGAAAGTACAATATTCTGAACTGAAGGAAAATGGAAAGGAAAATAAAAGTAACGATAAATAACTTTGATGGAATTTTGGCAGAACTTCGGGATGAAGAATCCACCCTTTTCTCTGTGAATCTCTTGTCTATTTATAGGAGATGTTTCTTATCTCAACTTCCTGAGATCATGCGTGAGATATGGAGAAAGTGGTAGTAACTTCCAGTAGTGGGCAGTGAGTGGAGAAAGTGTAGTAACTTCCAGTAGTGGGCAGTGAGTGGAGAAAGTGTAGGAAGGATTTAAGTTGAGATTGATCGTGAATTTTGATTCTGCGTTTTTTGTCTGCGTGACGGTCGTCATGAAATGTGACGGTCGTCACACGCATGACGATCGTCATGGACCTGTGACGGTCGTCACAGCAGCAGAATCCGTATCTGCTGTTTTTCATCTATTTTTCATCCGTTTTTCATCTGTTTCTTCTCCTTTTCTTTCTTTAGTCCAAATTCTCCCCAATCTGCAAAATGAAGTAAATTAATCATATAATAGAGTATAAATCAAGATAAATTAATAAAAGTCACAAATAAATGCATGTAAATTAAGCCAAATAAACGATATGATTTCGCGTTATCAAACATCCCCACACTTAAACCATTGCTTGTCCTCAAGCAATCGACCAACACAGTAAAAAGAAATAAGCATAGTTCGAAACAAAGTCACGACGAAACTCTAATCATACGTGGCTGCTAGGCTAATGTTAGATCGATAGGTACTAAATATTAATACCAAGGATATCATAACGACACAATTTCAAAAACTCCCTACTTATGCAAACCAATCGGAATCATGCCATTATAACTCAACCTATAACTCATGCTCTCTTTCACCCCATTTCATTATAGTGCAATCACATTAAGCCCGTTATCCATACACATTCATGGCAAGTAGACCTGTTAGTGACTACGATCTCATTATTATTTCATTTTTTTCTGCAAATATGCTTAAGCATCAATTGAACTTAAAGAGTTTGTACCGTTAGGCTAAGTGCTCGAGTGAGGAGCACCTAACTTAGAAGGAACATGTCTTTTTCTTCATAATTTTTTTTTTCTTTTCTTTCTTAGTTTCTCATTTTAACCTAGAGATCATACACTTATTTGCATCGGTTTCTTACTTAGTATGTTTAGGATGGTGCTGACTGCTTAAATAAACTACTTAGGGATTACTACAAGAACCTGGAGTTTTAAGGTCTCGGCATAATGGGTACTCAAATTTATTTTGCATATTTAGGGGGTTAAGGTTGTCAGGACGATATCAATTTTATCAAAACTTTCCCAAGTTTTTCTAACATAGCCTAAACAGCCTATATACTTTCATAGTACCATGTCATGAATCAAAAAGTTTTTGTTGGAGGTTAAAATTTTGAAATTTTGAAATTTTGGGGAAGTTTGAATAACAGGCGAAAACCACTCATAAAGACTCGACAGCACATGCAAAGATTTTGACATAGCATTAAAAATAGATAAAAACAATAAATCAAACTAAAAGGCAATAAAATGGAAGCGATAGAGTTCCTCCCCCACACTTAAACCAAACATTGTCCTCAATGTTTCAGTAAAAGGTGGAAAAGGAAAGATAGAACCTGTATGAATGCTACTGCTCTTGCTATCCTTGTCTTTGTTGATCACTTCTACTTCGGTAGCGGGCATTTTGAGATACTTTGTTTGTGTAATTCTCGAACCAGCTCATCATGTTGCTCGCGTCAAGAGGAAGTACTCGTCATCAGTGTTCCCACCAGCAGCGACACTCGTATGAATGTCCGTGGGCATAGCTCATCTTCTCAGATCGTCATCTAGAGAGTTTTCGCCTAGATATAGCTAAAGCGTAACAAGCGATACATTTCTTTATTTTCTGTCGATTTAAACAAACAAATTAAAATAAAGACCTTGTGGGTTGCCTCCCACACAGCGCTTTGTTTAGCGTCGATAGCTCGACGGCTAAGGAGTGCAAGTACTCATGGTGGTCCTTTCGAGAATGGTTCCTCGATCGAACTTTGAATAGTCTTCAGTTTCCATGGCCACTTATCAAGCCATCGCTCATATCCCTCACCTTTTCGTTTCTTTCTTCTATAGGGTGGTTCCTTGTTTTGAACGCGTGGTGGTGGTTCTGGATCTATTCTGCGTATCAGCTTTTCAAATTTGGGCTTTGTTATTTCATCCACCACCTCAAAAGTTAATCGTACCCTTTTAACAGTAATAATGACCCTAATTTCACGGTCCTCGAATTTTCTTTTTCTATGAAGGGCCTTAGACAAAGGTGCATTGGTGTGTATATTTTTCAATACCTCCGCATATGTTTTGGATTGGGAGTCTACCTTAACTTCTGCAAACCTTTGTGGGAAAGAAATAGGTGGGGTATAGGGAGGAGGAGCAACGATACGTGCTTCCTTTTCTACCTCTTCGACAACCTCCCTTTCGGTTGGTGTCGGTGGATTTTTCTCAATATGTATGTTTTTCTCACCAAAACTCTCCTCAGGCTCACCATCAATCTCCCTAAGATCTTATATTTGTTCTTCATTAACGGTTGTTACAACATTCACATGTCCTTCTGGGAAGGGTCCTAGAGGTGTTTGTCTAAGCAGGGAGGTTTGAGTCTCCAAATTCTCGCTGTGAGTTGCGAGGGAATCGACAATAACGTTCATCTGCCTAAGGTCTTCATTAATTTGGAGATGTTGTTTTCTAAAATCTTCGTTTTGGAGAGTTTGTGTTTCCACAAAGCGCTCCATCATAGATTCTATCCTAGAATGAGTAGACGTCTCATTGAATTCTTCTAGTAGTAGTTCGAGGTTGGATGTATCAAAATCTTGCGTTTCCTCAAAACATTGGGAGTCGTCATCATAGAGGGAATTTGGGTGAGAGTGCGTAGTATTGAAATCTTCTAATAATATTTCGAGGTCGGATTTAAGCGGAATTTGGGGTTCCTCGAAATATTGGGGGTGGTAGTTATAATATGGAGGGTGGTAATTATAAGGGAAATATGAATTATACATAATGATTTAGATAAGAGTGCCTTAGTCTATACTATGCAACAACGGAATCACAATATTGACTGTTGGTCCCCGGCAACGGCGCCAAAAACTTGATCGCTCCGCAAGTGCACGGAAATATCGAAGTAATATAAAAGATTGTCGAACCCACAAAGACCAATGTCAATCTACCGTTATCTATTATTACGGCGTAAAGCTAAGGCTATTGGAATTAGGAAAATTGAATGCGAATGAAATTAAATGCAAAAGAAATAAAGAAAATTGGTTTAAAGAAATGCGGTAAAGGATATCGGTATGCAAAGACTTAGTTATCTGGGATTCGACAGGTCACCGATGCTTCTTACTCTTTGCAAACATTGTTCAGAAGAAAATAGTGATCTGAAGACTTTCGTCTCACGATGGTTGTTGACACTAGTCATAATTCTAAGGGCCGAATGTACGCTTTCGCTGTCCCATTCGGGGTTAAAACTACTTTTTGGAAATCTCTAGGTTCTAATCCATTTTAAAGTGCTTTCGCTGTTATTAAAACAAATGCCTAGTGTTTACTATCTGGTCTTGCCGCAGCTTTCGCTTGTTGGTCCGTACATTAATTAATTTTCCACTTTCGTGGCAAAACTACTTTTAAATAAGTTCTCGCTTTCGCGACATAGTTTATTCAGTAAATAAATTTAAACACTACGGCCAGAAAGGTTGTTTGTAAAAAGGGAAGATGCCGGTTACTATCGAATCCTATCCTACTAATTCGGTTATATACCGATAAAACTAACTTAGCCAGACATGATAATTAATGCGAACGGAAATAGACATAAACAACAGAATAATAAAGTGTGCATCATAACAGAAATAAAGTAGTAATTCAATTAATAAAAACATGTAAATTGTACTGATCTCAAATCCTTGGGTAGTCCCCCACAATGTCAGCAGGATTCTACTTTGGCGAGAAATAAAAGGTACAGGAAGAAAATACAATATTTTGAACTGAAGGAAAATGGAAAGGAAAATAAAAGTAACGATAAATAACTTTGATGGAATTTTGGCAGAACTTCGGGATGAAGAATCCACCCTTTTCTCTGTGAATCTCTTGTCTATTTATAGGAGATGTTTCTTATCTCAACTTCCTGAGATCATGCGTGAGATATGGAGAAAGTGGTAGTAACTTCCAGTAGTGGGATGTGAGTGGAGAAAGTGTAGTAACTTCCAGTAGTGGGCAGTGATGGAGAAAGTGTAGGAAGGATTTAAGTTGAGATTGATCGTGAATTCTGATTCTGCGTTTTTTGTCTGCGTGACGGTCGTCATGAAATGTGACGGTCGTCACACGCATGACGGTCGTCATGGACCTGTGACGGTCGTCACAGCAGCAGAATCCGTATCTGCTGTTTTTCATCTATTTTTCATCCGTTTTTCATCTGTTTCTTCTCCTTTTCTTTCTTTAGTCCAAATTCTCCCCAATCTGCAAAACGAAGTAAATTTATCATATAATAGAGCATAAATCAAGATAAATTAATAAAAGTCACAAATAAATGTATGTAAATCAAGCCAAATAAACGATATGATTTCGCGTTATCAAACATCCCCACACTTAAACCATTGCTTGTCCTCAAGCAATCGACCAACACAGTAAAAAGAAATAAGCATAGTTCGAAACAAAGTCACGACGAAACTCTAATCATACGTGGCTGCTAGGATAATGTTAGATCGATAGGTACTAAATATTAATACCAAGGATATCATAACGACACAATTTCAAAAACTCCCTACTTATGCAAACTAATCGGAATCATGCCATTATAACTCAACCTATAACTCATGCTCTCTTTCACCCCATTTCATTATAGTGCAATCACATTAAGCCCGTTATCCATACACATTCATGGCAAGTAGACCTGTTAGTGTCTACGATCTCATTATTATTTCATTTTTTTCTGCAAATATGCTTAAGCGTCAATTGAACTTAAAGAGTTTGTACAGTTAGGCTAAGTGCTCGAGTGAGGAGCACCTAACTTAGAAGGAACATGTCTTTTTCTTCATAATTTTTTTTCTTTTCTTTCTTAGTTTCTCATTTTAACCTAGAGATCATACACTTATTTGCATCGGTTTCTTACTTAGTGTGTTTAGGATGGTGCTGACTGCTTAAATAAACTACTTAGGGATTACTACAAGAACCTGGAGTTTTAAGGTCTCGGCATAATGGGTACTCAAATTTATTTTGCATATTTATGGGGTTAAGATTGTCAGGACGATATCAATTTTATCAAAATTTTCCCAAGTTTTTCTAACATAGCCTAAACAGCCTATATACTTTCAGAGTACCATGTCATGAATCAAAAAGTTTTTGTTGGAGGTTAAAATTTTGAAATTTTGAAATTTTGGGGAAGTTTGAATAACAGGCGAAAACCACTCATAAAGACTCGACAGCACATGCAAAGATTTTGACATAGCATTAAAAATAGATAAAAACAATAAATCAAACTAAAAGGCAATAAAACGAAAGCGATAGAGTTCCTCCCCCACACTTAAACCAAACATTATCCTCAATGTTTCAGTAAAAGGTGGAAAAGGAAAGATAGAACCTGTATGAATGCTACTGCTCTTGCTATCCTTGTCTTTGTTGATCACTTCTACTTCGGTGGCGGGCATTTTGAGATAGTTTGTTTGTGTAATTCTCGAACCAGCTCATCATGTTGCTCACGTCAAGAGGAAGTACTCGTCATCAGTGTTCCCACCAGCAGCGACACTCGTATGAATGTCCGTGGGCATAGCTCATCTTCTCAGATCGTCATCTAGGGAGTTTTCGCCTAGATATAGCTAAAGCGTAACAAGCGATACATTTCTTTATTTTCTGTCGATTTAAACAAACAAATTAAAATAAAGACCTTGTGGGTTGCCTCCCACACAGCGCTTTGTTTAGCGTCGATAGCTCGACGGCTAAGGAGTGCAAGTACTCATGGTGGTTCTTTCGAGAATGGTTCCTCGATCGAACTTTGAATAGTCTTCGGTTTCCATGGCCACTTATCAAGCCATCGCTCATATCCCTCACCTTTTCGTTTCTTTCTTCTATAGGGTGGTTCCTTGTTTTGAACGCGTGGTGGTGGTTCTGGATCTATTCTGCGTATCAGCTTTTCAAATTTGGGCTTTGTTATTTTATCCACCACCTCAAAAGTTAATCGTACCCTTTTAACAGTAATAATGACCCTAGTTTCACGGTCCTCGAATTTTCTTTTTCTATGAAGGGCCTTAGACAAAGGTGCATTGGTGTGTATATTTTTCAATACCTCCGTATATGTTTTGGATTGGGAATCTACCTTAACTTCTGCAAACCTTTGTGGGAAAGAAATAGGTGGGGTATAGGGAGGAGGAGCAACGATACGTGCTTCCTTCTCTACCTCTTCGACAACCTCCCTTTCGGTTGGTGTCGGTGGATTTTTCTCAATATGTATGCTTTTCTCACCAAAACTCTCCTCAAGCTCACCATCAATCTCCCTAGGATCTTCTATTTGTTCTTCATTAACGGTTGTTACAACATTCACATGTCCTTCTGGGAAGGGTCCTAGAGGTGTTTGTCTAAGCAGGGAGGTTTGAGTCTCCAAAGTCTCGCTGTGAGTTGCGAGGGAATCGACAATAACGTTCATCTGCCTAAGGTCTTCATTAATTTGGAGATGTTGTTTTCTAAAATCTTCGTTTTGGAGAGTTTGTGTTTCCACAAAGCGCTCCATCATAGATTCTATCCTAGAATGAGTAGACGTCTCATTGAATTCTTCTAGTAGTAGTTCGAGGTTGGATGTATCAAAATCTTGCGTTTCCTCAAAACATTGGGAGTCGTCATCATAGAGGGAATTTGGGTGAGAGTGCGTAGTATTGAAATCTTCTAATAATATTTCGAGGTCGGATTTAAGCGGAATTTGTGGTTCCTCGAAATATTGGGGGTGGTAGTTATAATATGGAGGGTGGTAATTATAAGGGAAATATGAATTATACATAATGATTTAGATAAGAGTTCCTTAGTCTATACTATGCAACAACGGAATCACAATATTGAGTGTTGGTCCCCGGCAACGGCGCCAAAAACTTGATCGCTCCGCAAGTGCACGGAAATATCGAAGTAATATAAAAGATTGTCGAACCCACAGAGACCAATGTCAATCTACCGTTATCTATTATTACGGCGTAAAGTTAAGGCTATTGGAATTAGGAAAATTGAATGCGAATAAAATTAAATGCAAAAGAAATAAAGAAAATTGGTTTAAAGAAATGCGGTAAAGGATATCGGTATGCAAAGACTTAGTTATCTGGGATTCGACAGGTCACTGATGCTTCTTACTCTTTGCAAACATTGTTCAGAAGAAAATAGTGATCTGAAGACTTTCGTCTCACGATGGTTGTTGACGCTAGTCATAATTCTAAGGGCCGAATGTACGCTTTCGCTGTCCCATTCGGGGTTTAAACTACTTTTTGGAAATCTCTAGGTTCTAATCCATTTTAAAGTGCTTTCGCTGTTATTAAAACAAATGCCTAGTGTTTACTATCTGGTCTTGCCGCAGCTTTCGCTTGTTGGTTCGTACCTTAATTAATTTCCCACTTTCGTGGCAAAACTACTTTTAAATAAGTTCTCGCTTTCGCGACGAAGTTTATTCAGTAAATAAATTTAAACACTACGGCCAGAAAGGTTGTTTGTAAAAAGGGAAGATGCCGGTTACTATCGAATCCTATCCTACTAATTCAGTTACATACCGATAAAACTAACTTAGCCAGACATGATAATTAATGCGAACGGAAATAGACATAAACAACAGAATTATAAAGCGTGCATCATAACAGAAATAAAGTAGTAATTCAATTAATAAAAACCTGTAAATTGTACTGATCTCAAATCCTTGGGTAGTCCCCCACAATGTCAGCAGGATTCTACTTTGGCGAGAAATAAAAGGTACAGGAAGAAAATACAATATTCTGAACTGAAGGAAAATGGAAAGGAAAATAAAAGTAACGATAAATAACTTTGATGGAATTTTGGCAGAACTTCGGGATGAAGAATCCACCCTTTTCTCTGTGAATCTCTTGTCTATTTAAAGGAGATGTTTCTTATCTCAACTTCCTGAGATCTTGCGTGAGATGTGGAGAAAGTGGTAGTAACTTCCAGTAGTGGGCAGTGAGTGGAGAAAGTGTAGTAACTTCCAGTAGTGGGCAGTGAGTGGAGAAAGTGTAGGAAGGATTTAAGTTGAGATTGATCGTGAATTCTGATTCTGTGTTTTTTGTCTGCGTGACGGTCGTCATGAAATGTGACGGTCGTCACACGCATGACGGTCGTCATGGACCTGTGACGGTCGTCACAGCAGCAGAATCTGTATCTGCTGTTTTTCATCTATTTTTCATCCATTTTTCATCTATTTCTTCTCCTTTTCTTTATTTAGTCCAAATTCTCCCCAATCTGCAAAACGAAGTAAATTAATCATATAATAGAGCATAAATCAAGATAAATTAATAAAAGTCACAAATAAATGCATGTAGATCAAGCCAAATAAACTATATGATTTCACGTTATCAGGAGGTTTAGTGTTGATTCTATCTCTGTCCTCATATTTGTTGTTGGATGTTGAAGCTTCAGCCATAATGTATCAACTAAAATATATTAAGAGTTTTCCCACTAGATCTTTTCTCTTTCACGGTTAAGTGATAGCACAACAGAGCCGGAGCTCTGATACCAACTGAAGGCGGGAAAAACACTTAGAAGGGGGGTTGAATAAGGGTTTTGAAATGATTATGGAAATAAAAACAACACAGTATTTTTATCTTGGTTCGTTGAACTCAACTAATCCAGTCCAGCCTACCAAGGTGATTTTCCTTTCTCAACAAGGACTTAATCCACTATATTCAAATAAATTACAGTGTCAACCACTAAGAACAACTGTCTTAGTCTTCTCAAGAAATCCTGACCACAACTTGGTCTTCTTAAGGAACCTTTTACAAATAAATGTAAACTAACAAATGTTTAAGATGCTTCTAAAAAGCTATATCACAATTGTGATTTTTACACTTAGATTAAGAACGAATAAAAACTATTCAGCTTATGAAATATATATTTATGAGAGCTTGAGAGTAGTTTTCAATTTGATTTCTCAATAATTCGTCAACTTTGAAATGTTGTTGAAGACATTCTTTTATAAAGCAGAAAGTCCAATGCTTGAAGACTGTGCGTAGCAGAGTAGCTGTAGCCTTTTTGTCTTCTATTGACTTTAGCTTTCCCAGAGGAATGTTCAGACAAATCCCTTTTGTCTAATTTCCTGTGCCATACATGAATAAGGAAAGAGTCGTTTCGAATATGCCAACGGATATATCTTTGAATAATATCTTCTTCAACAAGCTTCTGTCTCAAAGTTATCAACATCAGTGTCTTGAAGTGATCAGAGTTTGATGGTATCAGAGTCTTGATGTTATCAGAGTTTTGCAGCCAATGTGCTTTAGCGTGAATATCAATCGCAGAAGAGTTTGAATAACAGAGCCTCTGTACTTGCAGCGAAAAGTACTTTCAGAGTCTTCTTGAAACAATGCTTGAAACTCTTCACACAAATTCTTCAACTACACTTCAGAGTCTTCTGCAGCTTCTGCTTCAGAGTCTTCTGCAACTTCTGCTTTAGAGTCTCTTCTGGCAGCGCTCAGAGTCTTCTGATAACTTGCTTATGATGCTTCAGAGCTTTGCGTAGAGTAATGTTCAGATGCATTTTTGCTTCCATAAGAATATATATTTTAATATCTGAAACAAAAAACACTTGAACAAAATTAGTGTATATATTTTCTTAATACAAAATTTCATTAGTGTTATCATCAAAACATAGAGATATATTAAACACCAATCTGTGTTTTAACATACTTTCCAGCGAACTGTTAGACACATTTATCCCTTTAATTCAGTATGTTTTCTTGTTTCCCTAGCGAGGTAGATGTGTTTATCTATCTTCCTCTTTGAGTCTCCAGATTCCTCGTCTCTCGTTAGAGTCAGATCTTGCATATCATTAGCATCATGCCATATCATATGCATTTAGCATGTTTACATATCCTTGGTTGTCACCAATGTCTCTACCCCAGTTGTCACTGGTTTATTTCTATTAGGTTGTGGGTTGTTACCTGTATCCCTTTGAAGTCTAGTTGTTACTAGCACCTCTATTCGGCTTCATCTGCTATTGATATCATTTGTCTGGGCGTTACCAGTCATTCCCCTTGAAGTCTAGTCGTTACTAGCAATCTCCAGTGAAGTCCAATGGTTATTGGCATTCCCTTAAAAGTTCAGTGGTTATTGGCATTGTTTAAAGATCCAATGGTTATTGGTATTTAAAGTCCAGTCGTTATTGGCATTGTTTAAAGTCTAATGGTTATTGGTATTCCCTTGAAAGTCCAGTGGTTACTGGTATTGTTTAAAAATTCAATGGTTATTGGTATTTAAAGTCCAGTCATTACTGGCATTGTTTAAAGTCAAATGGTTTTTGACATTCCTTTGAAAGTCTAGTGGTTACTGGAATTGTTTAAAAATCCAATGGATATTGGTATTTAAAATCCAGTCGTTATTGACATTGTTTAAAGTCCAATGGTTATTGGCATTCCCTTGAAAGTCCAATATTTACTGGCATTGTTTAAAATCCAATGGTTATTGGTACCTAAAGTCCCGTGGTTATTGGCATTGTTTAAAATTTCGATGGTTATTGAAATTGTTGAAAGTCCAGTGGTAACTGGCATTGTTTAAAGTCCAATGGTTATTGGCATTATTTGCAAGTCTAGTAGTTACTGCCATTATTTAAAAATCCAATGGTTATTGGTATTTAAAGTCCAATCGTAATTGGCATTGTTTAAAGTCCAATGGTTATTGGCATCATTTGAAAGCCCCATGGTTATTGGCATCGTTCAAAAATCCAATGGTTATTGGTATTTAAAGTCCAGTTGTAACTGACATTGTTTAAAGTCCAATGGTTATTGTCATCATTTGAAAGTCCAGTAGTTACTGGCATCATTTAAAATCCAATGGTTATGGGTATTTAAAGTCCATTTGTTATTGGCATTGTTTAAGCTCCAATGATTATTGGCATTCGTTTTAAAGTCCAATTGTTACTGGAATTGTTTAAAGTCTAATGGTTATTGGCATTCCCTTGAAAGTCCAGTGGTTACTGGCATTGTTTAAAAATCTAATGGTTATTGGTATTTAAAGCTCAGTCGTTACTGGCATTGTTTAAAGTCCAATGGTTATTGAAAATCTCACTCAATTTTGTTTATCCTTGAGGAGAGAAAGAATCCTCGGGTTGTTGGTCAGCCTTGGCCATCTGCTGAACTTGCGCAATACGACCCTTGGTGGCCTTTTTAGCGCTTTTGGTGGCCGCGAGCTTCATCGCACGTTCTTTGTAACACCCTTTTTCTACCCCAAAATTATCAAGGCAAAATAACATATAAATCAGAGTGAATAAATAAATCTCATTAAAAAGCCACAAAAGGGCGTACATTTCTCAAAGTCAACAAAATTGGTCAATACTCCATAACGACGGGTTTTCTCAAAATACATCAATTTGCACAAAGCAACGGAACTCAAAGGCATATCCAAAGTTTTCCTTATACGGAAGATAATCAAAATAACTCAAGTAAAACATAAACCCCAACCCGATGTTACACTATCAGAGTAAGACCCTCTAAGTTAACAGAAGGATAACAACTTGACACTTTAAAAGTCCTCAACGACGTCCACGACTTAACCTGGTCATCTGCATGTTACCCACGTGGAGGTAACATTCAAACAGGCAGGGTGAGTACAACAGTTCATAATAATCAATGTATAACAATTAATGCATAAACGGCATCATAATTATATTTAACACATTCATATTCCTCAAATATGCCTCAAAGGCCACAACATCATAATTTATACGCAAAGGCTCATAAATGCAAATGCAACATAGACTCAGTGCATGTGGTACCAATCATCACAGTGCGATGGACACTGGGACATCAACCCTCCATAGATCCCCATCAATAGGATCGATTCTACTAGAGAACCGGAGCACATCAAAATACTTCACATCCGCACAGTGGGATTGAAGCCAAAGTAATCAAGGTCCTGAACTGAAGTCCGAATGCACATGAATGCATGATGCACACTTCATAATAATCCTCATAATAACAACATATGGTGCATTATCATTCATCATATTCATCATCATCACATAAATCACATAAATCATCATGTCGTCATGTTATCACATAGTTCATCACATCATGGTAATTTTCATCATATTAACTCAATCAATACCTCATCATTACACGTCATATCTCATCATTATATTCATCATCATAAATCATGTCATCATAGCTCATCGTAATAATCATCATCATACATCATGTTATCATATCTCATCACAGTAATCATCATCATACAACATATCATCATATCTCATCATAATAATCATCATACATCATACTATCATATCTCATCACAGTAATCATCATCATACAACATATTGTAATCCGGTGAACTGACTTTAAACAATGTTGCGGATAGCAAGAGTCGCCACCGACTTTTATTTTATCCATAAGGAAAGGTTATAAAAGAACAGGAAAGACCTTAGAGAATATTTTGGGTCCGGGGGGTAGGTTATGAAAAGGGAAGGTATTAGCATCCTTTTCATCCATGGTTATCCATGGGCTCTTAGGTACTTAAGCTCACTTTTGAATTGTTTTGAAATTGTAGTGTGTGAATAGAAAATTTTCAGAATAGTTAATAAATAATCCATGTAAGGATGTGTTAAGAACTTGTTTGAAAACTTGTTGAAAATTTGTTTAAGTGCAAAACAATTTTGAAGTGAGCAAGCACCTAGGAGTAACCTACCCTAATGTTTAAAGGTCTTTCTTATTCTTCATTCTTTCCTTTAGTAAGACTATCCCTACTATAATGGAGTAGGTAGTCCTTACTTTGGATGTTAAGGGGTATGTGAGGGACAATTTGACTTTGAAGGCCATTGTGGGATGTAATAAGCACATATAAGGGACCATCATCATTTTTCGAAAGGGACTTGATTCGTAAAGGCAACCATAAGGGACTTTGATGATTTTTTTATTTGAGGGACTTGCTTTATACACCCCACTTAACCATTATTCGTAGGCAACGTGAGGGATATCCTTAGGAAGTGAGACGGCGATTAAAATCGACTTACGTGTGTGACGTGTTTATTTTAATTATCTTTATTTAAAAGTGATCTAAATTTATTTTAATATTACATACATGTTGTTACACTCCCTAATTACTAACCATAATAATAATTAAATAATTAAACAACTTTTCATCCAAGAAACAATTACAAAATAATAAGCAAAATAATTAAATAGCAAAGATAAATAAAATATAAATAAGCAATAATAAATAATAAAGGGGGTTAATTCTAAGTTTACTCGGCAAGACATCGCATCTTGTGCCTACGTATCCTTACGGGAGTGGAATCAGAGTAATCGTAGTTCCCCTCAATAGGGAGGTTAGAAACTTCTTGACTGTGGTCAAGGTCTCAAGGGGAATAAATGCATCTTAAGGACACGCTTACGTGGAGTGTAGAAACTCCAAATCTCTACGTTGAAATGTTAAGTTGTAATTAGGGTTAAATTAGGGATTCCACGGCGGGAAACCCTAAAATGAGCGCGGCGGCTCTTTGACCTAATGCTAAGGGTAAAATTGTAATTTTGCCTGCGGCGAGGCATTTGTGAAAATTAGGGTTTGTAGTTTGTAGTTTTGAGGATTTGAAATTGAATGTGTGAAGTTTTACGGACTATTGGCGCGGCGGCCAAACAGTTAGACCTAACCTTCGGATGTGTGCAATGTGACAGAAATAATAGTAAACGCGTGAATCATGCAAACAGAGAGATAATGTCATAATTTAAACCATGCAAGCAGAAATTTAAAGGCAGAATTTAAAGAGCGATTGTTAAGTTCGCGAGGTTACATGAGAGGAGCAGATACAATATGATAATGAAATTTGAATTGAACAATAATAAAATAAAATAAATAACGGTTCTAGTTATTATTTTAAAAAAAAGATTTTAGTTATTATTTTAAATTTATCTAAAAAAAAGTTTTTCTTAAAAATAATAGGTTTTCATATTAATTTGGAAAAGATGTTAATGTTATTTATTTTAAAAAACAGATTTTTATATTATAACAAATTTTAATAAATTAATGATAACAATAATAATAATAATGGTAATAATAATGATAATAATGATAATAATAATAAATAATGATAATAATAATAATAATAATAATAATAATAATAATAATAATAATAATAATAATAATAATAATAATAATAAAGCAATAATGAATTTTAAATGTGCCAAATAACCCAACAATGTTGCTAACGCAGAAATGCGCTCATCGCAACCAGATCTAAATCGGACGAAACAAAATTTATCGCAAAGAAAAAGAAATTAAGCAAAAAATAGCATTATTGCTCACACAAAAAATGCGATCATCGCAACCAGATCGAACTAACACAAATGTCACGCGTCATGCACACAAATGTGCAAACATCGTATCGACATAATTCGATCAAAAATCTTATATATATAAACTCTAACAATTTAAAAATTATATATATATATATAAACGTAACAGTAATAGATAAAGAAAAAGAAATAACGGTAATAGATGAAGAAAAAGAAATAACGGTAAAAGATGAAGAAAAAGAAACAACAGTAATAGATGAAGGAAAAGAAATAACGGTAAACGATGAAGAAAAAGAAACAATAGTAATGGATGAAGAAGAAAACTAAATAACGGCAAACGGCACTCACTCCTCTTAGGTTTTTTTCCTTCTCCCCTTTTTTCCAACAAGGCAACACATGTATATATAGGGAACAAATTAGGGTTAACACCAAATTGTCAATAATGTCCCTAAAGCCCATTTTAAAGCCCAAACTAAATAATTAGTTAAGAAAAAATAAAATTTAAATAATTTAAAATAATTAAAATAAACTTAAAATAAAAACTAATAATCCTATTGATTCCTAAAATAAAAAATATTATAAAAAGAACAAATTTTTTTTCAATATTTTTTATTTTATGATTTTTTGGATATTTTTATGAATAATTTAGAAAAAAGTGAAAAAAATAATATTTTAAAAAATGATTTAATTAAAATACGAAAATAATAATTAAATAATAATAAAAAACTATTTTTGTTATTTTTTTAATGAAAGATAGAAAAATTTAGAGTAAAAATAATAAAAAACAAAAAAAATGACAAAGGTGAGATTCGAACTCTCAACCTCTCACACTCATAACTCCTTACACATGTCCTCCTGCCAATTGTGCCATTTTTACTTTTTAGAAAAAAAAATGCATGCCATATGATATTTACCTGCAAAAAGTCAAACGACTACACAAATTTGTTAGTAATTGATTAAATGCAATGAAATGCGACGACAAATCTTAGGGCAAAATTTGGGGTATTACAGTTATTATGATAATATTTCTCACCCAACCTCTCTTTGATGTTGGCAAAAAAAAAATCATGAAGTTTGACTTTGGTTTGACCACAGTTGACCTCAGTTTGACCTTTTAACTGCATTGACTGCTTTTGACTTATCTGATCATCTGACTGAGCAAACTTTTGAGAAAAGTCTTGAAACTTGACATGGGGGTTCTTATACACATATAAGATGTTATGAAGCTCACTTGAAGTCTTGGAAGTCCATTTAGCCTGATTAAAGTCAAAACCCTAGTTTTGGATGCACTGCTTAGGAGGTGCATTGTCTGAGGGAATTGTCAACTCTTCTGACCAATTGTGAATTTTGTGAACCTTGTGAACCTTCTTGGAACACAAAGTCTTGTATTGTGAGGGCAAATTTTGGGGTGCAACAGCTGCCCCTGTTCAATTTTCTGAAACCTGAGGGGTTAGATTGGTATATTTGCCAGTCGTAACCTGGAAGGTTGAAGGGGATTGAACACAAAAGCCCAAAAATTTGCACTCACCAGTGCATGGAGTGATATTGATGGTTGGTTGAACATGATTGAGTGGGCTTAAAGATGCCACTAGGGGAAAGTTCTTCAGTAGTATAATGAGAACTGTCAGGAGTCTGGAGTAATACTGATGTAACAGCATGTCTTCATGAGGATAGAGCAATCAATAATGATAACCCTAAAGCAGTCTTGAAGTGATAAATCTGACCTCAGGAGGATAGAGCAATCAATAGCTCTAAAGCAGTCTTGAAGTAATAATGGCTTCAGGAGGATAGAGCAATCAATAGCTCTAAAGCAGTCTTGAAGTAATAGAATGGCTTCAGTAGGATAGAGCAATCAACAGCTCTAAAGCAGTCTTGAAATAATAATGTGATATGTCTTCAGGAGGATAGAGCAATCAATAGCTCTAAAGCAGTCTTGAAGTAATGATTTCAGGAGGATAGAGCAATGGATAGCTCTAAAGCAGTCTTGAAATAATAATGTAATTTCAGGAGGATAGAGCAATGGATAACTCTAAAGCAGTCTTGAAATAATTAGATGGCTTCAGGAGGATAGAGCAATGAATAGCTCTAAAGCAGTCTTGAAGTAGTAATATGACCTCATGAGGATAGAGCAATGAATAGCTCTAAAGCAGTCTTGAAGTAATAGGATGATTTCAGGAGGATAGAGCAATCAGTAGCTCTAAAGCAGTCTTGAAGTCATGAGAGGCTATCAGGAGGATAAAATAACCCTGAGGTTACAATAAAGCAGTCCCAAAGTAATAAGAAGCTCATCAGGAGGATAAAGTAACCCTGAGGTTACAATAAAGCAGTCCCAAAGATCATAAGATTGTTTGTTGGATAATTAACCTGAAAACAAGGTAGCATTCTGTATAACAACATTAGTTTATGCTTTATGTATGCATGTATGACATGATGCACTTAGGTAATGTACTATAGGCATATATGTTATGGTATGATGTAAATGATGTATGTATGCTATGACACTGCTGGAAGTGTCTGGATATCCTTGTATAACAACTGCTGGCCAAGGAAAATAAATCCCGATTCGTTGTTGAAGAATATATAACCCTCCGTCTGCTGGGGATAACAAGGTATAGATAACCTCCCGTTGTTGGGGATAACAAGGTATAGATAACCTCCCGTTGTTGGGGATAGTAGGGTATAGATAACCTTCGTTTTCGTTTGATAGTAGGATAAGTATAACATCCCGTCTTCGTTCATCGTGCCCTTATTGGAAAGTAATTTCCCGTGTATCCGTATGAGGATAAAAGAGATGGATATAAATTCCAGGGGAGATTAGACTTTGTGAAAATGGATTAGTCCTACTGATGGTTTGTAACTGTCTTGTAAAGATGAACCGGCGAAGCTTCGTTGAAATCCTTCCCTCGTTCGTCCTTAGTAAATACTATTACTGCATTTTCATGCATTTCTGGTAAACATCAATCATATTAAAAGCATACATGCGTTTCTGGTAAACATCAATCATATTCAAAGGCATACATACATTCAAACACAACCAATGGACGTTTCGCTTATGTAAATAGGGTAAAAGTAAATCTGGATTCAAAAGATGGAATTTATTTATATCAAAAGTGACCCATACACGGGTAAGTTTGTACAAGGAGACATAAACCCTAGTAAGAGAATTTTGTCATGAAGTTTTACAAAAAGAATCAGCTATGTGGGAAATAATCCTATTGAGTTTCAATTCTACTATTGCCACTCAAGTATCTCATCTTCTTGCTGTTGAGACGGAAACGATTGGATTGAGCTTTATCTGTTTGAGCTTGAGTAAGTAGTACAACTGGTTGCAGTTTCATGAGTGATCCAAACGAGACATAGTCATACGCTTTAATCCCTAACTTTTGCCTGGATTGCCCTTTCAGGTTTTCAATCCACCGGGATACCCTTTTTTGCCCAAGCCGCCTTTTCAGGTTTTCGACTTGCCGGGTGTACATCTTTTTATATATATATCCCTAATTTTTGCCCAAACCCTTTTGGTTTGCCGGGATGCCCTTATTTTTGCCTAGGCCTGTCAACCTAGCGGGTCTCTTTTTATGCGTAGTATTTTTTAACTATGTCTGCGTTTACAGGTTGTGGGAAGTCTTCACCATCCATTATAGTCAGTATCATGGCACCTCCTGAGAACACTGTCTTGACTACAAATGGTCCCTCATATGTTGGAGTCCACTTGCCCCTAGGATCACCCTGTGGTAATATGATACGCTTGATTACCAAGTCACCAGCCTGATATACCTTTGGCTTAACCTTCTTGTTAAAAGCTTTGATCATCCGTTTCTGGTACATCTGGCCATGACAAACTGCTGCTAACCTTTTCTCATCAATCAAATTTATCTGGTCAAGTCGAGTCTGAATCCACTCATCTTCATCCAAGCCTGCATCCTTCATAATTCTCAAGGAGGGGATCTGAACTTCAATAGGCAGAACTGCTTCCATACCATAGACTAAGGAGAATGGGGTTGCCCCTGTTGAAGTACGTATTGTAGTACGATAACCATGCAGAGCAAATGGTAACATCTCGTGCCAATCCTTGTAAGTAACAGTCATCTTCTGTACAATCTTCTTAATGTTCTTATTAGCAACTTCAACTGCCCCATTCATCTTTGGACGATACGGAGAAGAGTTGTGATGCTTAATCTTGAACTGCGTACAGAGATCAGTAATCATAGTGTTGTTCAGATTAGAGCCATTGTCAGTGATAATCCTTTCAGGGATACCATACCTACATATGAGATTATTCTTAATGAATCGAGCCACAACATTCTTAGTCACAGATGCAAATGAAGCTGCCTCTACCCACTTCGTGAAGTAATCAATAGCAACCAGGATGAAACGATGCCCATTAGAAGCAGTAGGCTTGATCTCACCAATCATATCAATGCCCCACATGGCAAAGGGCCAAGGAGCAGTCAACACATTCAATGGAGATGGAGGTACATGTACTTTATCAGCATAGATTTGACATTTGTGACATGTTCTGGAGTGTTGATAGCAATCAGCTTCCATGGTAGACCAATAGTAACCTGCTCTCAAAATCTTCTTTGCCATGGTATGACCACTAGAATGAGTGCCAAAGGTCCCATCATGCATCTCTTCCATAATTTCTGTAGCTTCCTTCTTATCCACACAACGAAGCATAGTTGAATCATGATTACGCTTATACAGAATGCCATTACTCAGAAAGAACTTAGCAGAAAACCTTCTCAGGAACTTCCTATCTTTGACAGATGCCCCTTCAGGGAACTCCTGAGCTTCAAGATAGTTTTTCACTTCATAGAACCAAGGCTTCTCCTCTGCCCCTTCAGTGTCAATCTCATTGCAGTATGCAGGCTTCTCAAATCTATCAATGGTAATCTTGGGAGCTTCATCATCCCAGCTGATCTCAAACATAGATGCCATGGTGGCCAATGCGTCTGCCAACTGATTCTCTCTTCGTGGAATATGTCCAAAAGTAATCTCTTTGAAATGTGGGATCAAAGACAACACATGTTCTCTGTAAGGAATGAGATTATCATGCTTTGTATCCCAATCTCCTTTAATCTGACTTACTACCAGAGCTGAATCTCCATACACCTCAAGGAACTGAATCTTCATATCAATAGCAACTTGCATACCCATGATACATGCCTCATACTCAGCCATGTTATTGGTACAATAGAAACAAAGTCTGGCAGTAATCGGGGTATGACAACCTTCAGGGGAACTAATCACAACACCAACACCATTACCATGTGCATTGGAGGCACCATCAAAAACCATAGTCCATCGGGATCCTTGTTCAGGTCCGTCATATTGTCCAGGTTCTTTGGTAACAGACATAATGTCTTCATCAGGGAACTCAAAATTCATTGACTGGTAATCATCTACTGCTTGATGAGCCAAATGATCAGCAACAACACTCCCCTTAATGGCCTTCTGAGTGGTATACTGTATATCATATTCCGTCAAGATCATTTGCCATCTTGCAATTCTTCCGGAGAGAGCAGGTTTCTCAAATATGTACTTGATTGGATCCATCTTCGAAATCAACAAGGTAGTATGGGTCAACATATACTGTCTTAGTCGGCGAGCAGCCCATGCCAAAGCGCAGCAAGTTTTCTCGAGCAGTGAGTATCTTGTTTCACAGTCGGTAAACTTTTTGCTAAGGTAGTATATTGCCTGCTCTTTTCGACCAAACTCGTCATGTTGCCCCAATACACACCCCATTGAGTTGTCTAATACTGTTAAATACATAATCAAGGGTCTTCCATCAACTGGTGGCATTAAAATTGGAGGTTCTAGCAAATATCTCTTGATTTCATCAAAGGCAGTCTGGCACTCATCATTCCATTCCATCACCTGATCTTTCCTCAACAACTTGAAGATTGGCTCACAGATGGTAGTTAATTGGGAAATAAATCTTGCAATGTAGTTCAATCGTCCCAAGAAACCTCTAACCTCCTTCTCAGTACGGGGAGCTGGCATCTCTCGTATAACTTTCACTTTTGCAGGATCCACTTCAATACCTTTTCCACTGACAATGAAACCCAAGAGCTTTCCAGATCTAACTCCAAAAGTACACTTGTTTGGATTTAATCTCAACCTGTATTTCTTCAACCTCTCAAACAACTTGTGCAGATGATCAAGATGTTGTTCTTCATTCTGAGACCTGGCTATCATATCATCCACATATACCTCTATCTCATGATGAATCATATCATGAAACAAAGCCACCATAGCACGCTGATATGTTGCCCCTGCATTCTTCAAACCAAATGGCATTACCTTATAGCAAAAGGTGCCCCACTGTGTCACAAATGTAGTCTTCTCCATATCTTCAGGTGCCATCTTGATTTGATTGTAACCAGAGAAACCATCCATAAAAGAGAATACCTTATGCTGAGCAGTGTTGTCTACCAGAATATCAATATGAGGAAGTGGAAAGTCATCTTTAGGGCTAGCCTTGTTCAGATCTCTGTAGTCTACACACATACGTACCTTACCGTCTTTCTTAGGAACTGGTACCACATTTGCAACCCACTGAGGATAAGAAGTTACGGCCAAGAACCCTGCATTGAATTGTTTCATTACCTCTGCTTTGATCTTTTCTGACATTTCAGGACGCATACGACGAACCTTCTGCTTCTTTGGACGACAATCTTCTTTCACTGGCAAACGGTGAACCACAATGTCTGTATCCAACCCTGGCATATCTTCATAAGACCAAGCAAAGATCTCCACATAGTCACGTAGCATCTGAATCAACCTGCTCTTGACACTGTCCTCTAAATCAGCCCCTATCTTGACCTCTTTTCTGTTTTCTTCAGTTCCCAGATTCACAACTTCGACTGGCTCTTCATGTGGCTGTATAGCTTTCTCTTCTTGTTGTAACAACCTAGCAAGCTCTACAGGTATTTCACAATCGTCCTCGTTTCCGTCTTCAGTTTGATAGATCGGATTCTCGAAATTGTAATTGGCAATAGTAGAACTATTATCAACTGGATCCAGAGTGGATGAGGATCTGCATTTTAGTGACGTGGGTGTGTGTAAGAACACATAGTTGATAAAGCAAAAATAAAAGAAAAAGAAAGACAAGGAACACAATATTTACGAAAACGAAACGTCCACTGATTTTATTGAATGAAGTATGCAAATGAAATGACAACCCGTAACAAGCACACCATTGTGCCCCGGGTAAGGCACATGGCTTGAAAGTTTTAATTGTTCCAGAAATTACAAATTTAAAAACATAACACAGTAATAGTATTTACTCCTGACTAAAGGAGATAGGGATAACATCTTCAGCTTTCCAATTATTGAGTCCAGCACCCACAGTAGGAAAAATCCATGCCTCCAAGTTGTAGTCTTCATCTTGATCTCCCACAGCATTGATAACCCCTTGATTGGTGATACGAACAGCACGAGCACGACGAACAGCCTTCTGGGACTCTGCAGTGAAACCCAAACCAAACTTGTCAGACTTGTATGGAATATCAGGAAGCTGACCCCAAATAGTACAACCACCTTCTTCCATCACAGCTTTTGCATCATTGAGGGAGGCCATTGCCATTGTTGGAGGGTTTCTGATGACCACAGGAACCTTCTTCACAGCAGGAGGAGTCACACAATCCTTAACAGCCCAGGGAACCACTTCAAATGACTGACATGGAGTTTCAATGTATTCACCTTCTACTTCCAGATACTTGAAAGTGTTTACATGGCTGACAAAGTATTCTTCCTCTCCAAAGACAGTAACAACTTTTCCATTCACCGGATATCTCAACTTTTGATGTAATGTGGAGGTCACAGCACCTGCCCCATGGATCCAGGGACGACCAAGCAGACATGAGTACGAAGGACGAATATCCATCACATAGAATGTAGCGGTAAACACCTGAGAGCCAACCTTGATTGGAAGATCAATTTCCCCATGCACTACTCTTCTAGAACCATCAAAAGCCTTTACCACAATATTACTGGGCTTCAATACCGTATCTTTAGGACTCAGCTTGTTCAGGACTTCCTTAGGCAACACATTCAGAGAGGAACCATTGTCTATCAGCACATGAGACAGGGTAGTGCCCCTGCATTCAATTGAAATATGCAAGGCCCTGTTATGATCCCTCTTGGCAGGGGTCAAGTCAGCATCAGAAAATCCTAACCCGTTGTCATAGGTCAGGTGAGCAACACAATTCTCAAACTGGTCCACAGAAATTGCACTGGGTACATGAGCCATCTTTAGAAACTTGATCAATGACTTGGCATGAGCCTCAGAACATAATAACAGGGAGAGCATAGAAATCTTTGAGGGAGTATGCCCCAGCTGATCAACAATATCATAATCACTCTTGCGAATGATTTTCAATACTTCTTCCATCTGCTTAGAGAGGTCATCAGCAGCTGGCACATCAGTAGATACAGGCTCAATAACAGGACCCTTGCCCCGAGCATCAGTGGTGGAAGTAACAGCAGGAGTAACTGCACTCTTAGAAGCAACTGGAGGAGAGAAGACTCTTCCACTACGAGTGATCTTGCTAGATCCAGCAATATTATCAATGTCAACAGGCATATCAGGTAAAGGCTCATGCTTGACACCATGGATGTAAACATCAGACCCATAGTGCCAAGGCACAGCTTTGTCAGATGTATAAGGAATAGGACCAGGAGTGGTAATGATCAGAGGAGCTACTCTGGCTTCAGCAACAACTTTCACAGGACCTTCAGCAATAATCTTGATTGGGCCCTGATGAGTGATTTTAATGGGACCCTTTGAAGTGATTCTTAGTGGTACTTTGTCAACCATGTCAACCTCTTCAATCTTCTTACCCTGAGTCAGATGATCCACCATACTTTCTACAGATGCTGGTCTTCTTTCAAACACTATAGTATATTTATCCATGAGACGTTGAATCCCATCTCTCAAAATGAAGCAACTATCCGGCTTATAGGTACAATATAGACAATCTTCATGACAACCTGGAAAGATCCCAGCTTGTACTAACCTCTTTTTGATAACAGACAATGGTGTGCTCAACTCCATAACTGAATAGACATGCAGATCTTCATCAATATCTTCATCAATGGCGTTGACAGTCTTCTCGTGATTTGGCATTGGAGCTGTAATCACATTTGGAGTACCTGGTGGATCAAACTCAATTTCTCCAGCATCAATCATATCCTGAATTTTGTTCTTCAAGACCCAGCAGTTATTAGTATCATGTCCTGGACAGTTTGAATGATATGCACATCGTGCATTGGGATTGTACTTGGGAGAGGTAACATTGGGATTCTGAGGAGCCTCCCTCAGGGTAATAAGTTCAGCCTTCAACAAGTGTTGCAATGCCTGAGCCATTGACATGTTGATCTTCGTGAACTGTCTTCTAGCCCTCTGTTGGTTGCCTTGAGGCTGCTCTGTTGTTGCAGGAGTTGGATTTGAAATATGAACTGCACTAACAGACTGATGCCTTCTGTTACGATCAGGCTGACCATACACAGCATTAGATTCTTTCTTCCCAGTGGGAGGCTTCTTTGCAGCACCTGATGAAGAAGTGCCCACTTGGATCTTACCACTCTTGATACCATTCTCTACTCGCTCTCCTGTCATGATCAACTCAGTGAAGCCAGATGATGAGCTTCCAATGAGATGACTGTAAAACGGACCATTCAGCGTACACATGAACATATCAACCAACTCCCTATCAGTCAAAGGGGGTTGAACTCTTCCAGCTAAGTCTCTCCACTTCTGAGCATACTCCTTAAAGCTTTCTTTGGCACCCATAGACATGCTTTGAAGCTGCATGCGAGTGGGGGCTAAGTCAGCATTGTATTGATACTGCTTGTAGAAAGCTTCAGCAAGGTCATTCCAATCTCTGATGTTGACACTCTCCAACTGATAATACCACTCTAGCTGAGCTCCAGATAAACTCTCTTGAAAGAAATGGATCCACAACTTTTTATCAGCAGTGTGGGGTTGCATTCTTCTGACATAAGACCTCAGATGCAATTTGGGACAAGAGACCCCATCATAGACAACAAATGTAGGAACTTTGAACCCAATGGGTATGACCACCCCAGATATCAAGCTCAAATCCTCAAAATCCAGCCCAGATGATTTCTGTAATTCCATAGCATCCATTCTATCCACCAGCATCTTGAATTTGTCTTCGTTAGGCTCATGGTAGTAGTTAGCCTCAGAATCAGAGTCCCCCATAGTGTTGTGGAGACTGCCTCTCTCCTGCTCAGATTCTTCAGATTCATAGTCTTCAACATGTTCCTTGGTCTTGACAGGACCTTTGAACCTTCTTCCCATGTTGAGCAACCCAGCAGACCTTCTAGCCTTCTTAGTCTTCTTGGCCAGCAGTGTCTTCAATTCATCCTGCCCCTTGGATAGGTTCAGGATCAGCTCTTGGAACTGTGCATTCTGTGCCTGGAGATCCTTAACTGATTGTTCAAGAGCCATTGCTGAAATAAATAGCGAGAAGATGAGAAACCTGTGCACCATTATAAACCTGTGATGCAATGATATGGGAATGCATATGCAATGTTTTCAAGGACCGCAGGATTTAAATTTGCTTAAACAAACAAGAAAGTAACTTTTTATTAGTAATAACTTGTTTTGCCTTTTAGGCTTACAAAAAATGAAAACGAAATAAGTACAAAAGATGGGGTTTTAAGTCTCCCATGGACGTTTCCTCTTTGTGTTGAGGTATGAGTTGAGGTTTCGTTCCTCATGAAGTAGCTTTGTTAGCTCTAGGATCCTTGCTTGGCTTGCTTTGTAATGAGCCTCGAAAGTATCCCTTTGCTCTTTCAGTTGGATCCATGATCTCTGCAAGTCTTCCATATCAGTAGGCATGTCTGGGTGAAGGATGGTATAAGCTGTGTCTCCTTCAGCAACAGGTTCCATGGTAACTGGTAGGATGGCAGGATATGGCATCATGAGTGTCTGAGCACGAAATCGTACCCATCTGAGATAAGCCTCCATAGGAATGGTGTACTTAGGCTCCAGTGTCTTGCTGTCAATCCTGTTTACCTTTCCCCAAGCTCGGATGAATCTCTGACGGTAACCCTGAAGATCGTTGTCGTAATCAAACACAATGCCCTGAATCAACATGTCATGTGGACCATCGCTCCGGGCGTAACCAAACTGTCGTAAAGCTAGAGATGGGTTGTAGGTGATGCCTCCTCTTATGCCTAGAAGTGGCACATTAGGAAACTCCCCACAACGGTCAATGATGGTGACATTCTCCATAGATCTGGAGCACCAATGGATGTCTGAGTGAGAAAGTGACATGATCCTCTTGGACCATCTGAACCCTTGCTCATTCTTCATTACTGAGCGAGGAAGGTGAGAAATAAACCACCTAGAAAGTAAAGGTATGCAGCACATCAAAGTTCCTCTTGCCCTTGTAGTACGGGTGTGAAGAGAATGTAGGATGTCTCCAAGTAAGGTAGGCACTGGATTGTGACTCAGGAATATGTTGATGGCATGAACGTCTATGAACTGATCAGGATTGGGGAACAACACTAAGCCATAAATCAATAAGGCTAAGATCTCCTCAAAAGCATCGTAGCTCATAGCCTTCAAGAACATTTGGGCTTTATCCACTAATACCTTGGCAAGAATACCTTTAACTCCACTTCTCGTCTCTAGAACAATGCCAGACTTCTTCAGATGTAGAGTTGCAGCAATAACTTCTGGTTTAAGCTCCTTCTCTAAGCCTGTGAATGGCTTCTGATCAAGAACAAGTATACCCAGAAGTTTAGAGAACTCCTCCATGGTTGGAACCAGCTGATAATCAGGAAATGTAAAGCAATGGTGCTTAGGGTCAAAGAACTGAAACAGCACACTCATCATGTCTTCACTGAACCCTGAAGTAACTAGATCCAATAAGTGACCATGTCTCTTGTTGAACTGGGAATGATCAGGCACTAGGGAAACCAACTCCTTGAGCTTAGCAGGTATCCCTACAAAGTTGATCCTGATGGTGTTTCTACGAGCAGAAGCCATGACCTGCAACAAAGAACAAAGATAAATCCTTTGGTCCTTGAAATGGTTAGGCAAAATGATATGCTTATGATGCATGATGATGTCATGATGTCATGCTCAATCACAAACATGTGGCACACACAAACAAGTCACACCATAGCCCTAGGTTTAAAGGCTTGCATGAGGTTCAAAGGCAAGTACCCTCCCCTGAAGTTAGATGGTTCATCCTGTCCTACAAAAGTAACCAGGTTCTAAGGGATCTCAATATCATTGATCCTTCACAAGGGTGGTTGTTCAGAAGGCAACTTACTTGCCAACCAAAACCCTCCAAGTTTAAGATCTCAATGAGCGTAGTATCGAGTGTCAACCAACTTCAGTCTGCACCAAAGCCGGTTACCTCACTACTTTCTAAAGGCCAAGATGAGTTAACTAGGGTTCTAAAAGTCAGTTAGTGCATTGACAACATATGGCAGCCTCAATATTATCCTCAACTTGACTTAAGGAATATAAGCACCAACCAAGAAGTCGCACTAACTATGGCCACCAGATCAACCGTATCGATATACGTCGTACAGTTTCCTTGGTCTATTGCCATTTACCTAAGGTACACTAGATCCGGGTTAGGACCTTTCACACATAAGAGCACCCCAACAATATAATAATAAAGCAAACAAGGCAAACAATTTAAAGTGATCTTAATTCCTAAGGGTACCCCTCTTAAATAAATCCCCAGCAGAGTCGCCAGTTCTGTAACCCGGTGAACTGACTTTAAACAATGTTGCGGATAGCAAGAGTCGCCACCGACTTTTATTTTATCCATAAGGAAAGGTTATAAAAGAACAGGAAAGACCTTAGAGAATATTTTGGGTCCGGGGGGTAGGTTATGAAAAGGGAAGGTATTAGCATCCTTTTCATCCATGGTTATCCATGGGCTCTTAGGTACTTAAGCTCACTTTTGAATTGTTTTGAAATTGTAGTGTGTGAATAGAAAATTTTCAGAATAGTTAATAAATAATCCATGTAAGGATGTGTTAAGAACTTGTTTGAAAACTTGTTGAAAATTTGTTTAAGTGCGAAACAATTTTGAAGTGAGCAAGCACCTAGGAGTAACCTACCCTAATGTTTAAAGGTCTTTCTTATTCTTCATTCTTTCCTTTAGTAAGACTATCCCTACTATAATGGAGTAGGTAGTCCTTACTTTGGATGTTAAGGGGTATGTGAGGGACAATTTGACTTTGAAGGCCATTGTGGGATGTAATAAGCACATATAAGGGACCATCATCATTTTTCGAAAGGGACTTGATTCGTAAAGGCAACCATAAGGGACTTTGATGATTTTTTTATTTGAGGGACTTGCTTTATACACCCCACTTAACCATTATTCGTAGGCAACGTGAGGGATATCCTTAGGAAGTGAGACGGCGATTAAAATCGACTTACGTGTGTGACGTGTTTATTTTAATTATCTTTATTTAAAAGTGATCTAAATTTATTTTAATATTACATACATGTTGTTACACTCCCTAATTACTAACCATAATAATAATTAAATAATTAAACAACTTTTCATCCAAGAAACAATTACAAAATAATAAGCAAAATAATTAAATAGCAAAGATAAATAAAATATAAATAAGCAATAATAAATAATAAAGGGGGTTAATTCTAAGTTTACTCGGCAAGACATCGCATCTTGTGCCTACGTATCCTTACGGGAGTGGAATCAGAGTAATCGTAGTTCCCCTCAATAGGGAGGTTAAAAACTTCTTGACTGTGGTCAAGGTCTCAAGGGGAATAAACGCATCTTAAGGACACGCTTACGTGGAGTGTATAAACTCCAAATCTCTACGTTGAAATGTTAAGTTGTAATTAGGGTTAAATTAGGGATTCCACGGCGGGAAACCCTAAAATGAGCGCGGCGGCTCTTTGACCTAATGCTAAGGGTAAAATTGTAATTTTGCCTGCGGCGAGGCATTTGTGAAAATTAGGGTTTGTAGTTTGTAGTTTTGAGGATTTGAAATTGAATGTGTGAAGTTTTACGGACTATTGGCGCGACGGCCAAACAGTTAGACCTAACCTTCGGATGTGTGCAATGTGACAGAAATAATAGTAAACGCGTGAATCATGCAAACAGAGAGATAATGTCATAATTTAAACCATGCAAGCAGAAATTTAAAGGCAGAATTTAAAGAGCGATTGTTAAGTTCGCGAGGTTACATGAGAGGAGCAGATACAATATGATAATGAAATTTGAATTGAACAATAATAAAATAAAATAAATAACGGTTCTAGTTATTATTTTAAAAAAAAGATTTTAGTTATTATTTTAAATTTATCTAAAAAAAAGTTTTTCTTAAAAATAATAGGTTTTCATATTAATTTGGAAAAGATGTTAATGTTATTTATTTTAAAAAACAGATTTTTATATTATAACAAATTTTAATAAATTAATGATAACAATAATAATAATAATGGTAATAATAATGATAATAATGATAATAATAATAAATAATGATAATAATAATAATAATAATAATAATAATAATAATAATAATAATAATAATAATAATAATAAAGCAATAATGAATTTTAAATGTGCCAAATAACCCAACAATGTTGCTAACGCAGAAATGCGCTCATCGCAACCAGATCTAAATCGGACGAAACAAAATTTATCGCAAAGAAAAAGAAATTAAGCAAAAAATAGCATTATTGCTCACACAAAAAATGCGATCATCGCAACCAGATCGAACTAACACAAATGTCACGCGTCATGCACACAAATGTGCAAACATCGTATCGACATAATTCGATCAAAAATCTTATATATATAAACTCTAACAATTTAAAAATTATATATATATAAACGTAACAGTAATAGATAAAGAAAAAGAAATAACGGTAATAGATGAAGAAAAAGAAATAACGGTAAAAGATGAAGAAAAAGAAACAACAGTAATAGATGAAGGAAAAGAAATAACGGTAAACGATGAAGAAAAAGAAACAATAGTAATGGATGAAGAAGAAAACTAAATAACGGCAAACGGCACTCACTCCTCTTAGGTTTTTTTCCTTCTCCCCTTTTTTCCAACAAGGCAACACATGTATATATAGGGAACAAATTAGGGTTAACACCAAATTGTCAATAATGTCCCTAAAGCCCATTTTAAAGCCCAAACTAAATAATTAGTTAAGAAAAAATAAAATTTAAATAATTTAAAATAATTAAAATAAACTTAAAATAAAAACTAATAATCCTATTGATTCCTAAAATAAAAAATATTATAAAAAGAACAAATTTTTTTTCAATATTTTTTATTTTATGATTTTTTGGATATTTTTATGAATAATTTAGAAAAAAGTGAAAAAAATAATATTTTAAAAAATGATTTAATTAAAATACGAAAATAATAATTAAATAATAATAAAAAACTATTTTTGTTATTTTTTTAATGAAAGATAGAAAAATTTAGAGTAAAAATAATAAAAAACAAAAAAAATGACAAAGGTGAGATTTGAACTCTCAACCTCTCACACTCATAACTCCTTACACATGTCCTCCTGCCAATTGTGCCATTTTTACTTTTTATAAAAAAAAATGCATGCCATATGATATTTACCTGCAAAAAGTCAAACGACTACACAAATTTGTTAGTAATTGATTAAATGCAATGAAATGCGACGACAAATCTTAGGGCAAAATTTGGGGTATTACAGTTATTATGATAATATTTCTCACCCAACCTCTCTTTGATGTTGGCAAAAAAAAAATCATGAAGTTTGACTTTGGTTTGACCACAGTTGACCTCAGTTTGACCTTTTAACTGCATTGACTGCTTTTGACTTATCTGATCATCTGACTGAGCAAACTTTTGAGAAAAGTCTTGAAACTTGACATGGGGGTTCTTATACACATATAAGATGTTATGAAGCTCACTTGAAGTCTTGGAAGTCCATTTAGCCTGATTAAAGTCAAAACCCTAGTTTTGGATGCACTGCTTAGGAGGTGCATTGTCTGAGGGAATTGTCAACTCTTCTGACCAATTGTGAATTTTGTGAACCTTGTGAACCTTCTTGGAACACAAAGTCTTGTATTGTGAGGGCAAATTTTGGGGTGCAACACATATCATCATATATCATCATATTAATCATCATATAATTCATCATATTAATCAATCTCATACATCATGTCATCATATAATCATGTATAAATCACATATTAGCTCATAGTCATAGTATCCCATATTATCCCATATTAATTCATAATACTACCCCCATACCATCTCATATTAATTTATCAAATTATACTCACGGTAATCCTCACACTATCGCCTATCAATCACATAAACTTCACAGTTCTACTCATGTTAATTCGTCATATCATCACATAGTATTCATATATTAATCCCTAATATCATCTCACATTGCCTCATATTAATTCATCATAATTACACTCACGGTAATTCTCATACTATCACTTATTACTCACGCAACCTCACTGTCATACTCATAGTAACTCATCACAAGAATCCCATAATTAAACATCACGGCATCGCTGCGCACGATCAATATTCACGAACTCTGCTACGTTCGCTGGCTTGCTCGCTAGGCGAGTTGGTAGCGAACCTTCGATGGCTTGCTCGCTAGGCGATTTGGTAGCGAACCTTCGCAGGCTTTCTCGCTAGGCGAGTCTGTGGCGAGTCTTCGCTGGCTTACTCTCTAGACGAACAGCGCGATGATAGCGAAACCTGCTACGCACTAGAACTGATTTCTACCTAAAAACTCATACGATTCACATACCCAATGCCCCCAAATCATCCCTAAGATCATACGGCGATAACGACACAAAACCTATGGTTCATTAGGCCAATTCGACAACATTTGCACTGTAACACCCCCTTTCTATACCCCCAAATAACATATAAATCATTTAAGCACATATTAAATTTTCATCAGAGTAAAATTAAAACATGGTATAAAAGAGGTATGTCACATCATACACGAAATTGAAACATATAACACCTGCTCTATAAAAGACATGTAATAGTGGGGTAGCTTTCAACCTAGGAACTGAGTCCTTACACCTACATCTCAATATTTAGAATTAAAAGCGTAAAATCTAAACATTGAATCACTTTAAACATGTAATCATATAAATACATATCATCCAGTTTGATTCAGCATATCATTCATATTTACATAAACATTTGCCAGCAGATACATATACAATGTATCACAAAAGAATGCTATACAATCCTAACTACCCGGTGCTACATATCAGAGCTGACCGACAAAAGAATGAAGTTATACTTCACAAAAGACCTCCAGCAAACCTAATCTGCAATGCCTCATAGAGCATTATAAAGCAGCAGCAGGGTGAGAAACATTATCATAATAATTGTCACACCCTAATTTTTGACCTTAAGATTCCACCTCCTTCGTTTTTACGTGTTTCTTTTTGTTATCGCGCTTGTGTTTACTGTGACTAACAAGTATGTGCAGGTATATTAATTTCAAGTGGAGATAACACTCATAGTCCCATCCTTCCGGACATAGTCAGTTGGTTCTTATTCAAGATGGTCCTAAGGTTTCAAGTTGGGTTGGGCCACTTTCATAACTATCTCTCATGGCCGCAAGCTCAAGCACGACAAAGTAAGTCTAAATGATAAGTTTATGCTTATGAAGGTTTCATCATTTAAGTAGCCAAGTACCAAGTTCAAAGAGGTCTTCATATGATTGTACCGGATTCTGATACCGAAATGCAAAGTGTAAAGTCACTCAAGACTTTTATTTCAAGGACCATCACAAATTTAAGTACAAATTAAGTTCCAAATCACAAGGCCCATTTTAGACAAGGACGATTTACGTGGTAAGGAAGATTGAATTGCACCCATTTTGTTTCATTTTCAAGACAAGACATGTGGATACTTGACAAGTTTGGGTCAATGTTTTATCATTACCAATTCAAGTTCAATTAAGTTACAACAGCGTATGTCTTGTTTCCAACACAAAGGCACCTGGGTCCTAGAGATTGCGTGACTACATGAAGTTACACCACAGTGGGCTTAATTACTCCCATTCGCCATTTCTAACATAGAGCATCAATGTTTAGATGTGGGGTTTTCATTGGAATATGTCACTACGACCAAACCACAGTCATTTGAAGCCAACTCAAAAAAAACATCGTACATTCATTAACATTCGCAAGATCTTTCAACACAATAAGTACAAGTTCATTTCCAAACGGTCAATGCTGTTACAATGCACTAATAAAAGAAGAACACTTTCATAAAGAACTACAGGTGAGTCCTACATAGGCGCCCAAACGAGGAAGAACAGGTCTCGTTATTTCCAAGCCACGCGGCCACGGCAAATACTTGGAAGAAGGTTTTATTTACCCGACCTCATAGGCTGCTGCCGACCTTCTATCGCAATATGCTGCACGGCGGAACTAACAGTGAGAGATTGGACCTGCATTCGATGTTAACAGAATCATTAACCTGGAGAAATGAAGATTAAGAGGACTCAGAACATCATCCATTTACCAGATAAAACCAAAGAGCGTTACCTACGTCTTTTTTAAACTTAAGGCTGCTGTATTTAACTAGGAAATAGACATTCTCCGGACGAGCTTGATTCGCCAACTGTTACGGTATCTCGATCTCAAAATTATTGAGTCATTGTAGTAATGACAATCCTGTCTTGGTTGCAAAAGAAGAAGAAATGTGACTAAGAGCATAACCACAACCAAACCAATATGTCCCACGCACGAGGAAGAAGAATTGGCAGCACACACACTAAACCAGAACAAAACCAGCTGTACTGAGACAACAACTTCTAGTGTACTGAGACAACAACTGCGGTACCTGCAAGAAAGCCATAGCAAGCAGTTAGTGGGTAAATAACTTTCTGTTAAGGAACTACAAAATCTCGAACATCAACGGGAGATTAGTCTGAAGGGTATTCAAACGAAAGGGAACCACATTTTGACTAATGAGATTAAGGAATTACACCCAAAAGAAATCTAAATTCGACTTTGAAAGAGTTTTTGCATGTGGTCTTTATTCATTCAAGTCCCCAATCCCACTCATTACAGAGATGAGTTATAGTGGAATACAAAAGAAAGTCATTTAACACTAAGATTCCTACAGCTATGACATCCTGGAACCTCTGTCTCAATCATACATACTCACTCTGTTTGTTTCAAAGCTTGAGTGAGGTGCGAGCTTCGTCATTAGTTCCCAAGTGTTGCGCAGCGAGCGAACCCTTTGAACTTATGATAGATAGTGTTGTAACTGCTGTTCATGGACGCGCTTCAATTTCACTGTTACAGGAGGATGATTCTGCAAAGATTACACCAAACAATCATTCAGTTTCCATAACAAATACACGGTAAAGCAAGTTCCACCAATATTCAGTCTTCAAAGAAGTCGAAGCAGAAAGGAGTCCACCAGACAAAACCCAATAATTAACAGCAATGAGCACCGATTGGAAGAAGGGTGTTGCCAATATAAACGATGACGGAATTGGTTAGCACGAAGGCGGAACTACGACAAACGTCTACACAACCTGCATTACAACCCAAGAAATAGCTGATACACAACACCTGCAGTAAGACACATGACCAGTTGTGAGAATGCTAACACAAATCCAAGCAATAACTGTCAAGGTTCAAAAGGTACAGAAGTTTGGAATTACATAATCATTTTGAAGCATTATAGGCTAGGCTTACGTTCCAAGATAACCGTAAAATTGATCCAAGTGGCCATAGAACGTTACATCAGATTCAATCTCACAAACCTCCCCAAGCACGAAGCCTCCCCCCTTTGGTTTCTAATTCACCTACTGGCCCAACCCATTCGCTTCCTACACCTGCCAAAACGCAAATCAAAGTTAGCAAACCAGTCAGGGAATATACCCTGTTCAAAAATATATCCTATTCAGATCCTAGTAGATCCCTTAGCATCAATCAGAAGATTCTTCAAAACAAATCATACAACAAATAACCCTCATCAGCGGCATTAATTCAACCAGACGAGAATGGAAATGTTTCCAATCCTGACCAAACGAGAATGGAAGGTCTTAATGCAAGCAATCAAGGTTTCAATCAGGTTTTAAAAACCCAAGGCCCAAAAATCGTCTATAAAAAGAGGGGAACTTGGAGCGCAAAAGGGATCTCGGAGAGTGAAAATCGGAACTCAGAAAAAGGAAAAGTACAAAACCCTAAGTAAGTCTAAGAGAGAAGAGAAGGAGGACTTATCTGCTCAACCGTCGAAGCCATCAATCGCCAATCTCCCGTGCCGCTAAAGCCCCCTTGTTGAATCCGGCGAAAACCACAAAGCGGTAAAAATCGTTTTGATCTCGTCATTTTTTGCTTGATTATGATGTTTGTGTTTCAGTTAGAATGACGAAAAGAAGGAAGGAAGAAGCCGAAGCAGAAGAGAGAAACGAATGAAAGAGAGAAGGGAATCAAGGAGAGGAATTGGGGGGGGGGGGGGGGGGGGGACCGGCTCCGCTAGGGTTTTCTTTGATCCGCCGTTTGTGTTTGTGTTCTTCGTATCTTGTGTGTTTACACTGCTTGTAACCTAATGAATTATGTGCTTGCACGACCACGGTAGTACCGTGGTCCCTCACTGTTATCACCACACGATACACTTATCTCCTTATCATGTGGACCACACTGCATGCCCATGGTAGACTAATGCACCACATAACGTCGGATTTACACCTTAATTCATATTAACAAACTAATTAATTTATAACCTGTTTTTAAAAGATAATGTTAAATTAACCCAGTTTTTATATATAAAAAATGACTAGTAGAACTTTTTTATAATAAACCAATTTATTTAATCCAATCTTGTAACCCCAAAACCAATTTATTTAATCAAATGACTAATTAACCTTTTGAAGTTAACCATATTCAAACCTTTTATAAAACTCTATTTAATTTAATCAAAAAAAATATATTCTATCTAATTAACTTCTATCAAATAATATTAATTTGTTCTTTCAATATAATTATTTCACTTAGTCGAGTTTTATTTAATAAGTTTAGTAAATAAAAAAAATATTCTATAATAAAAGATGTCTTTTAGGCTAAAATAAGTTTATCTAATAACAATAGGACCAAAAAATCTTGATAATCAAGAACTCATTTCATGTTAATCAATTTCTTTTGCTCTAGTTACTAATGATATTCTTTTATCTAAATTAACCGGTATTAATAAAAAAACTAATAACCCCTTATTTAAACAAACCTTTTATATTATAATAATCACCAAACGTACTTTTGTTAGGAAATAAATAATAATAATCAATTTATAGTTCACGATCAAAGTCAATGTAATTCTCTTATAAATCAATTCGCTCTTAAGTTAACATTTTCTAAAATCAACCTCATAAATTAATCTTTTTCCTCAAATTAACCATTAAAATCAATCTCGGCTAAAATGAACTAACATCGTAATCAATCGTGCACGTTTGCGCAGCCACTTCACAATTCACTCTCACACACTTCAGCGCTTTCATGCGTATGTGTATGTTTTATCTTTACTCGCAATTTTATCTTCAGCAACTTATATTATTGCAATTTACTTCACCGCATCACATTCCGTCCAAAGGAAAAACCTACACATGATTCAACAATCATGTGTAGTGCACATCATTTGCATCATTCTCCCCTTGATCCTTGATCCCATTCAAGTTGATCTTTCTAAGTTAGATCCTACCCCATAGGAAGGACCGTTATCTTTTACAACTTAGATACAAACAAATACAACTCAATTCAAAACATTCAAACATTAGAGAATAAGATGTTAATCATCTTAAGCGAGATAGAATCACCACCCCACATCAATACAATCAAGCCGTAGGAACTTTGCCTTAAGAGAGATAGAGGCGTACCTCGTCGATCTATATCCGAGTACTTGAGCCCTTCTCTTAAGACGATGCAAAGACTACTTTCCTACAACTTGTGGCGGTTAAATCTCTCTTAAAATGATAACGCATCTCTTCTCCTAAAATCAATCAATCAACTCCCTAAACCCGTAGGAGCTTTGACCACAGTCAAAGAACTCCTCAAACCCTTTAGGGGAACTACAAAATACTTTGATTCCACTCCTGTAAGGATATGTAGGCATAAGATGCGATATCTTATCGAGTATACTTAGAAATAAACCCCTAGGTCTTTCAACCTTTAAGTAGATAAACACTTAGCAATAAACAAACATAAAACAAGAGGTTCATGTAGAATACTACACAAACTTAGGATGATAGTACCTTCCCTAAGTTTAACCAACCCCCGAACCTAAAACTCTCTAGCTTGCATTTGCATTGCATTGTGAGAATTTCGATCTTTATCCCTTCCTTTGGACAAATCAAAGTTTGGTTGCAAAATGAATTAAAGATTCAAACTAATCAATAGTTTGGTATCCGATTTTCACCGCGACAGAAATGACGACTTCACTGGGGACACCTCAGTGGGTTTCCCTATCTTTTTTACTTGTTTTATATATTTGTTTATATTTGCTTAATTGTTTACTTGTATACTTGTTTGTTTATCGCCTTTGGGTTGATACTCTTGAGTGGTGAGACAAAGTCCTACACCCGGACTTGAGCGAACTTAAGATAGGATAATAATATGTTCAAAAAGGCTTATAGGGGGTGGAATCCCGACCAAGCTGACTTGAAAATCACGCTCAATTGAGGCCCTCTCGAAAGTTGTATTGTTGAACGAGTCCTTAATCGTGAAAACATGCACTATATTCGATGTTGGAGCCTATGATATTGAGGACCGTAGTTACCTTAACCCCACTTTGGCCTTTATTAGGATGTAGTGCAGGGCTATGAGGGAGTACACCCGAAATAGTGCTACGCGATGCTACACACAAAAGAAGTTCTCTTAAGAATATTATTAACCCCCGAGTACTTGGGAAGTTGATAATATCCTAAAGATGGGCTAATGACTTTGGGAACCTTATTAGAACCTTGTTCTGCAAGTACAATCAACCTTTAGTCTGCATCCTTTGGGAATGGGTACACCTTTGCTCCATGCTCGTTGCAAACCTAGGGTCCCCTTTGTTTGTTTGTCCTTATGTTTCTATGTGCTTACTTTTGTTTATTGCATTCATAAAGCATCATACCGCATTGGACTTCATGGGATTTACTTTTGTTTATGAACATTGTAGGGTACTATGAATCCCAATAGAAGGCACACTTTGAAATACACTTTTAAAAGTCCCAAGTTGGATGACCTAAATAAGTTGGTAACTCTGATTGAAGACCAAAGGAAGTTCAAGAGCAAGTATGGGAAGCTGATATCCTTGTTGAGCCGCCAAGTAGACGAAGGACTTCTTTCCACTTTATTGCAGTTCTATGATCTGCTATATCACTGTTTTACATTTTCAGACTTCCAGTTACTGCCTACATTAGAAGAATACTCCTTTTTGGTTGGTCTACCTATCTTAGAAGAGTCTCCTTTCCCTTTCTTGGAGAAAGACCCCAATGAAAGAGATATTGCTAAGGCCCTTTATCTAAAGGTATCCGACATCAAAGGAAATTTGATTAGTAAAGGTGGTATTTTTGGTTTGACTACGAATTTCTTAATCAGTAAAGCTATGTTTTATGCTGATTATACGAACAAGACTTCATTCGAGGTGATCTTTGCCTTACTTATTTATGGAGTGTTTTTGTTCCCAAGTTTTGAAGGGTTCGTCGACCTCAACGCAATTAAGATATTTTTGAAGAACAATCCAGTACCAACTCTATTGGGTAACGCTTATCATTTTGTGCATCTCCGAAACTTCTATGGTGGAGGAATGATCACCTGTTGTGTGCCCTTACTCTACAAGTGGTTTATTTCGCACTTGCCGAGGTCTACTTCTTTTTTGAATCTCGATAGAGGGCTTTGGTCTCCAAGAGTTATGGTGTTGACCCACTCTGACATCGTTTGGTACAACCGAGCGTATGATGGAACTTTAATTATTGATGGTTGTGGTGACTTTGCTAATGTTCCGTTACTCAGTTTTAATGGAGGGATCAGTTACAATCCAGTCTTAGCTCGTCGACAGTTGGGATTTCCGTTGAAAGAACCGCCTAAGAGTGTTCAAGTGGAGAACATTTTCTTTAAGGATGACAAAGAACTCTGAGACAAGATTTTAGTTGCATGGGACCATTTTCACAAGAAAGGGAAAGAAAGCCTTGGGAAACTGATCAGTGCATTTTAATGTACCTTCCTCTATGTTTAGACTTAGGCATTTCTACCATTTAGTTTATTTAATTTCCTATTTTATAATGTTTTTACAATTTATTTTATTTTAAGCTTTATTTAATTTTCGTTTGTTATTTTTCAGCATTAATAGCTTTTAGTGAAAATTTCATAACTGGAGCTACAAGAATCGGATTGAGGCATTCTACCAGTCGTTGGAAAGCTAAGAAAGAGATCTACAACTTTCATGTTGCACAAAGGAGCTGATTCGGATTTCTTGAGTCTCGAATAATTTGTTGAAGTTTCTGACTTGTGACAATGTAGTTTTCCTTGCGGACCTAGTTTAGGTTTCTGGCCCAGTTATTTTCTATTTAAAGTTGTTGTTGTGATGCAAAACAGGGACCGAGTTTATTTTTCCGAATTTTTTCCTTTGTTTTATAGTTTTCATGGAGAACTAATACCTCCGGGCAAATCCTGCTGTGTACGGTTTCAACACTTTGAGGTTATTATTATGTCAATTTACTCTGATTCCTTTCAATCCTTTTCTATGAAGTCATCTGCTTAATTTGATTACAATTGTTTGCTTAATTCAATTGTTGTTCATAGGATAGAGTTGGTTAAATTCGATTGTATGCATGTTCCTAAATTTAATTGCGTATTATCGTTTGCTTAATTCGTTAATTCGTCATATTCTTAACCGTTTGCTTAATTCGGTAAACAGGAACATAATTCATTTGATGTTGATAAGCGCTTGTCTGATTAATATCATAATCGAATAGGATTGGTACCGCTTAGGGATTGATGTTATAATAACCGATGATAAGTCGGAACCCGAATCAGTAGGATTAACCGTTTTAGTTTATCTGATAATCACTTTTTTTAATCACTTTTTTTTTCTTATTTTATAAATCAAAACTTAAAACCCCCATAAACATTTTCTTTAGTTGGTTGAAATAATACAAGAATCCTTGTGAGAACGATATTTCGAGTCATTTGTCGCTATATTACATTTTTATCAAAACTACTCGTTCTTGATCCGCGAGCGACCGCGGATCAAATTGGCGCCGTTGCCGGGGATTCTTATTAATTTTAGCCAAATGTAAAATTTTAATTTTAGAGTTTTTGTTTTTTTTGTTTTTTGTTTTTTGTTTTTGTGTGTAAATTTTCAGGGTTGCAGTACGGTGGTAAGCATTTCAGCCTATCAGGTGAGTTTGTAAGCTATTGTTCCGATTTGCTCCGAATTTTTTCCAGAAAATCAGAAATAAATCGTTTAACAATACTCATTTAGAATAGAATTCTAAAAGATTTTGACCCTGAAAATCGCAAATTAGTTATTTTTCTATTTTATTTTATTTTTTTTCTATTTTCATATTTTCAAAAAAATCCGAAATTTTTTTTATTGACTCATTCTGATTTTATTTGATTTTTAGTTATATTTTTATAATTTTTAGATTTAATTTTATTCGGTTTTCTATTTTTCCATTCTTTTTCTTAACGGGGACATTGTTGGTATTTTTCTAATTGTTGCTGCATTGCCGAATTTGTTCTTTGTTTTATTTTCTTTGTTGATTTTCCTATTAAATTTAATATGACAAATCAAATAACTCTTAGAGAACTTGTTGCCTATGATACGAACTATAATGCTTTATGTATGGAATATCCTGTTGTTAGTGTACCTTTCGAATTGGAATCTGATTTAATACACTTGTTGCCAAGGCTTAATGGACTTGCAGGTGAGGATCCGAATAAGCATATGAATGAATTCCAAATTGTATGCTCTACACCTTCTGAACCTTCATTAGAGGACCTTGTCAAGCAAATGGC
This sequence comes from Lathyrus sativus, assembly GCA_963859935.3. Taxonomy (NCBI): domain Eukaryota; kingdom Viridiplantae; phylum Streptophyta; class Magnoliopsida; order Fabales; family Fabaceae; genus Lathyrus; species Lathyrus sativus. The sequence goes on from OZ012738.1 coordinate 52,003,449, forward strand.
TATAAATGATCTTCAGTTTCAGCAACAAACAGATTCAAGTCTTCAGGCTCTGCAGACACAAATTGAACAGTTTGCCACTATACTGAATGCCATGCAACAAGCTCAAGAATCAAACCAACTATCTGCCCAAACAGTAGTGAATCCAAAAGAGTTACCATCTGATTTAGTTGATGATATTCATCCTGAGTTGTTATCTGATTTTCCATCTTTATTAGATTATGATGATACTTACTCTTGTGATTCATGTACCGACACTAACATTTGTTCTGTTTGTGCTGAGATTAATGCTGCCGTACAGGGTGATGTTTTTCATGCAGATGAAGTTGTTTATGTAGCTAAAACTCTTAACATCACGGCTGCCCCAACCTCACCATCCATTGAACAACCTTCCCCCTTGGAGCTTAAACCACTTCATACCAATCTGAATTATGCTTATTCAGATATGGATAAAAAGCTTCCAGTTATAATTTCTTCTAACCTTGATTTTGATGAAGATAATAAACTTTTACAGGTTTTGAAGAAACATAAGAAGAGAATTGGATGGACCTCGATGGAAGTGGGAAGAAAAGCAATGAAGCAACCCCTTAACCCATTGATCTCTGATGTTGTGGAAAAGGATATCAAATTCACGTGTCCATTCGACACTTTTATTTATCGAAGATTCCTCTTTGATCCTGGAATAAAAGGCGAAGACACTAATACAAATTTCAAGGGCGATGGATGCTATCCAAAGTTACTCCCCACTTTGGAAGAGGAGACGGCAGGAAATCTCTCTTTGGGAAAGGATGCATATGTGATCACTTATCCACCTTGACTCCTCGGGTGTGTTCCTTCCTTTCTCTCACTCTTATTTTATATTTATGTTCTTTCGTTGAGGACAATGTATGCTTTAAGTGTGGGGGAGGGAACCATTTACTTTGTTTTATTTCTTTCAATTTTCTTTGTTTTGTTTTCATTTAATAAAAAAATTGTTTACTCAGAAAAACACAATGCATTTTTTGAAATTTTTGGGTTGTAGATCGATTGGAGGTCAGATTGTAGAGACTTGAGAAAAATTCATAAGATCGGTATCGTTTTAACACCTTGAGTCTCCAAAATATGGAAATCGATTTAGATACTTGTTATGGCTTAGTCTTGAGTTCTCGTTTTTTAATAGCTCTTAAGTAGTTTATCTAGCAGTCAGCACCATCTAAAAATCACATGCTAAGTAATTGAGCTGATGCAAATAAGTGAATGATCCCGTGCTTAATAAGAAAAAAAAAGAGAAAAAGAAAAAGACAAAAAGTGAAAAAAAAAAGAAAAGAAAAGACAAAGAAAAATGTCTAATTATGAATTGTTGAAAAAAATATGGATCACAGTCACTAACAAGCTTAGTTACCATGCGTGTGAATAGATAAAGGGCTTAATGTGATTGCACTAGAATGAAAGAGAGCAAAAAGGAGGATGAGTAAGTTAGACTTAGGCATAACGACATGATTTGGATTGGTTTGTATAGGAGGGAGTCTTATGATCGCAAAATTGCGGATTTGTGTTCTTACGATATCCTTAGTATGTAAAAGTAGTACCGATCAATGCAATCTTGACCAAAGAGGAGTTCACAGCCTAGATTGAATAGCTGAATGTTTTTGTGTTTCATGAGTTTTGACAATACTTTGCTCGGAGTGCAAAAGTTCAAGTGTGAGGGAATTTGATCAGTGCATTTTAATATACCTTCCTCTATGTTTAGACTTAGGCATTTCTACCATTTAGTTTATTTAATTTCCTATTTTATAATGTTTTTACAATTTATTTTATTTTAAGCTTTATTTAATTTTCGTTTGTTATTTTTCAGCATTAATAGCTTTTAGTGAAAAATTCATAACTGGAGCTACAGGAATCGGATTGAGGCATTCTACCAGTCGTTGGAAATCTAAGAAAGAGATCTACAACTTTCATGTTGCACAAAGGAGCTGATTCGGATTTCTTGAGTCTCGAATAATTTGTTGAAGTTTCTGACTTGTGACAATGTAGTTTTCCTTGCGGACCTAGTTTAGGTTTCTGGCCCAGTTATTTTCTATTTAAAGTTGTTGTTGTGATGCAAAACAGGGACCGAGTTTATTTTTCCGAATTTTTTCCTTTGTTTTATAGTTTTCATGGAGAACTAATACCTCCGGGCAAATCCTGCTGTGTACGGTTTCAACACTTTGAGGTTATTATTATGTCAATTTACTCTGATTCCTTTCAATCCTTTTCTATGAAGTCATCTGCTTAATTTGATTACAATTGTTTGCTTAATTCAATTGTTGTTCATAGGATAGAGTTGGTTAAATTCGATTGTATGCATGTTCCTAAATTTAATTGCGTATTATCGTTTGCTTAATTCGTTAATTCGTCATATTCTTAACCGTTTGCTTAATTCGGTAAACAGGAACATAATTCATTTGATGTTGATAAGCGCTTGTCTGATTAATATCATAATCGAATAGGATTGGTACCGCTTAGGGATTGATGTTATAATAACCGATGATAAGTCGGAACCCGAATCAGTAGGATTAACCGTTTTAGTTTATCTGATAATCACTTTTTTTTAATCACTTTTTTTTTCTTATTTTATAAATCAAAACTTAAAACCCCCATAAACATTTTCTTTAGTTGGTTGAAATAATACAAGAATCCTTGTGAGAACGATATTTCGAGTCATTTGTCAAGATCCTATATCTCCAAGGAGGAAGCCTAGTTATGTCTTTATGTCTGAAGCTGAGAAGTTAGAGGTTGCCTTGAGGAAGTCACAACGTGAGTTAGAGTCATGGAAGAACAAGTACCAAGTAGTGTTTGCAGAAAACGATGAATTTTAGAAGCAGAAAGATGAGCTTCAGAAAGAGAAGGATGAACTTCAGAAGCAGCTGCAGTTGAAGGATGAAGAATTACTTCCTTGCAAGAAGAGGAGAGTCATGGAGGATTTATTTTTCTCCGACCCACAATGTACTATTTGGAAGCTGATTGTGGACAACCTTGTCCGTGAGAAGACCCAATTGGAAGAAGAGTTCAAGCAGCGGAATTCAAAACTTCTTTAGGGCTTTCATTAGCTTTTATTTAGATATTTATTTGGGACTTTTAAAAGCAATTATTTGTATTCCGTTTCAAAATTAATAAAAAAAATTTCTTTTACTGCAATGTTTATAAATAGTTGGGATCCCATGAAGTCCTATTCATCTTGCATTCTTTCTTTACTCATTTCAAGAAACTCAATTTTATTTCTCAGGTATTGTAACCATGGACTTCAAGAGAGAAGCATTGAAGTACACTTTTCAGAGTCCTAACATTGAAAGCTTAAGAGAGCTAGCAGATCTCATCGAGAACCGTCACGCCTTCGCAACAGAATATGGAGAAGTCTTCCGTTTTCTCGAGCTCAAGATGAAAGAAGGGCTGTTAGAGACCCTTGTTCAGTTTTATGATCTGTTATACCACTGTTTTACTTCCCCGGATTACCAGTTGATGCCGACTCTGGAAGAGTATTCTGATTTCTTGAGGATGCCTGTGATGGCCCGTCCCATATTCACCGGCCAGGAAGACGCACCCAGTCACCAAGAAATTGCAAACGCTACTCATCTCATCCTAGCAGATGTTCAAGCGCACTTGACCACCAAGGAAGGAGTCCTTGGATTCCCAGCTGATTTCTTGATTGAAAAAGTTCGTTACCATGCTGAAAGCAAGGAGGTCCTTATCGTGGAAGCTACCTTTGCTTTGTTGGTTTATGGGATCTTCTGGTTCCCAAAGGTTGATGATTTCGTCGATATGGATGCGATTAAACTGTTCATCCTCAAAAACCCAGTCCCCACCTTGCTAGCTGACACATATTATGCAATCCACTCGAAGAATGCTGAAGGGGGAGGACATATTGTTTGTTGTACCGCTCTGTTGTATTCATGGTTCATTGCTCGCCTGACTCGGCATCCGTCTATTTGGGAAGAGGTAGAATCATCTCAATGGCCCGAGATAGTTATGGCCCTTACTCACTCCGACATTGTGTGGTACGACCCTACCTATAGAGGTATATGCATGATTCCTAACATCGAAGGATTTACTAACATGCCGCTTATTGGGAGAGAAGGATGCATAAGTTACAACCCTGCTTTGACTCGTCTCCAATTCGGGCATCCCATGATCGAAGTACCTGACCAAGCTCTATTGGAAGGGATATTTCTCAAGGAAGGAGAAGATCCAGACCTAAAGACCGTCATAATTTACGCATGGAGATACGTCAATAAGGAAGGAAAAGCTGCTTTAGGATACCCCAATTGTGCTGTCTCTGAAGAATATCTACATTGGGTGCGAGAAAGAGCTCTTGACCTCAAGATGCCATTCCCTTTTCATGAACCCATGGTGTTGGCTTTTCATGATCCTGATTGGTTTGATGTGAGTGAAGTATATCAATTGAAGGCCGCTTTGGATGAGGCTCGAAAACTGAAAGCCGCTTGGAGGAACAATTTTTTCACACTCAAGGTAGAGAAAGAGAAGTTCCAGAAGCTGCCAGAAGTAGAACTTGCAAGGAAAAGGAAGGCGCGATAGGATTTATTTTCCTCTCACACATCTTCAAGAGCTGTCACCAATGATGATCTTCCCTCAGATACTGTGGCTTGGAAGGAATGTGTCGATCGACTCATCAGAGAGAAGGCCGAGTTACAAGAACGCGTCAGTCAGTTAGAAGAAGAGCGTCGCGCACAGAAGGAGCGTAAGGATTAGATCTCCGAGTTTCTCTTTTGCTTTTGGTTCATTGTAATAAACTCTTCAAAGAGTACTATGCTTTGTAATGTTTCGATTATCAAAATAAAATAAGTTTTTCTCCAACATTACAATACCGAAAATAATTTGAGTTTCTTGAAGCCTCATATTCATTTGTATTTTGCATAAGCATAGCATCGTTTGAATTCAGGGTCTCACTCTTGCTTCATCTCCGTAGACAAGCTGAATCACCAATATAACACTCGAGCTAGTCAATGCCAGAAGATGGATCAACTAGAGCAAGAGAACAGAGTGCTCCGTGATGAAGTTACAGTTCTGAAAGAAAGTTTGGAGAGGTTGAATGGTCTAGTAGAAGCTTTGTCCAATCAAGCCTCGGTCAACAACCAAGAAGTTTCGAGGACTGTGATCTCTGAAGTGACGCCAGCACCAATCCCAGTGGTGTCTTCTGTTTCTAAATTGTCCTACAGTATGCCTCAAGGTTTCCCGTGGGGATTGTCTCCCAATTTCGTTTCAACCGGTTACCGCCCGTCTGTGTCCGAGATCCCTGTTGTGACCACTGTTCAATCTACTCCTGTAGTTTCTGCTGTGATGACTACCGCATCTCTACATGTGAATGTTGTTCCGTATATTCTGGATGAGCCAATTTTACAAGGGTCGTCGACCGAAACTGTGGGTTTGGAAGAGAGAATGAATGGTTTTCAAGACCAATTTTCTGAAATGCAAAAGGAGTTGAAAGCCCTTCGTGGAAAGGATTTGTTTGGAAAGAGCGCTTCTGAGTTGTGCTTGGTTCCGAATGTTAAGGTCCCACCGAAATTCAAGGTCCCTGATTTTGAGAAGTACAAGGGGAATACTTGCCCTCAGAGTCATCTTATTATGTATGCCAGGAAAATGTCTGCCCAAACTGATAATGATCAACTGCTCATTCATTACTTCCAAGACAGTTTGACAGGTGCTGCACTCAAGTGGTACATGAGGCTGGATAGTACGAAGATTCGAACTTTCAATGATCTAGGAGGAGCCTTTGTCAAGCAGTATAAGTATAATGTGGATATGGCACCTGACCGTGATCAATTGAGAGCTATGACGCAGAAAGATAAGGAGAGTTTCAAGGAACATGCTCAACGTTGGCGCGAGTTGGCCGCACAAGTCACACCACCATTAGAAGAAAAAGAGATGACCAAGATTTTTCTAAAGACCCTTGGTCCTTTCTTTTATGAGAAGATGGTAGCCAGTGCACCCAGTGACTTTACTGAAATGGTTAACATGGGAATGCGCTTAGAAGAAGGTGTTCGTGAAGGAAGATTGGCTAAAGAAGAGATTGCTCCTAAGAAGTATGGGAGTGGTTTTGTGAAGAAAAAAGAGCAAGGTGTAAATGTCATTCAAAAGGGGCAATTTAGAAAAAGGTATTCGCCATCACACCAAGTTGTTGTCGTATCACCAGTGTTTAATGCTCCAGCTTATCAGCCTCAACCAAGTCTGCAGCCGTATCAGCAACCCCAGTCCCCCAGTGCTCAACAGCCACAGCCTCAGCAAAATCCGCAGTATCCTCAGCAGAATCGGCCATTCAACAATCAGGGTCGTGCGTATAGAAAGATAAACTTTGAGCCTATTCCTATGAAATATGCTAATTTGTTTCCAGCTTTGGTCCAGAAGGGTCATATTCAAACAAAAGCTCCACCTATGGTTCCTGCAAATCCTCCTCCTTCTTATAGAGCTGAAAAGTTTTTCCCTTACCATCAGGGTGCTCCAGGGCATGATATTGAGAGTTGTTTTGGTATGAAAGCAGATGTTCAGAGGCTCATTAAATGCGGAATTTTGTCCTTCAAAGATTCCTACCCTAATGTGCAAGTTAATTTGTTACCCCCGCATGGTTCACCCTCTGTTAACATGATTCAAGACTGTTTGGCAGATGATGATCAGAAAGTTTCAGTCGAAAGGGCCGAAGAGGTTTGTGTTATAGTACCTCACTTTAAAGAAGTGGAACGTATCGAAATTGTGTATAATAGCAAAAAATCAGTTGTTACTCCGTTAGTAATCAATGTGCCTGGACCTGTCCCTTATACTTCCAGTACGGCTATCCCCTACATGTACAACGCTACAATGCTGGAGAATGGGAAAGAAGTGCCTTTGCCCACTATACCTTCAGTAGTTAACATTGCAGATGTCAGCAGAGTAACAAGGAGTGGTCGAGTCTACCCGACTGTACCACCGAAAGAAAAAGAGGTCTCATTGGAACAAACAGGCTCAAAGGATCCGATTGTGGGGAAATCTGGTGGATCCAATCTGTCTAATTCAGATGAATGTCTAAAAGTGATCAAGAGGAGTGAGTATAAGGTTGCATATCAGCTCCTGCAAACCCCGTCAAAGATTTCTGTGTTGCAATTGCTGATGAGTTCTAAGGCTCATAGGGAAGCACTCCAGAAAATATTAGAACAGGCGTATATTGAACAAGATGTGACCATGGAGCAGTTAGACAATATCATGGTAGCATCACTTCATGTGACAATCTGGGTTTTAATGAGGATGATCTCCCAGAAGAAGGAAGGAAACATAACATGGCTTTACATATTTTTGTGAACTGCGGAAATGACTCTTTGTCCAGTGTGTTGGTTGATACTGGATCTTCTCTAAATGTGATGCCTAGAACTACTCTATCTAAGCTATCCTATCAGGGACCTCCAATGAAGTCAAGTCATGTTATTGTCAAAGCTTTTGATGGGTCAAGAAAGACGGTAATTGGTGAGGTGGATTTGTCGATGACTATTGGATTATAGACTTTTATGATCACGTTTCAAGTCATGGACATTCGTGTCGCCTATAGCTGTTTGTTAGGGAGGCCATGGATACATGAAGCTGGGGCAGTCACTTCTACCCTGCATCAGAAATTAAAATATGCTTTTGAGGGGAAAACAGTTACAGTTTGTGGAGAAAGAGCTTTGGTGGTGAGTCACTTGTCATCGTTCTCGTACGTCGAAGCTGAGGAAGAGTTCGGCACGCAATTTCAGGCTTTGAAGATTGTGAGCGAGGGTGTCCAGAAATCTCAGGCATCTATGTCATCATTTAAAGACATGCAGCGAGTAGTGAACAGTGGTCATCAAACAATTTGGGGAAAGGTGTTGTCTTTTCCAGAAAACAGAATTAAGGAAGGTCTCGGTTTCACCAGCAGTGCTGCTCAACAAACTACCAGAAGCCCAGGGTTTCCGTTGATTAATGAAGTGTTCCGTAGTGGAGGAGTCGTCCATCATCCTCGGGTTAATGTTGTGTCAGAGGATGAGCTAGAAGGCTACATATCAGATGGTTCTGCAAGATCCTCCATTCCTTACGAAGACTATGAGCCCTATATGGAAGATCCAGGCTATGTTTCAGATGAATTTGACTATACCTTTGGAGTTTATGTTGTTACCGAGGAAGATTCAGATGGGGATATTCCAGACTTTGTAACCTCAGGCGTTTTGGTTAAGAACTGGAGTGTGGTTGAAGCCCCCGTTGTCGTTCATATATCTAAGTAAAGCATTTGTTTTTTAAAATTTTCGCTCTGCCCAAGACAAAACTGCATTTATTAGGGCTTACTTTTAATAATTTCCTTTGCTCTGCCCAAGGCAAAGGTGACTTTGTTGGGCGTGTCTTTTTGGTTTTGTTATCATCAATAAATTACTTTCATTTTCATTTGTGTTTTATATTTTATTTACGACGTTGGGAAATGATAAGTAGCATCTCGCGTACACACACTTTCCACTTTACGAAAACTTATTAAAAATCACATCACTTGCGCAGATTGCTACATAAATTGCATCCTGGGAATAATGATCCACTGCCTTCTCTGAATTTCGAGTTTCCTGTGTACGAAGCCGAGGACGAAGAAGATGATATCCCAGAAGAGATTTCCAGACTGCTTGAGAAAGAAGAGAAATCTATCCAACCTCACCAGGAGCCAGTGGAAGTAATCAATTTGGGATCAGAAGAAATCCGTAGAGAAGTGAAAATTGGAGCTCTGCTCAAACCTGATGTGAAGAAACAGCTGATTGATTTGCTTGGAGAGTTTGTTGATGTGTTTGCTTGGTCATATCAAGATATGTCTGGATTGGACACTGCTATAGTTGAACATCGTCTACCTTTGAAGCCAGAGTGCCCGTCGGTGAAACAAAAGCTTAGAAGAACTCGACCCGACATGGCTCTAAAGATTAAGGAAGAGGTACAAAAACATATTGATGCAGGTTTTCTTGTCACTGCCGAATATCCTCTTTGGTTGGCTAATATTGTGCCCGTTCCGAAGAAGGACGGTAAAGTTCGCATGTGTGTAGATTACAGGGATTTGAATAAATCCAGTCCGAAAGATGATTTCCCATTACCTCACATTGACATTTTGGTTGAAAGTACCGCAAGATATGAGGTTTTCTCCTTTATGGACGATTTCTCAGGTTACAATCAGATTAGAAGGGCTCCCGAGGACAGAGAGAAGACGTCATTCATCACACCCTGGGGCACCTTTTGTTACAGGGTTATGCCATTTGGATTAAAGAATGCATGGGCAACATATCAGAGAGCTATGACTACTTTGTTCCATGATATGATGCATAAAGAGATCGAGGTTTATGTGAATGATATGATAGCTAAGTCGAAGACTGAGGAGGATCATGTCAAACATTTGTCTAAGTTGTTTGGTCGTTTGAGGGAATACAAGCTCCGTCTGAACCCCAATAAATGCACATTTGGAGTGCAATCAGAGAAACTATTGGGCTTTATTGTCAGTCAAAGAGGGATTGAAGTAGACCCCGACAAAGTGAAAGCTATCCAAGAAATGCCAGCTCCCACCACCGAGAAACAAGTCAGAGGATTTTTGGGACGTTTGAATTATATCTCCAGGTTTATATCCAACATGACTGCTACATGTAAACCCATTTTCAAGCTTCTGAGGAAAGAACAAGGGTATGTTTGGACTGAAGATTGTCAAAAGGCTTTTGATAGTATCAAAGAGTATTTGCTTGAACCTCTTATCCTAATACCGCCATTTGAAGGACGACCTTTGATTATGTATTTGACTGTTCTAGAAGATTCGATGGGTTGTGTACTCGGTCAACGAGATGAAACAGGAAAGCAAGACCATGCCACTTATTACTTGAGCAAGAAATTTACTGATTGTGAAACAAGGTACACTATGTTAGAGAAGACTTGTTGTGCTTTGGCGTGGGCCGCCAAACGTTTGCGCCAATACATGTTGAATCACACCACTTGGTTAGTTTCGAAGATGGATCCTATCAAGTACATTTTTGAAAAGCCCGCTTTGACTGGGAGAATTGCTAGATGGCAGATGTTGTTGTCTAAATATGATATCGAATACCATACTCAGAAAGCGGTCAGAGGAAGTGTTTTGGCTGATCATTTAGCTCACCAGCCCATTGTGGATTATCAACCCTCAAACCATGATTTTCCAGACGAAGATGTTATGTTTTTAAAGATGAAAGATTGTGAAGAACCCGTGCATGGTGAAGGGCCAGAACCAGGTTCTCAATAGGGTTTAGTTTTTAATGGAGCTGTCAACGCTCATGGAAAAGGGATAGGTGTTGTTATTGTGACTTCTCAAGGGACCCACTTCCCATTTACTTCCAGATTAACATTCCAGTGTAATAATAATGAGGCTGAGTATGAAGCATGCATTATGGGTCTTGAGGAAGCAATCGATTTGAGAATTAAGAATTTGGATGTGTTCGGTGATTCTGCAGTGGTAATCAATCAAATCATTGGAGAGTGGATAACTCGACATGATAATTTAGTCCCGTACAGAGATTATGCTAGAAGACTGTTACCGTTCTTTGATAGGGTCGAGTTTCATCATATTCCTCGCGATGAGAACAGAATGGCAGATGCGTTGGCGACCTTGGCCTCAATGATTGTGGTGAACTTTTGGAATGAGTGTCCTCGGATTGAAGTAAAACGTCTTGACAGACCCGCCTACATTTTTACCGTCAAAGATGGCAAACCCTGGTACCATGACATTGAAGTTTTCCTTAGAACTCAAGAATATCCTTTGGGAGCTTCCAACAAGGATAAGAAAACTTTGAGAAGGTTGGCTGGAAATTTTCTTTTGAGTAACAATGTGTTGTACAAGCGGAATTTTGACATGATCTTGCTGAGGTGTGTCGATAAACAAGAGGCAGATATGTTAATGACAGAAATTCACGAAGGATCTTTTGGTACTCACGCCAACGGACATGCTATGGCTAAGAAACTTTTAAGGGCTGGCTATTATTGGATCACAATGGAATCAGATTGCCACAAGTTTGCTAGAAAATGTCACAAGTGTCAGATTTATGCAGATAAGATTCATGTGCCTCCGACTTCGTTGAATGTTATCTCGTCCCCGTGGCTGTTCTCTATGTGGGGAATTGATATGATTGGTATGATAGAGCCGAAAGCATCTAATGGACACCGTTTCATCTTGGTAGCCATCGATTATTTCACCAAGTGGGTCGAGGCGGCTTCCTACGCTAATGTAACTCGACATGTGGTTGTCAAATTTATCAAGAATCAGCTTATCTGCCGATATGGTGTGCCAAGCAGGATAATTACAGATAATGGATCCAATTTGAATAACAGAATGATGAAAGAACTGTGCGAAGAATTCAAGATAGAGCATCATAACTCCTCCCCTTACAGACCAAAGATGAATGGGGCTGTTAAAGCCGCCAACAAGAATATCAAGAAGATCATTCAGAAGATGGTTGTTACTTATAAAGATTGGCACGAAATGCTCCTGTTCGCCTTGCATGGGTATCGTACGATGGTACGCACATCGACTGGGGCAACTCCATTTTCACTTGTCTACGGTATGGAAGTAGTGCTCCCGATAGAAGTAGAGATTCCTTCTATGAGGATTTTGATGGATGCAAAGTTATCAGAAGCTGAATGGTGCCAGAACAGATATGATCAGTTGAACTTAATCGAAGAAAAGAGGATGGATGCGCTATGCCATGGGCAGTTGTATCAGCAGAAGATGAAGAAGGCTTTTGATAAGAAGGTTTGACCCCGTGTATTCAAAGAAGGTGACCTCGTGCTCAAGAAGATTCAGTCTTTCCTCATCGACGTCAGAGGAAAATGGGCCCTGAACTATGACGGACCGTACGTGGTAAGAAGGGTTCTGTCAGGAGGTGCTTTGATGTTAGCAATGATGGACGGAGAAGAAATCACTCGCCATGTGAATACGGACGTTGTCAAGAAGTATTTCGCTTAAGGGAGTTCTCATAACTTAGGGAGAACAAATTTTTATCCCCTTGATGTAATCTCTATTATTTTCCAACACTGTAATATTGGGGTTACGCCTTTCTGCTGACCACCATTCAATAAAGTTTCTCATTTATCAAAATCTTTTTCTCGATAGCAAAATCCAAATTGATTTAAACTTTTTTCACTGCTTCGTGTTTTACTCGGTATATGAATAACAAAGGGACGACCATGGACGTTTATTTCATCCACGGAAGAACGTCAATCACATATGTTTCCAGAGACGGGGTCTGTTTATGTTCAAGATTTCTTTACAGGTGGTACGAAGTCTGTGGAGATTTTGCTTGAGTACCTCTCCGCCTAAGACGTTTATTTTCGCCTCTCCCGGTCCGTCAGCATACGCATATCATATAGATAGATAGTATGGCATATGCATTTTTTGCATCATTTGGTTTACTTGTTCTGTCACTTTGGCCATGGTTATCCCTAGGCCTTTGGGTGTGTCCCATCCCCCAAATAGAGGTGTCGGCCCTAGGCAGAAAGAGCACAATATTTGTACGTTCCCCATGAAGTTTGATCCTCATGGAAGACGGTTATTTTAGTACATTCCATTTGAGTTCATCTCTCAATGGTCGAGTCTTACTTGATAGTTCTCTCTTCGGCTACTCCCCGAATCAAATTTCGATCCTCGGCAATCGCAGTGTGGAAAATCTCCAGTATTTGAACATGGAACAGGTGTGCATTTATTTTGCACTCTAAGAATAATATTTCTGAATAATCTTTACAAAGACAGATATTTTTCCAACAACGATATCACAAGATTCTCTCAACCATCTACATTTGGACTATAAACAATCTCTTTATTTGAGCAACTCGTTTTGACTAAGATCTTATTCAAAACGACAAACGACAGTTTCTATAAGACAGTTCATTCACCCTCAGCGGTTCTTCAACATTATCAACCCGTCAAATGGCATCGCTTCGGCAATCCATCAGAAAGGTCCGCCAAGGACATTACGAGACACTTATCTTATTTGAAAATTCCCACTACAAATACTTCTCTTCAGTTGAGAATCTGCAATGATATATATTTTACAACTATAGTAAAGATGCTCCTCGAAAATGAATTCTCCAGTGAAGTCGCCATTTCTGTCGCGGTGAAAATCGGATACCAAACTATTGATTAGTTTGAATCTTTAATTCATTTTGCAACCAAACTTTGATTTGTCCAAAGGAAGGGATAAAGATTGAAATTCCCACAATGCAATGCAAATGCAAGCTAGAGAGTTTTAGGTTCGGGGGTTGGTTAAACTTAGGAAAGGTACTAGCATCCTAAGTTTCTGTAGTATTCTACAGGAACCTCTTGTTTTATGTTTGTTTATTGCTAAGTGTTTATCTGCTTAAAGGTTGAAAGACCTAGGGGTTTATTTCTAAGTATACTCGATAAGATATCGCATCTTATGCCTACATATCCTTACAGGAGTAGAATCAGAGTATTTTGTAGTTCCCCTAAAGGGTTTGAGGAGTTCTTTGATTGTGGTCAAAGTTCCTACGGGTTTAGGGAGTTGATTGATTGATTTTAGGAGAAGAGATGCGTTATCATTTTAAGAGAGATTTAACCGCCACAAGTTGTAGGAAAGTAGTCTTTGCATCGTCTTAAGAGAAGGGCTCAAGTACTCGGATATAGATCGACGAGGTACGCCTCTATCTCTCTTAAGGCAAAGTTCATACGGCTTGATTGTATTGATGTGGGGTGGTGATTCTATCTCGCTTAAGATGATTAACATCTTATTCTCTAATGTTTGAATGTTTTGAATTGAGTTGTATTTGTTTGTATCTAAGTTGTAAAAGATAACGGTCCTTCTTATGGGGTAGGATCTAACTTAGAAAGATCAACTTGAATGGGATCAAGGATCAAGGGGAGAATGATGCAAATGATGTGCACTACACACGATTGTTGAATTATGTGTATGTTTTATCTTTACTCGCAATTTTATCTTCAGCAATTTACATTATTGCAATTTACTTCACCGCATCGCATTCCGTCCAAAGGAAAAACCTACACATGATTCAACAATCGTGTGTAGTGCACATCATTTGCATCATTCTCCCCTTGATCCTTGATCCCATTCAAGTTGATCTTTCTAAGTTAGATCCTACCCCATAGGAAGGATTGTTATCTTTTACAACTTAGATACAAACAAATACAACTCAATTCATAACATTCAAACATTAGAGAATAAGATGTTAATCATCTTAAGCGAGATAGAATCACCACCCCACATCAATACAATCAAGCCGAAGGAACTTTGCCTTAAGAGAGATAGAGGCGTACCTCGTCGATCTATATCCGAGTACTTGAGCCCTTCTCTTAAGACGATGCAAAGACTACTTTCCTACAACTTGTGGCGGTTAAATCTCTCTTAAAATGATAACGCATCTCTTCTCCTAAAATCAATCAATCAACTCCCTAAACCCATAGGAACTTTGACCACAGTCAAAGAACTCCTCAAACCCTTTAGGGGAACTACAAAATACTTTGATTCCACTCCTGTAAGGATATGTAGGCATAAGATGCGATATCTTATCGAGTATACTTAGAAATAAACCCCTAGGTCTTTCAACCTTTAAGTAGATAAACACTTAGCAATAAACAAACATAAAACAAGAGGTTCATGTAGAATACTACACAAACTTAGGATGATAGTACCTTCCCTAAGTTTAACCAACCCCCGAACCTAAAACTTTCTAGCTTGCATTTGCATTGCATTGTGGGAATTTTGATCTTTATCCCTTCCTTTGGACAAATCAAAGTTCGGTTTCAAAATGAATTAAAGATTCAAACTAATCAATAGTTTGGTATCCGATTTTCACCGCGACAATAATCATATATATATATATATATATATATATATATATATATATATATATATATATATATATATATATATATATATATATATATATATATATATATATATATATATATATATATATATATATATATATATATATATATATATATATATATATATATACATATATATATATATACATATATATATATATATATATATATATATATATATATATATATATATATATATATATATATATATATATATATATATATATATATATATATATATATATATATATATATATATACATACAAGCATAGAATACACATATTCCGTATTTCTCACCACAATTCATTATCATCATCATACACATCACAATATATGTATAAACAAACATGGATAGTCACCAAACATGCTTCATCATGCACACATCCATAATCCTCACTTCAACAATTCATACACAAGCATACTTTCATATAACAATGATATATATGTCATGTGGCTCATATAAAACTCATCAATTCTCACCAATCCCTATTTGGGATTATGGGTACATCGTTTATACCCCACCAGGAACAACCTCTCAGTTACTCTACCCCGGTGATTATGCCACTAGGAACGACATCTTAGTCATTCTATCCCAGTATATACAACCATGTCATTATACCTCACTAGGAACAACATTTGTCATTCTACCCCAGTGATTACTCCACTAGAAACAACATCTTGTCATTCTACCCCAGTGATTACTCCACTAGGAACAACATCTTGTCATTCTACCCCAGTGATTACTCCACTAGGAACAACATCTTGTCATTCTACCCCAGTGATTACTCCACTAGGAACAACATCTTGTTATTCTACCCCAGTGTATACGAGCCTTACACATATACATATTTTCATATATTCACACAACATTTATCAAGCAATGCACACATATTCAATAATATGTTCCCATGCATTCACAATATCGTGCCAACGGCAACAACTCAATCACATTCATCATGCACTTTTAATTGATTTAAACAATGCATATATTGGTCAAAAGACCTTATTCCACAATCGATTCCACAATCTAGGATTCACGTCATACGGCTACCCACAACATATCACACAACAACACATAAACTATTCATTTCCGATAAGGATTGAACACAATCGAACCAAACAATCAACATTGGATGGAAACACAAGGAAATGAAAATGCTGTCACACTCGCTAGCTTGCTCACCTAGCGAGTTCCTAGCGAACACTCGCTACCCTTTCTCCTAGCGAACAAGCTCGCGAAGGCAAAAAGAAGCTACTGTAAGACTTCGCTACCTACTCGCTAGGGCTTCACCTAACAAACCCCTCGCTACCTCGCTCGCTACCAGCGAAGAGGGTCAATTATATTCTGTCCAAGTCTGGGACCATTCGCTACTAGCTCGCTACAGCGAACACTCGCGACCTACTCGCCTAGCGAAGGTGCTAGCGAACGTCTGCGATGTTCAAAACCTCAACTGTCCAAAATTCATCAGAAGCTCCCAAATCACCCGATTCAATTCCAACGATTTCTAGTATTCTTAGTCTAACAATCCTCGACTAATCTACACCATTTAATCCAACTTCTAACCGTTCAAACATCGATTTTATCGATTAAACTCATTTCTGCCCTAAAATAGAAAATGGAGAAAAACATCCAAACAATCCATACATAATCATATACATTGACAAGATAATGATATTTCACACCCTTACCTTGATTAAATCGAAAGTTAGAAGTTGTTCTTGAGCTTTCCAAGCTTTTTCTTCTTTTCCTTCTCTTTTCTCCTCTTCCTCTTTCTTTCTCTCCTCTTCCTCTTTCTTTCTCTCCTCTTTCTCTTATATTTTTATTATTTTCTTTTCCTTCCACTTTTCCTTATATGTCTTTCTATTCTATTTCCTTCCATCATATTTCTTCACTCAAATTATCTACCAATAATTCCAATAAATAAACAATCCAAATAAATCAATTAATTAATTAATTAAATTGGGCTGTTACAACCCTCCCCCACTTTAGGAATTTTTGCCCTCGAAAATGTTACCTGATTCAAACAACTCTAGATACGACTCCCTCATATGACTCTCAAGTTCCCAAGTCACATTTCCACCAGACAGTCCTCCCCAAGCAACCTTCACCAAAGCAATCTCTTTACCTCGAAGTTGCTTCAACTCCCGATCCTCTATCCGCATAGGTGATTTCTCCACAGTCAGGTTATCTCTCACCTGCACATCATCTACTTGGACTACATGAGACGGATCCGCAATGTATTTCCTCAACTGAGATACATGGAACACGTCATGGAAATTAGCAAACGACGGCGGTAAAGCAACACGATAGGCTACCTCTCCTATCTTCTACAAAATCTGATAAGGACCACTAAAATGCGGCGTCAACTTACGCGACTTCAATGCCCTACCAACACCATTCATAGGAGTAACTCGAAGAAACACATGATCCCCTTACTGAAATTCAAGTGTTTTCCTCCTCTTGTCATGATAACTCTTTTGACGACTCTGAGAAATCTTCATCTTCTATTGAATCATCTTAATCTTATCGGTAGTCTGCTGGACTATCTCGGGTCCAACCACAAAACTCTCTCCAGACTCATACCAACACAATGGCGTCCTACACCGTCTATCATACAATGCCTCAAACGGTGCCATACCAATACTCGAATGAAAACTGTTATTATAAGTAAATTCAATCAAAGGTAAGTAGCTATCCCAAGCTCCTCCCTTCTCCAATACACAAGCTCTCAAAAGATCCTCAAATGATTAAATCGTTCTCTCAGTTTGACCATCGGTCTGCGGATGATAAGCTGAACTTAAACGCAACTTCGTACCCAAAGCACTTTGCAAACTCTCCAAAAATCTCGAAATAAACCTCAGATCTCTATTTGACACAATGCTAGACAGAATACCATGCAAACTGATAATCCTTTCGATGTACAACTTTTCCAATCTCTCTAACGGGTAATCCATTCGCATAGGAATAAAGTGAGCATATTTGGTCAACCTATCCACAATAACCCAAATAGCTTCAAAGTGACTCGGCGTTCTAGGTAAACCAGACACAAAATCCATAAAAATGCTATCCCATTTCCACTCAGGAATAAACTACGGTTTCATCAAGCCCGACGGTTTCTGATGCTCAATCTTTGACTTCTGACAAGTCAAACAAGAATACACAAACTCGGCAATATCCTTCTTCATGCGAGGCCACCAAAATATTTTCCTCAAATCTTGATACATCTTAGTAGCACCCGGATGAATACTCAATCCACTACGATGCCATTCCTCAAGAATACTCCTCTTCAGTTCAATAACATCAGGAACACAAACTCTATCACGACACCTCATGATACCATTTTCATCAATCCGAAAATCACCACCTTGACCTTGATTGATCAAAGTCAACCGATCAACTAAACACAAATCAGATTTCCGTCCTTCTCGAATCTCGTCAAGAATACTACTAGTAAGCTTTAACATACCAAGCTTAACTCTGTAGGAAGTCTCCTCACACACTAAGCTCAAATCGCGAAATTGTTCGATCAATTCCAACTCTTTTACCATCATCATCGATATATGCAATGATTTCCTACTTAATGCATCAGCTACCACATTCGCTTTACCCAGATGGTAATTCAAACCAAAATCATAATCCTTCAGAAGTTCTAACCATCTCCTCTGCCTTGCATTCAATTTTTTCTGATCAAAGAGATACTTCAAACTCTTATGATAACTAAATACTTCAAATCTCGAACCAAACAAATAATGCCTCCAAAGCTTCAGCACAAATACAACGACGGCCAACTCTAAGTCATGTGTCGAATAATTCTTCTCATGCACTTTGAGTTGCTTCGAAGCATAAGCTACAACTTGTTTATCTTGCATTAACACACCTCCCAAACCCATCAAAGAAGCATCACAATACACAACAAACGGTTCTGCCGGATTCGGAAAAATTAAAACAGGAGCTGTCGTCAATCTTCTCTTAAGATCTTGAAAACTTTCTTCACACGTTGCATCCCAAACAAAAGCTTGACCTTTCCTAGTCAACTACATCAACGGCAATGATAACTTGGAAAATCCTTCAATGAATTTCCGATAATATCCCGCCAAACCAAGAAAACTTTTAATCTCAAAAACTGATTTCGGAGTCTCCCATTGCGATACCGCTTCAACCTTCGACGGATCAACTGCAATACCTATACTCAAAATCACGTGACCAAAGAAACTCACTTCCTTCAACCAAAATTCACACTTAGAAATTTTAGCGTATAACTGCTTCTCTTTCAGCACGGATAACACAATCCTCAGATGCTCGACATGTTCATCTTCACCCTTCGAATAAATCAAAATATCATCAATGAATACAACCACAAACTTGTCCAAATAAGGATGGAAATCCTATTCATGTACTCCATAAATACACCCGGTGTATTAGTCACACCAAATGGCATCACAGAATACTCATAATGTCCATACCTTGTTTTAAAGGCAGTCTTTTAAATATCTTCGACCTTCACACGAATATGATGATACCCAGATCTCAAATCTATCTTACTAAAGACACTCGCACCAACCAACTGATCCATCAAATTATCAATCCTTGGAAGTGGCTACTTATTCTTGATGGTTATCTTGTTCAATTGTCTGTAGTCCACACAAAGTCTCATAGAACCTTCTTTCTTCTTAACCAACAACACTGGTGCACCCCACGGTGACACACTCCGACGAATAAACCTCTTCTCAAGTAGGTCCTCAAGTTGACTCTTCAACTCTTTCAATTCTGACGCGGACATACGATATGGAGCCATCGATATCAGACTAGTTCTAGGAATTAAGTCGATCGTAAACTCCACTTCTCGTTCCGGCGGTAAATCTCTTATCTCATCAGGAAAAACTTCCAGAAAATCACAGACAATTGGTAAAGCATTAATTGTTCTACTTTCACCAATGCTCAAAGTTACCATCAACATGAATACCTTCGCACCATCTTGCACTGATTCCTTCACTTGCTTAGCAGTCATAAACAAATCTCTTTCATCATCAGGTTCAGGAAAAATAACTGTTTTGTCAAAATAGTTAATATAGACACGATTGAATTCCAACCAATTCATCCCAAGAATAACATCAAGTTGATCTAAGTGAAGACACACTAAATCAACTCCAAATTCTTTACCAAAAATACTCAACGGACAATTCAAACACACATACGGGGTAGTTACCGAACCCATAGCAGGAGTATCAATAACCATACCACCACTCATAACAGACAACTCAAGATTTAATCTCTTAACACAATCCAAAGAAATAAAAGAATGTGTAGCTCCAGTATCAATTATAGCAATCAAAGGTATACCATTAATGAAACACGTACCTCAGATCAACCGATCTTCACTAGCAGTCTCTGATCCTGATAGAGAAAACACTTTCCCATTCCCTTGAGTCTTCTTTGGCTTGTCACATTTGGTACTAATGTGTCCTTGCTCACCACAATTGTAGCAAGTCACATTCGCACCGCTTCTGCACTCGAAAACCTTGTGGCCTGACTTGCCACACTTGAAACACTTCTGCTCAACACTCGTGCACTCAGGAGCACGATGTCCTTCAACACCACATTTAAAACACTTCACTGGAGTGGAAGCTCCTCCCCCACTCGGCTTCTTGCCGTAACCAGCTTTCTGTTTCCCCTTATCAGCAGGAGTCACATATGGCTTCCCTCTAAATTGACATTTTCCCTTATCATTTAAACTCTTATAGTGACTAGACCGAGCCCTACTATCTTCATCATAAATTCTACTCTTGTTCACCAACTCAGAAAATCGCCTAATTTCCTGATAACCAACGACTTGCTTGATTTTAGGCCTCAAACCATTCACAAACTTGAGACACTTGGATCTCTCAGCATTAGCAGTGTTGTAATGAGGACAAAACTTAATCAATTCCTCAAACCTGGCCGCATACTCGACTACAGTTGAGTTTCCCTGCTTCATCTCAAGGAATTCAATTTCCTTCTTACCACGCACATCTTCTGGAAAATACTTCTCCATAAATGTCTCTCTAAAAACATCCCAAGTAACCACAACCTCATCTTCTTCAAGCCTTTGGCGAGTATTACCCCACCAGTCCTCAGCTTCCTCTTCAAGCATATGAGTGCCAAACTGCACCCTCTGCGCATCCGAACAATTCATGACTCGAAAGATCTTCTCGATTGCTTTCAGCCATACATGTGCTTTGTCAGGTTCATGGGTTCCCTTGAAAATTGGTGGATTGTTCCTTTAGAACCTTCCCAAAGCACAAAACTCGTCATCGACGTTGTTTTCAGCATTCATGTTGGCTTGTCGATTCTGCCCAATTGCTCCAACCAACATCGCCAAAGCTTCGGCAATCGCTTCATCATTCCTGCCTGCAACCATTGTTCTTGATTCCCACAACAACCTCGTTAGAACAACCATATTGATAGTGCTACACACATATCAAATGCATAAGGGAATGAACACATTAACAACCTGGTCAACTGACCGACCTGCTCTGATACCACTAATGTAACACCCCCTTTCTATACCCCCAAATAACATATAAATCATTTAAGCACATATTAAATTTTCATCAGAGTAAAATTAAAACATGGTATAAAAGAGGTATGTCACATCATATACTAAATTGAAACATATAACACCTGCTCTATAGAAGACATGCAACAGTGAGGTAGCTTTCAACCTAGGAACTGAGTACTTACACTCACATCTCAATATTTATAATTAAAAGCGGAAAATCTAAA
Organism: Lathyrus sativus; assembly: GCA_963859935.3. Classification (NCBI taxonomy): domain Eukaryota; kingdom Viridiplantae; phylum Streptophyta; class Magnoliopsida; order Fabales; family Fabaceae; genus Lathyrus; species Lathyrus sativus. The sequence goes on from OZ012738.1 coordinate 52,025,061, forward strand.
CATTGAATCACTTTAAACATGTAATCATATAAATACATATAATCCAGTTTGATTCACCACATCATTCATGTTTACATAAACATTTTCCAGCAGATACATATACAATGTATCACAAAAGAATGCTATACAATCCTAACTGCCCGGTGCTACATATCAGAGCTAACCGATAAAAGAATGAAGCTATACTTCACAAAAGACCTCCAGCAAACCTAATCTGCAATGCCTCATAGAGCATTATAAAACAGCAGTAGGGTGAGAAACATTATCATAATAATCAATGCATATAATTATATATATATATATATATATATATATATATATATATATATATATATATATATATATATATATATATATATATATATATATATATATATATATATATATATATATATATATATATATATATATATATATATACACACACACACACAAGCATAGAATACACATATTCCGCATTTCTCACCACAATTCATTATCATCATCATACACATCATAATATATGTATAAACAAACATGGATAGTCACCAAACATGCTTCATCATGCACACATCCATAATCCTCAGTTCAACAATTCATACACAAGCATACTTTCATATAACAATGATATATATGCCATGTGACTCATATAAAACTCATCAATTCTCACCAATCCCTATTTGGGATTATGGGTACATCGTTTATACCCCACCAGGAACAACCTCTCACTTATTCTACCCCGGTGATTATTCCACTAGGAACGACATCTTAGTCATTCTACCCCAGTGTATACGACCATGTCACTATACCTCACTAGGAACAACATTTGTCATTCTACCCCAGTGATTACTCCACTAGGAACGACATCTTGTCATTCTACCCCAGTGATTACTCCACTAGGAACAACATCTTGTCATTCTACCCCAGTGATTACTCCACTAGGAACAACATCTTGTTATTCTACCCCAGTGATTACTCCACTAGGAACAACATCTTGTCATTCTACCCCAGTGATTACTCCATTAGGAACAACATCTTGTTATTCTACCCCAGTGTATACGAGCCTTACACATATACATATTTTCATATATTCACACAATATTTATCAAGCAATGCACACATATTCAATAATATGTTCCCATGCATTCACAATATCGTGCCAACGGCAACAACTCAATCATATTCATCATGCACTTTTAATTAATTTAAAAAATGCATATATTGGTCAAAAGACCTTATTCCACAATCGATTCCACAATCTAGGATTCACGTCATACGGCTACCCACAACATATCACACAACAACACATAAACTATTCATTTCCGATAAGGATTGAACACAATCGAACCAAACAATCAACATTGGATGGAAACACAAGGAAATGAAAATGTTGTCACACTCGCTAGCTCGCTCGCCTAGCGAGTTCCTAGCAAACACTCGCTACCTGTTCGCCTAGCGAACAAGCTCGCGAAGGCAAACAGAAGCTATTGTAAGACTTCGCTACCTACTCGTTGGGGCTTCGCCTAGCGAACCCCTCGCTACCAGCAAAGAGGATCAATTATATTATGTCCAAGTCTGGGACCATTCGCTACTAGCTCGCTACAGCGAACACTCGCGACCTGCTCTCCTAGCGAAGGTGCTAGCGAACGTCTGCGATGTTCAAAACCTCAACTGTCCAAAATTCATCAGAAGCTCCCAAATCACCCGATTCAATTCCAACGATTTCCAGTATTCTTAGTATAACAATCCTCGACTAATATACACCATTTAATCCAACTTCTAACCGTTCAAACATCGATTCTATCGATTAAACTCATTTCTGCCCTAAAATGGAAAATGGAGAAAAACATCCAAACAATCCAAACAATCTATACATAATCATATACATTGACAAGATAATGATATTTCACACTCTTACCTTGATTAAATCGAAATCTAGAAGTTGCTCTTGAGCTTTCCAAGCTTTTCCTTCTTTTCCTTCTCTTTTCTCCTCTTCCTCTTTCTTTCTCTCCTCTTTCTCTTATGTTTCTATTATTTTCTTTTCCTTCCACTTTTCCTTATATGTCTTTCTATTCTATTTCCTTCCATCATATTTCTTCACTCAAATTATGTACCAATAATTCCAATAAATAAACAATCCAAATAAATCAATTAATTAATGTAAATAATTAATTATTGAAAATTGGGTTGTTACATGCACTGCCTAAAACATTATTTTCCTGCAATTGCTCTGAGTGCATCAGAGTTACTCACATTTGAACATTCCTATTCCTACAAGGTCAAACATATCACAATCCAAGGTTTTGTCCACAAAGGCCTAAGGTTTCCAAATTCATGTTACACATCAAACAGTCTGATAAGGTTTCCTAAATTCATGTCAATATTCAGGGATACATGCCATCAATCATACCCTCAAAGTCTATTCATCAATTTCCCTAATTCTCCCAAATTAATCCAACATACCCTAAATCATAAACCCCACCATAAACACACCGAAAGGCATACATAGAAAATCATGAAATGCGATACTCCCCATACCTTAGTCGATTCGCAGCTTTCACGATTAATCTTTGGGAACCTTCTGCCTCCAACCTTTCCTTCAGAGCTCTGGCCACCAAACTTTCACGTTAGACACAAAATGAAATATAATTTCCTTTCAGAACTCAATTTTGTCTAACTTAGTCTTGGGCCTCACAAATTGGGCTTTTCCCTCTTTACCCTTACTAACTCCCTCAAATGTCCAAATTGCCCTTATTTTACTTATATTCATTTTAATCAATAATAATACTAATATTCTCATATAGTGTACTATTAATTAAATAAATAGTCCAAAAATGCACATTTTCTCAATAATCCACAAAACCACCGAAAACCACTCAAAATACGAATATTCTCAGTTAAATAATTAATTAAAATATTCTGCTTAAATTTGGGGTGTTACATTCTTGAATGCTCGACATCTGACCTGCAACAAAGATGACAATAATAAACAAGTCAATATAGCGATAGGAAACTAGAAGACACACGAGCAAAGAGAACACCTACTACCTAAGAGCCTCATCGCTTCCCCGTCTGATCCACACTCGAGGAGGGCCCAGGTGTTGATTAGTCGAGACTCGCGGAGGACATCCCCATGCTCATCACGAATAAAACTCCCATCCTTATTGGCACACTTGGCAGGAGTAAAGTTGGAGACGAACTCGACTATCTTCCTGTAAGCGAGCCGGTCCTCGGGGTCCAGATCGTCAAGTTTGGTGATATAGCTATTTGTTCCCTTCTTGAAGTGGCCCTCTTGCCACTCAAGAGGGAACTTTGCCTCCAAAGTCTCCATTGATCGCCCATTCTCAAGCTTGGTCATGCGGTCGAACAGAGAATCGGCAGCCACGTGTGACACCGGCTTTATGACAAAGTATTTGTCCTTAAAGGCACAGACAGAATCCAGGTACGCCCTGAACAGCTTCCTCGGCTACTTTAGAGATTCCTAGCTATGTCGACCTTGGAAGGACTGGCACTAGAGATGAAAGGTGTGAAAGAACAAGGGGAGTGTGGCACCAACATAAAGATACTCGCACAAGAGCTCGAACACCCGCATGAACGCGGTCACATTGGAGTGAAGTTGTGAAGGAGCCAAAGTTAGCCACTGGAACACCCCTTTTTGGATGTCACTGAAAGGCATACAAAGCCCTGCTTCCTGGAACGCGAACTCATACATAGAGAACTGCATCCCTTTAAACGAAGAGCATATCCGGTGGCTCTTCTTAGGTTTGTAGACCATCTAATTCGTTGGGGCCCCCTCGACGAGATCCTCGACGGGCGCGAAGGCGTCTGAATCATCAACGGCAAAGCGCGAGGCAATGATGAGAGGCTCCTGCCTGGCCTAGTCGGGCGATGAGTGGGCATGCGTGACCTCGGCCTCCTCGTTAACTGCTTCGAGTTCGACTTCCTCGCCGATCATGATGGTGCCTTCGGGCTTTGCGGCCATTCTACCTAAAAAGCAGAGAAAACTGGTGAATTCGAGATCTAAGATCAAATACACCCTTCCATCGTAAGTCAAGTGAAAGGGTGAAGAGAGAGGTTGAGGAAACACTTGACAAACCTCCTCGACCTAAGACATCACGCCGGAAAGTGCGCACCCATGAGGGGACTTTCCTCGACACAGAACACGAAACCTCCCTCCACGGGAGAAACATTCCTTCGCGTTTAAATTTCCCCAAGTCAAACGTGGAAAGTCTCCTCGACTAGAGACTTCCTCGAGATACTCACACGTCCACAGAGAGAAAATTTCCCCAACATCGAGCCCCCCGGGGACACTAAAAAGCCTTAGTTGTACCCGAGACCTTCATCGTAGGTCCCCGAGGCCTTCATCGGAAAATTTATGCAGTTTTCCAGAATCCTCATGAACTCCCTGGCGTCTTCGTCAGAAACTTTATACTCCCGCCGGAAAATTCATGAGCTCGTCGGAAACTTCATGAAGTTCGTCGGAAATTTCATGATTTTGTCGAGAACTTCATGGGCTCCCGGCGAGACCACCAGAAGACGCATAACTCACCAAAACAAATAAACTATGGGAAAAGACATAGGACTTACTTGTGCAAGGAATATGAAGTTGAACGACAAAGCAAGAGGTTAGCTACGACGACGGCGGTGAACGGGTGAAAGAAGAGCAAAATAAGATCTTGAGAAATTCTTTGAGTTACAAGGGAAGCGTGCGAATAAACTGACTTTCCCCTCTATTTATAAACCCTAGCACGGGAAGCGAGGCGTTTCGTAGGCACTCATGCACCCTACTTATAGCCGTCGTAGGCATTCATTGCTTCTGACACGTGGCACATAAAGACGTCACACGCGTCCCTTCGAGTCCTCTCGCACGGCTCGAGGAAATGACGTGTCAACCCTTTTCACTTATGTCATACCACCTGACATGTCGAGGACAATACCCGACTCCTGTGGTGCCGTGAACACCTCTTCGAAAAGGAGATGAAAGCAAGTCATTGCACTTGGGACGAGCACCTGGCCTTAGGATGAGCAAATGACCGACCCCGTCGTCGGCCAGGGACATGGCTCACGGTCGAACATAATCAATGGTTTCTGCATCTGGTCCCCGATAATATTGTGTGTTCAAGCACGAGCGACACGCCAGATAACCCATCCTCGACACGATAGTTGACTTTTAACTCATTACTCTCCCGCTCCGGAGCAACAACTTGGGGGGGCTTCTGTTCTGGATTGAGCCAAAGGCTGGCCCACAGCCGGGCAAAGCCCAGCCCAACTCCTTGTCAAGGAGGGCCCAATGATGGCCCAATCCATCAACTCACACGGGGAACACTCACCTCTCCCCCACGTGCTCCCCACGCGAGAACAGATCACGAGGCAGTTGGTCTTCCCTACGCTATGTAGATCCTGCCATTTATTTGTATTGGGCCTAGTGATTCAACCCGATGCAAAATAACCGTTGGCCCGCCTAGCGCTGGGGGCTCATTATAAATACCCAATTTCACCAGTGGATCAGGTAGTCTATTCACAACTAGCTTTTCTGTACTTGCTTCCTTTTACTCTGTTTCTTACTTTGACATCGGAGTACATTGCAGGTACACCCCCTCCTCTTCTCCACCACTGGCGAATTAGGAGTTCACTACGCGTGCTGGCTGCTGATCTCTTGTTTAGTCAGGTAAGATCAATTTTTATTATATTTTTGAAACAAATGCGCGTAATACACCAGTATTCGTATGAACGCACGAATATTCATACTAGAATTCGTGCGAATTCACGATTTATTTCATGTTTTTGTACAATTAAAGAAAATAATAGTAAATATATTTAAACTAATGTATGCATCCAAACACACAAAAAAATGTGTTATTTTTTTAATTATTTCTATTACTAATATTTTTATTTTTAAATTATTTTTAATTTAAGATACAATATTTGTTAAGAAAATAAATAGAAATTTGAATTGTATATTATTGATGTAATAATTTGACTAATATATGAGCAATTTTTTTTCTATCCATTCTTATTATATTTTGAAAACAAATGCGGATAACTTACCCGTACTCGTGCGAACCCACGCGTTATTACAGTTATGGTATAATTAAAAAAAATTAAAGGAAAATATATTTAAAATAATATATGAATCCAAACACAAGAAAAATATATTTATTTATGTTACTAATATTTATTTATACAATTAAAATAATATTTACAAATACTATGTTATTATTTGATATTTATAAAACTAAATTATTGTATAAATATTTTTATAAAAAAATATCAAAACAAAATTAATATTTAATGTATGATTTATCCAAATATATGTATATATATGAAAAATCATATTTATGCTCCAAATATAAATAAAAATATGTTCTTTTATAAATAAATAAAAAAATTTCGCAAAATAATTGTCTTCTTTTTTATTTTAATTTTTAAAAAAAACAAATACGCGTCATCAACAAGAGTCGGGTATTGATTCTATTTTTTAAATATAAATTATATTTTTTATATTTATTAATTTTTATTAATCATATTTTCTTTTTCTTTTCAAATACACGTGAGACACATAATTTATCTTATATTTGGTTTACACATGGAAAAGAACATGATATCATATCATTTTACCATTTTATATATTTGATACACACTTATTAATATATATACTAAAAAAATTACATATATTTTTTAATTAATTTTAAAAGAAATAAATTTAATAAATAAATAAAAATTACTGAAAAAATTAAGTAATGAAACAATTTTTTATAATTTTTATAAAGTTTATTGACATTACTAAATAGTTAGCATTAATTTCAAAAAATTAAATAAATAATTCATTATAGAAGTTAAATATATCATATACAAATATCTTATATATTATATGTAAATGACAAGACTACTATATGCAATTTTTCTATTAATACAACTAATAATTATATTGAGAAATTTTAATAATAATTTTTTTTAAAATGTTTAATTTCTATAGGCTAATTATCAATATTTTAATTTAATTTCAAACTTATTTTTTATTTATATTATATTTCATTTTTTAAAATATTTAAACTAGATTCAATACAGTTTAATCAATATTTAACTTATATGATACAATTATTCTATCAGGTCTACTATTCTGCACACCAAAAGAGTCCTAAAAGGATATATGTGAAATGACCAAAGGTATATTTAAAATTTTGCTTGTTTATAGCAAAGCTCAAGGGTTTCTTGGAGAGCTAATGAAGGAAAAAAATTAATAATAATTGTAGATGGCTGTGTAATATGCCTTATTTGAAAGTTGTCCCCATAAAGACAAAAACAATGAAATAGAAACCTCGTGAGAAGTTGAAGAAAGGAAGAAAAAACCATGCCATTAATCAAATATTGACAAACAATGGACCATTGTTCAGTCTATGTTTTTTGGAATATCATTCACATGCACAGCACATCAAAATCTTCGAGTTATATGTCAAGAGGGGAAATAAATCCATTCACTCTGTCACATTGTCAAGAAACTTGGAACCACAAAACAGTGAAGGGATTTTATAAATTCAGCTGCCTCCAAAGCAAGAATAGCTCCTCCCTCAGAATCATTTTCACCATTTACAAACTTTGGCCTCTCAAGAATGGATTCAATGATAAAATGTTATCTTTCTTGTGACCCAGTGTTGCTCAGCATACTCGTGTCAATATATGATTCTGAACAGTAAGATATATAGCCTGGTAAACCAAATATAACAATAGCAAGAGATTCATAATAATATACTCCAAATAGTATGACAGGTTTTTCTAAAAGATTTAGATTTTAATGTGAAAGGAATGAAAAGGATAGGCCATGAAGTACATACCAAAGCATGCCATTGGTCTACATAAAAATAGCATTGACAAATGCTTCTGCATCAAAGGGTTGAAGGTCTTCAACACCTTCACCAACACCCACAAATTTTACAGGGATTCCAAGTTCATCAACCACGCTGACCTGCCAACATAATTAGCATCTTCTTCCTTACCCTTTGATTCCCACAATAAAAAATTTGAACGATGAAAACCTATTTAAGCCTAAAAAGTATTGTACCACACAGCCACCTCGTGCAGACCCATCCAGTTTGGTCAATATTAAACCAGTTACACCCACAACCTGTCCCAGGACAAAAAAAATCTTCATTAACAGCTTAAAGAAAGCTAATATGAAACTGTGGCAACCCTAATAAGTAATGACAACTACTGAAATAATATTATGGGCAAAAAAATTTTTTTTTTTTAAATAGCTAAGGTAGTGTAGAATTGTTTTATTATCTCTTCTCATAATGCATATCTTTAGCTTAAGAATATCAGCAGCATTCATCCCAAAGAAGCAATGTGAATGGAAAATGCTATTTTGATATAGTTTCAATTTCAAATCCAAATATGTAAAATAACAAATTTCCCAAACAGAAAAAGACAAAAATGAGAATTAGAATTTACTTCATTGAATTCTCTGGCCTGTGGCAACATATTCAAACCAGTAGTCCCATCCAGAACCAGTAGGATCTCCTGCAAGCATCGCAACAGCCTTATTTCATACAATGGGGGGGGATGAGTGAGTGTGAGAGATATTCATGAAAGATATTTTGCCATTACACTCATAAAATACATACAGTAACAAATCAACTTTCAGAATGTGGACAAAAAAATTAATACTTCCTATCAAATATGCAGTTATACTAAAAGATACAAGCAAGATGCTGGGGAACAACACAAATATGATCCTTGCATGATAATCCAATACATCATACTAAAATTCGCTGCAACAGCTTGAGCCCTATCAAGAATCAAGATGTCTAAGGAAGGAAACAAATGACAGGTGTAATCCAATTTACACAAATGATAAACTTCTGTCATGCTGCTAGAGAGTTTATTAACTTGTAGACTGTAAAGATATAAAAATCAAATTTAACATAAATCTCCCCGTACACTAGAAATAGGGAATTTGTTGATTAATAGATAAATGGAAACCAAGCATTGCTATCCCTTTGGCTCATGTGGACTACATTATCAACAGAAACTATTACCCATCATTAGAAAACACAAATTTTTAAAAGCACTTAAAAATTTCAGTTAGTTCTAATCTTCAATAAAAAGGGTTGTGTTGCATAGAGATTCTTGTTGCTGACGTCATTGGTGAAAATTCACCTCACATGAAAACCTACACGCAGCTAAGATATAAGTTCCCAAATATGAATGTATTAACCAATGTCACGTTGGTCATATTTTTTCCCAGTTCATTTGAAAAGTAAAAAATATTAAGAGACCACAAGCTATAAATTGACATCATCAAGACAAAAATAGACAAAAGCAGAAAGATTATTAAGTTGAGAGGAAAAAGCGTCAAAAACACTTACATTGGGTGCACCAGCAACTACTTTAGCAACAGCCTTTTTACAAGAAATCAACTCTTCCATTAGCCTGTAATTGGTGTGTAAACCTGAGAATATAACATGAACACCAACGCTAATGTACAACCTGCCAAGTATTAAAATTTAAAACTGCTAGCCCTAAAATTTCTGTACTTACGTCCAGATGTATCACATAATACAATATCATAACCTAGCTCTTTTCCTTTTTTTACAGCCTTTGAAAGCACTGCAAGAAATACAAAGTTACAAAATTTAGTATCCAAACCCTACATAACAACGACAATAAGGATAATAACAAAATGGTTTCTAATATAGATTCTGTAAACTCAAAAAGTGATGAACAGCAGGCTAGAAGTAAAATCTAATTCTATTTGTACCTGCTGACGCTTTGGCTTTTTCAGTTTCAGCCACAACAATCTCACACCCGGTCCTTTCAGCCCATATCTCTAGCTGATCACTAGCAGCTGCTCTAAATGTATCACCAGCTGCCAACAATATCTGATAGAATTTTGAATAGAACGAAAAACCCGCATGAAATCTTGTATTCTAGCATGTGACACATAAATAAGTGATCGAAAATAAAATGATATGATCTTGGATACTAAATATCACCTTAAATGGAGATGAGAAAAAATCTTGAAGAATCAAGCATCATAATACTTCAGAGTGTAAGACATGCCCACAATTGGGGACAATTCGGGTCAATTTTAAATTTTCGCAAAACTGAGCTATGCAGAATGAGTAGACTAATGTAGATACATCAAAATCCTTACAAATGCAACAGAGAAATTTGGCAGTAAGGTATCAAAACCAAATGTTAATCCCAGTAAATATGGCTGACTACTTTACTGAATGCAATTAGTCTCGGTCAAAAACCAATTTTCTGATAAAACCATTTGGAGTTCGTCTCTTTAAATTGTTTGTCCTACTGTTTTATTACTCCTGCTCTTTTCCCTTACTGATTGGATTCCCTCCCATTTGATCCACTAATCACATCTGAATATAGTACATCTTCCAAGGATCTAAAGATATTAAGTTTTACTTCTAAATTTATAAAGGAAATAATAGTTCCAAATGAGACAAAGATATCCTCTACAAGCAAACAAAACATAAAGGGGGAAGCAAATCCAGCCAGTTTAACAATCTAGATTTGTAGAGCAATTGAAGTGTTGCTTAAGTCACTCTTTGGTATTACCAACAAACTCTATGTCATAGATCAAAGTGAAAAAACAAATCAAAACTCATAATATAATCTAACCTTAGCACCTCCATTCTTCAATCTATAAGCCAGCTTTCCTGCAAGTAAAAGCTGATCAAACCGATATGGTTTTGGATTTCTATATTGTTAAAACAATATTTTTGTTTGTGAAGACTGTCTTTGTTTGGAGATTATCAATTTAGGAATTTATGATTGCACGTGTGGTAGTTATGTTTTTCCTATCATTCTCCATCCTCACCAGACAGATGAAACCTTTAAACATTTTAGAATCAACAATTGAAGTGTTTTACTTACCCAAAGATGTTGTCTTCCCACCACCATTAACACCAACTATCATTATTACGGCTGGTTTCCTGCAGATAAAATTTAATCCAATTAAATTCAGCAACTTGAAACAACATAAAAAAAATAAAATTAATTAAAAAAAAAAGTCAGCAGTTAAAAATGTTCACACCTGAATCCAAGTTTAAGTTCAGTTTTACTTCCCTTGTTGCTTAACAAATCCAAAACATTCTTCTTCAGTGCTTCCTAAAACCATCCAAATCGTAACAAACAACAGTTCATATCATAAAAGTTGAAATTTACTATTTGATTTACGCAAGGGTCAGAAGCTTTTTAGTAATTAGTTACATATCAAGACTAAAAACCATAAATAGAAATCCGATAATGTGAAATATTTCTAAACTCCATAGAATGACAACATATAAAAAGAAATTAGGTTGGTTTCAAAAACAAAACAAAATGGAATATTGATTAAAATCGAAGTAATTATTGCATTAGGAGCACACAAATTTTAATTGCTAAAGAGCCTTTTTGGTCCTTTATCTTTACCTCGGAGTCTATTTTGGTCCCACGGACCACTTGGCATACACAAGGCGCTTAGGTGGATTAAAAACAATAAAATAAACAAAAACAAATAAAAAATGAAAACTCTTTCTTTCTCTGCAGAAGCATGAACAAACCAATCTCGGCTTCATTCGGTCAATACGAAGTCTTCTGCTCCATTGATGGAAATGGAAAACAAGACGTTATTTGTTGGGACAAAAATACAACGTCATCACAACCTCTTTCGTCTTCCACTGGTGATGAAGGTTTTCATTGCGGCATTTTAGCTAACACTTTGTAAGCGTTTTGTTGGGCTGCAACTTCAAAACAAAACGCAGATCCCGAAACTGTGGATTGCTGGCAAATTCGAAGAAAACTAAGAATGGTATGTTAATGGCAGTGCCTTCATTCAAAGGTATTTAGCCATCGCTTGTAGAGATTGGGATGAGTGAAGAACATGTGAGACCTACTTCACCTTGGATGCCGTTTCCAAATTTAATTCTGTGCTCTCCAAGGTTTTGCCGTCACTTGATATTGCTTTGGTTTCCAAGTTCTACAAAGCTAAAAATGAGTTGTATGGCTTAAGGAATTCAAACATGGTTCTGTGGTTTTTTGTGCATATGGAAGTGAAAGTCCATTACAGCATAATCAGTTTCAAGAGTTGCTGCTTGGCCTTGAGTTAGCAGGTTTTCCATTTCTTGCAGCACTTAAGCTCCCTAATGGATCTAAATCTATTGAAGAAGCTTTACCTGAAGGGTTCAATGAAAGAGTTAAAGGAAAAGGGATTGTTTATGGAAGTTGGATTCAACCACAATTGATTTTGGAACACCCTTCTGTTGGATGTTTCATAACACATTGTGGAGCTGCTTCTATTAGGGTTCTATAGATTCTGCAGAAATGAAGATTTCCAGAAAAATTGATGAATAACACGAAGAAGATGACCGGTCAGTGCCAAATCAGCTGCCACGAGCGCACATATTGACGCCGTTTGAAACAAATAGACGGAAAGGACTTAAGTGGCGCAGTTTAGAGAGATAAAGGATGAAACCGGTCTTTTTTAAAGTTGAGGGACCAAAATGGACCCTAGAGTAGAGATAAGGGACCAAAAAGGATATTTAGCCAAGTTTAATCTTTCCTCAGTTCCCCTCCTTTGAAGGTCGTCCTGGTGGGTGAGGCAAGGGTAGGGGAGGCTTCTACAAACTGACCCCCTCATTTACTTACTATTAATAAAATAATGACCCAGTCAACACATGAGTCTTCTAAGGAGTTTGTTCCCCCATCCAAAACATTTTTCCAGTATCCACGTTTATACATGGTTCAGGCCATCACTATTTATGTTTAATAATTAAATATAAGAATTACCCTTTCTATAGCATTTAACCTTACTTAACCAATATCTTTTTTCAGAAACCGTGTCATAAGTATGAAGTACTAACCACACATTAGTGGTCAATTAAGGAACATATTGGACATACAGGGTGGGCTCTTTCCTCCCAACAAGTTGAAGTACTAACCACACATTAGTGGTAACTAATCTCAATTAAGAAACATATTGGACATACAGGGTGGGCTCTTTCCTCCCAAACAAGTTGAAGTACTAACCACACATTAGTGGTGACTAATCTCAATTAAGAAACATATTGGACATACAGGGTGGGCTCTTTTCTCCATACACAAGAGTCCGAGTTTAAACCTTCGCCCACTTTTCTCAATTGCTTCAAGTTATCAGTCTGTTTTGAATTCTGCAGATATATTGCCCAATTGTTTCTTCACTATCATTCAGACGTGAAAGGGACAGGAAGGATCCTTTATCTTTTATAGAAGGTTCTCACAATGCTCTAATGACTAATTCTAAGCAAGCTAGCCACGGCCTAAATATAACTGATACTTACAGTAAATGCAATGCTGATGTTGAAACTATTATCCATGATTTGAGAGATTGTATCTCAGCTTCTAATTTATGGAGTTGTCTAGCTAATGAAAGATCGGATGCTAGTTTTTTTCCAAAACCATTTCCGGAATGGCAATTCAATAATTTGACAGCAGTAAAATAAACTACAACATTAGTAAATACATTGCCGTAATCACAACCTATGAAGCACAAACACCAGAAACACGACTCGGTGTCGATTTCGGACGCCGACCCTAACACAGACACACAGTTTTTTCAGTGTTGTCGGTGCTACAAAGATTCACAACACAAACTTAACTACAACAACCTACAATTGAGTCCCTATTCCATTTATGAGTGTTGAATTCATACATACCTTTATCTCACTTCCTGATTTAAGCTTCCCTGCAAGTATATCCTTACGCAAATTCTCCACTATCTTTATAGTAATTTTTGGCCCAAAATCAGACACTAAAAGAGCCTGTAATTAATTAAAAATTAATAACCAAAGAAAATTAAGCTAATTAAATTTTTAAAAAAACGGTTAGGAAACGAATAAGAGAAACCTCTTCGAGTTCATCGAGGACTCGATCAGTGTCAGAGAGATTCCAGTAGAGGAGAAGCTCGTCGATGACGGAGAGGTTATTGCGAGTCTTCGAAAAACCAGAGAATAGCTTCTCTACGTCGCTCTTCGCTTTCTCCTTTAGCAACCGGCCAATTTTCGAGAATAACCCGATCTGACCGGCGGAACATCTGAACCGGGTTGCGCTGGTTCGAGAATAGAGGGTTTTGGTTCGATTAGGGAAGTTGAAGAGAATGAATTGCGGTTGGGAAGGTGGTTTAGAGATAACAGAGAAGCGGGAAAATGAAGCAGAGGGAGTTGCAGCCATTTATGCTATGAGCGTGTAGTTTTCACTGAAGCAGAAGAAGATAGCATGAGGAAGTATGACTCCGTTTTCAAACTTTAAACGGTGTCGTTGAGAACGATTTAATTCTTCCTATAATTTTCTAGGAAATTTTGAATAATATTAATATCACATTTCGAATATTATTTTATGTGTCACATTGTTGTAATTCAACTACATAGTTATTGTATTAAATCTTTGTTGGTTATATTTGAATAATCAAATGATGATGTCATTTATTCTATTACAATTATTTTATTTTTAAAATTTAATTTTATGATATCAATACTGATTTTTCTCTTTCTTCTTTGCCATCGTCTTCCTTTCTCTCTATGCGTATTTTCACTTTCTCTCTTTCGCCGTCCTTTCTCTTTTCTTCTTCCTTCTTTCTTTCATTTCAGTTTTTTTGGTTATGTAATGATTTGTATAAATCTATCTTTAACGTTTTGATTTTTAGGTTTTTTGTAACAATTTTGCAGGTGGTTATGCTCTAGAAGTTCCATGGTATGTTAGCTTACCTCAATTGGATGCAAGATTTTACCTTGAACAGTATGGTGGTAAAATGATGTGTGAAAATTGCAGTATGTATTGGGTTTTAAGAAGATGTTGATTATAAATCAATGATTTCAGCTTTTATATATAGGATGATATTTTATCCTCTTTAGATCTGCCTCTAACATTTTGATGTTTAGGTTTTTTGTTCTATCTTCTTTTGTTGTTTCCTGCTCAGATCTGTGGTTTTGGATTTTTGGTTTTCAGATTTCAGATGGTGGTTATTCATCGAAGAGAAAAAAGAGAAAAAGAGTTAGGGCAAGAGAACAAGGGGATTTTCTACCATTGTTGAATGATCAAAGCTTGGAGATTTAGGTAAGGGGGAGAATGGAATTCAATAATGGTGATTATAACATGAGAGGGTGGTGAGGATGCTTTTCCCTCTTAGGATTTTCTGTATATCCTTCATTTCTTTGTCTGATTGTTATGTCTGTGTGATTGTTACTATTGATTTGTCACTATGTACTGAATGTGTGTATGAATTTGTGTTATATGTCGATTTCGAACGGAAAATTCGTGCAAAAATGGTATTGTTGTTGTTGAGTTCTGATATAGAGCAGATCTAGAATTGGGTTTTTTAAGAGTTAACGAAAAATGATTCTAGTGATAGAAAACATTAAGGAAATGAAGAATTATTGAAGTAGAAGTAAGACTCTGGGATTATATTGTGTTAAAGGCTATTTTGGACCTGATCTAGGTGCTGGAATGGGTTCCATTGGGTGAGAATTTGTGTAAATGCAAAACTGGAATTTTTGGGTATGCTGACTGGCCATACGCGTATGGGGAAAGGCCATACGCGTATGAGGGACACCCCCAGAGGTCGTACTCGTAAGGTGTGTGCCTTATCCCAATGGTAGTACGACCTTCTGGCCATACGCGTATGGTACGCGTAAGGGGAAGGAGGCAATACGCGTATGGGCAGCCTTTGAGCATTTTTTAGAAGAAAATAGCCCTCTGGTCATACGCGTAAGGTCTAGGGCATTATGCGTATGAGGCCTGGGAAGATGGGGCCCTACGCATATGATACACAGGCCTGGGGCGTAGGGAGGAGGCCATACGCGTATAGACAGTGTTGTAGTGAATTTTTCTCATTTTTGCAATTTTTGTCTTGATTTCGCGTGCGATGCACTTCCTTTTGATCTGTAAGACTAAGATGGTATAATTGGACATAGAGGAAACTAATAATGACATTAAATGGAATAAAATGTGGATTTTTATGAGAATGCACAGTTGAGACGTGTTGGGTGTGTGAGCCAAGATTGTCAGGTGTGGATGGTCTTGTGTTGTAGTAGTAATTTCAGAGAGAATTACGGTGAGCATATGGCTCGTGTGTGATCATTGAGGATCGTGAAATTATGTTTGAATAATTATTACGTTATGCATAATTTGTGTCATGCATTCATGTCATGTTGTGTAGAGATGAGCTAGGTGGGAATCCATGTTAGATGTCGAGTCTTGTCCGGACTCCATATGAGAGTCGTGTGGAGATAAGTCGTAGTTCAGAAGAACGTATACGACTTATCCATATTTCGACGGGAATCGGGTTCTAGGGTGAACCGTATGTAATTGTGATGGTATTGTATGCATTGTGTTGTGTCAGTGAGTCGCATTGCATACTTATATATGATTGAATGTGGGTTGTTTATGTTGAATGATGATGTGGCACTTGTATGTGCGTGATAATTGTGTGGTTAGTGTGTTAACTACTCTTAGCATGTGTTTTCACCGTGTATTTATTGAATGTAGTTCTCACCCCTTTTTTGTTTGTTGTGTTTGTACTCCTTTGGGGAGTACAGATGACCATGTACCTGAGTAGTGCTTGGAGCATGGTGTTGCTATTTGATCGAGTCTTAGGAGTCGCTCTGATACGTAACACGGGAAGGATGGGGATTTCATTATGCTTTCATGTTATTTAACTTTGTATTTGTTACATATCTGGTTTAGATCTAAATTGTTGTTGAACCACGTATTATAAGGAAAATTGATGTAATTGGAGTTTACATGTTAAACCATTTGATTGAATTCCGCTGATTATTCATACTACTTATTTTTATGAAATAAATAAAAGGTGAAGCGCTTGGATACTTCACTTTGACGTTGTTTTTGGATATGTGACATCCTACGTGTATTAACTCTTATTTATTTCTGCACTTATTATCGTATTTTCAATTTTATACGAATGGGTAGAGTAGGGTGTTACAACTGGTATCAGAGTCTGGTTGGTCCGTCCGACCAGTGTAGTAGTATAGTCTGACTATAAAGTGCGTATAGTCGTGTGTTTCTTCTAACTTGTGTTTCCTTTGGTGTTGAGCAGTATAGCTAGTAGGAACGATGCTGCAATTGCTTCTACGTTACAAGCAGTTCCGCAGGCAATGCAGAGCATCACTCAGAGTGTTGGGGACGTCGAGTTCCGTAGTTTAGAAAAGTTCCAAAACAACAAGCCACCTAAGTTCGAGGGTAGACACGAACCAGATGTGGCACATAAGTGGCTTAAGAACATTGAGAAAATCTTCAGAATCATGGGATGCAATGAAGCCCAGAATGTGAAATTTGGCACGCACATGCTGGATGGAGAAGCTGATGACTGGTGGGATAACACTCGTCAAAGGCTAGAAGCTGCAGGTGGTCTTATTACTTGGATGTTGTTCAATAATTAGTTTCTAGAGAAGTATTTTCCAGAAGATGTTTGTGGCAAGAAAGAGGTTGAATTCTTGGAATTGAAGCAAGGAAATCTGACAGTTGCAGAATATGCAGCTCAATTCGAGGAACTGTTGAAGTATTGTCCTCATTATAATACTGATGCTGCTATGAGTTTGAAGTGTATCAAGTTTGAGAACGGGTTGCGTCCCGAGATTAAACAAGGTATCGGTTATCAGAAGATCAGATACTTTTCTGAGTTGGTGAACAGGTGTCAGATTTATGATGAAGACAACAGAGCTCGAATTGCTCACTACAAGACCTTGAGTGACAAAATGGGTAAACAGAGACATGAGAGTACACCTTACAGTGCTCCGACCGATAAAGGAAAGCAGAAAGTTGTTGCTGGCAAGAAGCCAAGTGGGGGAGGAAATCCTTCCAACCCTATCAAGTGTTTCAGATGTGGTGGTGTGTGTCACCGTGCTAATGAATGCCAGAATACATTGAAGAAATGTTTCAAATGCGGAAAGACATGTCATATTATGGAATATTGTAGGACCAATATACCTACATGTTACAACTGTGGTGAACAGGGTCACATCACCACCCACTGTCAGAAGCTGAAGAAGTTGCAGACCGGTGGAAAGGTATTTTCATTGGTGGGGGCTCAATCTACTAATGAGGATCGTTTGGTTAGAGGTACCTGTTGCATTCATAACACTCCTTTGATTGCTATCATTGATATGGGTGCAACCCACTCGTTTATTTTTGTTGATTGTGTGAAGAAACTAGGACTTGTGCCATCTATCTTGAGTAAAGGAATGGTGATTGATACTTTATCTATTGGGTCGATCACTACATTGTTAGTGTGCTTGAATTGTCTTGTGTCGATCTTTGGTAGAGATTTCGGAGTGGATTTAATTTGCTTACCACTTAGTGATCTGGATGTTATTTTGGGGATAAATTGGCTAGAGAGTAATTATGTCTATATTGATTGTTATCAGAAGAGGTTACCATTTCTTACTCCAAAGGAGGAAGAGTTGGCTAATTTTATATCTACCAAGGAATTGAGAGTCTTATTGGAGGATGACGCTAAAATGTTTGCGGTGTTTGCCTCATTGTCTGTTTAGGACAAAACGTCGATTAATGAGTTACCGGTGGTGAAAGAGTTTCCAGAAGTGTTTCCGAATGATATTTTAGAGTTGCCTCCATAGCGAGAGGTGGAATTTGAAATTGATCATATTCCAGGTACCAGACCTATATCTATGGCACCATGCAGAATGTCTGCGTCAGAATCGGCGGAGTTGAAATCTCAACTCGGAGAATTACTTGATAAGAAGTTTATTAGACTCAGTGTGTCGTCGTGGGGTGCTCCAATGTTGTTGGTTAAAAAGAAGGAAGGTGGTATGAGGTTGTGTATTGATTATCTTCAACTGAATAAAGTTATCATCAAGAACAAATATCCGCTTTCGAGAATCATTTATCTGACGGATCAACTCGTGGGAGCTCTTGTTTTCAGTAAGATTTATTTGAGATCTGGTTATCATCAGATTCGGGTGAAAGAAGATGTTATTCAAAAAATGGCTTTTAGGACTCAGTATGGACATTATGAATATGTTGTGATGTCGTTCGTGGTGTCCAATGTGCCGAGCGTATTTATGGAGTACATGAATTGTATGTTCATGCTTATTTGGATTAGTTTTTGGTAGTTTTTATTGATGACATTTTGATTTATTCCAAGTCGGAAAGAGATCATGCAGAGCATCTGAGGATTGCATTGCAAGTGTTAAAAGATAATAATTTGTTTGCAAAACTTTCAAAATGTGAGTTTTGGTTGCATGAGGTGAGTTTTCTAGGACATGTTATTTCTGGTGATGGTATCGCAGTGGATCCATCTAAAGTAAGTGTTGTACTTCAGTGGGAACCTCTGAAATCAGTGACGGAGATTAGGAGTTTCTTGGGTTTGACAGGTTATTACCGCAGGTTTATCGAAGGGTTTTATAATTTGGCCCTTCCTCTGACTCAGTTGACTATAAAGGGTCAAGCCTTTGTGTGGGATATTTTGTGTGAAGAGAGTTTCAGATAATTGAAGAAGCGATTGACTACAACACCAATGTTGATTCTACCAAAGTCAAATGAACCTTTTGTGGTATATTGTGATGCGTCTAAAACGGGATTAGGCGGAGTATTAATGCAAGATGGTAATGTCGTGGCTTATGCTTCACGACAATTGAGGGTACATGAAAGGAATTATCCTACTCATGATCTTGAGTTAGTTGTAGTGGTTTTGTGTTGAAAATTTGGAGGCATTACTTGTATGGGTCAAGGTTTGAAGTGTTTAGTGATCATAAAATTCTGATATATTTATTTGACAAAAAAGAGCTGAATATGAGACAAAGAAGATGGTTGGAATTCTTGAAGGACTGTGATTTTAGCTTGATTTACCACCCTGGTAAAGCTAATTTTGTGGCAGATGCTTTGAGTTGGAAGACAATCCATATGTCGACATTGATGATTAGAGAGTTAGATTTAATTGAGCAATTTAGAAACTTGAGCATGGTTTGTGAACTGACTCTTGAGAGTGTGATGTTAGGTATGCTGAAGGTTATAATGAGTTCCTTAGTGAGATTAGAGAGAGTCAGAAACTTGATTTGAAGCTGGTGGATTTGATGACTGCAGGAGGGTCAGATGTAGAAGGTGACTTTAAAGTGGATGATTTTGGTGTGTTAAGATTTAGAGGCCGAATTTATGTGTTGGATAATTATGAATTGAGAAAAATGATCCTAATGGAAAGCCACATGAGTAGTTTGAGTATTCATCCAAGAGCTAGAAGATGTATCATGATCTTAAGAAATTGTTTTGGTGGTCGGGTATGAAGAAATACATAGCTAGATTTGTGTATGCTTGTTTGACTTGCTAGAAGTCAAAGGCGGAACATCAGAAACCTTCCAGCCTAATGGAACAAATGGAAATACCAGAGTGGGAATGAGATAGTATTGCGATGAATTTTGTGACTGGGTTATCAAATATGGCAAGAGACTTTGATGCTATTTGGGTAATTATGGATAGACTGACGAAATCGGCAAATTTTATACAGATTAACATCAGTTTCCCTTTGGCAAAGTTAGCTGAGATTTATATAAGGATAATAGTGAAGTTGCACGGGGTCCCGTCGAGCATTGTGTCTGACAGAGACCCAAGGTTTACTTCCGAATTTTGGAAGAGCTTGCAGAAAACTTTGGGTTCTAGTTTGAAGTTGAGTTTTTCTTATCATCCGCAAACAAATGGACAGTATGAGAGGATTATTCAGTCGCTGAAAGACTTGTTGAAAGCTTGTATACTCGAGCAGGATGGTGCTTGGGATACTCATTTGTCGCTAATTGGATTTACTTACAATAACATTTACCATTCTAGTATCAGAATGATGCCTTTTGAAGCATTGTATGGTAGGAGGTGTAAGACGCCTCTATGTTGGTATGAGTCGGACGAGAGTGTTGTACTCGGACCCAAGATTATGCAATAGACTACTGAGATAATTCAGATGATTAGAGAGAAGATGAAGGCATCCCAGAGTAGTTATAAAAGCTATCATGATAATAGGAGAAAAGACTTAGAATTCAGCGAGGACGGACATGTATTTCTTAGGCTCAATCCTGTGACCGGTGTTGGTCGTGCGTTGAAATCGAAGAAGTTGGATCCTAAGTTCATTGGACCGTATCAGATTTTGCAGAGAGTTGGGGTTGTTGCTTATAGAGTGGTGCTGCCACCCGAGCTTTCGAATTTGCATGATGTGTTTCATGTGTCGTAACTTTAGAAGTATATTGTTGATCCATCTCATGTGTTTCAGAGGGATGAAGTACAAGTTTGGGATAACCTTACAGTGGAGGCGATGCCGATAAGGATCGAGGATCTCAAGATGAAGTAGCTAAGGGGAAAAGATATTCCTTTGGTGAGAGTAGCTTGGGGAGGAGCTACGGAAGAAAGTGTGACTTGGGAATTGGAGAGCAAGATGCGAGATTCATATATGGAATTGTTCTCATGAGGTACATTTTCGAGGAAGACAATATTTTAAGTGGGAGAGAGTTGTAACACCTTATTTAATTATTTAGTCGTTTATGATTTATTGTGTGTTGCTTGTGATTTTATTGGCTTAATTAAGGGTAGGTGGTTAAGGGTGAATGTGAGGAATTAGCCTTAATCGAGTAATGTGAATAAAACCTTAGAATAATATGATAATGATAATTAATTAATAATAGGTGAGAAATATTAGTAACATTATGGTTATTGTTATTAGTACCACTATTATTATTAGTATTATTATTATTCCTATTGTTGCTATTATTATTATTATTATTGTTAATGTAATTATTCTGGATTAATAAAATAAATAAAATAATTAAGAGTGAATAGTGGAAGGTTTTCACAAAAGATCAGTTATGTGAAAAGAGAAGAGAAAGAGAGTTAGGGTAAGGGAACAAGGGGATTTTCCACCATTGTTGAAGGATCAAAGCTTGGAGATTCGAGTAAGGGGGGAGAATGAGATTCAATAATGGTGATTATAACATGAGAGGGTAGTGAGGGTTCCTTTCCCTCTTAGGGTTTTCTGTATATCCTTAATTTCTTGTCCGGACTCTATGTGGGAGTCGTGTGGAAATAGCTCGTAGTTTAGAGGAACGTATACGACTTATCCAGATTACGACGGGAATCAGGTTATAGGATGAATCATATGTGATTTTGATGGTACCACATGCATTATGTCGTATCAGTGAGTCACATTGCATACTTATATGTGATTGCATGTGGGCTGTTTATGCTGAATGATGATGTGACACTTGTATGTGTGTGATAATTGTGTGGTTGGTGTGTTAACTACTCTTAGCATGTGTTTTGGCCGTGTATTTGTTGAATGTAGTTCTCTCCTTTTTTCTGTTTGTCGTGTCTGTGCTCCTTTGGGGAGTACAGGTGACCAGGTACCCGAGTAGTGCTTGGAGCACTGTGTTTCTATTTGATCAAGTCTTAGAAGTCGCTCTGATACGTAACACGGGAAGTATGGGGTTTTCGTTGTGTTTTCATGTTATTTGACTTTTTATTTGTTACGTTTCTGGTTTGAATCTAAATTATTGTTGAACCACGTATTATAAGGAAAATTGATGTAATTGGAGTTTACATGTTAAACCGTTTGATTTAATTCTGCTGTTTATTCATACTACTTATTTTTATGAAATAAATAAAAGGTGAAGCGCTTGGATACTTCACTTTGACGTTATTTTTGGATATGTGACATCTTACATGTATTAACTCTGATTTATTTCCGCACTTATTATCGTATTTTCAATTTTATACGAATGGATAGAGTAGGGTGTTACACCTTTCATGCAAAAAAAATTTAACGTCCATAATTCGACGATCGAGTTTCTAAATGACTTGGAGTGACACCATATTTGTAAAGACAACATCCACTCTTCCATAATAGTGCTTTAGCTGTTGTCCATTCACTTTCAATGTTCCTCCCGTAATATCATTCTTACATTCTAGGGCTCTATGAGGAAATTTTTGTGTGATTTTAACTGACCCGACCATCTAGACTTAAGCTTTTTGGCAAACAACTTCTTAAGATTTTCTTTTCTAGATCTTTCTATCATGTCATTTCTTTGTATTAGAGAGTTAGAGGATTTCTAAGATTTTCTTTTCTAAATCTTCCTAAGTTTTGGCATTTTCATAAGTGAATTTTAGAAATTTCTCTAACTCATTGAGTTAGAGAGTTAGGGAA
Source organism: Lathyrus sativus (assembly GCA_963859935.3). Taxonomy (NCBI): domain Eukaryota; kingdom Viridiplantae; phylum Streptophyta; class Magnoliopsida; order Fabales; family Fabaceae; genus Lathyrus; species Lathyrus sativus. The sequence continues at coordinate 52,048,219 of OZ012738.1, forward strand.
TTCTTGATTCTCATTCTATAGATAGATCTCAGTTTTGGCATTTGTTATGGCAAAATGAAATTAACTAATTTTCTCAAGTACTTCCTTTGATCCTGAGTAATGTTTTAGTAATTTTTAGAGGTACATGCATTATGTTCATTACTATCTTTTTCTTCATCCATCCTGTTATGTCGAGCAAAGGAAACTTAAAATCAATATGAAATAGAAGTCTCGTCCTATTAATTTTTTCAAACTCAATATTGACAAATCCTACTTCAGTAGTACAAGGCTTTCGGCTTGTGGCAGCCTCATTAAAAACTCCAAAGGGATTTATGTTAGTAGTTTCTTTTGTAACCTTGGCCGATCAACCTTTGTGTTGGCCGATTTCTTGGGCGTAGTCCATGGTTTAAGAATGTCAAATACTTTGAGTTTCTGTTCCTTACTTGTTGAAATGAATTCTTTCGTTGTGGTTGATATGATCATCTCTTTGAACACTCATAATCTTCATTCGATTATACTTCTTCTTAAGATGTTATCCCTCATGGATCAAAAATATTAAAAACGTTGGATCAAACTTATTTATTAAGAATCTAATAATTGCAGAACTCGCCATGAATCATAGTTAACCTTTTATTTTAATAAAATTTCCAACTCTTTATCATTCTTTAATTTTGTTGCTATTTGATAATTATGGATTATTCTCTTTTTCTTGTTATCTTAACATTGTTTTTAATTTTTTTTAATAAAAAAATATATTATTTTTATACTAATTTATTTTAAAATACATTTATCGAATGAATTTTTTATTTATTTTTGCATATAATACACTTATCCTTCCAAACTTATAATTGTCATTACAAAATAAATAAGAATAACAATTTTATTTTTATTTTTGATAAAGAGATATAAAATTGAACTGTTAGGAATGAAACCCTATAAACTTTGTTGTAAAATTAAAAAAATAAAATAAAATAATCATTTTAATTAATCAATTTATCACTTCCTTCTTCTTTGTTCTTCAAACACAATCTGGTTGGTTTTATCTCCCACTCCAGATAAACCCTGCCTACTCTTCTTCTTGGTGAGTTTCAAAATCTCCATTTTCTTCCTTTTCCTTTTACCCCTATAATCCTCTAATGTTTTTTTTTTCTTTCTGAATTGCGAATAAAATTGGTTCTTTTTGTTGGTCAATTTTTCTGTAACATTCATAGTATTTAATTACTGTGTATTTATACTCAGAATTTCAGAACCCTAAATCAGTTGGATTTTACTTCCATTTCTCCAAATTTCCGAATTTGTGAATAAGTTTTAGAATTTTAACATTTTATAATGCAACTAATTTTCATTATACTGTTTAATTGTTATTCCATGTCAATTGTGTTTATAGGTATTGCATTTGTTGTTTGCAGGAACCCCTTTTGTTAGGTTATGATGGTTGTTCAGAAGTAGGAAACTAGGAATTATAAAAAAGATTTTTTTTTTTTTACTTACACTGTCAAGTTAAATCTGTTTCGATAATTTGGTTTCTGTGAGGAATTATGGAAGGATTATTGAATTCTTTGGTTAACCAAAGTTGTTTAAAGCCCTTTGGTTTTTCTCCGAGAGTTGGTTATACTTTCCCGGTTACCACGAGAACTTGTCGTTTAAATTGGAAATCCGGTTCGTATACCTTGAACAACATCGATTGCATGCGTTTTGATAGAGGTAGTGCTACCGGTGCTAGAGGAGCTAGAGTTTCTGCATTGGATAGCGATGATAAAGGAGAGGAATCTGATATGGATTGGGAAACGGAATTATTAGAGGAACTGGATCTGTTTGGTTATCGAGCTCCGAATAAAAGAGAAAAAGAACAAAGGTTGGAGTTGCTTGAAGATACGGATGAAATGGATTGGTGTGTGAGGGCAAGAAAGATGGCACTAAAAACAATTAAAGCGAAGAGTACGGCTTATGCAATAGAGGATTTGTTTACTGAGAAGAAGAAGAAGAAGAAAAAAGCTAAGAAGAAGTTGGTAAGCAAGGAGAAAATAGATAATAAAATCGACGAAATTGATTTGAAAAGGAAAGCAGGTTTGATTGAGGATGACATGTTTGCAGAAAATAAGGCGAAAACGACGGAAACATTTTACAATAGACTGTCTAAATTTTCTGGGATATCTGACCATAGAAAAGAAATGCACTTGAACAAAGCGATCATTGAAGCACAGACTGCAGAGGATGTGTTGGAGGTTACATACGAAACAATTGTTGCAGTTTCGAAAGGACTTAGCCCGTCGCCTCTCTCGCCTTTGAATATTGCTACTGCTCTCCATCGTATTGCTAAGAATATGGAGAAAGTTTCTATGATGGGAACTCAAAGACTCGCGTTTGCTCGACAAAAAGAGATGTCTAAGCTTGTCGGCATTGCAATGACATCCTTACCTGATTGCTCGGCTCAAGGAATCTCAAACATTGCTTGGGCGCTGTCTAAAGTTGGAGGGAAACTGCTTTACTTTTCAGAAATGGATAGAATTGCAGAGGTTGCACTGACCAAAGTTGAAGAATTTAACTTTCAGAATATTGCTAATATTGCAGGTGCTTTCGCTTCAATGCAGCATTCAGCTACTGATCTTTTTGCAGAATTGTCGAAAAGAGCTTCAGAATTAATTCACACTCTCAAAGGTCAAGAACTTGCACAGCTCTTGTGGGCATTTGCATCTCTGTACGAGCCTGCTGATGTCGTATTTGATTCTTTAGACAAACTCTTGAAAGATCATAGCCAATCAATAGGTTTAATAGGTGAAAATTTATCCAATAATCATGAACAAATCGGTGCCGAATCTGTTGATCGAAACGAGGCCTCAAATTTACTGACTTTAAGTAGGGATGAGCTTGCGAATATAGCTTGGTCCTATGCTGTCTTTGGACAAATGGATAGGATTTTCTTCTCTCATGTCTGGAAAACTCTCAACAATTTTGAAGAGCAAAGGGTTTCGGACCTGTATAGGGAAGATATTATGTTTGCTTCTCAGGTTCATCTTGTAAACCAGTGCTTGAAACTTGAATTCCCACATCTTCAGCTGTCTTTATGTGGCAAGCTCGAGGATAAAATTTCACACGCTGGAAAAAGCAGAAGATTCAATGCGAAGGTAACTTCGTTATTTCAGAAAGAGGTTGGACATCTTCTCGTTAGCACTGGACTTCAATGGGTCAAAGAATATGTTGTAGATTGCTACTCTTTGGATGCTGCGGTAGTTGATAAGAAGCTTGCTCTGGAGATTGATGGTCCAACTCATTTCTCTAGAAACACCGGTGTGTATCTTTTATTTTTATCAAGTTGAATCATTACTATATTGGATCACTCAGTTTGTTATTTTTTTGTCTTTTCCTGTTATATAGATGTTCCTTTAGGACATACCATGCTAAAGCGCCGATACATTACTGCTGCTGGTTGGAAACTCGTCACATTATCCTATCAAGAGGTGAGCTCTCTAATTCCATAATTTTGAGTTTTACATATGCTGTAAGTAATATCAGTGTCACGACAAGTCATTTGCACGGTTTGCGGCATGCGCCAAACTTACAATATGGCGGCTTCCATCTAAACTCATCAGTTTATATAATACCGTCTGCTTATTTCTAAAGTAGAGGAAGCAAGAGTTGTACTTTTTCTTTTCCAACCAAACAATTTTAAGGATTTAATTGGAATAGTGACTAGTCCAAGAAAAAATTGTGAATGTTTGTGCACTTTCCTGCAGTGGGAGGAACTTCAAGGAGGATCTGAACAGATGGAGTACCTTAGGGGCATTCTTGAAGATGATATAGATAAAAGAAATGTCAGCACTACATTAACTGAGGTAAAGTGATAATTCAATGCTTTTTTGTTATGGACATGTATATTTGTTAGATAACATTGAATCTCAAGATCATCTAAATGTCATCTAATCATAGTTATTGTATATTTGTTGAGACATTGTTATTTCCTATACAAGTAGGCAACACAATGAAGCCATTTTACCTCACCTCACAATAAATCTTTCAAAATCTAAAAAATATGAAAATAGCTTATTCTTCAACAATGTCATGCTATAGGAGTGGGATCATATGGTTTTGAATCGTTGTCATCATTAGAGATTTGATGGTGAAAAAAGTGAGGTAATTTTGAGAAGGTGGAAATTAGATGTACCAGTAAATCCTTACTCATTTTACAAACTAGCCAAAAATATACTTAACACAATAAGCGTATGTTTAAGCGTATGTTTGTGTTGGTGTTTGCTGACTACCACAACACTATGAAATGTTTCTCGACTGTGATTTCTACAAGCTACTATAGCTTCCACGTTCTCGTGGTTTTCTGCAAACACACGCTCAGTCTTGCGTATGAAATCTTTTCCACATTTTTTATGTCAAAATTCAGAGCCATTTGCAACACCATTGTTATAATTTGAACCAATAGGAGTTGATATTTATTTAATTATTATTATTATATAGTATTTTGTTACACATGCTTTTAACTTGTTTCCAGTTGTATGATTTTATAATAATCCATGGCCTGTTACCTTACCTACTAGCCCCGGTTGGCACCATTATTTTTTCTAAACCGATTTTTAATTCTTAATTTCTTATCCTCCTAAAGCCTCCAAACTCATTTTTGTCTATCTGATATAGCCGTTTAAATGTCATTTTATAATTTTTTTTTGGTTTGGATCAAATTTCGAATTGATTTTATAAATCTATTCAAACCGAACCAAATTACATGTATATATTTTTGTAAGTATTTTTTTTTGATATGATATGTTGTGTGTAAATTTATTATTCGACGATACTTACTTTTAAATACTATTTATTAAATTTTTTAAATTTATTAATTTTTATTATTTTATTTATTTTAACCATAATCGATAATTCTCATTTTATAATATTAATTTTTAATATATTTTATATATTATATAAAATCTATTATTTATTAACATTTTTATAATCTTAATAAAAAAATATAATTTATAATTTAAATATCCAAAAACTGATCTAATTAAACCCTGTGAAATTGGATCAAATTCAAATCAATTTTTTTAATCAATCATTTAAAATCAAATCAAATCACAAGGAATTTTTTTTTAAATCGAATAAATTTTTTACCTCAAATTCAAACCGTCGGGAACACCCTAACATGTAAAATTTTTATCCTAATATAGTAAGTTTATTAGTCCGGCTCAACTACTCGTTTTGTCTTCTCTGGCATACCCTCAACTCTTCTCTGAAATTCATGGAAAGAATTGGATTCCCTGCCGTAGTTGTGTCACAGTTTCTATAAAGTTTATAAAGTATGGACTCCAACCAACACACTTCGACACAGGCACTCTGATCTCAATAATAAGAAAATGTAAGATACCTACACTATTACAGGTAAAATTTGACATTCATTTATCAATTTATTATTAAGAGAGTTAAGTGAAAAATATTTTAATCAAAATTAGTGATTTTAATTTTCATTAATAAGATTGCTCAAATAAAATGTTGAATGTGAAAAAAATGTGTATGATGTGTTGAAGCAATGAAAAAAGTAATTTTTTTTGAAATATTTATTTAAATTGTCCGATAGATGTTGTATGAATAACATGATTTAAAAAGTGTCAACGTAAAAAAAAATCATTTTTAAAAAAATATTTGTTTAACTTTTCTGACACGTTATACAAATTTTTATATAAATATTAGACACCGCGACACAATTATCTGTAAATATGTCTGTGCTGTTTTAGTTTCCATTCGTCTGATCTATCAATAATCAACTAAAATTGTTCTATTGTGTGAAATTGTGCATGATATAGATTAACCAATCTCACAAATTGATGGTCGAGATTGATTACTGATGCGCGAAATTGTGAAAACTCGGATTTCAGGACATTGCAATCCAGTATTCATAAAGTTTGAGAAATGAATGTCATTTCCACCTATGACTTTTGGTTATGAAAAAATGTAGTATAATTGATTTTAACATATTCGCTCGAGTATAATTGATTTTATTTTTCAGAATTATAGCCTCCACCTTGTCGTGATATTTTGCGAACACACACTTAGTCTTGCATATGAAAGCTTTTTCACATTTTTATGTCAACACTCATAACCATTTGCAACACCATAGTTAGAATTCACATTCACAGCCATTTGTAAAATCTATTTTAATAGAGTAATCAAGCATTCATATTATAATAATTCATGACACCTTACCCACTATGAATGCAACAAGGGAAGGAAACATCCTTGAAGCGTGCACCATTATTTTTTCTATACCAATTCTTAATTCTTGCCTCCAAACTCATTTTTGTCTATTATGCATACACTCTGACATATACATGTGTGAGACATCTCATTGGTACTGATAGTAATTACGTATGCCTAGTAGACATCATTACGTATGCCTATTAGATTTATGTTTTGAGTATTTTTCTCTTGACTAAACCCTGGTTGCATCTTAAGAAGCAGTCAACCACTATGTTTCCAAGGAAAAAGGGAATCCTTATTCAATTAGAAAGTACTGTCATTGTTAAATGAAAGAATCAACTAAGTAAATACAAAAGATCCAACTTTTCTCCACCTGGAACTTACTTAGCAACGCAAGGAACTTCAATTTTATTACAAAATCTTCCAATGTTCAAAGTATAGTCTTCATGTATTATTCAAAAAAGTATAGTCTTCATAATTAAAAACTTACTATTGCAAGTCTAAGTTTAAACGAGAATTTTCTATGAGTTTATAAAAAGTTTAAACGGTTAATAATTAGAATCATTTATATTTTTTAAAATTAAAAATTTATGATAATTTAACGATTAAATATGAGAAAATAGAAGATACCAATGAACGCCGTGTATTCCATCACACCATCATGCTAATTTGAAATAACTTCGACGTAATATCAGTGATTTTCAATTAGATGACCGTAAAATATGTTTAGTTTCACATAGAGCGCATTTAACATGTTTGATTGGTATTTTTGAATAAAATCAATTTTGACTTTATAATTTATTCCAATTTAAAATTAAAATATGTATCTTTAGAGTTTAAATATAGATTTATATAAATAATTTATATTTAATTCACAAGTAAAATTAGTTTATTAATTTTTGTTTTATCACCGTCAAAAGTACACTAATATGACTAAATAATTCTTTTTATAAATTTGCAATTTAATAAATAAAATTTGGTTCTTATTCAACATTATTAGGGTTAAGGTTAATACATAATATCATACTTCACGTAAATTAAATGTTAGTTAAATCAAATAAAATTTAATAGCGAATAGACTTTTGTAAAGATAGTTGAGTTGGTAGTTGTGCATAGACATCATATGTAAATGTGCGGGTTTAGATTTGTGGTATCTAACTTATTTATCTTTAAATGGTGAATTTCAGCTACTAGGCTAAGAATGATATTTAATGTGTCTATATCATATTACTGGTGTCTCACCAAGACTCTTCCACTTTTTTCTATTAGAAGTCGAACTAAAGGTATGTGTAACCAAGACTCTTCTTTTCTTTGAAGTACTCGAGCAAATGTCCATCTACTAACAATTCATAAAAGAAAATTTTTAAAACAAGAAAATTAGGAGATGAGCTAGTAAGCTTAACTGAGAAGTGTAGTGCAATATCACAAGGTGGGAGAATCTCCATCAAACGAAGAAATTCTGGATCGTCACAATTTCACGCACTATAGAAGACAGAACTTTCAAAAAGGTTCTAATTGATTCGGGAGTTAGTGTGAGTTTGATGTCATTGTCAATCTATAAAAAAATTGGTATTGGAAAAGTAAGTGATACAAGGATGAATTTAAAATTTGCATATCATTCCACAAAGCATCCATATGGGATAACGGAAGATGTGTTGGTTAAAATAGAAAAATTTAACTTCCTAGTTGATTTTTTGATCCTGAATATGCTTGAAGATGAAAAGACACCTTTCATTCTTGGTCGACCGTTCTTCCTTACAAGTCGATGCAATATCGATTTAGACACTCAATTTAAAAATTTATGATGACGAAATAACATTAAATGTGTTTGAAAACATGAAGCAAGGAAAAGAAAAAAGATAATTGCTATCAAGTAGGCATGATCAAAACATGTGTGAAAATCCAAATTCAAGGACTTCCACCAGAAAAAGTCTCAAGAATAACATCTTAAATGGTGTTATCTCGAATGGCACCTCCGAGTAGAAAAACACACAAATCCATTCCAAAATCTAAAAGAAAAAAGAAAAAAGTGCCATCAAAGTAATGTTATGGAACTGTGGATTAACCTGATGCACAAAATTGTATGTGTTTTTGGAAAAGATGATTTCTTCGTCCAAAAAAAGAAAAATAACAATGTTTGAAAGATGAAGTATCCACCCTAACATGGATGATGAGACGTCAAGCGAATGACGTTAAACGAACGTTGCTTGGGAGGCAACCCAGATGAGATATTCTTACCTTATATTTATTTTAGTTTATATTTTTCAATTTTAAATTAGGTTCTTAATTTTGTTTTGTTTTTATTGGTTTATTTCGTGTTTGTTTTCTTTCATTTGGTTATCTAATAGTTCATAGTAAAATAGTGGTTGCGAATAATCAACCAACATTATTTTTAGTCCTCATGCATGCCAACTCGCAAAATAATTTTTATATACTTCAGAATATTCTAATGTGGTTTAATTGAGTTATACTGAGAGTTTAAAAGGTTTATGGTAAATGACTGTGACGCCGCATCAAACAAGATGCATTATGTAAGTTGTTCATCTCTAATTAACCTGGTGAGGAATAGATAAACCCAAACACATTATTTTATCTAGAGAGAATTCTTGTATGTATTTATTATCCAAAACTTACATATGTTTTTGGTTGATGTCATTTGTATTGTTTACACACTAAGACACATTTTCTTATTTAAACCTTGAGCCTTTTATCCATCTCTTTTTAATTTTAGTTATCATTTGTAAATCAATCTGAATTTATATCCATTTTTGTTTTTATTACCACACATTATAACCCTTAGCCTAAACATCCTCATACTCTGAGTTAGTAAGTTGATTTTTCAAAACTTTATTTATTGTAAGTTTGGAGTTGCTGCTAGAATAACAACATTTAAATATGTGGTATCTTTGTAGAAACTGAGAAAAATAAAAGAAGACAAGTAAGTCTGATGAAAGGAAAAGAAAAATTGAAAATTCAACTGATTCAAGAAAAGAAAGAAAAAAAAAAGAGAAATATAAAAAATGAGGATATCAGATTATTAAAAAAGAACTGAGTGAATGAAATATCTCCATATTAGACATAGTGATGATTATATTCTTACTAACTCCGAAAATTAGCCTACTATCCAAATATATTCTACTAAAGTCCTGACTCCGTTACAATCTTAAAGACTTCAAAAAGTATGTGTTTCATGCATCTTGTTATTGGTTTAGAATTTACCCATACGAGCACCTACGATTCTGGCCTCTAATGTATTTTTCACAGTTAAATTTGATTCGAAGACAATCCGCACGAGGTGTCATATCTCATGAGACAGTTTTAACTATTCACACTAAATAAAGTTCCACACACATTATTTCAAGTAATCTCTCATTCACACATTTAAATTACTTTCTCACTTATTCCTTGACTTGACTTAAAATATTAAAGTTTCACACACGTCATTCCAAGTAATCTCTCATTCACACTTTTAAATTATGTTTTCACTTATTCATTGACTTAACTTGACTGTTAAAATGTTAAAATGTTAATTGTGTCTACTCTAATATATCGAAAGTTCACTCCCCCATATTAAAAGTCTATTCAGAAGGGTTATAAAAGTTGTTGGTTGGTTAAGATTATATGTCTCTACTATAATCCAAAATTTAAATTCATCAAAAAAATTACTAAGCCTTAGACGTTGGAGTACTGATATTTTCTATATTCTTACGCCAATTATGAAATAAAGAGTAAATTCAAATCTTGAACTTCACAATTGTTTGAAAATTCCACAAACCAGAACCGAAACTTCCAAGTAAACGCCGCCGTCACTTTTAACTGCCACATCATTTTCTTAACGCTCTCCTTCAACTTGAAATCGTCAAAACCACGCTCCGTATATTTATTTATATTACCTCAAACACCATAACAATAAAATAGAAGCAACGACTCTCTTTCTCTCTCTTTTCTTTCATGTTTCTCAAAACTTCATATAAAACCTCCCATTCTCTTCAATTCATCTCAACCCTCAATTTCTCAACACTCAAATATCTATATCCATTACTTCATCCAACACACTTTTTTGTTAAATTTTAAAACAAATATTAGGCTGAAATATCAAAAGCCATAGAGAAAACTAATTGCTTGAAAACTCATAAGATGTCACAGACTTTAGAGATAACTATTCTTTCAGCAGAGAATTTACAAGAGAACAAAAAGGCCATAAAAGGAAACACATTCGTCACGGTTCAATGCGACGGAAGCAGCGACGAAGCGAGCACCACGAAGCTCGATTCGGAAGGCGGGAGTTACCCTACATGGAATGAGAAGTTAGTGATGAATCTGCCCATGCATGCAAGGTTTGTAACAATAGATGTCAGATACAAAACAAGAGGAAGTAGTAGCAGTGTTGGAATGGCTAGAATACCAGTTTCTGATTTCATTGGAGGTTATGTACATGAAAATCAGTTGCAGTTTTTGAGTTATAGATTGTGGGATAATAGAGTTAGGAGAAATGGTATTGTAAATATTTCTGTCAAGGTAAAAGTGTCCCAACCAAATTCTTGTTCTAGTTCTATGTCATCTGCCGTGAATGGAGTTCCGGTAACTGGTGTTCCGGTGGCCGGTAATGGCTCTAACAGAGTAGTAACGGGGATTCCGGCTGTTTGGTTAAACTACCAAAGTAGCCTTTGAAGATTACTTTGTCATCCCCATGTACTCAAAAGAGAAAGTATATATTTTCATTGATAATACACGTGGGAATTTATTATATACATGTCCAATTTTTTATATTTATTTTATGTTGTTTTAACTTTAAATTGATCATATTTTTTTAAATAATTTGTTTTTTTTATATGGGAAAATGAAATGAAAAAAAAAGAGTAAGAAATTATCTAAAAAATAGAGTTCTATTAGCATTAGTTAGGCTGGCAAACGAACATGCATGTCTCACAAAAGTCTGTAAAAAAGCAGGGTGGGGCGGACATAGTTTAAGGTACAGGTCTGAAATCTTGACTCGTCCCGCACAAAAGTGTAGGTGGGACGAGGTGAGTCTGCGGTCACTGCACCTTTTAAACAAAAAAATGCAAAAATTTATGTTAATACTTGCGCCTACAAAAACTCGCGTAAAAAATAGGGTGGAGCAGAACAAACACATTAAAGGGTGTGAGTCAAAACCCTTGGTTCGCCATACCCTATAGCGCTGGCAAAACGGGCATGCCCAACAAGATGGACCCGTTTTTCCACCTCTAGCATTAACTAGCAGGAGAGTAATGATTCCTATAGGATGCTATGCAAAAGATCATTACGCCGCATTATTACCAACCCCGTGTTTTGTTAGATAGTCAGTATTAACATTCCCTTCCCTGAGAGTATGCAATATTTGAACTCGCTATTCCCTAAAAAGAAGCTCTTTAATGTTATGAAGAATCGCAACATAGTGATGTCAAAGATTAACAGACTTTGAGATGAGTTTGATAGCAAATTTGAAGTCAGAATAACACATCAGGTCTTTGATGTCAAGTTCCTAGGCCATACACAAACCATGGTATAATACCATCAGCTTAGCATGAAGGATATTAGAATAATCAATATTACTCGCAAAAATGTAAACCTAAGCACCACCAACATTTGGAATCATTCAACCAAAACCCAAGACACTAGGATTACCAAAACTTCTGCCATCAAAAATCAAAATTATATTACTACCTTTGTGTGCATTCCATGTGATCGTTCTCGCTGGACGAGACAAATTATGCTTGTAAAAATATTTAGCTAAAACATTTTTAACACATACTTGAATCCACCATTAAACAATACACCATTTCTACTAATCCAAAGACACCAACAAACTAATAGCCAGAGTGAACCGCTAATCCCTTTAGAAATCCTCTACTTGAGCATCTTGGTAAAATGCAAGAAAAAATTCTCCAAAAAGCCTTCTTCAATTCTAGTATCCAAACCTAACCAGTCAAGGATCATCCTCCATAAATCCTTGGCAACCATACACAAGCAGAAAAGGTTCAAGGTCTACTCATTTTCTTCGAAACAATGAGGAAAACATTTATTAACACGCCTTATAGCTAGCTCAACCCTTGTTGGCAAAATATTGATAATTAATTTCCACCCGAACATGAGAAACATGATTGGCGCTTTTACTTTCCAAATGGAATTCAAGACTTGCTAACAAACTGATAAATTTAAGGGATCTGCATCAACCATATCAGACAGTCAAGCATAACAAGATTTTACAGAGAAGCCACTAAGATCTCTCCACCACACATAAGAATTAATATCATGTTGCTTCAAGGAAGCCTCTTGTAGAACAACTTTGATGCCTTCCAGTTGATCGATTTTTATAGAAAATAGATTAGAATCATCAATCTGTAGGTTCCAGTCCTAAACAAGCCTCTCAAACAACCCATATCTACAACCTTCACATTCTTCCTATCTGCCCTTCAATATCACTACAACAAAAATGACTTTTGGCAACAACTCAAAACCGCAACCTAAAGTGCAATAACCGTAGCCTAATGCTTTAGGGGGCAGTTTATCAGACATGGAATAAACGGCTGTTGCCTATTCCTTTAGAGCGCAGTTTTTTTATTTATAACCACGGATTCAAAACACCGCCACCTAAATCATCAAATTCCACGGTTTTAGTTGTAGTTTTAGGCCGCGGTTTTCTAGTAACAACACAAAATAACCGTCCCAAAACATGAATACACAACGGTTATAAAAAAGTAACAAATGAAAACTGTAGCTAGTTTATAATTTCATTTAAAGAACCGTGCCTAAAACTTAGGAAAAGTCCACGGTTTTTAATAAGCAACCCTTAAAAAGCGTTGCCTATAAATTGAAAAATATTTGGTAAATATTAACTTTAAACTTAAAGATATAATTATTAAAAAATTTCCTATTCATTTATATGGTGATACATTTCAACCATAAACCTTCATTTTATTCTAATATAGTATAAATTAAATGAGAAGAAACACATGTATAAATTAATCAAAACATATAAATATGAAGTATTAATAAGATGAAATGTAATAAACACTTTGAAATGTAAGAACAAATATTTTCAAAATAAATCCAAACTCTTTGAAATATAATAAACTAATTAGGTGGTTTGTGTAGCTCCATAAAACAAAAAATAATTGTCTATATTTGAATCAGTGAAGGTCTTCATCATATTCATTGTACTGAGAATCATGAGAATCATCATCTTGAGAACCGTCAACTTGATCATATTGAAGATCGTCATCTTGATCATATTGGAGATCGTCATCAAGATCATAATGAAGAAATCAAAGAAGGAATCCTGTAAATATAGTACTAAAAATATTCAGATACCTCTCCAAAAGGTAAATCGTCATTTTCAAAGAAGTCGCCAAAATCACCAAACTCGGATAGAAGAGCTTAAATATCCATTTCCATGCCTTTATTCTCCTCATCATTGTCACCCCAGTCCCAGTAAGACCCAATTGGCTCATTCTCTGCTCTTGTAATGGCTGAATTGTTAACTTCCATGGAACCAAAATCAGACATGTACGCATCTTGCCCAGGAATATTTGTAGTCGCACTTAATGACTGTGTACCTGGTCGAGACCGCTTAGAGCCCTGCATAGCAATAACAATCACTACTAATCTCCAATTGTACAAAATTTAAGATTGGCAAAATAGTAAAGTTTTAAAAGATTTGCTATTCTAAAAAAAAACTATGATATGTCAAATAACCATCTTTTCCAGAAGAAGAAAAACTACAATATTCAATTTTCTCAATTTATTTTATAAACACAGTGAAATAGCCATCTTCATGTGCATACAACAAAAATAAGTGGCCAACTTATGAAGTAGAAAGCATGTTGCAACTATGTTATAAGAATACTGCAAAACGATTAGTACATGTATACCTGTTCAAGAACTTATGGAGACTGTGTGCTCATACATTAAACCTGACATTACTATTCCTACTCTCACCCGTAACAGATGCATTCAAACATTAAACACAAGAAAAATGTCAGACCGATATTATGCTTCCTTTCAATCCAAGGAAAAAAACATCACTGAAAACAACCTCAAGAATAGGGAAAATTTTGGTGACTAGCTTTAGTAGTTTTGGAATTATTAATTTAGTAGATAGGAAAACAAAATTATGGCAATGTGCAGTGTAAGCTGTTATTGTGTCAATTCAATCTAAGGGTAACATTAGTATGTTTGCTCATGAAAGGCATAAGTTCAGAAAGTTGGATTCTATTCTATTTGGTGTAAAAAGCAGATGGTCCTCTTAAGGGGTCCCTAGCAGATATGTAGAGTGATTTGGTGGCATTGTACGTATGTTCACCTAAAATTGAAGAATCAAACAAGTATGCACAGACTGCATGGTAGGCATTGCAGAAACATTTACAATTTACAACTATGCTTATTAAGTTAACATGAAGGTCATGCTAGTTTACAATAATAGATCATAAAAGCATAATGCATATTATAAAAAAATCAAATAAGGCCTGCACAAACTAATTAACCCAATTCAATCATCCGAATTAATTCACACCAATTTGCATAGCAGCACAACATGACCAATCTTCATTTAACTAAACTAAATGGTTTCCATACTAACTAAACCACTAACTGTAACTGTGACTAATAACATTTGGCTAACAATTCCATTGATTCAAAAAAGTTCCATGACAGTTTAGGTTTCATAGCAATGCAATGTTACATAACAGTTCAAGTATCCAATATAGTTCAAACCCCATAACATCTAATCCAAAGAGGTATGGCATAACAGTTCAAGCAGTTAACACAAACTAATCTAGCATTTCATTTCCAATTTCACTAACATATTAACATTCCATAACAGTTCCACTAACTTTCAAATTAACCCTTAAATCACTAATTTGGCACACTTTAATTAACATGTAACCTAATTCTCACTAAAATGCTAACTATTTTGACTAGTTAAGCACAACAACAATTGTTCAAACAGCTCACACATAGCAGCTCAAGCATAATCCAAGCATTCCAAAAACATCAAGTAGCCAATTCTACAAATCCATAACAACTTAATAACCATTCATACGCACAGTCATTTCACTCTGCATCAAGTTTTCTTAAAGCATTTCACTAACAAAAGCATACATCTAAACCACATTCCATAGCTGCTTCAGAGAGTATTCAAATTGGTTTCAATGCATCTACTAACTAGACTAACAATTCAACATAACATCAACTGATAGGACAACTAGCAATAACAATCTTACATTTTCATTAACAGCTAAATACATTCAATAATAGATCACTAATATACTAACTGTCACAACTCCAATCCACTAACTAACCTAACTGTTTTTCAAAATGGCAACATAGTATTGCAATAGAAGAACAAATCAAAACTATTAACGCCAAACAAAGCAAAACTGAGCCTGATTTAGATTGTTACCGAGATCGTGACGTTGCTGTCAGATATGAGTAACCAACGTTGTTGATGTTATCGTGGTGTTTGTTAGAACACAGATTGGTTCTTAATAATAACTCTTTGTTTTGATGATAACTGTTAGGAAATTTTATATTTAAGAATTATATACTCTAAAATTTGTTTGAGAGTTTTACTGCAGATTGAAATGAAATTAACTCTCTAGAAGCAAATCTGTATTGTATACAAGAAGTTATCCTGACTCTGAAGCGCCAGATGCATCTTATAGAAGATTCTGATTGCTCTTTTCAGAAGATCCTGAGCGTAGTCTCCAGAAGAATCTGAAACAAGAAGCTCCAGAACATTTTGAGTCAGAAGCATCTGAAGCTAGTCAGAAGCATCTGAAGCTGAAGCATCTGAAGCAAAAAAGAATATTATTTGAAGAGTTTCTCAAAGCATAATTCTACAGAAGTTTCTGAAAGTACTAACGCTGCCAAGTACTGAAGTTCTGTGTCAAATATGCTCTGATGATCAACACGCTGAAAGCACACATGCTGCAGAAGACTCTGATACAGCAAAGTTCTGAATATCATTAGAAGACTCTGATCAATTCAGACTCTAAAGAACTTGCTGAAAACTGAAGAAGAAATATTCAAGAATATATCCGTTGGAGAAAATCAACGTCTCTTTCCTCATTTGTGCTAGACACAATTACACAGACAAAAAGGATATTTCTGTGTTATCTACTTCAAGGAAAGGTCACTTGATGTGAAGACAAAAAGGCTCAGACCTTTTTGGGACTCTCTTTTCAACGCTCAGCATCCTTGGATCAGCTGCCTATAAAAGGAGAACTCCACCACATTCTTCAGTTACACAATTTGCTGAAAAGAATCATATTATTCTAAGCTCTCATTCATTCATATTCTTCTTAGAATTTCTTGTACTTAAACTTAAGAGAAAAATCACTGTTGTGATAAAAGCTTTATAGAAGCATTAATACTCTTGTATTTAATTTACATTGATTGTAAAGGTTATTCCTTAAGAGGATTCAGTTGGAATCAGTAGCTCTTGAGAAGACTAAGAACAGTTGTTCTTAGGTGTTACTATTGTAATCAATTTGATTTAATAGTGGATTAAGTCCTTGTTGAGAAAGGCAAATCACTCTAGGAAGGGTGGACTGGAGTAGTTGTTTAAACGAACCAGGATAAAAATAATTGTGTGATTATTTTTTTAAGTCTTAATCTTTCATACTTATTCAACCCCCCTTCTAAGTATTATCTCACCTTCAGTTGGCATCAGAGCTCCGGTTCTGAGTGTGCTACCACTTAACAGTGTCAGTAAAGATCCAGAGAGAAATACTTTGATATATATTTATTTGTTACCATGGCTGATAATTCAATGTCCAATATTAACAATAAATATGAAGAAATGGATAGGATCAGCACCAAACCCCCAATGTTTGATGGAGAGAAATTTGACTACTGGAAAGACAGAATTGAGAGTTTTTTCCTAGGATATGATGCTGATCTATGGGATCTAGTCATAGATGGATATGTCCATCCCACAGATGGGAATGGCAAGAAGATTGACAGAAAATCTATGACAGATGCTCAGAAGAAAGATTTCAGAAATCACCACAAAGCCAGGACTATATTATTGAATGCAATTTCACATACAGAGTATGAGAAAATTACAAACAGGGAAACTGCTTTTGATATGTTTGAATCCCTAAAAATGACTCATGAGGGAAATTCTCAAGTTAAGGAGACAAAAGCTTTGGCTCTAATCCAGAAGTATGAGGCCTTCAAAATGGAAGACTCTGAATCTGTTGAAGCCATGTTCTCCAGATTTCAGATACTCACTGCTGGGCTGAAAGTTCTGGACAAGGGATACTCTACATCAGATCACGTAAAGAAAATCATCAGAAGTCTGCCTACCAGATGGAGACCAATGGTGACTGCCTTGAAAATGGCTAAAGATCTGAACAAGATCTCTCTAGAAGAACTCATCAGCTCACTGAGGAGCCATGAGATTGAGCTTGAGGAAGATGAACCTCAGAAGAAAGAAAAAGGTAAATCTGTTGCATTAAAATCTAACAAAACTGCTAAAGCTTTGCAGGTCATTCAAGAAAGCTCTGAAGAATCTTCTTCTGAAGAAGAAGATGAGTTATCCATGCTGTCCAGAAGGATCAACAGACTCTGGAAGCACAAGGGAAAGAAGTTCAACAACTTCAGAAGATCTGATAATAGAAAGGAATCTTCTGGACACAGAAGATCTACCAAGAAAGAAGTTGTGTGCTATGAGTGCAAAGAACCTGGGCACTACAAGAATGATTGCCCCAAACTTCAGAAAGAAAAACCCAAGAAGAAGTTTAACAAAAAGAAGAAGGTTCTGATGGCAACATGGGATGACTCAGATGAATCTGAATCATCTTCTGAATCAGAAGAAGAATGTGCCAATGTTGCACTGATGGCCAGCACAGAGGATCAAGAGGAAGGTACCTCAGGATATGAATCAGATTCTGAATCAGATGATGACGCAGAAGAGGTAATGGCTAAACTTACCAAAGAAGAACTCATAAAAGTTTTAACAGAAGTTCTTAAAAGTTATAACAATATCAAATTCAAATACAAGAAGCTGAAAAGCAATCTTGAATCTGAGATTGATCTTCTGAAGACAGAACTTGTTGAGCAAAAAGAAATTAATCTGAAAATCCAAAATGAATTTGAAATAACTCAACAAGAATCTGAATCTGAGACTAAGTCATGTGAAAACATTTTAGAAAAATATGACTCTAGCTTTCAGAGATTTCTTACTAAGAGCATAGACAAAAGCAAGATGGCTTCCATAATCTATGGTGTTAGTGGAAACAACAGAAGAGGTATTGGATATGAATCTTCATCTGGAAGCAATCCAAAACCTGTTGACAAACTTTTCATCAAGAAGACACCTCTGTATTCTCAATTTAAATTTGGTCACTTAAATGACATTAAACACACAAGCTCTGAGAAGAATACTTATGTGTTTAAACCCAAGGCAAGTCAGAATAAACATTATGTTGAAAAACAGAAGTTTAGACAAACCTACAAACCAACTAACCCCAAAGGACCCAAGAAGATCTGGGTAACTAAAAACAAAATAATTCTTATTGCAGATGTTCTTAGCAGCAAGGTCAGGACACCAATCATGGTACCTGGACTCTGGATGCTCACGACACATGACAGGAGAAAAGTCTATGTTCCAAAACCTGGAACTTAGATCTGGAGGTGACGTGAAGTTTGGAGGGAACCAGAAGGGCAAGATCATTGGATCTGGCACTATTGGAAATGGTAAACTTCCCTCTATTACTAATGTTTTACTTGTTGAAGGGTTAAAGCATAACTTATTATCCATAAGTCAATTAAGTGACAATGGTTATGATATTACCTTTAATAAAAAATGTTGTAAAGCTATTAGTCAAAAGGATGACTCTATCCTATTTAGTGGTAAGAGGAAAAACAACATTTATAAAATAAATCTTTCAGAACTTAAAGTTCAAAATGTTAAATGCCTCTTGTCTGTTAATGAAGAGCAATGGGTCTGACACAGAAGATTGGGCCATATTAATATGAGACGTATATCTCAGTTTAATAAACTTAATCTTGTCAGAGGACTCCCTAATCTGAAGTTCACTTCAGATGCTCTTTGTGAAGCATGCCAGAAAGGGAAGTTTTCAAAAACATCTTTCAAATCAAAAAAATGTTGTTTCTACTTCTAAACCACTAGAACTACTTCATATTGATCTGTTTGGACCAGTGAAACTGCATCCATCAGAGGCAAGAAGTATGGATTAGTCATTGTTGATGACTTTAGCAGATGGACATGGGTAAAGTTCTTAAAACACAAGGATGAGTCACATTCTGTGTTCTTTGACTTCTGCAAGCAAGTCCAGAATGAAAAGAATTTCAAAATTATAAAAGTCAGAAGTGATCATGGTAGTGAATTTGAAAATAAGTATTTTGAAAAATATTTTTCTGAAAATGGCATTGCTCATGATTTTTCCTGTCCTAGAACTCCACAACAGAATGGGGTTGTAGAGAGGAAAAACAGAACTTTGCAAGAAATGGCCAGAACCATGATCAATGAGACAAATCTGGCAAAACATTTTTGGGCAGAAGCAATCAATACAGCCTATTATATTCAGAACAGAGTGTCTGTTAGACCTCTTCTGAAGAAGACTCCTTATGAACTGTGGAAGAACAAAAAGCCCAACATTTCCTATTTTCACCCTTTTGGATGTATTTGCTATATGTTAAACACTAAGGAAAACCTGAGCAAGTTTGATTCCAAAGCACAGAAGTGTTTCATGCTTGGATATTCTGAACGCTCTAAAGGCTACAGAGTATACAACATTGAGACACAGATTGTGGAAGAATCCATTCATGTCAGATTTGATGATAAGCTTGGCTCTGAAAAGCCAAAGCAGGTTGATAACTCTGCAAATAGGGAAGTAGTCTTTATTGACTCCGAAGTTCCAGAAGCAGACAAAATTCAAGTGAAGGAACCAGAAGCAACTCCAGATGCTACTCCCTTAACTTCTTAGATGAATAATCTAAACATTTCTGAAGAGTCAACTATCAGAGGATCATCATCCAGAATTAAAGCTTCTCATCTAGAGGATGTCATTATTGGAAAGAAGGATGATCCCATCAGAACAAGATCCTTTCTAAGATCATCTGAAGCATCACTATTTGGACTAGTGTCAGAAATTGAACCATCTTCTGTAGAAGAAGCTCTGCAAGACAATGATTGGATTATTGCCATGCAAGAAGAGCTAAATCAATTCAGCAGAAATGATGTATGGGATCTAGTTCAACGACCTCAAGGATTCAATATAATTGGTACAAAATGGGTCTTCAGAAACAAGCTAAATGAGAAAGGAGAAGTTGAGAGGAATAAGGCAAGGATGGTTGCTCAAGGGTACAGTCAGCAAGAAGGTATTGATTACACTGAGACATATGCTCCAGTGGCAAGGTTAGAATCTATACACCTTCTTATTTCCTTTGCTGCACAAAATAACATCACTCTGTATCAGATGGATGTTAAAAGTGCCTTTCTTAATGGTATTATAGAAGAAGAAGTTTATATCCACCAACCTCCTTGTTTTGAAAATGAAAAATTTCCAGATCATGTTTTCAAATTAAAGAAATCTCTATATGGATTAAAACAAGCTCCTAGAGCTTGGTATGAGAGATTGAGCAATTTTATTCTGGAGAAGAATTTTATCAGAGGCAAAGTGGATACAACACTATTCTATAAAACAATTAAGAAAGATCTTCTAATTTGCCAAATTTATGTAGATGATATTATTTTTGGATCAACAAATATTATGCTTGGAAAGGAGTTTGCTACATGTATGCAGGCAGAATTTGAAATGAGCATGATGGGAGAACTCAGATTCTTTCTAGGAATCCAAGTTAATCAAACTCCAGAGTGCACCTACATACATCAGACAAAGTATGTTAAAGAACTTTTGAAGAAATTCAACATGTCTGACAGCAAGCTGGCAAAGACTCCAATGCATCCTACTAGCTCACTTGGCAAAAAAGAGGTAAGTAAGAAAGTAGACCAGAAGCTCTACAGAGGTATGATTGGCTCTCTTCTTTATCTTACTGCTTCTAGACCTGACATATTGTTCAGTGTTTGTCTGTGTGCTAGATTCCAATCAGATCCTAGAGAATCACACTTGACAGCTGTCAAGAGGATTCTAAGGTATCTGAAAGGTACTTCTAATGTGGGTTTGTGTTACAGAAAATCTGATGATTTCAAATTAGTTGGATTCTGTGATGCTGACTACGCTGGAGACAGAGTGGAAAGAAAAAGTACTTCTGAAAGTTGTCAATTTCTAGGAAGAAATCTAATCTCCTGGTACAGCAAGAAGCAACCCACAATTGCACTTTCAACCACAGAGGCTGAATACATTGCTGCTGCTGGATGTAGCACGCAGATGCTCTGGATGAAGAGTCAACTAGAAGATTATCAAATTTTTGAAAGTAACATTTCTATCTTTTGTGATAATACTTCTGCTATATGTTTGTTCAAGAATCTTATTTTACATTATAAGGCAAAACATATAGAAATTAAGCATCATTTCATCAGAGACTATGTTCAGAAGGGAATCATAAATTTAGCCTTTGTTGATACAGATCATCAATGGGCAGATATTTTTACAAAACCCCTTGTTGAAGATAGATACAATTTTATTCTGAAAAATATTGGTATGGATTTTTGTCCAGAATGATATTTATCAGAAGCAAATTGTTACAGATGCAAAAATGCTTAAATGCTCTGAAGTATTTCTTCTGTTTGTTTATTCTATTCTGATCAATATTTCTATTGTGAAACTCTGAACTAACAATATTTAGAAGATCTGAACGTTGGCTAACGTTTCATTTCTTAAGAGAATTCAGAACAGCATGCAAGTAAACACGTGTCACACAAAATCTGAAGAGGTGGCGTGTACATAACTGAAGAGACGTTTGAGGTGAAGTTTGAATAGTAAGAATCTTGGTTTTCCCCCCAAATTGTCAGAAGCATTTAATGTTATGAAATGATTTTTATTCTCTTCATTTAATGCTTGTTCAAACGTGCGTTTTTCTGACTGTTGATGTGCCTGAGTGTTCTAGTATAAATACTTGTCTTGTATTCACTTTCACACTTTTCACTCTCTCAGAATTTACATGCGTTTTCATCTCCTATTTTCTCTGCATAAAAACCCAAAACCTAAGTGTTTGACAAAGCATTCTTCAATGGCAACTTCATCTTCAACAATTTCTCAATTCCAATCTACTATGGCTGCTGTGACTTCAGAAAACTTGGGTGTTGCTCCATATTCTCCTCCTAAAAGAACACTTCTAACGCCTGTTGATAAACTGGAAGTTCTGTGTGAATCTATGGTTGAGTTTGATTCTCTGGCAGATAATGGGTTTGAGTTTCATTCCATAATTAGAGCTCAAGGATGGGTTAAGTACTTTGATAGACTTTTTGGACCAGTTTACCCTCTCCTTGTGAAAGAATTCTGGATCCATGCATCAGTTTACCCCAAGTTCATCTTATCTTCTGTGCTGGGAAAAGAGATTATTATCACAAAAGATCTGATAAGAAGATTGATAGGATATGAAGAAACAAATGGTGTTTCCCACTTGCCAGCTGGGCGTGTGGACATGGATGAGGTTTATGAAGAAGTTATGACTGCTGGTCAAGCTTCTAACAAATTCAAAGATCTGAAGCCTGATTACAAGATCTGGGCCAAGATCTTCATGGGATGCATCCACCACAGGAAGTCAACCAATTCTCCAGACTATGTCAATAATGAACAGATCTATTTCATGTATTGCCTTAGTCAGAGCACCAAGGTAGATCTTCCATATATTCTGTTTATGCATCTGTGGAACCATATCAATGCATCTAGAGAATATGTGAAAGAGAAAGGACAGAAGATTAGAACTTGGATCCCCTTTGGAAGGTTGATCTCAGATCTTCTTACTGAGAATGGTTTAGTGACTGCTCTGTACGCTGCTGGAGTTACAGAGGAATTAGAGTTTATAATGGGAAAACCTCTGAACGCTAAAAGTCTTCTGAGACTCAAAATTGTTGATGAACTCACTACAGCTCCCAAGAAGCTGAATATGTCTGCATTGAATAAGAGGGTTCATGTAGATGACTTTCCTCTATTCTTTGCTGAAGAACCTAGACATATAGTGCTTATGTATATTGAGGAATGTAAGAAGGAAGGAATACCTGCTCCTGCTAATGTGTTTCAGCTAGTCAAACAACCACTACCAGATGCAGGAGAAGAAGAAGCACCCCTTCAGAGGAAAAGGACTCAGCCTGTAGAAGCATCTGAACCTGTCCAGAAGAAGGTCAAGATTGCTGAGAAGCCCAAGAAGCTCTTGAAGAGAAAAGATTCTGAAGAAGCTACCTCTGTACCTGCCAAGAGGATTAAAGTAAAAGGTACTAAGTCTTCTGTAACTTCTGCAAATCTTGTTATTAATGATTCAAATGTTAAGTCTGTTCCAAAACCACCTGCTACTCAAACCACTTCTGTTACTGCTCCCAGTTCTGTTTCACCACAAAAACAAACATCTGTTCCAACTCACATTCCAACACAAACAACAACACCAACAGTTTTTGTACCAAAACCTTCTCAACCCAAAATTCATATCAAACATTTTGTTCCACGTCCACAACCATCAGAACAACAACCATCTGAAAAACAAAAATCTGTTCAACAACAAACCTCTGAACATCCAGAAAACCAGCCAAAAGAAGTTCAACCAGAAAAAGCCTCTGACAATCCACCATCAAATAATCCACCTTCTGAACCTATTGCACCTGTTACTTCTGATCCTACAAAAGTAACATCTGCTCCTGTTTCATCAGAACCTCCATCCAAACAATCTGACATTCCTTCAGGACCTACCAACACTTCTGAACCTCACATCCCTGAGACAGAAGTTCTTGATGTCACACCTTTAAAAATAGTGTTTCAAGTATCTTCTACCTCTTGTACACCTACAACATCCTCCAACTCATTAAAATCAGAAATCCACCCAGATTTTCTAATATCTCCATCTGACAAATACTTTGAGATAAACAAACCTGAACCTGAACCTGAATCAACCATACCTTCTAAAACTCCCATTCCAGATCCTATGCCTCCACCTGCACCATCATCTGAGATATTAATCCCCAATTCTAATCCAACATCATCTGGAATATCTTGTGTCCAAGTTTCTTCTCTTTATCATAATCTATCTTATGGTTTCAAACTAAAAGATTTTTATGATAGAGTTGAACCTTCTGAACCCCTCAACCCTCTGAAACCAAAACTCAGACAGGCTCTTCCATCTGTGATTCTATCTTATACTCAATCAATGACCAATGTAGGATCTTTAGCAACCATATCTGCAACATCTGGTAAAGCTGTTGTTTCAGCTCTGCAACTTGCATCTGCTGAACCACTAAAATCTGCTTTTAAACCCTACTCAAATGCACCTTTTGATGTTGTTTACCATCACACAAAACCAAAACCTCATTCGCTTAATGCTTTAAACAGATCCTTACCTCAAAAACCAGAAATTCCTTTCATTCCATATTATCCTCCTCCTCTGATTTCCATCCAAAAATCACTTTTTCCACCAACTCCCAAACCTAAACATATAACTCTGGAAACCTTGCTTAAACCACATCCCAGACTTAATATTGATCATTTATTTCAAACTTTTTTGCAAGAAATATAGATGTCTTTAGGTACTGTTCAGAAGAAATGCTCTGAAACAATGGATGCCAATGAATCTGACATCATCTGGAAAGGATTCATCAATAGATTCAACACTGTAGCTTCAAATTTGAAGAACGTCTGTTCTGATGATGCAAAGCTCAGAGCTGAAAGGACTCTATTCTGGACTGTCAACAAAATTGAACCTCTGCTTCGTTTAGATGCTCCTCCACCATCAACAGAATCTACTGCTAATGCATTGACTATGACTCTGATAGAACCTTCTTCAGGATCTACAGAACCAATGGCAATTGACTATGTTCAGGCTATAGAACCTCCTAATTCTTCATCTGAGATAAAGACAGAACATCCAGACTTTGAAGACAAGATTGCTGCTCTAGAGGCTGGACAGTCAGAGATAAAATCCTGGATGGCTAAGCAGGATAAGAAGTCTGAGGATATGACAGAATGGATGTCAAAGCAAGATGAGAAGAATGAAACTATGACTAAGTGGATGTCCAAGCAAGAGCAATCCTCCTCTGAGATTACAAATCTATTGAAGATGCTTTTGTCCAAACACTCTTAGATTTTTTTCATTCTAATGTTTTTGCATCTGTTGTTTGCATCTGTACTTTATTGCTATATCTTCTGATATTTGCCTATGTACTTTTGATCTGATATTGTGAATGAATCAAGTTTTCTCCATTGAATTATCTTATTTATTATTCCTTTTATTTGTCTTTTAAAAAGTTTTTACTTTTTGCTTATGACAAAAAAGGGGGAGAAAATATAGATCTGAACTGTTTAATATAACTTCACCAGAATGAATCTTCAGACATATCTATTCTATCTAACATTTAATCTGACTATTTCAGAACATTTGATAAGAACACTCTATAAAAGAAACTCTGAGTCTCTCAGATCATTTGTCTATTATCAAACTCTGAATCTTATATCTGCAAGACATTCTGATCCTAAAATGTTATAAGAACAAACAAGATCTAACTCTGAAGATTACTCAAGACAAAAGGGAAGTTTCTATTCCTTTTTCATATTTAACTCAGGGGGAGATTCATCATCTCAGGGGGAGTTATAATTCTTTATGTTCAGTTAAATAAAATTTCTGATATTTTTTGTCATCATCAAAAAGGGGGAGATTGTTAGAACACAGATTGGTTCTTAATAATAACTCTTTGTTTTGATGATAACTGTTAGGAAATTTTATATTTAAGAATTATATACTCTAAAATTTGTTTGAGAGTTTTACTTCAGATTGAAATGAAATTAACTCTCTAGAAGCAAATCTGTATTGTATACAAGAAGTTATCCTGAATCTGAAGCGCCAGATGCATCTTATAGAAGATTCTGATTGCTCTTTTCAGAAGATCCTGAGCGTAGTCTCCAGAAGAATCTGAAACAAGAAGCTCCAGAACATTTTGAGTCAGAAGCATCTGAAGCTAGTCAGAAGCATCTGAAGCTGAAGCATCTGAAGCAAAGAAGAATATTATTTGAAGAGTTTCTCAAAGCATAATTCTACAGAAGTTTCTGAAAGTACTAACGCTGCCAAGTACTGAAGTTCTGTGTCAAATATGCTCTGATGATCAACACGCTGAAAGCACACATGCTGCAGAAGACTCTAATACAGCAAAGTTCTGAATATCATTAGAAGACTCTGATCAATTCAGACTCTGAAGAACTTGCTGAAAACTGAAGAAGAAATATTCAAGAATATATCCGTTGGAGAAAATCAACGTCTCTTTCCTCATTTGTGCTAGACACAATTACACAGACAAAAAGGATATTTATGTGTTATCTACTTCAAGGAAAGGTCACTTGATGTGAAGACAAAAAGGCTCAGACCTTTTTGGGACTCTCTTTTCAACGCTCAGCATCCTTGGATCAGCTGCCTATAAAAGGAGAACTCCACCACATTCTTCAGTTACACAATTTGCTGAAAAGAAATCATATTATTCTAAGCTCTCATTCATTCATATTCTTCTTAGAATTTCTTGTACTTAAACTTAAGAGAAAAATCACTGTTGTGATAAAAGCTTTATAGAAGCATTAATACTCTTGTATTTAATTTACATTGATTGTAAATGTTATTCCTTAAGAGGATTCAGTTGGAATCAGTAGCTCTTGAGAAGACTAAGAACAGTTGTTCTTAGGTGTTACTATTGTAATCAGTTTGATTTAATAGTGGATTAAGTCCTTGTTGAGAAAGGCAAATCACTCTAGGAAGGGTGGACTGGAGTAATTGTTTAAACGAACCAGGATAAAAGTAATTGTGTGATTATTTTTTTAAGTCTTAATCTTTCATACTTATTCAACCCTCCTTCTAAGTATTATCTCACCTTCAATGTTTTCAGTGACAAGCATAAACAAAACCAGATGGATGTCTTGAAACAGAGCAGTGAGTTATACCGACGTTGTTTCCAAAATTGTTTCTTAAGGATCTACCGCTTGCTGCGTCCAGAATGTTCGAGCTCGCGTATGCTTTTTCGGAGAGCTCACAGTGTTGCGGAGCTGATATTGTCAATGGTTTATAGGTGTGGAATGAAACCCAACTGAACTTTTTTTATTGCGTATCGACGTTGAACAACTTC
This sequence comes from Lathyrus sativus, assembly GCA_963859935.3. Classification (NCBI taxonomy): domain Eukaryota; kingdom Viridiplantae; phylum Streptophyta; class Magnoliopsida; order Fabales; family Fabaceae; genus Lathyrus; species Lathyrus sativus. The sequence goes on from OZ012738.1 coordinate 52,075,655, forward strand.
TAGAAATAGAGGCTTTTTGTTGTGTTGTTGAGGAGTGTTGATCTAGGTACGTAAGGTCACTTCACCGGCGGCAGCGGCGGTGGTTTCATGGAGATTTTGAAGGAAAATAAAGTGTAGATTGGAAGTTGTATTTGCAGTAAGGAGGGTTAAGGTTTGAAGGAGATGATTATGGCGGACACGGTGGCGGAGGGAAGAAGGAGATGGTGGTGACGGGTTTGATGGAGTGTGATGATGAAATTAGTGGAAGAAGAAGGTACCGAGGTTATAGTTAGGGTTTAAACAACCCCCAACTTTGAGAAACTATATGGGGGTGATGAAAAATTTCAAGTTTTAGAACAGATTAATTAATTAATAACTTTTAAATTAAAATTAAAACCAAATGGCGTTATTGTTCTGGTGGTAGTGAGGTCTCACTACAAAGGTAGGGACATGGGTTCAAGTCCTTGTTTTGCCAGTTCTCTTAGTTCTTATATGCTACACTTATGAAACTGTGGATAGAAGTGAATACGCAACAGTTATATTATAACCACATTTTCAAAACGCGTAGCATATGTTACTTATAGGGACGGTTTTACAGTCGTTGTCTATTCCTCCGTTGCCTAAAGTCATTTTTGTTGTAGTGTATAATTCAGGAAACTGAGTGCAAATAGCTTCGCATCCTATTTATCTAGACATCAAAAACCTAACGACTATGCATTACCTACACTTCCTCTAAAGCATTCCATCCATGCACTAGAGTCAGCCACTTGGTCAAAACCAAGCCTCTTCAAATCCCTCCACCTAATGAAATCTCTTTTACCCACCAAACTAGAAATATCTTCATTGAATTGACGTTTAATATCCCCATGCTTAAAGGATAGTAAGTTTTTCAAAATGACCTTATTTTCATAAGGATTTTATAATGCAATTTTTTCCAAGAGAGAAAGGGAGAGAGAGAGAGAGAGAGATTAAACAACTCACAATTTTCAATTCCTAATCCCCAGCTGACTTATCAATACACACTTTATCCCAACTCAACCAAACTATCTTCCTACTTTGTTTTTTCTTCTTCTTTTCTCAAGTGTAATTTAAGGACTCCTTTGATATACATGATGAATGGAGATATGATATGATAAAGAGCTGGATAACGATATGATATGATAATGATGATATAGACAATATCCTATTATATATTTTGTAGACGATGGTCACAATTTATAAACCAGTTAACACAACTCACCAACTTTCTTGTGTTTGAAGCTATTTGGTCAACAAGTGGTATCAAAACCTTATGTTATAAGGACTAATCATCTCAGGAGGTAGAATAATGACTTCAAACACTTATTTTAGTATAAGTCTTCCTTTGAACAAATCTCTAACATATGATGGTAAATGGTATATCATATTGAAAGCAAGACTGATTTTTTTAGAAGCTACTATTGATTTATGGAATTATATTGTAGGTGGTCTGTTTATTCTAATTCATTTTATAAATAATGAAGTTATGAATAAACCAAGAGATTTATGTATTATTGAAGAAAAAGAAAAAGTGCAACAAGTTTTAAAGTCAAGTACTTGATGATTAATACATTAAACATGAGAGAGTACATATATGTTTCTAACTATAGCATTGTGAAAGAAGTGTGAACACCCTTAAAATGATCTATGAAGATTCTACTGAGATAAACAAGGATGAGCACACTAGACCAAGAATTAGAGACACCAAAATGATTATGAAGAAGATCATCAAAACTAGTTCTCTAATGTTAAAACTGTTGACAAACTTTTTGAAAATTGTGTTTCTAACAAGTATTTGAGATTTAAGGTGTGGTGTTGGAAAACTTATTCAGTACTGAAATTTGGATAAACAAGTAATGTTAATAAAATGAGTTAAAAATCATCAAGAAACTCAAATAAGAGGAATCAATGCAAACATTTCAAAACAAGATGGAAGAAAACGAGAAGAATATCACAAAGGAAAACAACAACCCAAATTCATATGATGAATCAAAAGAAGAGAGAAATCTTTGTCTTATAGATGATGAGGTAAATATAACTAAAGGACAAATTTTCTTTCAACAATTGTATGATCTAAGTATAAAGATAAGTAAGGAAAAAGATACGTAAGAAAATATCATTGTCACATATAAAAATCATGTTATCTCTCTAGAAGATGAAAATGAAAAAAATATCATAGATGAAATGAATCCAATTAGAAGAAATACTTTAATTATTGTTAATATGAAATGTAAAACCCACGATTCTTTTGAAATTAAAGATTTGTATCAAACTCTAAGTAGGCTTACTAGAGTTAGAGATGATCTTGACATGATTACATCTAATCAAAGAGGTACTTATAATAAAAGCAGTCTAGGCTATCAACCTAATAGTAATGCTAAGTTCTTCAAGAAAATTTTCCTTACTAAAAAGAAAACCTATCGCACTATCTTTAAATACAATTATTGTGGTAGAAATGGTCAGATGAACTCATATTGTTTAACAAAATTCGTGATTTAATGTGGTATCTAGATTCTCTTCTAATAACATTAGCTACCTTAACTCTACTAACACAAAAGGATCCAAAAAGAATTGGGTACCAAAAGTTAAAACTTCAGATTATTTTGTAGGAATGTTTTCCAATGTCAAATTTTAAATGATGAATTAGAAAAATATGTCAAAAACATGTATTTAAAGAACTATTTGAATTCTTTAAAGACTCTATCACATAGCAAGAATTAGTAAAAAAATTAAAATGATATCTCTTGTTAAAAGATTCAAAGAGTTTATAAGAAAAGAAAAGGAGAATTGATTCTCGAAAAGTTTAAAGGGAAAATGTTGTTTTAAGTGTTTTAGGTAAGTCATCTGTTAGAAAATAAATAGGAAAGACTCCAATTATTCTTCTCATAAGTGCTTTATTGACCGCTTTACATATGGAACAAGTTAAATTTAACCAAGTTGCGTGGCCGTTGTTTATTGGCCGTTGGGGGTATTGGTAGGGGACGTGGTAGCTGACTTTTGCTTTCTTCTAAAGTCTTCACATGCAAATTTGATACCTGAATAATTTTCTTTACCTACTATAGTTTTTATTTCCATGTCTTTTAACTACCTGACGAGATAGGCTAAGTTGATCTCCATAGTCTTGCATTTGTTCTTCTTTTAGTCTCGATGCATATCCTTGTATATCATTTTTGCTACAAATAAGTTGGTGCATATTGTCACCTACTTTTCATGGATGTTGTGGTATTTCAGCTTGATTGGATTGAGAAAGCCACAATGTCTAAGGTTACTGCGGTGGGTCTGTCTAGAATACAATTAAAGAATATTTTGCTAGAACCAATAGAAATTGCAAGTCAACCATCCTGTTGTCTCTTCCTTCTCATAGGGTGACCATCAGTTTGACATACCCTCGAGGGTGGGTACTATGCCATTGGAAGCTTGTAGGTCATATCCTTCATAGGTCCATAACTTCTCCTTCTTCAGCCCTAACTTTTTAAAGAGGTATGACTACATGATATTGCAAGAGCTTCTTCCATCAATGAGGACTCGAGAGACGATAAAATTGGTGATGGTAGTTGTTATCACCAAAGGAAAGATCTAGTTTGTGATTTCTTCTATCTTTTCACTATCACAGAATCCAAGGATATATCTTTCTAATTCCTTGATTGAAGCTTCCCCATTTTCTTTGTTTACAACCATCACCTAGTGCTTTTTACTTTTCATCGTCCCTTTGGAGGGGTTCCTTGATCTTGGAAGACCACTAGTAATGTATGTGATGTATTGACGCTTCCCTTTCCGGTCTTCCTTTTCTTCACTAGAACCGCCTTTCCCCGTTTGGCTATAGTGACAACTTCAATAGCCTTATTTGAGGCTTTTTTTTTCTTAGGGGGGTGAGGTCGTTTCTTATTTGACAAATTTTATTGATTCTTACACCCACTCTTATTTCCTTGATCTCCTTTCGGTTACCATCCTGGGTGTAATCATAAGTCACCCCTTTTTAATTAATTCTTCTATTGCATCCTTCATATGGATGCAACCATTTCTATTGTGATTGTAATTCTTGTATAAACATAATTATTTGGCCATGAATTTAACCGGATAAGGATTCATGATCTCGACTTCCTTGAACTCAGTGTTCACACATTCTTTCCAAATTTTCTCCCTTAAAGTCTCCAAGAGAGTGTAAGCGTTGGACTTGGATTGAGGTCCGTGATCCCTTTCTTCTTTACAAAGATCATTATATTTTTCTGGTGCTTGGTGTTCCATGCCCCCCATACTCTCTTCCCTTATTTAACCAGGAGCTCTTTTTCATAATTTATATAGGGTTATGCCCTATTTAGAGAATCACTTTGTGTTAGCCTGAAAAATTAAGCAGAAGAAATCAACAAAGAGTTGTAAGATCCATATTTGAAAATGCTAAGTGTCAAGAGTCTCAAAAATTGTTTTGACATATTAACCATGTCGACTAAAGATGGTTCGACCACCTTGTCAGATGATCTGGGACATAATGTATTTTTAACGACCTCGAAGTCTGGTTTGGAAGAATTTCAGGAACAACTCCATAAGATTCAGATCATTCTCTCTTCAAAACATGTCCAAAATCTTGAAGAGGTTTGCACAAATCAACATTTCGACGAGTGTCGAGTTCGACACGTTCATCAAATGTTGAAGAATTAGTGTATTTTTAGTCTATAGGTCATTCAAGTTAGGGATATTTAGAGAACACTATAGGGGTTGACCAAAGACTCTCGACAGAGGCGGTTAGAGGGTTCAAAGGTGTTATCAACATGCTTGGTGGTTTGCAGCAGTTTTAACATTGAAGACACATGGAAGCAAATTAGAACGCTAAAGCCTACGTAAGGGGATACATGTCAAGTTTTGCGGAGGTAAACATTGTCTACGATTAACATTGTATTAATATATAAGTTGATCTCATTGTTGTGATCAAAGGTCGCAAGTTTTATTTATTCTCTATAGAACTAAAGTGTCCAAGTCACATAGAGAAACAATTTGTGAGAAGTGTATGAGTTTGCCTCCCTTCTTTAAATTCTTGAAGTATTTTCAATTAAAGCATTTACTTTTATGACATTTATTATGCTTTTCATATATTCTCTTCTTCAAAATAAATTTTGTGTTGTTTCATTTGGAATTTATGTTTAGTTTGTCAATATTCAAACATTTAAGATTCAATCACAAACACTTTTCATTGCATTTTTCTGCACAAATTATCTTTAGGATTTTTTTTCTAGTTTAATCCATTCAGTGAATTAAAACTCATAATTGTTTACTAAAAATACCCGTAAACACTTAGGCTACAAGCTCTCTCGAGCCCTAGATTTCCTAGAATGGGCAGTATGAACTCAACCTCTTCTTAAACATCAAACATTTCAACCCATCATCTGTACCCCCCACCGTTACCTCCACTTTTGTGAAGCAATCAATGTACTCGCACATGGTTTTATTTTTTTGGTGGGTAACCTTGTTGAGTTCTGCCATGGTCGTGGGTTGTCGCTTTAAGACAGTAAATTGGGCAGTAAAAGCATCACTGGGGTCCTTCCACGAACATATGCTCCCATCAGAGTGGGTTTTGAACAACGTCATTGCGGCTCTGGTCAGGGTTAGTGGGAAGAGCTTGTATTTACTTCCCCTTGGACGAAATAATGATATAACCGGTTATCTACATGTTCAACGTATTCGTATGGATCTCCAGTTCCATCATAACTATATGGATTTGGAGTCTTCTCTAATGACTCAGAATCCTACTATCGTAAATGCAGGCACAAGTTGGTTTTTTTTCCCGCTCTGGAATCAGAACGTCTTTGTCGTATCTTTCCCTTCTTAAAGAATTCCATGCTTATGAATGATGAGGACAGAGAAACCCAAGGGGGGGATTATGGCTACCACTCTTCCCTTCAGAATCAGGCAGAGGAGTTTTATGTCTTCGATGCCGGTTGAGAGTTGGCGACCTCAAGGCTTTTCTCCATAGTACTGATTGTATTAATATAGGCAGACTTAGGCACAACAATTTGATTGCCTTGGGAGACTTCCTCTCACATAATGTTATTCTTTGGAATAACATGGTGCATGCTATCTTCAATTATGAATAACCTCTATCGGGGATGGATTTACATATATTAAATTGGGGCAGCTGCCCCCACTTGTTTAATATTTTATTTAATAAATGTTCAATAATTCTATTTTGATATCATTAAATATTAATTATTGCCCCCATTAAATTTGATATATTGCAACTATTAAATTTATTAAATGTTATTTTTAAAGAATAAGAGAGCATGGATATTATTTGCAATTATTAAATATTATTAAATGTTATTTTGATATCATTAAATATTAATTATTGCTCCTATAGTAATTTTCATTAATTCTTTTGTTCTACAAAATATTAAATGTTATTTTTAAAGATAATAATAAGTTTTAAAGTGATTTTTATTAAAAAAAAGTATTTAAGTTATTTTATTTGTCATTCTTATTTATTTATTCAAACAATTAAAAAAATTATAAATAATTTTAAATTTTTTGCAACTTCTATCATTTTTATAGATATAAAAATGATAATAAATTTATTTTTATATAAAACTATAGTATATAAAAACTACCCCCACTAATTATAATTTCTGGATCCGTCGTTGACCTCTTTGTTAAGGATTGTGAATTCTGCTGGTGCACCAGATTATAGACGTTGTTTAGTAGGTCAATAACTCTTTGTAATACGTGGATTTCTTGTCCAGGTACAACAAGTAATGGAGGAGGCCGATGTGATGGTTCAACTTGGTGAACTTGTTGTGTAGATTCAAAGAACAAGAGAGCATGAAATGCTCCTTAACTAACTCTCACTGGAGCAGGATCTTGTTGCACAGGGTTAGAAGCATACTCCACTAAAATTGGACTATATCTTCTACCTGAGGAAGAGGAGGAAGAGGTGGTTCTCTAGCAGCTTCAACGACTACAACAACAATTTTTTTTGAACAACAGAATCGAGTGACTTTGGATGCCACAATGGTTAATTAATATGAGGATGAATCGATAGGAGGAGGTTAAAACATCAAAGAAGAAGATCAAGAAAAGAAAATCTGAATCTTCTAGAAAACGAGATATGAATATCCGGATCAAAAGAAATATCAGTGTGAAAATTCGTGAAAATCATTTGTCGATTTTTAGAGACGACGCCGATGTTCTATTATAGAACCAAAATGTTCAATGAATGGTGAAATGACAAAGCAAGTTTTCGGTGCGACTGAAAAATAGTTGACTTGCAAAATTAGTATTTCAAAATTTAAGTTGGTAAGATAAAAAGAAGTAATGTGAGTAAAAAATGAATTTAAATACAATGAAACATTTTTCTTTCTCTATATATAATAAAAGCGGTTAAATTATTCCCACGAGGGAATGCATGTTATACGATAAAGCCATTGTGAGCGGAGAAAAACGATTCTTATGCAAATTGTGAAACTAATTATGAAATAAAGAAATAAATTCCAATCTTGAGCTTTACAATTGATCGAAAATTCCTCCAAACAAAACAGAAACTTCCAAGTAAGCTCCACCGTCAAGTATAATGTCAACATTTTAAAAACGTTTTCCTTCCACTTGACCCGTCAAAACCACGCGCCGTATTTTCTACAGCTCAATTCCACCCCTTTCGTTGCTGTATTCCTTTCCATTCCAAAACAAAAAGGCTTCAAATAAAAAAATAGAAGCAACCATTCTCTTTCTCTCTCCTTTCTTTCTCCTTTCTCAAAACTCCATATATCTATACCACAAATCCTCTCATTCTCTTCAATTCAACCTTATTTCATTTCAGTCCCCAATTTCAATATTCATAATTTCATCCAATTTCTAATATTCCAGTAAAAATAGAATTACTTATTACTTGAAGTTGAAACAATATAATTAATTACGATGTCAATGACAATAGAGATAACTATTCTATCTGCAGAAAATATGCAAGAGAACAAAAAGGCCATAAAAGGGAACACATTCGTCACGGTTGAATGCGACGGAAGCAGCGACGAAGCGAGCACCACGAAGCTCGATTCGGAAGGCGGGAGTTACCCTACATGGAATGAGAAGTTAGTGATAAATCTGCCCATGCATGCAAGGTTTGTAACAATAGATGTCAGATACAAAACAAGAGGAACTAGTAGCAGTAGTGTTGGAGTTGCTAGAATACCTATTTCTGATTTCATTGGAGGTTATGTACATGAAAATCAGTTACAGTTTTTGAGTTATAGGTTGTGGGATAATAGAGTTAGGAGAAATGGAGTTGTAAATATTTCAGCTAGGGTTAAAGTGTCTCAACAAAATTCTTGTTCTAATTCGATGATATCCAACGGGAATGGAGTTCCGGTAACTGGTGTTCCGGTTGCCGGTAATGGCTCTAATAGAGTTGTAACAGGGATACCAGCTGTTTGGTTAAACTGCCAAAGAAACCTTTGAAGTTGTCATCACCATGTTTTCAAGAAGAAAATATGCATTTTCATTGACAATACACGTGGGAGTTATTGTATACATGTCTCAATTTTTTATATTTATTTTATGCTGTTTTAACTTTAGAAATCTTTTATCCTAATATCCATTTTTTCTTAATTATATTTCAAAATAATCAACTTCTAAAAAAATTAGTTAGGTCAATTAGCACTTGCGCTTATATTTAAATAACATTGTGCCAATTGAATTGGTAGTATGTATTTTTTTTTTAAATAAATTTTATTTATGTTATTTGTAGAATTTTTTTTCATATTTGATGTTATTTGTGAATTTTTTTTACAGTAAATTATATAATTTATTTAACCAGAACAATTTTATTGAGAGGGAGATAACTTAAAAAAAAGTAAAAAAATAAAAAAGTCCAACATAAATATAGTTTATTTTGTTATTAATAAAAAAACTAAATTACACTGGCCACAACAGGATTTCTATAATCCTTAACCACATAATTGTACTCGGCAATCAGAAAAATAAAGGATATTTTCGTTAATACTTAATCATAATTTGGATAAGTAATTGACACATTTATTCGCTTCCTTCTTGATCTTTGAGATTTTGAGAATTGTCATTTCCGCCAAAATACTTTTGATTTTGCGCATAAGACTCAAGTCTTTCCTTTGAATGTTTGTACCTTGAATTAAGTGCACCATTTCGTGATTATCAATTTGCAACTCCACTTTGTCGTAATCTTTGGATTTGGCTAGTCGTAGGCATTCTAGCACGCCCCAAAGTTCAACAGTTAGCACTGTTGGAATAAAATTGGTTTGAATCATATCTTTAAAGTTTTGATGATAACAAAGTATTTAAAGAACAATAGGGTATACTAACAAATGTTCAAGTGTGTAGGATCATTGATTAAAATTTCTGAAGAAAACCTAGTACTAGTATTGAGAATGTACATTTAAAAAGAAGCTAACGATCTAGATTCTGAAAGATTAGAAGCTGTAGAACAAAATATAAAGACTAAGACTTTGGATGACGTTAGCATCTGGAGAACTAGACCCTGGAAAGTCAACCCTTGAAGACTCAAACTCTAAAGGATCAGAACCTAAAAACTCTGGAGATTCAGACTCAGAAGATCCAGTCAACACAAGGATCAAGGAGATTCTAGCAAGTCATTATCAAACTTTGAGGACATTTTATTTTCTTTCGATCACGTGAAGACTTAAGCAAAAATCTGCAGAAGATAGCTGGGATTCAACACATAATTTATTTTTTAGCAAAGGAATTTCGTATGAGCTTTCAATGATATTAACCATATCAAGAAACATCTCAACGTCTCTCAATTAAGCTTCTCAAAGACTCGCGTATGAAAACTATTAAACGACTCTTTTTTTTCTCTGTATAAGGAGCTGAAGACTTGGAGAAAAATAACAAACCATTGACAATAAAATAGCTGTTACTATATAAAAAAAGACAAGCTTAACTAAGAATTGCTTAACACTTGTATATTCTAGAAATTCTTAAGTCTTAAAGAGTCTTTCTGTATTGTATTATGTATACACCTCTAATTATATATCAAGTATAGTTATTCATAATCTCTTAACTTGAAGTTAGAGTTTAAGAAGTTTCTTGCCTGTGTGCTTGAACATTTGAAGTCACTTGCTTGTGTGATTGGGTATTTGAAGTCTCTTGCTTGTGTGCTTGAACATTTAGAGTCTCTTACTTATGGGTTTGAGCATTTGGAAGTCTCTTTCTTGTGGGTGTGAGCAAATTGTAATCAGTTGTGATTATAGTTACAATCCATTGGACGTGCAAGATGATTGAAATATTCTCGATTTGTAGGAGGAACCAGGCTAGTTGCTTGTGTCTCTCTTTCTTTCCTTTATTCCTTTGAGCTATTCTTATCCGTTGTTAATCACTTAACTCTGATTCAGATTCTAAACCTTATGTTCAAAATTTGATAAGAGACTTTTTAGAAAAGAAAGAAAAATCTAACACAATTTAACCTCATTCTTGTGTTTTTTTCATCTTCAGTTTCTCTAAGAGATCTGCATGTGCTTTTAACACTTAAAAGTGGTACAAAAATTGTCCTAAGAGAAAAACATGTATGATGAATCTAGAACCTCTGGTTATAGCTGTTGTAAACTATGATTATAGTACTTCTGAAAAGAATAACTATACTGATAGACCTCTAACTTTTAGTGGAGACTCTACAGAGTCTGAATGGTGGAAGAACAAGATGGACACTCATATCATAGGTCTTGATGATGAGTCATGGGATATTCTTGAAGATGACATTGGTATTCTATTTAATGGATTAGGAATGGTAACTAACAGAAAAATTCTCACACCTGCTTTGAAGAAGACTTTATAGGAAACATCACAAAGTTAGAGGAATTTTGGTAGATGTTTTACCTCACTCTGGGTACATCAAAATTATTGACAAATCTACTTCTAAAACCACTTTGAATCCTTGGTTGCTACCTATGAATGGAATCAACAAGTAAAATAAGCTAAAGTTAAACTTTTGGTTCAACTGTATGAACTGTTCAAAATGATGGAAAATAAAGACATTGAAATCATGTTCTCAAGGTTTAAAGTTCTTGTATATGGACTTCAAGTTCTAAACAAGAGCTAGAAAACTCATGATCATGTCAAGAAAATTCTTAGGAGTCTTCCTGTCAGATATACTCCAAAGGTAACAACTATTAAGGAAGCCAAAGACTTAAACACTATAAGTCTTCAAACCCTAATAAGTAATCTCCAAAGTCATGAGATGAAGCCAAATGGAGATGAACCTGCCAAGAAATCAAAGAGTCTTTCTTTGGAATTTGTTGCTTAACCTACCAAGTATTCTAAAATATGGGAATATGGAGAAGGTTCTCATGCATGAACTTCTTATAAGATTATGATGATGAAGAAATGGCTTTCATAATCAAAAAATTCTAGTATCTGGCCAAGAAGAAAAAAAAATTCTCTGGCAGAAATAACGGCTTCAGAGGATCAAGCTTTAGAGACAAGAAAGATGATCAAAAGGGATGCTTCAACTGCAAGAAGCCTGGTCACTTCATTGTTGATTGTCCAAAGGTGCAAAAGGACAAGTGAAAGAAAGGAAGCTATCAGAAGGACAACTTTAGAAAAAAGTTCAAGAAGAGTCTCATGGCAACATGGGGTGAGGTTAAAAAGGAACAAGACTCTAAAAAAGATGAAGAACAAGCCAATATAGCTTTGATGACTCTTACATATTCAGAAACTGAATCTGACTCAAATTCTAGATCAGAGTCTAAAGAAGAATGTAACGCCCCGATTCCGATTCCCATTTTATTGAATCCTTTTTGATTTAATTGGATAATTATTTATTTTAACGTGGAAATTATGTGTTAATATGTTATATTGGTATGTTATGCTATTTTTCTTTACCTGTTTGGAGAGTTTTCGAGTAAAATAGGCCGGAGGGTATTTTGGGCATTAGTAATTATGTTAAGTGGATAATTTTATGAGAATTGATTGATTAGTGGGTGGAAAGAATTTGAGAGGAAGGAAATAGAATTATGAGATAAGAGAGGAAAAGAGAAAAGATAGTAACATAGAAAGAAAAACAAGAGAAAGAAAGAGGAGAAGAGAAAGTGGAGAGAAAAGAAGAGGAAAACCTAGAACTTCAAGAAATCATCACCAAAGCTTTCGATTGATCGGGTAAGGGTGTGAAACCTTATTATTCTATCAATGTGTATAATCATGTATGATTTTGTTGGATTGTTTTGGATTGTTGGTAGTTTTTCTACACTTTCCATTTTAGGTTGAATTTGGTTTAATCGAAAGGAATCGTTGTTTAACGGTTAGAATCGTGATTAGATGATGTAGGTTAGACGATATATGTTAGACTAAGGCTACTGGAACAACTTTGGATTTAATCGGGTGATTTTGGTGAGTTTGGAGGTGCTGGAGCAGAACTGAATGTTGCTGTTCGCAGGCGACTCGCTAGCAGCTCGCTAGGCGAGAACGCAGTGAATGCTCGCTAGCAGCTTGCTAGGCGAGCGTGCAGCGAACGGTCCCAGACTGGGGACAGTGAGATCCTGATGTCCCTCGCTGGCAGTGAAGGGAGTAGCGAGGAGCTCGCTGGAGGTTCGCTGTGGCGAACGGGGTAGCGAACGAGGTCTGTAGTCTCTGTTCTTGATCGCTAGCAGTTCGCTAGGCGAGGAGGTAGCGAACGCTCGCTAGCAGCTTGCTAGGCGAGCGTGTAGCGAACGTAGCAGGATGAATTTTCCCTGTTGCGTGGTGCTGTCGTGACTTGGGGTTCGGTTGCGATTGACCCTTCTTTGATTTAATAGCTTATATGCTGGTTTGTGATGTGCTGTGGGTAGCCGTATGGCGTGAATCCTAGATTATGAATTGTGGCCGTTTGGGCAATTATGTGCATCGTTTAGCTTGATTAAAAATCTATGATGTTTGTATGCATATATGCGATGAATGTGTATAATGCATGAGTATGTTTGTAAACATGTGTGCGTTTCAAGAGTGTCATGAGTCATGTTGCATGTGAAGCATCATGGTATGCATTCTTGTGTCGATTGATTCCTCGGTGAATCTGCAGAACCTCGTGTGCCCTTGTAGGGTGTGAGCGATGGTTAATTATTGATCCCTCGGTGGATTTGCAGAACCTCGTATGTTGCGATGGTTATTTTGATTCCGCGTAGAATCTGCAGAACCTCGTGTGCCCATGTGGGGTGTGAGCGATGGTTATTTGGTTCTTCAATTGAACCTGCTGAAATGAGTCGGTACCGCATTTGCATCTGCATAGAGTCGTGTGTCGGTCTCTATGAGTTGCATGTTGACATCTTGCATGGTGTATGGTGAATAAACATAATTGTAAATGTTTATATGGATTGTTGATGATTGGCATGATTGGTATGCTTGAAGACACATGTATGTGTGAATGTATGTATATGTATGTTTTGTGTGTTTATGAACTGATATAAACATTGTTGACGCATATTGTATATGCATGACATTCTATTTGTAAATAGATAATGTGAATACATTGCGATGTACGGTATGACGAGGTGAGTTGCGGTGAGAATGCGAAAGACGTACATTGGATATTATGTATATATATGTTTATATGCATTGTTATTATGATATCGTTTCTCACCCTTCTGTTGTTTCTTTTAATGCTCTATGAGGCATTGCAGATTAGATTGCCGGAGGTATTTTTGTGAAGCGTGGCTTCTTCCCTTTTTGGTCGGTCGGCTCTGATATGTAGCACCGGGTAGATAGGGATTATTTTGATTTTTTTTTGTGATACATCTGTGTATGTATCTGCTGATGATATGTTTGTAAGCATGATGAATGATAACTGTATATGTGAACATATGTTTTGGAGAATTATGGAATATTTGGATATTTCCGCCTTGTTCTAAATATTTCTTGTGGGTGCTACCCTGTTGTTGCATATCCGTTTGAGCAGGTGTTGTATGTGTTGGAATTTTTTTATGATAATATGATATTTCCCTTTTATGCCACGTTGCAAATGTACTCTGATGAAATTTTGAATTTGTGCCTAAATGATTTAATTGTTTATTTTGGGGGTATAGAAAGGGGGTGTTACATTAAGTGGCATCAGAGCCAGTGTTGAGTCAGTTGTATCTGTCTCTCTGTTTTGTTGGTTGAACGGTTGTTTGACCTTGTTGTTATTTTTGGGAATAATCAGAATATGGCTGGTCGTAATGACATCGCTATGGCTGCGGCATTGGAGGCTATGGCTCGAGTGGTGCAGGGTGCGCCGAATGTGAATGCTAACGATGAGTTTAGAAAGAATCAGCCGCCGGTGTTCAAAGGAAGGTTTGATCCGGACGGTGCTCAAATTTGGCTGAAGGAGGTCGAGAGGATCTTCAGAGTTATGAATTACGCTGAGGGGAACAAGGTGAGACTTGGATCTCACATGCTGAGAGAAGAAGCCGATGACTGGTGGGTCGGCATGAGACAAATTCTTGAAGTTGATGATGAGGAAATAACTTGGGATTTGTTCCACACTGAATTTTTGAGGAAGTATTATCCGGAGAGTGTGAAGGGAAAGAAGGAAATGGAGTTTCTAGAATTGAAACAAGGGAACATGTCCGTGGTTGACTACATGGCTAAGTTTACGGAGTTGGTGAAGTTCCATCCTCACTATGATGCGGTGACGGCGGAATTTTCCAAGTGCACTAAGTATGAGAATGGCTTGCGTCCTGAGATCAAGCAAGCGGTAGGTTATCAGAGGATTCGAAGATTTTCGGACTTGACCGAATGCTGCAGGATCTTTGAAGAAGATAGTAGAGCTCGTTCTACTCACTATAAGAGTTTAAATGAGAAGAAAGGAAAGAAATCGGTAAGGAGTGGACCTTATGTGACGCCTGCTGATAAAGGCAAGCATAGGGAACACTTTGTTAAGAGACCCGGTGGTGGAAGTTCTGGTCCCATTAAGTGCTATAGGTGCGGCAAAGTGGGGCACAAGTCTTTTGAGTGTAAGAAGGCTGGGGAAAAGTGTGCTAACTGTGGTGGTCTCGGTCATACTACAACTGAATGTAGAAGGAATGTGATTAAGTGTTTTAACTGTGGGGAGGTTAGTCATATTAGTGCAAAGTGTACTAAGGCAAAGCAAGCTCCGTCAAGCGGGAAGGTATTTGCATTAGCGGGTGCAGACACTACTAATGCGGATCGATTGATTAAAGGTACATGCTTTATTAATAATATGCCTTTAGTTGCTATTATTGATACCGGAGCGACTCATTCGTTTATTTCTTTCGAGTGCGCTAAGCGTTTGGATTTGCATTTTTCTTCTTATGGTGGTGATATGGTTATTGAGACGCCCGCTTCGGGGTCGGTAACTACGTCTTCGGTATGTTTGAGTTGTCCCTTGACCATGTATGGTAAGGACTTTATTATGGACTTGGTGTGTTTGCCATTAGAAGGATTAGATGTGATTTTGGGTATGAATTGGTTGCAGTATAATAGAGTTCGTATTGATTGTTATCACAAGTTGGTGAGGTTTCCATCTTTGGGAGATGAGGAGGAAGAGAGTTTTCTATCCACTAAAGAGTTGAAGAAACTTTTGGCGGATGAAGCTCAAGTGTTCTGTTTGTTTACGTCGTTGTCGGTAGAGAATAAGGTTGAATTGGATTTGGTTCCAGTGGTGTGTGACTTTCCAGAAGTATTTCCGGAGGACATTACGGATGTACTGTCGGAAAGGGAAGTTGAGTTTTCGATTGATCTAGTTTCTGGTACTAGACCGATTTCGATGGCACCGTACCGTATGTCGGCATCGGAGTTGGTAGAGTTGAAGAAACAATTGAATGATTTATTGGAAAAGAGATTTATTAGGCCGAGTGTTTCTCCTTGGGGTGCGCCGGTATTGTTGGTAAAGAAGAAAGATGGGAGCATGCGGTTGTGTATTGATTATCGGCAGTTGAATAAGGTGACTATTAAGAATAAGTATCCGCTTCCTAGAATTGATGATTTGATGGACCAATTGGTTGGTGCCCGTGTTTTTAGTAAGATTGATTTGAGGTCAGGTTATCACCAGATTCGTGTTAAAGAAGAAGATATTCAAAAGACGGCTTTTAGGACACGGTATAGTCATTATGAATTTTCTGTGATGCCATTCGAAGTTTCTAATGCGCCGGGTGTGTTTATGGAATATATGAATCGTATCTTTCATGAGCAGTTGGATCGTTTTGTAGTTGTGTTTATTGACGACATTTTGATTTACTCTAAGTCTCGAGAAGAGCATGAAGAGCATTTGCGAGTTGTGTTGCAAGTTTTGAAAGAGAAGCAATTGTATGCTAAGTTATCCAAGTGCGAGTTTTGGTTATCGGAAGTGAGTTTTCTTGGGCATGTTATTTCTGGTAATGGTATTTGTGTTGATCCGTCCAAGATTGATGCGGCGATGCAATGGGAGGCTTCTGAGTCGGTTACGGAGATCCAAAGCTTTTTGGGCTTGGCTGGTTATTATCGGAGGTTTATTGAGGGATTTTCGAAGTTGGCACTTCCGTTGACTCAGTTGACTTGTAAGGGAAAGACTTTTGTTTGGGACATTAATTGTGAGAAGAGTTTTGTTGAACTTAAGAGACGGTTGACAACGGCGCCGGTTTTGATTTTGCCAAATTCGACGGAATCGTTTGTGGTTTATTGTGATGCTTCTTTGTCCGGTTTGGGTGGTGTTTTGATGCAAGACGGTAAAGTTGTGGCTTATGCTTCAAGGCAATTGAGAGTGCATGAGAAGAATTATCCTACGCATGATTTGGAATTGGCGGCCGTGGTCTTTGTTTTGAAAATTTGGAGGCATTATCTCTATGGTGCGAGATTTGAAGTTTTTAGCGACCACAAGAGTTTGAAGTATTTATTTGAACAAAAGGAATTGAATATGAGGCAAAGGAGGTGGTTAAAGTTTTTGAAGGATTATGACTTTGGTTTGAATTACCATCCGGGTAAGGCAAATGTTGTAGCCGATGCTTTGAGCCGGAAGTTAGTGCATATGTCTACATTGATGGTAAGAGAATGGGAACTTTTGGAGAATTTTAGAGATTTGAGTTTGGTTTGTGAAATGACGCCGAGAAGTGTGAAACTTGGTATGTTGCATGTTACGAATGATTTTCTTGCTACCGTTCGTGAAAAGTAAAAGTTGGATTTGAAATTTGTGGATTTGATGATGAATGAGGACTTTAAAGTTGATAATTTTGGAGTTTTGAGATTCCGTGGTCGTATTTGTATTCCCGACGATGTGGATTTGAGAAAGATGATATTGGAGGAAGGACACCGGAGTAATTTAAGTATTCATCTGGGTGCGAATAAGATGTATCAAGATTTGAAGAAAATCTTTTGGTGGTCCGGATTGAAGAGGGATGTAGCTCGGTTTGTGTATTCGTGTTTGACTTGCCAGAAGTCTAAGGTGGTCTAAGGTGGAACATCAGAAGCCTAACGGTTTGATGCAACCGTTGGATATTCCGGAATGGAAATGGGATAGTATATCAATGGATGTTGTTACGGGTTTACCAAATACGCAAAGAGGTCACAATGCTATTTGGGTGATTGTTGATAGGCTTACTAAATCTGCTCACTTTATTCCGATTGATATTAGTTATCCTTTGGAAAAGTTAGCCGAGATTTATGTTCGGGTGATTGTGAAGTTGCATG
The DNA here is from genome assembly GCA_963859935.3 of Lathyrus sativus. NCBI lineage: Eukaryota > Viridiplantae > Streptophyta > Magnoliopsida > Fabales > Fabaceae > Lathyrus > Lathyrus sativus. Next base: position 52,093,250 of record OZ012738.1, read on the forward strand.
GAGTTCCTAAGAGTATCGTGTCGGATAGGGATCCTAGATTTACTTCGAGATTTTGGGAAGGTTTGCAAAAGGCTTTAGGTTCTAAGTTGAGATTGAGTTCGGCGTATCATCCGCAGACGGATGGCCAAACTGAGAGGACGATTCAATCGTTGGAGGACTTGTTGCGTGCTTGTGTGCTCGAGCAAGGTGGTGTCTGGGATAGCTTTTTGGCATTAATTGAGTTCACTTACAACAACAGTTTTCATTCAAGTATTGGTATGGCACCATTTGAGGCTTTGTATGGTCGGAGATGTCGAACACCTTTGTGTTGGCATGAAACCGGAGAGAGATCGGTAGTTGGACCGGAGATGGTACAACAAACGACGGAGAAGGTGAAATTTATTCGGGAGAAGATGAGAGCTTCTCAGAATAGGCAAAAGAGTTATCATGACAAGAGAAGGAAGGATCTTGAATTTCAAGAAGGTGACCATGTGTTTTTGAGAGTTACACCGGTTACGGGTGTGGGTCATGCTTTGAAGTCTAAGAAGTTGACTTCTCGTTTTATTGGTCCGTATCAAATTATTGCACGAGTTGGTGCGGTGGCTTATCGTGTGGCGTTGCCTCCGAATCTTTCGAATTTGCATGATGTGTTCCATGTTTCTCAACTTCGGAAGTATGTTCCAGATCCGTCACATGTGATTCCTATGGATGAGGTGGAGGTAAGAGATAATTTTACGGTTGAGGTTTTACCGGTTATGATTTTGGACCGCGAAGTTAAGAACCTAAGAGGAAAGGATATTTAGCTTGTAAAAGTAGCATGGGGAGGTGCTGCGGAAGGCAATATGACTTGGGAATTGGAGAGTAAGATGCGTGAGTCGCATCCTAAGCTGTTCGAATCAGGTAATATTTTCGAGGACGAAAATTCCTAAGTGGGGGAGAGTTGTAACGCCCCGATTCCGATTCCCATTTTATTGAGTCCTTTTTGATTTAGTTGGATAATTATTTATTTTAACGTGGAAATTATGTGTTAATATGTTATATTGGTATGTTATGCTATTTTTCTTTACCTGTTTGGAGAGTTTTCGAGTAAAATAGGCCGGAGGGTATTTTGGGCATTAGTAATTATGTTAAGTGGATAATTTTATGAGAATTGATTGATTAGTGGGTGGAAAGAATTTGAGAGGAAGGAAATAGAATTATGAGATAAGAGAGGAAAAGAGAAAAGATAGTAACATAGAAAGAAAAACAAGAGAAAGAAAGAGGAGAAGAGAAAGTGGAGAGAAAAGAAGAGGAAAACCTAGAACTTCAAGAAATCATCACCAAAGCTTTCGATTGATCGGGTAAGGGTGTGAAACCTTATTATTCTATCAATGTGTATAATCATGTATGATTTTGTTGGATTGTTTTGGATTGTTGGTAGTTTTTCTACACTTTCCATTTTAGGTTGAATTTGGTTTAATCGAAAGGAATCGTTGTTTAACGGTTAGAATCGTGATTAGATGATGTAGGTTAGACGATATATGTTAGACTAAGGCTACTGGAACAACTTTAGATTTAATCGGGTGATTTTGGTGAGTTTGGAGGTGCTGGAGCAGAACTGAATGTTGCTGTTCGCAGGCGACTCGCTAGCAGCTCGCTAGGCGAGAACGCAGTGAACGCTCGCTAGCAGCTTGCTAGGCGAGCGTGCAGCGAATGGTCCCAGACTGGGGACAGTGAGATCCTGATGTCCCTCGCTTGCAGTGAAGGGAGTAGCGAGGAGCTCGCTGGAGGTTCGCTGTGGCGAACGGGGTAGCGAACGAGGTCTGTAGTCTCTGTTCTTGATCGCTAGCAGTTCGCTAGGCGAGGAGGTAGCGAACGCTCGCTAGCAGCTTGCTAGGCGAGCGTGTAGCGAACGTAGCAGGATGAATTTTCCCTGTTGCGTGGTGCTGTCGTGACTTGGGGTTCGGTTGCGATTGACCCTTCTTTGATTTAATAGCTTATATGCTGGTTTGTGATGTGCTGTGGGTAGCCATATGGCGTGAATCCTAGATTATGAATTGTGGCCGTTTGGGCAATTATGTGCATCGTTTAGCTTGATTAAAAATCTATGATGTTTGTATGCATATATGCGATGAATGTGTATAATGCATGAGTATGTTTGTAAACATGTGTGCGTTTCAAGAGTGTCATGAGTCATGTTGCATGTGAAGCATCATAGTATGCATTCTTGTGTCGATTGATTCCTCGGTGAATCTGCAGAACCTCGTGTGCCCTTGTAGGGTGTGAGCGATGGTTAATTATTGATCCCTCGGTGGATCTGCAGAACCTCGTATGTTGCGATGGTTATTTTGATTCCGCGTAGAATCTGCAGAACCTCGTGTGCCCATGTGGGGTGTGAGCGATGGTTATTTGGTTCTTCAATTGAACCTGCTGAAATGAGTCGGTACCGCATTTGCATCTGCATAGAGTCGTGTGTCGGTCTCTATGAGTTGCATGTTGACATCTTGCATGGTGTATGGTGAATAAACATAATTGTAAATGTTTATATGGATTGTTGATGATTGGCATGATTGGTATGCTTGAAGACACATGTATGTGTGAATGTATGTATATGTATGTTTTGTGTGTTTATGAACTGATATAAACATTGTTGACGCATATTGTATATGCATGGCATTCTATTTGTAAATAGATAATGTGAATACATTGCGATGTACGGTATGACGAGGTGAGTTGCGGTGAGAATGCGAAAGACGTACATTGGATATTATGTATATATATGTTTATATGCATTGTTATTATGATATCGTTTCTCACCCTTCTGTTGTTTCTTTTAATGCTCTATGAGGCATTGCAGATTAGATTGCCGGAGGTATTTTTGTGAAGCGTGGCTTCTTCCCTTTTTGGTCGGTCGGCTCTGATATGTAGCACCGGGTAGATAGGGATTATTTTGATATTTTTTTTTGTGATACATCTGTGTATGTATCTGCTGATGATATGTTTGTAAGCATGATGAATGATAACTGTATATGTGAACATATGTTTTGGAGAATTATGGAATATTTGGATATTTCCGCCTTGTTCTAAATATTTCTTGTGGGTGCTACCCTGTTGTTGCATATCCGTTTGAGCAGGTGTTGTATGTGTTGGAATTTTTTTATGATAATATGATATTTCCCTTTTATGCCACGTTGCAAATGTACTCTGATGAAATTTTGAATTTGTGCCTAAATGATTTAATTGTTTATTTTGGGGGTATATAAAGGGGGTGTTACAAAGAAGACGAGGTATTTTTTAAATTATCTCGCTCTGATTTGATTACATTTATCCGAGACCTTATGGCTTGTTGTTAAGAAAAAGCACGACATATGAAAATCTTGAAAAATCAATATGATCTATTGAAAGATGAATTAAAATCTTCTAAAAAAAAGGTTTTTGGAAAGATATCATATTACTCTAGTAAAAGAAATGTCTGATAAACCTTTTGATGAGCGTGAAATGGATCTTCATAAGTTTATTACAACCAGCTTTAACATGATAAAACTTGCATCCATGATTTATGGTGTAAGTAGAAGAAAAGATAAGGTCTTGGTTATTCTAAAAAACGTAATCCAAGGTATGGAACTTTAATTAGACCAATAAAAACTTCTTCTTCAAGCTCTGCTCAGAAAGGGCTAGATTCCTATTTTATACTTGCTGCTGACAAAGAAAAGGTTTTGAACTAGTTATAACCTAAAATTGTAAAGTTAAAGGTTCTGAAGAAATTAGAACTCGTGACTTTAAAGTCAAAGGTTCTGAAGAAACCAGAACCAAAAACTCTAAAGTCAAAGGTTCTGACGAAACCAGAACCTAAGACATCTGAGTCTAAGATTTTGAATGAAGGTAAGAAAAAGTACACAAGAAGAGGGGGGGGGTGAATTGTGTTTCAGTTATCTTAATTTGCATATAATCAGAGTTTAGAATCTAAACTGGCGTTCAGATTCTAATTATAATTAGAAATAGAATGTTAATAAAAGTAAATAAATAATAGAATAAGACACAAAGATTTTTGCTAGTTCCTCCCAACTGAGAGTAGTCTAGTCCCCTTGCTTCACAAGAGATTTTCACTATAACCAAATCATGATTAAAATCGCTTATACATTCTGCATAAGACTTTTATAATGCTCAGACCCCAAGTCCAAGAATTATTGCTTAAACTCCTAAGGTTCAAGACTTCCTTGCTCAAGTCCTACAGACCCAAAACTTATTGCTCAAGCCACTCTGGCCCAAGACTTTTGTCCTGGTTCCACGAACCGAGACATCTTACTCTAGCCACTTTGGCCTAAGACTTCTGCTCAGGTTCCATAAACCGAGACTTCTTGCTCAAGCCACTCTGGCCCAAGACTTCTGCTAAAACTCCTCAGGTTCACGACTTCCTGCTAAAGCCCTACAGACTCAAGACTTATGCTCAGATTCCACAAACCCAAGACTTCTGCTCAATCAATCCACTTGCTTAAGACTTTCAATGCTCTAGCACATAACATGAGACTTACATAACTCAAGCATCTTGGCAAGAGACTTGGATTTACTCAATCAATCCACTTGATTAATACTTTCATTGCTCTAACACATAGCAGAAGACTTACATGGCTCAAGCATCTTGGCTAGAGACTTTGATCTAAACTACTAAATAACATGTTCATCAGAATAGAGAAAAAGGTGTATTTGATACAAATATCAGAGGTACGGAGAAATCACCATAACAAAGACCTAAAGCTATTAAGATTTCTAAGATATTGAATGTGTAAGAAGTCTTAAGGATTTTACAATTACAACCTATAACAAAAATTTTGCATAACCATTTGTCTTAATAATTGCTGAACTTGTTACTCCTCCATCAGGTTGATCCTTGTTAAAGATTACGTTTGAACCTTCAGCCACTTATATAGCACTTGCAGAAGACTAGACATTGGAGAGATAGCTTGATCAAGTGCCTTTGCTTTTTTCATAGTACAAAAGACGTTGAAGATAGATACACTAAAAGATCTTGATTCATTGTGTATCATATTTAACCACTGAGTCTTCAAAGAGATTCTGTACTATAGAGCCGTTAAGAGTAGATATCTGTAAAGCATGCCAACTTTTCTTGAGCCTCGTAAACTAAGATTCTAGCTGACAAACTGATTTGAGAATGCAACTTGCTTTCTACAGTACAGATAGCTTCAGCTTTATTACTAACTCTGAATGATCACCAGAGGCCAATTTATGTTCACCAAGTGTAGAGACAATAATGTTGCTTCTTTTGATGATAAGACCTTCAGCTTCAGACTCTATGTCAGATATCACTTAGAGAGTGTTCTTCAGATTCTGCACCACCTGAAGCTAGCAATTCAGCTTCTCTCAAGTGTGCCTTTGTATATCAGATTCTGTATATATATATATATATATATATATATATATATATATATATATATATATATATATATATATATATATATATATATATATATATATATATATATATATATATATATATATATATATATATATATATATATATATATATATATATATATATATATATATATATATATATATATATATATATATATATATATATATATATATATATATATATATATATATATATATATATATATATATATATATATATATATATATATATATATATATATATATATATATATATATATATATATATATATATATATATATATATATATATATATATATATATATATATATATATATATATATATATATATATATATATATATATATATATATATATATATATATATATATATATATATATATATATATATATATATATATATATATATATATATATATATATATATATATATATATATATATATAGACACACACACACGCACACACACACACACAAGTATTAGAACCTGCATACAAGAAACACATATAAAATATAACCATTGTTCTTTTAATACTTTGTTATCATCAAAACCCAAGGAATATATATCCTGACCGAATCTTGTTCTAACACTAAAAGGTTCATAACCAAAGGCTAAGATTTATTCAAGACATCAAACTTTTAAACGAAAAGTCTTGAATGATCCTAAGCCTTGCTATATGAAAGCCAAGGTACAAAATAAGAACAAGTCTATCAAAATTAACCCCAAAGGACCCATAATACTATGGGTACCAAAATTTAAAATTGTTTTTGCAACATATATACTTCAAGGGAGAGCCAAAGCAACAATCTTGGTACCTGGATAATGGTTGCTCATGAGATATGACACAAGAAAAACATATGTTCCAAACCATAACTCTGAAATAGGGAGGAACTGTGGAATTTAGAGGAAACCATAAAAGAAAGATCATTGGTACGTGTACCATTGGTAATCCCTCCACCTCTATAAATAATCTTTCGTTAATAGATGGACTAAAATATAGCCTACTGACCATTAGTCAATTTTGTGAAAATGGTTATGAATCATGTTTAATAAGAACAAATGTATAGTCATGAATGAACCTGACAAGTCCATAGTGTTCAATGGTAGGAGAAAAGACAATGTTTATAAAATTAATTTATCTGAATTGGCTGATCAGAAGGTACCTTGCCTTCTATCAGTGAGTGATGAAAACTAGCTCTGGCACTAAAGGTTAGGTCATGCTAACTAGAGATTAATCTTTAAATATAACAAGGTAAAACTTGTTAAAGGATTTCCAGAACTTAATTATCTCTCAGATGATTTTTGTGGAGCATGCCAAGTAGAAAATACTAATAAAATCTCTTTCAAATTTAAGCACATTGTCTTTACCTCCAGACCCTTAGAACTATTTCACATTGATTTATTTGCTCAAGTTAGTACTGCATCAATCAATGGGAAGAAATATGGATTAGTCATAGTTGATGACTATAGCAGATGGACTTGGTTTAAACTCCTCAGAACTAAAGATGAATCATATGATGTGTTCAACATCTTTTCACTACTATAAAGTAGACCTTTAGTAACACCATATTACGACAAACTTCCTATTAACCGTGGTAATAAATATTTTTTGGGCTCTTTTTTTTTTGTATTTACTAAAATGTATTTCACTACGGCCAGAGTTAATAACTGTAGTGAAAGGGTTTGAATCCCAGCACCAACAATTTTTCATTTATCATGACATAATGAGCTTGACATTGTATATCACCATAATTCTTATAATTAACTGTGGTGTAAGGTAGGATCATTTTATCATGGTTCATATTATTAACCATGGTGAAAGGTGTTACATATTTATGTATAAGCGAAATTATCTCTCACTTTAGTACATAACAACCCTAACATATATGTCATTTGTCTCTCACATATGGAAACCCCAAACTTATGTAGCAAACTCATCCTCTTTGAATGGTTACCTTTCTTGCTTCAAATCTTAGCAAATAGATACCTTACAGGTTCATTTTCACAATAGGTTATGTTTCAAAATCTGTTTATGTATTATTGTTTACGTTTCAATAACTTGTTTCATAATGTTTGAACTTTTTGCTTGATTTGATTTATAGGTAGGGATGATGAATAAAAAAACTAATGAGGATGAAGCTAAAGTGAGCGCTGTAAACTTATGTGAAATACCCATAATGACATCCATTCAAAATTAACACAAATTTGCAGCAAAATTATGGATGCCATTATGGGACAGGTACATTTCTGAAATATTCTATGAGTTGATATGTTGTTGTTGTTATTATTAATAAGAGTTGTTTATTGTATTTTGTATGTTGTTGTTAATGTTGGTTTATAAAATGGGTTTATTATATCTTATGTGGTTTGAGTGTTTTTCCAACTCCTTACCATAATGGTTGTTTGAATTAACCATTGTGATAGGTAGAGTGCTTGTTGTGCCAATCGCCGCATCAAGAATGAATAAAACTATGAGAAAGATTAAGTTTCTTGAACAAAAATAAGAAACCCTTTTTAGATTTACGAAAGGGAGAAAAGAGGGAAGAAGATGTCCGGGAATTGGTTAAAACCGTTTTATTATTTACTTTCACAATTAGGGACATTTAGCAAATGCCAACCAACTTTATCTGTCACTCAACAATTTGAGAGAGCAGTCTATTTATAGACTACAAGCTAACTTAAATTCTGAGTTAACATAAACACTAAGCTAACTTATACAAATACATGCTAGAACATGCTTCGACTATAGCACGCACATGAAACTAGCCATGTTGAGACTATAGTTCAATCCAAAATACCACATCGCTACATATATTATAATCATGGTCACATGACCGTAGTTGAAAGAGTCATACATACAACCACCCTTTATCTCACAAATATTGGTCATACATGGTGGTATCTCTTTTCCAATCATTGTGAAATGGATTTTACATAGTAGTGTCTACATACAAGCACAAACTGAAAAAGAATATAAGATTTTAAAATTCATAAGTGATCATGGAGGAAAAGTTGAAAATGAACCATTTGACATATTTTGTGAAAAACATGGAATTATCCATGAGTTCTCTTCTCCTAGAAATCCACAATAATTTGGAGTTGTAGAGAGAAAGAGCAGATCTTTACAAGAAATAGCCAGAACCATGATCCATGAAATTAACTTACCTATGTACTTGCAGGCAGAAGCTGTAAACACATCATGTTATGTTCAAAATAGAATCTACATAGTCTAATTCTGAACAAAACTTCCTATGAGATTTTTAAAGGAAGAAAGCCAAGTATTTCTTATTTTCATCAGTTTGGATGTACATGTTACATCTTGAAAAATAAAGTCTAACTAAAGGAATTTTATGCCAAAGCTCAAAAGGATATCTTCTTAGGATATTCTGAATGCTCAAAGCATATACAGTGTATAACTCTGAAACCAAAATGGATGAAGATTCAATACACATCAAATTTGATAACAGAGAGTCTGGAAATAAAATGTCAGAGCTAGTTGAACATTTTTCAGATTTTCATGTATTTAAAGACACTCCCGAAGCTGGTAGTCCAAAAGCTAGTGGTCTAGAAACCAAACCAACTTTAGAAGCTCATCCAGTGGAAGCAAGTTCTAAAGAAGCTCATGATGGATCATAAAAAGCAGTTCAATCCATAAAGACTTTCAAGCACAAGTCTTCACATCCAGAAGAGTAAATAATTGGAAACAAAAATAGTTCTCTAAAGACAAGATCTGCATTCAGAGAAGAACATTCAATGCTAGTACTTATTGAAGGTGAGCAAAGTACACAAGAAAGGGGGGGGGGGGGGGGTGGATTGTGTTTTCCATTTTCTTAGTTTGAATCTAATTAGAGTTCAGAATCTAAATTGGTGTTTAGATTCTAGTTAATTCTTAGCAGCAAAATGTTAATAGAAGCAAATAAATAATAGAAAAAGACACAAATTTATATTGGTTCCTCCCAAACTAAGAGTATTTAAGTCCCCTTGCTTCACAAGAGATTTTCACTACAATCAAAACATGCATTCTGCCTAAGACTTTTACAAATGCTTAGACCCAAGGTCCAAGACTTCTGCTCAAGCTCCTCACTCGAGACTTATTTCTCCGGTCCCACGAACCCAAAACTTCCTTACTCAGGCCCTCAGCCCAAGACTTCTGCTCCAAGTCTCATAAAACAAGCCTCTCTGCTTGCACCTCTCAGGTCAATACTTACTACTCCAAATCCATGTACTGAGCTCTCCTGCTCAAGCCCTCTGGCTCAATATTTCTGCTCTAGTTCCCATGAAGCGAGGCTCTCTGCTTGCACCTTCAGGTTAAGACTTACTGCTCCAAATTTTATGTACCGAGCTATCCTACTTAAGCCACACTGGCTTAAGACTTCCTGCTCAATCAATCTACTTGATTAATACTTTCAGTGCACAAGCACATAGCAAGAGACTTACGTGGCTCAAGCATCTTGGCTCGAGACTTCCTTGCTCGTATCCCAATGATACAAGACTTCTTCTCAATCAATCCACTTAATTAAGACTTTCACACCTCAAGCACATAGTAAAATACTTACGTGGCTCAAGCATCTTGGCTCGAGACTTCCTTGCTTGTATCCCAATGACACAAGACTTTTATCTAAACTGCTGAACAAGCTCAGCAAAATAGAGAACAAGGTGTAGATGATACAAGTATCAGAGGTACGAGAAATCACCATAACAAAGACCTAAAGCACTTATAATTTCTAAGATATTCAATCTGTAAGAAATCTTAAGGCTTTTACAATTACAACCTACATCAGAAAAATGTACATATACAATATGTTGATAATTGCTGATCTTGTTACTCCTTCTTCTGGATGATACTTGTTAAAGATTCAATTTGAACCTTCAACCATATTTATAGCCCTTTCATAAACTAGCCGTTGAAGAGGTAACTTGATTAAGAATATTTGTTGTTACTCTATAGTACAAGAGTCATTGAAGATAGATACAACAGAAGATATTGATCCAATGTGTAACATGTTTAACCTTTGAGCCTTCAAGAGTTTCTGTATTATTATAGTCGTTGAGACTAGATATCCATAAAGAATTTCAGCCTTGAGTCTTGAAATCTGTAGACTCTAGTTGATAAACTGATTTGACAATACAACTTGCTTTCTGCAGTACATACAACTTCAACTTTATCACCAATACTGAATGGTATCAAAATCCAATTTGCATTCACTAAGTGTAAAGATAATTATGTTGCTTCTTCTGATGCTGAGATCTTCAACTTCAGTGTCTGCAATAGACATCACTTAGCAAGTATTCTTCAGATTCTGCCACCAGAAGCTAGAAATTCAACAACTGTCAAAGTGTGCTTAATGTAACACAGATTCAGACTATAATATTTACAAGTATTAGAACTCGCACACATGTAACACGCATCAAATAAAATATTATTCTTTCAATACTTTGTTATCATCAAAACTCAAGGAAGATATGTCATGAAAAAATATTGTTCTAACAATCTCCCCCTTTTTTTATGATGACAAACACAAGTATTTAAAGGACAATATCAGGCAACTATAGTTTTTTCTGCAACATCAGGGTATGAGGTTTGTAAGCTTTCCCTGAGTCTAATAGTCCAAAGTTAAGTTCTGTAGACTTCATACTAGGAACTACTTTCAAGAAAAACTGATTCAGTTTTCTTAGTAACATCAGAGTCTGAGGTTTGTAAGCTCCCTCTGAGTCAAACAGTTCAAGGTTGAGGTTTGTTAGCCCCCCTTTAGTTCCATATTTAAGAAAACCAAACATAATACTTTAACTTCCTTTGGAAACATCAGAATACAAGGTTTGTATAAGCTCCTTCTGAGTCTGATAGTCTAAGGCCGAGGTTTGTAAGCTCCTTCTTATTTCTATGTACAAGAAAGTTAAAATGCGTCGCCCGGGCAAGATAACCATAAAAACAGAAATATAAATAAAAAAATTATAAAAGACCAATATGTACAATTGAATAGGCACTCAATGGATTCAATTTCTAATTAAATACTTACCATTATTTCTCCTCCTTTTGTCACATTAAAAATAAATAAAATTAGAAGAAGATAAGAATTACATTCATAAATGCATCACAGGCCATCATTACAGGATCAGTTTCCAATACATGAAAAACGATCAAGTAACACTGGGTCATCAAGGATTGTATAGTGCATGCTTTAAAATTTTAATGTTTGTTATTTTTCCAAGAATCAAGCAAGGATTAAATCAGTCATTTGAGTTCCTCAGAAGTCATTATAAAAGCAATCCAAACCTAGTTTATTTTCATCAACATCCACCAGAGTCGTGGAATCATCAACTGAGAGTCATAAGACTTCTCTAGTGACATAAATCTATGAGAGCTCTACAAGATAAAATATCTAGAACATACAGAAACAAGTTGTTTCTGAGACGTCCACAACTGGGCTTGTGCCCTCTGCAAAGCTCACTTCTGAAAAGGAAACGTCACCAGCTCCAACACAACCTACGAGGATAGGTTCATCAGAAGCTGTGATGAAGCCCAAAAATAATATAATGAAGAGGTCAAAGAAAAGGAGGTGGTCCAACAAGATGTTCTACCGTCTAATCCCAAAGATAGAAGAGAAAGAAGCTGATGAAGATGATGTAAGAAAAAGATTTGGTTCTAGACTTGGCCTTTGATTTTTAATGATAACTGCACATGTTATCTAAGAGAACAATTTTGTATGATACGGTTTCTGTCTAGTGTGTGACTGCTATCAATATGATTCTGACTCTGATAAGAAGACGTCTGACGTTATCAGACTCTGTTATCAATACTCTAGAAGAAAACATATGTGTGTACAAGATAAACAAAAGATTTATGAATGTTTCTAATAAAACGGTTCTAATGAACATTAGTTATGTACATTCTAATTGAGACTTTATGGAAAAGGCCTATAAGGCTTTCTAATGTGATGCACTTCTAATGTTACAAGTTCTGAAGATTCTGAAGACGTGATTGAGGTGAACATGGATGTGCTTAATGAATTCTAAGGACTCTGAAGACAAGGTTTTGAAGGAACAGGTTCTGAAGACTCTGAAGATACTACTTCTAAAAGAACGAGTGCTGAAGATTCTCAAGATAGTTCTGCTGAACAAAGGTCTTGGGATTCTGAAGACTGGGTTTCTGAAGTTGCAAAGAATTGACTCTTCTACAACATGCTTCATCGACATTTCATTTGAAGCCACTGAAGACATTAGAAAGACTGAAGATGAGAACATTTTTGAGATAAACACAAGAATACAAAAATTGTGACCTCTGCCTCGATAAGGTGGCGCAAGAACAACTTTTTGTACATTGATGTTGACCATTCCTTCATCTGAACGTTGGGATTTTTCTGTTGGAGTATGTTTCCAAGAATTCCCCTCAATAGATATATTATCTCAAGCTCTATAAATTGAAGATCAAGAATCTTGAAGAGTTGTTGGTTGCTGGTGATAGCACGCTGCTATGCAAAGCCAAAGTGCTGAAGAAAATGCTACAAGCTGAAGCTTAAATGAAAAATGCTCAATGAAGAAGAAGCTGAAGCAAACTATTTGAATGTGTATAAAACAATGCAACATGCTAAAAACATGTATAAAAAGTCAAGTGAAACATCAATAAGTGAAGCATAGTAACTTAGTTGATCTTGATGGTTAAGCTGGAAGAAGCATTACCTGTTCAAGAAAGGAGTACATCAGAAAGAAACTTAAAGCTCATGAAAAGAAGTCATAGTGCTCAAGAAGAAAGCTTTTAAGCAACGCAGAACTAATGTGCTTTATAATCTCTTATATATTTATCATTATATAGTTTTATATTAGAAAGCAAGAAGTTGCTGCTCAAGAACTTGCTAGAAACACTTAGGTGTTCTTGTACTTCATTTGTGTAATCAGCTTGTAAGAAGCATTAAGTGTGCACATGTAAAATACTTTTTCTAAAGGTGGCGTAAATCCTTGTTGAAGGTTTCTTGAGAAATCCTTTGTCTAAAGGTGGCGTAAATCCTTGTTGAATGTAGCTTGAGAAATCCTGTCTAAGGCGGCGTAAATCCCTGTTGAAGGTAGCATGAAATTCCTTATAAGCTAATGATTTCCTTGAGCTGCTAAGTTGTTAGCCACGTTGCTTGAGAGGGCCAAGTCGTTTTCTAATGGCTTGGAGGTTGATTTCCTTGAGCGGCTAAGTGAAAGCCAACATGTCTTTTAATAACTTAGAGGTTGTAATCATTTTGATGATTATTGGATTAAGTCTTTGTCTAAGGTGAAATCACCAAGGTTGGTGGACTGGAGTAGCTTCGTTAACAGTGAACCAGGATAAAAATGATTGTGTTTATTTATTTTTATTTACTTGTTAACTTCATTAGTTTAATTCCGCAAAAGGGGACGAAATGTGAAACCTAATTCAAACCCCATTTTCTTGTATTTCTCAAACTTCAATTGGTATCAGAGCTCCGATTCTGTTATTGATGTTTATCAAACACTTAATCGTGTCAAATAAAGATCTGAACGAGCTTTGAGAAATGCTCTGGCTAATCTCCTCCACCATCTACAGTTTCAGTCTCATACCATGATGAAAAGATTGAGTACTGAAATGACAAACCAGAAAGGTTCATTCTGGATTGTGTCCCTGATTCTTAGAGCTGGTTACTATTGACAACATAATCTTCTCTTATGGCACTTGCAAGAAGATTGAAAGCAAGATGAAGAATCAATTGGTAAAAGGATAATAGACTCATCAGATAATTAGAATAATCTAATGAATTATATTCTTGAAATATGTTAGTTGAGAGCTATGTATCTCCTTAAGGTGATGCCTAGACAAGGCTTAAGAAGAATGATCTAGAAGAGATCAACAAGAACCATCAGAAAGCAAGAAATATTATTTGCTGAAGGTTAATTCTTTCTACGTATGGGATGTTTTCAACAAGCAGACTTGGTCTACTGTTGACTTTCTTAATATTGCTCATTAGGAACTCTTTCATGTAAGCAAGAGAGAATGCTCATATCATGATTCTGAAGCAAGGAAACTTCAAGATGAAGTATGCTGAAGATGTTAGAAATATTTTCATCAAGATTTTAAATCATGACTGCAGAACTTAAGATTCTGAATGATGATTTCTTCGTCAGGATTCTTGAAGAAGATGATCAAAAGATTTCTATTTGAATAGAAGCTTATGGTAACTGCTCAAGCATGTAGTAGATATGGAGTAAAGCTTCTCTTGAAGAACTGAATATATGAGCTAAACAGTATAACTCAGAAAAGCATAAAACTGTTATACTTCAATTAGTTAGAAGCTAAAAATCAGAAGAGAAAGACAGAATGCTACTTCTAGCCAGAAGACTAAGAAGGTCTCTCTCTTTCTAAGAAATAAAAAACCTAAGAAGAAATCATGAAATGCTTATGAGAAAAAGGCTGAGAAGAAGAGCTAACTAACATAACGCAAATAGTTATGGTTAGAAAGTTTGCTGTAAAAGATCTCTAGAAGATAAAGTAGTTTCTTATTCAACAGAAACTTATTCTACTGCAGATAAGCATTGGATATGGCTATCAGGATTCTGACTACCTTCTCTAGAAACTTCGCAGCATTCTGAAGTGATCAGAAAGGAAGTTTTTCAGTTGTCAGAAGTGCATTCAAGAAATAGCAACTTATGATTTTCTGATTATTGTCATATGTGTGTTTATGAAGAGAATTGGCTGAAGAATAAGAAAAATTAAGTCTTGTTAGCTTGGGAAAGGTATCTCAGCTGAACAAGCTTAAGTTGGTCAGAATGTCTTCCCATAGTTTCTTTTCAGAAGCTTCTAATATGTGAATGTATCTTTTCATGTGATTGAGTGAGTGTAAGTATGAGATTGATCAAGACAAGAATTCATCTTGGTAAAATAATCAAGTAACATTCAGCTTGAGAAGCTATCTAGTGAAAAGAAGATTATGATGTTCCAATCCTTCACTATCAGATTCAGATGTTGAAGACTGAACAATATCTTATGAGTAACACTATGGTGTACTCAAATATTATAGGTCATAACATAAACATTCAGTTGGATGACATTTCTAAACTTCTCTCTCATGACAACACTGGATTTCAATGCCACAACAGAAGGGAAGCTATGTTGAGTAACATGCTAAGTTTTTTTTAGCAGATTCTAATGATCACTCCTACCATATTCAAAGATGGTAAGGATTCTAACTTACCCTCAAAACTGTATGATAACCTAAAATTCTGGCTCAATATCATATACGGAACATTTATCATTCACCAAAGGAAAATCCAACAAAATTGGATTTTGATCTAAAGTACATGCTATTCTATCTGGCCAGAAGAAAGAAGATCAATCTACTGGCATTTCTCTTCAAATTTTTACGTGATTCTATCAATCGCTCAAAGAAAATACTATCAGCTCAAAGAACATGGATTCCTTATGGAAGGCTAATCTCTGCTATTCTCACTGATGACAATATTATAGAATTGATAAACCCCCCCAGTAGCATCAGAAATTAAAAACGGGAAATACTTCCATAATAGAGATTTGGTGAAGTTAGGATTAGTCAGAACATCTACAGTGCATAATCTAGAAACAGGCTCAAGCAGAAAAAGGAAGGGAGCAGTTGGTGAAAATAGTTTAACTAAGGAGAAAGAAGTGGCTGAAGAGGTTGTCATTGAAAAGGATTTTGCAGAAACCTCCTTAAATCAGGCAGCTCAATCTGATGAGCCACATTCCTCTGAAGCAAATATGTTTTCTCAAGTATTGAATACTTTAATATATGTGCAAAAATAATAGAAGATACTCAAAGAAAAAATTGATGAGCGAGAAGAGGTCAACAAAAGTATTTTGGATATGGTCACTCAACTGTTTCAAAGAACCTTTTCTACCCCCAAACCTTAGGCACTATAGGATACCTTTTGTTGTATGTTCTATTTTGTTCTTTCAATCTATTGAATGATATATTTTTTTGTCTTTAGCATGCAATCATTGTTTCTCTTTGTTTTCTCTATTTAGTATTAATGAAATTTCTTTTTCTGTCATTATGATCGTCTTCATATTTCTTTGTCAACTTCTTTTCTATACCTTTTTGATTTCTAACAAAGGGGGAGAAAGTATAATGATTTTGATATGCATAAATCTTAGAATCTCGATCCCAAATATTATTAAACATGTTTTACTTATAACCTATGTTTGAGAATTGATCAGGAACTTCACAAAAGTTCATTGTATGTTAGAACAAGCTATCAGAAGACTGAAGAAGATTATATCAGAATACATAATATGTATTTGATAAATTATCAAAATATATGTTCAAGAAGCAAGTACTTCAGGAGTTAATATACTCAGAAGTCGTTGAACAAGAAAGAAGAATTCTAAACAAGCTTGATCTGATAAAATATGAATATCTGGTGTTGACCATTAAGTTATCAGAAACAAAGGATGTCCATGAGTTTTACGCTGATACCCAAAACTTGCAGAAGTTATATCAGAAGACAAGATATATCATAATACATAATCTGTATTTGATAAATTATCAGAAGATATGTTCAAGAAGCAAGTACTTCAAAAGTTAATATACTCAGAAGTCATTGAACAAGAAAGAAGAATGCTAAACACTCTTGATCTGATAAAATATGAATATCTGGTGTTGACCACTAAGTTATCAGAAACAAAGGATGCCCATGATTTTCGAGCTGATACCCAAAACTTGTCAGAAGTTGTTAACTTTCTAAAAGAATAATTCAATTGGTATCTAAAATTCATTTGGTATCTAAACTTCAAATGGTATCTAGGATCCAGCATTGAAATAATGTGAATCTTTCGAAGATCAAATCAAGTCATGGTTATTAAAGAAAATATTCAGTTTTTGAACCATCAAATACATGAGGATATGTGCACCTATTGGTGATCTGTGCTAAGATATTAAAGATTTGGTTTTGATACATGATGTGTGGCATCTAAGAAAGTATCTACCAATTTCTGATATATAATTCAAGACATCGAGTCTGATATGTCTATAGTCTTCTGATAGCAAGCTAGGTTCTGACATGAAGACTAGACAGTTCTGTTCAGATTCTGATGAGATGTCACTGAGAAGTAATCCTTCTCTGTTGATATAATTCTACTTCAAAATCATTTTGTGAGTCTTGGGATCAGGGGGAAACTTTGAACAAGCATAAATGAATTTTAAGAGTAACAGAATTAGGGGGAGCCCATTAAGCTTATCTCTAACTCTATGGATTTATGGTGATTACCCTATACGAATTGTCTATCAAAATGCATTGTTTGTCATCATCGAAAAGGGGGAGAATTTAAGAACAAGATTTGGCTCTACATCTGGCCTTTGAGTTTTAATGATAACTGCACAAGTTATCTAAGAGAGCAATTTTGTATGATATGGTTTCTGTCTAGTGTGTGACTATTGCCAATATGATTCTAACTCTGATAAGAAGACGTGTGACGTCATCAGACTCTGTTATCAACACTCAGGAGGAATAAAAAATGTGTGTACAAGATAAAGTCAAGATTCACGAATGTGTCTAATACAACGGTTCTAATGAACGTTAGTTTTGGACATTCTAATTGAGACTTTATGAGAAAGGCCTATAAGGCTTTCTAATGTGATGCGCTTCTAATGTTACAAGTTCTGAAGATTCTGAAGATGTGATTCAGGTGAACATAGTTCTGAAGAGACAATATCTGAAGTTCAAGTTCTGAAGAGTTTTTGAAGACAAGGTCCAGGTAAACGAAGTATTGAAGACTTTAAAGACAAGAATGTGCTTAAGACTCTGAAGACAAGATTCTAAAGGAATAGGTTTTGATGACTCTGAAGATATTACTTCTAAAAGTATGAGTGCTAAAGATTCTTAAGATAGTTCTGCTGAACAAAGATCTTGGAATTCTGAAGACTGGGTTTCTGAAGTTGCAAAGAATTGAATCTTCTATAACATGTTTCATCAACGTTTTATTTTAAGCTGAACACAAGAATATAAAAATGTTGACCTCTACCTCGATAAGGTGCCGCAAGAGTAGCTTTTTGTACAGTGATGTTGACCACTCCTTCATGTGAATGTTAGGATATTGCTATTAGAGTATGTTTCCAAGAATGCCCCTCAAAGAATTTATTCTCTTAAGCTGTATTAATTGAAGATCAAGAAGCTTGAAGAGTTGCTGGTTGCTGGTGATAGCACGCTGCTATGCAAAGCCAAAGTGCTGAAGAAAATGCTAAAAGCTAAAGCTTAAATGAAGAATGCTCAATGAAGAAGAAGCTGAATACAACTGTTTGAATTTGGGTACAACGATGCAACATGCTAAAACCATGTATGACTAATCAAGTGAAACATCAATAAGTGAAGCATAGTAACTTAGTTGATCTTGATGGTTAAGTAGGATGAAGCATTACCCGCTCAAGAAAGAAGTACATCAGAAATAAGCTTAAAGCTCATGAAAAGAAGTCGTAGTGCTCAATAAGAAGGCTTTTAAGAAACACAAAACTAGTGTGATTTATAATCTCTTAGAGATTTATCGTTAGATAGTTTTGTATCAGAAAGCAAGGAGTTGTTGCTTAAGAAATTGCTAGAAACACTTAGGTGTTATTATATTTCATTTGTGTAATCAGCTTGTAAGAAGCATTAAGTGTACACATGTAAAATCCTTTTTCTAAAGGTGGCGTAAATCCTTGTTGAAGGTAGCTTGAGAAATCCTTTGTCTAAAGGTGGTGTAAATTCTTGTTGAAGGTAGCTTGAGAAATCCTGTTTAAGGTGGCGTAAATCCTTGTTGAAGGTAGCATGCAATTCCTTAGAAGGTAATGATTTCCTTGAGCAGATAAGTTGTTAGCCAGGTTGCTTGAGAGGGCTTGGTCGTTTTCTAACAGCTTAGAGGTTGATTTCCTTGAGCGGCTAAGTGAAAGCCAGGATGCTTGAGAGGGCTAAGCCTGTTGTTTAATAGCTTAGAGGTTGTAATCATTTTGATGATGATTGGATTACGTTTTTGTCTAAGGCAAAATCACCAAGGTTGGTGGACTGGAGTAGCTTCGTTAACAGTGAACCAGGATAAAAATAATTATGTTCATTTATTTTTATTTACTTGTTAATGTCATTAGTTTAATTCCGTAAAAGGGGATGAAATTTGAAACCCAATTCAAACCCCCCTTTTTTGTGTTTCTCAACCTTTAGATGAGATAGACATAGATTATGACAACTGTTATCATTATAAGGCTCAGGATGACTTAGATATGGATCTATACTAAGCATTAGCAATTCCTTATGAATCAATATTTTGTAATTCTTCTGCTTCTATTAATGAAAAAGTACTTTTTGACCAAATTTTGTTTATTGCATACAAATACTTTTAATAACTTCCCTTAGATTTTATGAAAAATATTAATGAAGTAAAACTGACACCAGAAGCACCAGTTAAACTAGTTAACTATAATATTCATAGCTGTTAAAGAATCTTTAATAGGCTAGACTCTTAGATAATATTTCCAAGATTTATTATTTAAGACATTGATTAGACTTAATCAATATTAAAACAACAAATACTTGGAACAATGTATGTAACATTTTATATAAGGACTCATAGCATACTTGCTTTCATAATCACTTAATCCACTAAACACCAAGATGTATAAACAGAAATAAATATGGGTTTCAAAGAGAGATTTCAGAAAGACATCCATACTAAATTGTTGCGGTGGAAATAGGATCACAAACTATTAATGAGTTTGAATCGCAATTCAATTCACAACCGCTCTTTGATTTATCCGAAGGAAAAGGTCAAAAGAGGGAAAACCTATTTTTGCATCGTAAACACAATGCGGGGAAAGATCTAGGGTTCGGGGGTTGGTTAAGATTAGGGAAGGTATTAGCACCCTAAACTTCTGTAGTACTCTACAGGAACCTTTTGTTCAAATGTTTACTATTTTGCTTTATTTATTTGCTTAAGATATATGTACATAAGGATTAAAAGTGAGAAAAGAGACCTAAGGGGTTAATTCTAAGTTTACTCGGCAAGACATCGCATCTTGTGCCTACGTATCTTTACGGGAGTGGAATCAGAGTAATCGTAGTTCCCCTCAATAGGGAGGTTAGAAACTTCTTGACTGTGGTCAAGGTCTCAAGGGGAATAAACGCATCTTAAGGACACGCTTACGTGGAGTGTAGAAACTCCAAATCTCTACGTTGAATTGTTAAGTTGTGATTAGGGTTAAATTAGGTTAGGTTAGGGATTCCGCGGCGGGAAACCCTAAAATGAGCGCGGCGGCTCTTTGACCTAATGCTAGGGGTAAAATTGTAATCTTGCCTGCGGCGAGGCATTTGTGAAAATTAGGGTTTGTGAGGTCGCAAGGGTTTGAAGTTGAGGACTACTGACACGGCGGTCAAACGGCTAGACCTAATTCCTTCGGAGGAGTGAAATTAATTATAAAGATGCGATGAAATTGAATATACATACAACGGCAGAAAATAAAGTGCGGAAAGATAAATGCGA
Organism: Lathyrus sativus; assembly: GCA_963859935.3. NCBI lineage: Eukaryota > Viridiplantae > Streptophyta > Magnoliopsida > Fabales > Fabaceae > Lathyrus > Lathyrus sativus. The sequence goes on from OZ012738.1 coordinate 52,114,112, forward strand.
CAATTGTCTCGCAAAATTACATCCCGTAAGCAGTTACAAATATGATAATTGAATATTTAAACTGAAAATAAAATCAATTGAACTTAGTCAGCTGCAAAAAACCAAAACAAACCGAGACTGTTATTATACGGGGTTAGACAAAAAATTAGACGGGAATGTTAGGAATTTAAGTAGAAAATTATAATTTTAACGAAACAAGAAAAAAGTTAGAAATTTGGATCTTAAAAATGAGGATGTTAGCGAAAAATTAATAAACAATAAAAATTGATACGCAATGAAGATGATGATAATATACAAGTGATAATGGAATATGAAATAGCGACGATGATGTAAGATTATGTACAAATATAAAAATAAATACAAAAATAAATAAATAAATATTAGTGAACAGGTTCATGGATAATCAAGAATACTGTTAGGAATGAAGGATGAAAATTGAAATTGACAATAATTAGAAGTTTAAGTGATGAATGTTTTGAGACGGTGAGAATTTAGAAAAGAGTTAGAATGGAATTAGGTTTTTTTTTGTGAGATTTGGAAAAGTTAGAGTTTTTAATGTGATTAAGAAAAAGAAAATAAATTAAAAGTTAGAATTAAAAGTTAGCAAAAAAATTAGAACTTCGAAATTTGGTTTTTAAAAAAAAAGGTTAGAAAATAAAAATAAAAGTTTGAAAATAAAAGAGAAAAGGTTAGAATTTTAATAAAAAAAAGTTAATACTCTTGAAAAAAAACAAAAATAAGATTAGAAATTTTTTAAGAAAAGAAGAGTTAGTTACTTTTGATAAAGACTGCAAGAGTCTTTGATGCTTCCCGATCCTCCCCGTTTTGTTGCTTCTGAGGGTCCTTTTATACTTGATTTTTAAATCTTTTTCAATCTCATATTTGATTTGAATATCTCAATCTTTTTCAATCTCTGATTTGATTTGAATGAATTTTTATGATGATTTCAGATTTGATTCAATGATGGTGATGTTGATATTTAGATCTGATTTTCTTATGATGATGATTGATCTGATTGATTTGATTTAACTCTATCTGGAATTCATTAAGATTGGATTAGATTAAAAAAATGTTGAGATTTAAATTTAAAAAGTTAGCAAAGAAGATTAGAGTTTCAAGTTAAATAAAAATTAGAGTTTTAAAAAAAAAAAAAAATGAGTTAGAATAAAAAAAATATTTGAATGTTGGTTTTAAAAAATATTAGAATTATTTTAAAAACTGTTAGAATTTAATTTTAAAAGGAATTTAAAATTTAAAAAAAAAAGAAAAAGAAAAGGGCGTTAGAATTTAATTTTAAAAAGAAATTATAATTTTAATTTGAAAAATAAAGGTGTCAAAAAAAGATTTAGATTTAATTTAAAAAAAAAAAAAAGATTTAGTTTATAAAAAAAGGTTAGATTTAATTTTTAAAATAGTTAGAAAAAAAAGATTTAATTTTAAAAAGAAATTAGAGAAAAAAAAGATTTAATTTTATAAAAGTTAGAAAAAAGATTTAATTTTTTTAAAAAGAGTTAGAAAAAAAAGATTTAACTTTATAAAAGTTAGAAAAAAGATTTAATTTTAAAGAGTTAGAAAAAAAAGTTTTAATTTTAAAAAGTTAGAAAAAGATTTAACTTTAAAAAGGAGTTAGAAAAAAGATTTAGCTTTAAAAGGTTAGAAAAAAGATTTAGCTTTAAAAAAGTTAGAAAAAAAGATTTAATTTTAAAAAAAAGTATTAGATTTTTATTTAAAAAAAAGTATTAGAATTTGATTAAAAAAAAAGTGTTAGAAATTAATTTAAAAAGGTTATAAAAAAACAATTTACTCTTAAAGAAAAGAAGAGAAAAAAAAGTTAAATTTTAATCTAAATCCTAAAAGTTAGTAAGAAGAGCTTAAAATGATTTAAATAAATAAACCAAATAGAAAAGAAAAAAGAAAAAAAAAAGTTAATAAAAAACGTTAGTAAAGTTATAAAAAAAATTTAATTAAATTATTATTAGTTAAAAAACAAGATTTAAAAAAAAAGTTAATTTATTAAGTTAATAAGAATTTAAAATAAAAATAAAAAAAGAAAGGGTAAAATTTGGGGTATTACAGTTGGCCCTATTTAAATGGCTACACCGGACGATTTGAGTGACAGAGACTCGAAGAATCATGGTGGAGGGATTTAAATATAGATAACCGAAAATTTTGCCCTTATATGCGACGATATGCAATGCTATGGACAAAACTGGAACGACTTAATGCAGATGATGCCATGACTATGATATGATGCGTATGCTGGAATAATGAATGCGAAAATGCTGACGAAACATGACGACACCGAGACAGACGCCACGAGAAGAAACACACTGGGGAAAATGACGCGCTGAGACACAGTACATCACTGGGGAATTCTAAAAATGATAGTCAACTGGTGCGAATGACCAATTGTCACTTTTAGAAAAGGAACGAGATCCTCGAATGGAGATGGTACCTATGAGACGGCCTCCACTGGGGAATCTAAAAATAAAACTGGATCACGTACGATTGTAAGATCGATTACAGAATGCTGGAGCATTGAGCAAGGAATAACATCCAAGCTTCTGTAAACTACCCCTCGTGACAGGATCAAACGGACTTTTCGGAACTCCGTAGCAAATATACAGGGTAAAGACCGACTGTATGCCAAAATAAATGGACTTTGATGGGAATTGCCCTGATAAGCTTCTCGAGGGAGAACTGTCACTTATCGTTGGAAGGGACTTATGTGCAAAGAATGGATAAGCACTCAAATAAAGAGGCTGCTGCTTATCTGATAAATAAATCTTCTCGCATTTAAGGTCGGCGCCTGGAATACGATTCTGATTCTTCTCTTACTGAAGGATAAATAAACTTCGTCATGCTTCAAGATTATGTTCTCCTGAACATGAAAAGGGTAAACTGAACTTCCTCATACTTCAGAATCGTGCTCTCCTGAATATGAAACTGGATGACTGAATATACTCATATTTCAGAATCGTGCTCTCCTGAATATGAAACTGGATGACTGAATTTCTTCATATTTCAGAATCGTGCTCTCCTGAATATGATTTGGTTGTAAATGAATTTTTCCATACTTCAGAATCGTGCTTTCCTGAATATGATTTGGTTGTAAATGAATTTTTCCATACTTCAGAATCGTGCTTTCCTGAATATGAAACTGGGTAATCGAACTTCCTCATAACTCAGAATCGTGCTCTCCTGAATATGATTCCGCTCCTTCTTTTACTAAAGGATAAACGAACTTCTTCATAACTTCAGAATCGTGCTCTCCTGAATATGAAACTGCTCAAACCTCCCCGTAACTCAAGATCGTGCTCTCCTGAATACGATTTGGTTCAAACCTCAAGACGGCAGGTAAATGGAAGCCCAACTGCTCCATGGAGATGGCCATTTGCTGCGAGTCATAACGAGGATATGATCGACTTCTTAGGTGAGAAATGTCGTATGTTGATGCTGTAAAATGTAAAGTGTAAAAGGTTGTAACATGTAGGATTGTAAAGTGTTGTACTGATATATTTTCCAGGCGCGAACTGGCGTGTATCTGTAAAGGATTGTAGTTGATTTTCTTGAAAGATAGTGCAAAATAAATGCACGTCCGGGTACAGTGATAAACTTCTCAAGCGAGATAGTCGCGTATCTGCCAATGTATGGTGAAAATTTTAGATGGTGCAAAATAAATGCACGTCCGGTTGGGATTGACGACCGACAAGACTGAGATTCAATCTAGGATCGAGCTAGAAAGAAGACTGGAAATCAAAACTCCATCGAGGGAATGATCTCGAAGGGTAAATATCTAATCCTGGCGAGGAAAGATAGCTGCAGTAACCGTCATCCACGAGGATCGAGCTCTGTGGGGAAACTGGAAACAAGTAAGCATTTTATGCTTAGGGCTGACAATCTATTTGGAGAGAATGGACAAACCCCAATTACTCGGTGGTAACGACCAATGATGGAGACACGATGAACCTGTGCATGTTATCGCGTATGTTAATGGATATGTTAATATGAATGTATGTTGATGTCTATGTATGTAACTATGCAAGATGTTATGAAATGAGTATGTAATGAGTATGTAATGAATATGAAATGAAATAGGCATGTGATGCTTATGCCCTTGCGTATACTGACGAAACAGACTAGAGACGGGACGAGAGATGAAATAAACATCTCGACGGAAATACCCTGCGTTCTCTGCAACCAATACGTCAATCATGGGTAAGAAAGATCAATGGTAGAACCAAGTCTGGTTTTAAAGTTTGGAATTCTCTGGGGAGAAGGTAATCTGCTTGTGGTGTACAGTATCACGTCTTCACATGGGGAGAAGAAAACCTGAGGGACACTTTTGAGTTACCCAAGAAAAGGTTGTCAGCTTATAGTCTCTCTGGGGACTATCACTGGGCAATGGTTTGAAAGTGTTTCTGCAATAATGATATTTCCGGGGAATGAAGAGATCCTGTCGGAATTTCCACTAGTCAAAGTAATTTATTACATTTCAAATTTGTTGTTTTTTGAAAAACAGTTTTGAAAAATCTACAATGCACCTTTCATTTTCAAATTTTAAGAATAAACGCATTTTGCATAACAATAGAAATAAAGAGCAATGCACCAAGGAATGTAAGTAACGAGATGGTATCTTTTATTAAAGGGTGGCTGCTTGCTGAAGGCATAGCTCCACAGATGATTACATTTTGAAATTGGCAACATGGGAAAAAGGTTACATTGAATCCAATAACACCTACTGACACTAATAACTAAGACTAATCCAGAATCCTGCTTTGGGCAAGGATGGAGGAACTGAAACATGGCTCTCATGCGGAAAGTGTGTTCGAGATAATCAGCGTCTTCTGATGCAATGAAATGCCTTTGTCCCTAACTTTTGCCTGGACCGCCCTTTCGAGTTTTCAATCCACCGGGACGCTCTTTTTTGCCTAAGCCGCCCTTTCGGGTTTTCAACTTAGCGAGCTTTTTATTATATTTATTATATTTTTTTTCCTTTTTCACCCTTACTTTTGCCTAAGTCGCCTTCTGCAGGTTTTCGACTTAGCGGGTTTTTAGGCATAATATTTTCGGACTGCATCAGAATTCACGGGATGTGCTAGTTCTTCACCGTCCATTGTCGTAAGTATTAGAGACCCTCCGGAGAAGACAGTCTTTACAACGAATGGGCCTTCATAATTGGGCATCCACTTTCCACGCATATCTTTGTGTACTGGCAAGATCTTTTTGAGTACGAGCTCTCCTTGACGGAACTCACGGATACGGATCTTCTTATCAAACGCTCTTTTCATCCGTTTCTGATATAATTGCCCATGGCACATGGCTGTCAAACGCTTCTCGTCAATGAGATTCAACTGATCCAATCTGTCTCGAACCCACTCAGCTTCTTCAAGTTCAGCCTCCATTAACACTCTTAGCGAAGGTATCTCTACTTCGATGGGGAGCATGGCGTCCATCCCATACACCAATGAGAAAGGTGTTGCCCCTGTCGAAGTTCTCACTGAGGTTCTGTATCCATGCAAAGCAAACGGTAACATCTCATGCCAATCTTTGTAAGTCACAACCATCTTTTGCAGGATCTTCTTGATATTCTTATTTGCAGCTTCAACGGCTCCATTCATCTTAGGACGGTACGGAGAAGAATTATGATGAGTGATCTTGAAATTATCACACAGCTCTTTCATAGTCTTATTATTCAGATTGGTGCCATTGTCAGTTATTATCCGGCTTGGGACTCCATAACGGCAGATGATCTCCTTTCTGATGAAACGGGCAACCACTTGCTTGGTCACGTTGGCGTAGGAGGCAGCCTCTACCCACTTGGTGAAATAATCAATGGCAACAAGGATAAAACGATGTCCATTAGAAGCTTTCGGCTCGATTGCCCCAATCATGTCAATGCCCCACATAGAGAACGGCCATGGTGAAGACAAAACATTCAACGGTGACGGAGGTACGTGTATTTTATCAGCATAAATTTGGCATTTATGGCATTTCCTAGCGTATTGGATGCAGTCGGCTTCCATGGTTAACCAGTAATACCCAGCCCTTAACATCTTCTTGGACATAGCATAACCATTGGCATGGGTCCCGAAGGTCCCCTCATGGATTTCCTGTAGTAACATGTCCGCTTCCCGTTTATCAACACATCTGAGCAGGACCATGTCGTGATTTCTCTTGTATAGCACACCGTTACTGATAAAGAATTTGGACGCCAGTCTTCTCAATGTTTTCTTGTCCAGACCAGTAGCACCATCGGGATATTCCTGTTTGACGAGGTAGTTCTTGATATCATGAAACCAAGGCTTTTCATCCACCTCAACTTCTTCGACCATCTGACAATAAGCGGGCTCAACCTTGCGCTCAATATGGATAAGAGGTGCTTCATTAACGAACTTAACTTTCCACATGGATGCTAACATGGCTAATGCATCAGCAACGTGATTCTCGGATCTAGGAACATGCTCGAACTCTATTTCGTCGAAATACTTGATCAGCTCAATAATATAGTCTTTATAAGGGATTAACTTCTCATTCTTCGTTTCCCATTTGCCTTGTACCTGGTAGATAACCAAGGCTGAGTCACCACTTACTTTAAGAAGTTTGATTCGGAGGTGAATTGCTGCTTCGAGGCCGAGGATACATGCTTCATATTCTGCGACATTATTAGTACACTCAAAGTCCAACCTTGCTGTAAATGGAGTGAATCCACCCTTTGGGTTCATCAAAACGGCGCCTATACCATGCCCATTGAAATTCGAGGAGCCATCAAACATCATCTTCCACCAAAGACCTGGTTCTGGACCTTCGCTCGGATCTGGCTCTTCACAATCTCTTTTAATCAACAGGATATCCTCATCGGGAAAATCGAACTTAAGAGGTTCATAATCTTCAACTGGCTGGTCTGCAAGGTAATCAGATAAGATACTACCCTTAATCGCCTTCTGGGATACATACTGGATGTCATATTCAGATAACAACATGTGCCAACGGGCTAGCCTCCCGGTTTGAGCAGGTTTTTCAAAAATATACTTGATCGGATCCATTTTAGAAATCAATAACGTGGTATGACAGACCATATACTGCCGAAGGCGCTTAGCGGCCCATGCTAGTGCACAACAAGTTCTCTCTAATGGTGAGTATCTGTTTTCGCAATCGGTAAACTTCTTGCTCAGGTAATAAATTGCATGTTCCTTTTTCCCAGTCTCATCATGTTGTCCAAGCACACAACCCATAGACTTCTCGAGAACAGTAAGGTACATAAACAACGGTCTTCCAGGTACGGGCGGGATCAGAATAGGGGGATCTTGCAAATAACCCTTAATCTTCTCAAACGCTTTCTGACAATCAGGGTTCCACTCAACTGTCTGCCCCTTGCAAAGCAACTTGAATATCGGCTCACAAGTAGCGGTCATATTAAAGATAAACCTGGAAATGTAATTCAGACGTCCCAGAAAACCCCTAACCTGCGTCTCGGTTCGCGGAGCCGGCATATCTTGAATGGCTCGGACTTTGTCGGGATCCACCTCAATCCCTCGCTGGCTAACAATGAACCCAAGCAATTTTCCGGATCTGACACCGAAGGTACATTTTGCAGGATTCAATTTCAACTGGTATTTCCTGAGTCGTTCAAACAGCTTCTCCAAATGGTCTAAATGCTCCTCTTCACTCTGGGATTTGGCTATCATATCGTCCACATACACCTCAATCTCTTTGTGCATCATATCATGAAAGAGAGTGGTCATAGCACGTTGGTAGGTTGCCCCTGCATTCTTTAAACCGAAGGGCATGACTTTGTAGCAGAAGGTTCCCCAAGGAGTAATGAAAGTAGTCTTCTCTCGATCATCGGGATCCATCTTGATCTGATTATAGCCAGAGAAACCATCCATAAATGAAAACAACGCAAAACTGGCCGTATTGTCTACCAGTGTGTCAATATGTGGCAGTGGGAAGTCGTCTTTTGGACTTGCTTTGTTCAGGTCCCTGTAGTCTACACACATCCTAACTTTACCGTCCTTCTTAGGTACTGGCACAATGTTGGCAACCCAATCTGGATATTTTGCGACTGCCAAGAAACCTGCATCCAACTGCTTTTTAACCTCATCTCGAATCTTCAAAGCCATGTCGGGTCTCGTTCTTCGGAGTTTCTGCTTGATAGGCGGACAATCTGGCTTAAGTGGCAACTTGTGAACAACAATATCCGTGTCTAGGCCCGGCATATCTTGATACGACCACGCAAACACATCAACATACTCTTTTAGCAACTCAATCAACCTCGGCCTAATCTTTGTCCCAAGCATTGCACCAATCTTGACCTCTTTCTTGTTCTCATCTGTACCGAGATTAATTAGGTCCACCTGCTCTTTATGCGGTTGAAGCTCTGTGTACTCGTATTCAATCAATCTTGTCAGTTCCGCGGGTACTTCAAAATCTTCTTCACCCTCGTCCTCAGCTTGATTGATGGGTGCATCCCAGTCAGGAGTGTCAGTAAAGTCATTGGATCCAACAAGGTTTACGATATCTCTGCATGATGGAAGGCTTACTTAATTAAAATGCTCGAAGACATGTAAGAATGAAATGCTGTTTTTTATTATTATTTTTTTTGGAAGAAAGGTTGCCAATTTCATTTTTAAAGGTGAAAACGAAAAACGCAAATGAACCAAAGTGGAATTGAACAAAATGCTTTTTATTAATATCTTTTTAGAAATGGAAGGTGGCCCGACAAAACGACCCTATAGCCTTGGGCAGAGCTACAGATTTTTATTTGAAAATGTAAATGAAACTTTAAAAAACAATTACTTTGACAAGGGAAAAATAACAGGGATCTCTACGGCCTCCCAGTTGTTCAAAACTGCATCACCCTTAAACACCAGGTTGCTCAGCTCTTCATTTTCTTCACAGTCGCTGATGGCATTGACTTGGAAACCTCCGCTGACAAATACTTCTTGGATAACCTTCGGACGCCCTTCGACAGTTGTTGCAGCTCCATTCTGAGTTGGTTTGTAACCCAACCCAGAGCGATCAGTCTTGGTCTTGACATCAATTACCTCTCCCCAGCCTTCAGGAATGCCCCTGTCAATTGTTGCTTTGGTACTCTTCAGAGATGCAAAAGATGGATTACCCTGACCCACTGTCTCTTCGACCTCCAGCAGAACAGCATTGGCGATCTCAAGTGCTTGAAAGGAGATTTCTAAAGCATTCTCATCGGCCTCGATGTAACGGAAAGAAGACAGGTTACTGACCATCAGATCTTCCTCACCGTGTATAATAACCAACTTTCCATCGATCACGAACTTCATCTTCTGATGTAAAGTTGAGGTTACCGCCCCAGCGGCATGAATCCACGGCCTTCCGAGTAAACAACTGTAGTTGGGATTAATGTCCATGACTTGAAACGTGATATTAAAAATTTGCGGACCAATCAGGATAGGAAGCTCAACCTCCCCCATTACCGATCGACGAGAGCCATCGAAAGCCTTGACAACCAAAGGAGTAGGTTTCAACACAGTCTCTTTACAGGCCAACTTATCGAGAACCCTCTTGGGTAGCACATTCAGAGAAGACCCGGTGTCTACTAGCACTCTCGCTAAATTGTCCTCCTGACATTTTACCGATATATGTAAAGCACGATTATGGTTCGGACCCTCCTTCGGTAACTCTTCATTGCTGAAACTGAGAGTGTTACAGGCGGTCAAATTGGCAATCACACTATCAAACCGACTGGTGCTAATATCCTGATCCACATGTGCTTGAGTCAAAACCTTCTGCAAGGCCATCCTATGAGCGGGTGAATTCATCAACAGAGATAAAATCGAAATCTTGGAAGGAGTCTGATGAAGTTGGTCGATAACTTTATAGTCACTTTTCTTGATGATCCTCAAAAATTCGGCATCTTCATTATTCGTAACGGCTCCCTTACCTTTGTCTTTGGCAGGCACTGGGATATTAGTGGTCTCCTTAGGTGGATCCTCATTGGAATGGGGAGTATACACACGGCCACTGCGGGTCATCCTGCTTACCTCTGCGATATTGGTCACAGTATCCTTACCCTCTTCATTTGGAATAACCTTCCCAGACTCCTTGTCAATCATCGTCACGTCATATTTCCAAGGCACAGCTTTAGGATCACTGAAGGGAAACGGACTCGGTCTCCGAATAACTATAGGCTTAGGCTGATTCACTTCGGGGATATACGACCTTGGTATATCGAACACGAGGTTGGCGGAGCTTACCCCTGATAAATTAAACACTGGTACCTTACCCTTTGATTCAGGCTGATGGAAGACAGGCTCAACCACAGCGACTACATCCTTCTTGGCTTGGCTTGTCACTTGTAAAACACCCTCATTAATTAACCTCTGCACATCATTCTGAACCAACATGCAACCCTTAATACTGGCTTCACAACTTACGCATGCAACGTGGGAAGTATCTACCAAACCAACTTCAAACAGTTTCGAATGGAACATTTTGAGAGGAGTCTTAATCTGTTCAATATCAAGGGCATAGCCTTCCTCTGAATCAGCACTAATGGCATTGACACTCTCATGGTTAGGAAAAGGGTTCTTCTTAACATTTGGTTGAGGATCTTCGAATGACAAAATCTTCTTTTCCAATAAATCCCTGACAACGTTTTTGAGAGCATAATAATTCTCCAGATCATGGCCAGGCGCACCCTCATGAAATAAACAATGAGCGGCGGCGTTGTAATTGGCGGGTAGAGGATTAGGAGGCGGACCCAAAGCCCGAGTGGTGATGAGACCTTGCTTGACCAAAGAGGGATACAACTCGGTAAAAGTCATCGGGATCGGCGGACAAGGTTTATACGTTCTTCTGTTCGGCACATTCTGGCGAGGAGCCGGACTCTTTGGCTGTTGAGGAGCAGGAGTATTGGGTGCCTGTAGATAGTTGACAGGAGGCGGATAAACAGGAGGTTGTTGCATAGGTTGATACATGGGAACCTGTTGACTGAAAGAAGGTGTGATGGCTGCCACATAGGGTTGTTGAGCATATTGGACTGGGTACCCTTGAGGTTGAGCATAACCTTGCGGATGCCGATAAAAGCGTTCCCTTGGTCTACCAGAGGATATAGCATTAGTCTCACTCTCCTTCTTTTTCTGGGAGCTATACGGAGGTTTCTTCGGCTGATCTTTAGAAGCGCCATGATTATTTGTCATTTTACCACTCTTCATACCCAATTCAATCTTGACACCCACAGCAACGATGTCGGAGAAATTTGAAGTCACACTACCCACCATTCTCTCGTAAAATTCTGGACGGACTGTGTCGACAAACCAATCAGCTAACTCTTTCTCGGTCAAAGGAGGTTCTACCTGCGAAGCAGTCTCTCTCCACCTTTGAGCATACTCTTTGAATGACTCAGAATTCTTTTGTGACATACTCAGCAATTGTCTTCTGTCAGGAGCCAGATCCATATTGTACTTGTAGTGTTTGATGAAAGCGTCAGATAAATCTTGAAAGCTCTTAACGCGGGATTGGTCCAAAGTTAAATACCACTTGGAAGAAGCACCCTTCAAACTGTCTTGGAAGCAATGAATCATCAGTTTATCATTCTCAACATGGGCAGCCATTTTGCGATAATACATGATCAAATGACTCTTAGGACAGGTGGCACCTTCATAACGATCAAAGTTCGGAGTTTTGAACTTCGGGGGAATAACCAAACCTGAGACCAAACAAACATCCCTTGTAGCGGTCCCAAAAATTTGATCACCCTCTACCTTTTTCAATCTCTGGACGATAGTGTTTACTTCCTCACGAAGCTTATCATGTTTCTCATAACCCTCAACATTCTCATCAAGATTATCAAAAGCTGTCTCATTGAAGTACGGTTGCGCACGAGTGTGTACAACAGGTGGTGCAAAGATAGGAGCCCCCCTAGAAACTTCAGAAAACAAGGGCACGGCTTGCTGAACAGGTTGATTAATCGGAACAGTGGCTTGAGGAGGCACAAAACTGGGAGCAAGACCATAAGGTGGGTCCCCTGCTACGGTCACACTTGGTGGAGGGTCCACAGTAACGCCGGTAATCTCAGAAACAACAGTGGGCTGGGTATCCATCTTAGCATTCATGACATGTAACAATTCCATCATTCGCCCCATACCCCCTCGAAGGTCTTCAAGTTCATTGCTAAGGCGATCAATCTCTTTTGCCTGATCCTCCATTCTTTTCCGAGTTTGAGCTCTGGTGTTGTATTGGTGCCGAGAACTCAGGGTGACGAAACTGGAAGGTGAGAGAACCGAGGGTGAGAAATCGGGAGACACATGCAATGCAAAAGTATGATGCTAAAATGTGAATGTAAATGAAGATTTCATGAAATTCAAAACATTTACTAATGTCGTGGGGTACCAAGGAAATCTTTTCCTTGTTTTTTTCATTTTATATCTTTTTTTATTTATGGTATCCCGCGATATCTATTAATGATGTTTGAACTCCATGAAATACAATGCGATGAGATGCTTTATGGATGCAATGCATGAAAACACACAAAGTCTTAGGTTAAAGGCTTGCATGAGGTTCAAAGGCAAGTACCCTCCCCTGAAGTTAGATGGTTCATCCTGTCCTACAAAAGTAACCAGGTTGTTCAGAAGGCAACTTACTTGCCAACCAAAACCCTCCAAGTTTAAGATCTCAATGAGCGTAGTATCGAGTGTCAACCAACTTTAGTCTGCACCAAAGCCGGTTACCTCACTACTTTCTAAAGGCCAAGATGAGTTAACTAGGGTTCTAAAAGTCAGTTAGTGCGTTGACAACATATGGCAGCCTCAATATTATCCTCAACTTGACTTAAGGAATATAAGCACCAACCAAGAAGTCGCACTAACCATGGCCACCAGATCAACCGTATCGATATACGTCGTACAGTTTCCTTGGTCTATTGCCATTTACCTAAGGTACACTAGATCCGGGTGTAGGACCTATCTCACAGCACAAGGAACAGTCCCACAATCAAAGCACAAATATATACATGCAAATGAATAATGTCACAGATAGTAATAAATATGAACAAGTTAGGGATAACCCTCAAAAGTTAAAGGAGTCCCCAGTGAAGTCGCCATTTTCTGTTGCGGTGGAAATAGGATCACAAACTATTAATGAGTTTGAATCGCAATTCAATTCACAACCGCTCTTTGATTTATCCGAAGGAAAAGGTCAAAAGAGGGAAAACCTATTTTTGCATCGTAAACACAATGCGGGGAAAGATCTAGGGTTCGGGGGTTGGTTAAGATTAGGGAAGGTATTAGCACCCTAAACTTCTGTAGTACTCTACAGGAACCTTTTGTTCAAATGTTTACTATTTTGCTTTATTTATTTGCTTAAGATATATGTACATAAGGATTAAAAGTGAGAAAAGAGACCTAAGGGGTTAATTCTAAGTTTACTCGGCAAGACATCGCATCTTGTGCCTACGTATCCTTACGGGAGTGGAATCAGAGTAATCGTAGTTCCCCTCAATAGGGAGGTTAGAAACTTCTTGACTGTGGTCAAGGTCTCAAGGGGAATAAACGCATCTTAAGGACACGCTTACGTGGAGTGTAGAAACTCCAAATCTCTACGTTGAATTGTTAAGTTGTGATTAGGGTTAAATTAGGTTAGGTTAGGGATTCCGCGGCGGGAAACCCTAAAATGAGCGCGGCGGCTCTTTGACCTAATGCTAGGGGTAAAATTGTAATCTTGCCTGCGGCGAGGCATTTGTGAAAATTAGGGTTTGTGAGGTCGCAAGGGTTTGAAGTTGAGGACTACTGACACGGCGGTCAAACGGCTAGACCTAATTCCTTCGGAGGAGTGAAATTAATTATAAAGATGCGATGAAATTGAATATACATACAACGGCAGAAAATAAAGTGCGGAAAGATAAATGCGACAATTGTCTCGCAAAATTACATCCCGTAAGCAGTTACAAATATGATAATTGAATATTTAAACTGAAAATAAAATCAATTGAACTTAGTCAGCTGCAAAAAACCAAAACAAACCGAGACTGTTATTATACGGGGTTAGACAAAAAATTAGACGGGAATGTTAGGAATTTAAGTAGAAAATTATAATTTTAACGAAACAAGAAAAAAGTTAGAAATTTGGATCTTAAAAATGAGGATGTTAGCGAAAAATTAATAAACAATAAAAATTGATACGCAATGAAGATGATGATAATATACAAGTGATAATGGAATATGAAATAGCGACGATGATGTAAGATTATGTACAAATATAAAAATAAATACAAAAATAAATAAATAAATATTAGTGAACAGGTTCATGGATAATCAAGAATACTGTTAGGAATGAAGGATGAAAATTGGAATTGACAATAATTAGAAGTTTAAGTGATGAATGTTTTGAGACGGTGAGAATTTAGAAAAGAGTTAGAATGGAATTAGGTTTTTTTTTGTGAGATTTGGAAAAGTTAGAGTTTTTAATGTGATTAAGAAAAAGAAAATAAATTAAAAGTTAGAATTAAAAGTTAGCAAAAAAATTAGAACTTCGAAATTTGGTTTTTAAAAAAAAAGGTTAGAAAATAAAAATAAAAGTTTGAAAATAAAAGAGAAAAGGTTAGAATTTTAATAAAAAAAAGTTAATACTCTTGAAAAAAAACAAAAATAAGATTAGAAATTTTTTAAGAAAAGAAGAGTTAGTTACTTTTGATAAAGACTGCAAGAGTCTTTGATGCTTCCCGATCCTCCCCGTTTTGTTGCTTCTGAGGGTCCTTTTATACTTGATTTTTAAATCTTTTTCAATCTCATATTTGATTTGAATATCTCAATCTTTTTCAATCTCTGATTTGATTTGAATGAATTTTTATGATGATTTCAGATTTGATTCAATGATGGTGATGTTGATATTTAGATCTGATTTTCTTATGATGATGATTGATCTGATTGATTTGATTTAACTCTATCTGGAATTCATTAAGATTGGATTAGATTAAAAAAATGTTGAGATTTAAATTTAAAAAGTTAGCAAAGAAGATTAGAGTTTCAAGTTAAATAAAAATTAGAGTTTTAAAAAAAAAAAAAAAATGAGTTAGAATAAAAAAAATATTTGAATGTTGGTTTTAAAAAATGTTAGAATTATTTTAAAAACTGTTAGAATTTAATTTTAAAAGGAATTTAAAATTTAAAAAAAAAAGAAAAAGAAAAGGGCGTTAGAATTTAATTTTAAAAAGAAATTAGAATTTTAATTTGAAAAATAAAGGTGTCAAAAAAAGATTTAGATTTAATTTAAAAAAAAAAAAAAAAGATTTAATTTATAAAAAAAGGTTAGATTTAATTTTTAAAATAGTTAGAAAAAAAAGATTTAATTTTAAAAAGAAATTAGAGAAAAAAAAGATTTAATTTTATAAAAGTTAGAAAAAAGATTTAATTTTTTTTAAAAAAGTTAGAAAAAAAAGATTTAACTTTATAAAAGTTAGAAAAAAGATTTAATTTTAAAGAGTTAGAAAAAAAAGTTTTAATTTTAAAAAGTTAGAAAAAGATTTAACTTTAAAAAGGAGTTAGAAAAAAGATTTAGCTTTAAAAGGTTAGAAAAAAGATTTAGCTTTAAAAAAGTTAGAAAAAAAGATTTAATTTTAAAAAAAAGTATTAGATTTTTATTTAAAAAAAAGTATTAGAATTTGATTAAAAAAAAAGTGTTAGAAATTAATTTAAAAAGGTTATAAAAAAACAATTTACTCTTAAAGAAAAGAAGAGAAAAAAAAGTTAAATTTTAATCTAAATCCTAAAAGTTAGTAAGAAGAGCTTAAAATGATTTAAATAAATAAACCAAATAGAAAAGAAAAAAGAAAAAAAAAAGTTAATAAAAAACGTTAGTAAAGTAATAAAAAAAATTTAATTAAATTATTATTAGTTAAAAAACAAGATTTAAAAAAAAAGTTAATTTATTAAGTTAATAAGAATTTAAAATAAAAATAAAAAAAGAAAGGGTAAAATTTGGGGTATTACATAAATGCAACAATACATGCAACAGAAAACAAAGCAGCAACTGAAGGATCTACTAGCAAGTAGATGACTTCAAAAGCTCTCACCTCTTCAGCATCCTTTGGGAAGACACACAGAAGAAGAAGATCTTATGGGTTCAGACGCATAAATCAACTGTGAAAGGAGGCTTTGAAGTTTGCCAAGGAAGAAGGCAAGATTACTTAGATTACCTGGACATGTCAGATGATCCTAGGGAATACCTTAGGGCCAATTCAAGAGACTAGAGTGTCTAAATAATTTGTAATCCTTCCATTTTATTAATGATAAAAGTTGCACACATTGAGTTCTTACTCCCATTGCTTTTGATTATTTTGAACAACCATAAATAAATATATTCAGCAGTTAAACTGCACAAAAGCATGAACAAATTTTGAATTAATAATAAGATTGCTTAATACAAAGGTTCTAACAATTACAAGGCATAACTATGTAGAGATCTAACATCAGAATCTTTCATAGATAGCTTCAAACTTGTCTCTCCAGGTTTTAGATAAATCAGCCTCTGAACTTATGATAAATCCCTGCTGAACAAGTAGTTCTGAAAGAACTCGTCCAAAAGAGATGAAGAAAATCTTTCCCTTGTGAAAGGAAGAAAAAGTCTTCTTAAAGTAGTAAAACATAACTTGAGGAAGATCAATCTGCAAGTCTTAATTGAGAAGCAGAAGCCTATATTTCCAAATAGGATCCGTGTGGTCTAAATCCTTATCCTTAGGAAGTAATATTGAATTCAGAATCTGATTCTAATCTACTGCATCAGGACGAAGATTTGAGGCAACTGATGTATTATATGGATCTACAAAGATACGCCAAGTAGAAAGATATTTTTCCCAAACAAGAGTTCTTGGGATTTCTCCAACCTCCTCACAATTGATAACATTAGCAATTGCTTTAGAGGTTACTTTAGAAAGAATAGCACACTCAGAATTCAGCTCAACAATGGAAGCATTAATCCAAAACTCTTTGACAAGATCTGGATAAGTGAAACCACAGAGTATCTCAAAGTATCCATTCCATCCTTATTCATACACAATCTTCCAATAGTTAAAGCCTAACTTAAGTAACTCATCAAAATCTATAAACTTTTCATTGATGACAACCAGTTGATTCAAAGAAGAACTGACTAGGAAACTCATCTCAAGTTTGGCTTGATCACCACACAACCAAAGAGAAAATAAAAAGAAAAGAACTGAATAAGATTCCTAAAGGAATAAGAATCTTGTCAGAAGAAGGACAAAATGATGTTTCACAAGACAGGGGATAATATCCAAAAAGAAAACATCATTACCCAAAGGTTGTTATCCAGCAGATTTCATGAATCCACTAGATGAATTTCACCTTTATGAAAATTTAAGTATTATAAAAGTCTTTGAAAAACCTTTTACTTAAAATGCTTTATCAGAAGTAAAGAATCTTTTTCTGAATCTCAGAATCTGACAACTTTTAGAAGCTATCATCCATCAGAGTCTAGTAGGACTAGATTGGGAGAGAGATATATCTTTTCTCAGTCATTAATTTTTAAGATTCTATTCAGAACCAACATTTCCTCTTGAAACAAGAGTCATGAGTGATAGATGAATATTGAATTGTTTCCTTTGACTGCTAACAAATGGCAGTAACATCACAAAAAGTGAGGAAACTGTTTCCATAAATATGATCGTTATCTAGCTTAATGAAATATTCAGTATAGATAAATACAACAGAGTTTCTTCTTAAAGATTCATGAAGATCCTTTTTCAAAAGAGCTTATCTAGAAATCTAATAGAAACTTGGTATTTATATCTACTCAAATATCTCATTAAATCAGGAGATAAGCCAGAAAAGAACAAGCATATCTTTTTTTCTCCAGTCAGACACGTATCAGTATTCAAACTTGACAATAGAGGCTGAACACCGCTTTGAGTGGATTCTGATTCAATGGTGTTAAACCAATTTCTCCACTTTTCTCACCAAGCTCAGTACCTCTAGCACTTGAGTCTGGGTTGTGGGATCTTCTTCCATCAAATATTGTAAAAAACCTTTGATAAATGCCATGGAAGATTGTCGCAACTGCGAAAAGGGCCGGCAGAAATAAATAGAAGAGTCGCCGCCAAACGTTATTTATCCCAAAGAGAGGGAAAGGAAATGATCAAAGAAGACCTAAAAGAACGGGAAAAAACAAGGTCATTGCAACCGAATCTTGGGTTTGGGAGTCGGTTATGCAAGGGGAAGGTATGAGCACCCCTCATGTTCGTTGTACTCAACGGGATCCATGCTTTTTGTCTATCAAAATGGGTGAGTTATATAAAAGCTACTGCTAAACGGGGGATGAAAAAGAAAAAGGAGACTCGATAGGACATTGTCGCCCTATGCCCATGTATTCCCTCGTACAATGGGAAAGTCAGAGTCAACGTAGTTCAGAAAACTACGGGTGAAGGGGGGAAGATTGCTCACCAAGATATCATCGTCTTGTGTCTACGTATCCTCATCTGGTATGAGAAATCAGAGCAAACATAGTTCGGGTAAACTAGACCACAGGTTGGTTAAATGTTTTTTATGAGTGATGTTAAGTTCCCATTCCAACAGCTAAGGTCGATACCTGTTTGCGGTAGAACGGAAAAACAACATACTCTTTTCTGAAAATGAGTTTGAAATAAATACCGAAGGATAAAAAGGTTTGAGTTTGGTTTAAGAGTTTTAATGAAATGAATTGACTTTGTTTGAGATTCACGTTGCACTAAAGACCACGACATAGGAGCGAATGCGTCGCATATCGCCCAAAGGGCATACACTAAACACTCTAGACAAGTGAGGAGAAACCCTCCACTCGCTATTTCTTATATACTTAAGGCTCGTGGCGCACAATGTTCATCATTCTTTATTAAGTAAGTGTCTTAAGATTGTTTGAAATGAGAAGAGAAGACACAAAAGAAAACACTAAAGGGAAACTGAAAAACCCTAATGTTGTCATACAAAGTGGTCCTAAGGTTAGGATGAAAAGGAAGTCTACCTAATGCTATCATACAAAATGGACCTAAAGTTGGGGTAAAATGGACTATCCTAATTGTTATCATGCAAAGGATTCAAAGCCTAATGTCTCTCGTACTCCCATCTTAATTAAAAATTAAGAAGGACTAGGAATCATAAGGGATCATGTGAGCAAGCACAAGTAAACACTAATCGAGTCAACCACAAATGAAAACAAGAACGAAACTTAAACAAGTTCCAAAAAAAAAGATAAAGAAAGAAGAAGAATGAAGAATTGACAAATAAAAATTCATTATCAAACTAAGATGAAGATAACAAGCACATTCATTTCAAACTCAAACAAAGCAAACATCATCATCAAGTCAACATCAAACAAACATTCACCATCACAAAGCAAGATAAAATGAAGTCAAATGACACAAGAAACATGGTAGGGAAGCAAGCACAACATATCATACTCAAGTCACATCAATGATCAAAGAGAGGGCACAAAGCAACAAGTCATGCATACTATTCATACATAAGTCAACACCATACCAAACAAACATGCATACTAACAAACCTCAAAGGAAAAAGCATATGATCATGACATGAAACCAAAGATGAAAACACAACATCCGACTTGATCAACAAGTTTGACAACCAATCATGAGCACACAAAGGATCATACAAGTTGAAACCAAACATGCCTCAAGAAGAACCAAACATCAAATCATCCATAAAAAGCAAACCACAATCAAGCAAGCATCAAGGTCTCAAATGAATTGAAGTATGATAGAAAGGCACCCAATCAAGGATTAAAAACAAGATCACATCATTTTGCAATTTTAAAATCAATTAAAAACAAATAAAAAAAAGGTAAATAAAACCTAAAAAAGAAAAGAAAATAGTTAAAGCACAAACAAAAATCTAAGAAAATCATCATAGGTCAGAAACCATCATAGGATCATATGCTAATTTCCTCATAATTTTAAGTGGCTCAAAAATACATTTATACCAATTAAAATTAACCAAATAAATCAAAAATACATGGAAAATAGCAAAACCAGAAATAAAAAACCAATAAAATCACCAAAGGTTCAAAACCATAATAGGATCATATAATATTTTTCTCATAATTTTAAAATGCTTAAAATTTTTTTTAACTAACTAAAATTATCTCAAATAAATTAAAATTCAAGAAAAATAGCAAATGGAAAAATAAAAATGCAAAAAAAATGAAAAATTGAAAGAGAAAAATAAAAGGAAATTTTAGAAAATATTTTGGTATTTTTCTGATTAAAAATGAATTTTCTATGAATTTCTTAAAATAAAATTAATTTAAAAACAAAATAAAAAAAGAAAATAAAACAGAAAAAACAAGATGCGTTGGATCTGAGCTCATTGAATGACGTGGCTAATCCAAGGGTCAAAAAGCGCGCATCCACGGTGGATCTGAGTCAATCTTATCATTTCCAACCAGACAAAGTCAAACACACAAGATTAGAACAAGTGGCATGATGGACAGTAAAGTCACCATCTTCAACCTTCGACCACTTGAAAATCTCAGAGAATTGCATAAATTCGAAGGTCCTTTAAACCATAATCATTGGTGCTCATAGTGGTTTCATCTGATGGTTCTTTTCAAGCGATCTCAACCATATCATCGCACCATATTTCTTTAAACCATAGCTCACTCGATTTGAAAAAAACCAGAAGAAAAAGCAAACACGGATTTGAAAATTGAACATCAAAACTCAACCAAAACTAAAATCTAACAGTCCTAACAACATCAACACATCAAGGACTACTTCTTAACAACAAATTTGAGTTAAAATGGTTGAGAATTATACCTGTTGAAGTTCAACTTTAAAGCTCTGAAAATGGAGCCCTCAAGCTTGATTCAGGCCATGATTCTTCAAGTTCTTGAGCTGGTTAGCTTCATTGAATGTTATTGAAGCTAGCTGAATGGAGAATTTGAGTGTTTAAGGTGTGGAAATGAAAATTTAAAGTTCAAGCTTAAGAGTTCAAATGGGATCTCAACAGGATGATTATGGCTATTAAAGCTTGTGAAAATGAGTGGAATGAGTCCCTTATTTATAGAAGAAGCTTTCTGAATGTTGAGGGAGGGTGAATGATGCAAATTGAGGTGAATTCATGCACACCTGCAGCATAAGCAAAGTGTGACTTGAAAACTGCCAAAACTCACTTAAAGCTTGCGTTTCAAGGCTCTAATCAACCCAGGAAAGTTTGATAATCATGTTTAGATTAAGTTCGTGGCTTAATTTGGTGATTAGAGGCCAATTTAAACAAATTCAATTCTGACTTGAAGTGGATTTTCAGCTTAAAAATTCAAATTTTGACACCACGGTTCTCAAAATGTAGGAGGCTTTTTGAAATGATTCTTCTTGCATTGGATAGAGGATGATACAATCTTTGCAATGTGAAAAGAAAGTATTGATTTGGCAATCTGAGTTGAGAGATATGATCCTTCAAAGTAGTCTGTATGATCCTTCCATTGGTTTTTAGCACTTCCACCTCGAATAAAAGTTGTATAGGACATTTTCAAGTTCATTTTAGAAAAAGAATGGGCTCCAAATGATGAAAATTGACCAAGTTATGACCTTTTGAAGTTGACTATAAAATCCTTCCAAAACTCAAAATGACCTATAATGTCTTCAAACTTTTGATATCTGCAGCAAATACATTTAAATAATGTCACTCATATTTCTATTAGACCATATATAAATGTTCAGATAGACTTTCCTTCGCCTTATGCCACATTCTGATAGCAATACCATGATTCATTTTAGAGTATCAATCTAAAATAAGTCATAATAAGAACAAGATCTTGTTCTTAGCATAATCATTAATTTCATTGTCTTGACTCAAGACTTTAAGATCTTTGATAAGCAAAAACCAGTTGATGTTAGCTATCAAAGAATGGCATAAAATAAATTAAAGCACCATCATCTAATTTCCTACATAACACAAAGAAAAATTGAAAGTTTCTCATTGACTTGTCCTTTAATACAAATTCCATTATGACCCTCAATCAAAGAGCAATGGAGTCTCCTAAGATATCACCTTAAAGAGCAGACTCCTTATTATCAAATATTAAATCAAGATAGATTTATCATAATTCCTTTCTTTTCAATACTTGATATTTATTTGAGGACTCATATGCTTCTTCAAAAGCCGTACTGACTAGCAGAGCCAAATTACTC
This sequence comes from Lathyrus sativus, assembly GCA_963859935.3. Lineage (NCBI taxonomy): Eukaryota > Viridiplantae > Streptophyta > Magnoliopsida > Fabales > Fabaceae > Lathyrus > Lathyrus sativus. Next base: position 52,136,280 of record OZ012738.1, read on the forward strand.
TTTTATCTGAATCCTGCACTAATGTCATCTTCAAAAGAATATGCAGTAAAGATTAACTGACATTAGGTTCTGGTAGTGTTTCTTCTTACTTTTAGATCTAGGAAATTGGTTAAAATACAAGTATTTTAGAAGCTACTGAAGTTACTTTTCTATCAACAGATGTTACAATCCATCCAAATGATTAAGAAGTACTCCTGACAATAAATATAAATCCCTTATCATCAGACAATTCAAAGAACCAAGCTTTAGGAAAGGTGATATGTTAGATAGCTTTTCATCATCTAATTTCATTTCTTTTCTTTAAAGATTTGCAAGACAAACCATCAGAGCACAATAAATTCAAGTTGTATAACTTCTTGAATAACTGTGACCTCAAGTTTGAATCTAAACCAATCTTCTCAGAATTTTCTTGAAGAATTAGATAAAGTGTAACTAGACAAGTTTCAAACCTGATTCCCACAAATTTGAGCACAAAGATTCAAAGATAGTTAGAGAATCAGACATATCAATGATGTTGACATACTCGGAAGTGAGATAGAGTACCTACCAGAATGCAACTACCACTGAAGATATTCAATAAGCTTCTTATGAGCCGGTGATAGAGAATTTCAAATAGATCATCTTTACACCATCAACTTCTATAGTAATACCTTTTTCAAGGATATTCTATAGACCTTCAGAAACCCCATTTATCAAGACCAATGAGTTAAAAATATGTTTTTTCTTTTCCATCATTTAAGTTACGTGGAATCACCCTTTGAATATGCTAAGAAAAACAGTATAATATTTTTCATGTGTCACTTGATTTCTTCTTGAAGAAAAGTCTTGACAAACATACTTTTCTTATTGGATCGTTATCTATGCTAGTGTTAAGTGTTAAGCATAGACCATGCTTTAGTACTAATTAAAGGTAATAAAAGTACACAAGAGGGGGGTTGAATTGTGTTTTCCATTTTCTTAGTTTCCATCTGATTAAAGTTTAGAATCTAAACTAGTGTTCAGATTCTGGTTAATTCTTAGCAGCAAAATGTTAACATAAGCAAATAAATAATAGCATAAGACACAAAGATTTATACTAGTTCCTCCCAAACTGAGAGTAGTGCAATCCTCTTGCTTCACTAGAGATTTTCACTATAATCAAAATATGATTACAATCGCTTATGCATTCTGCATAAGACTTTTACAAATGTTTAGACCCAAGTTCCAAGACTTCTGCTCAAGCTCCTCACTTGAGACTTCTTGCTCAGGTTCCACAAACACAAGACTTCCTTGCTCAGGCCTTCAGCCCAAGACTTCTGCTTCAAGTCCCATGAAACAACCCTTTCTGCTTGCATCCCTCAGGTTAAGACTTACTGCTCCAAATTCCATGTACTGAGCTCTCCTCCTCAAGCCCTCAGGCTCAAGATTTCTACTCCAAGTTCCATGAAACAAGCCTCTCTACTTGCACCCCTCAGGTCAAGAATTAATACCTCTAAATTTCATGTACCGAGCTATCCTGCTTAAGCCACACTGGCTCAAGACTTCCTTCTTAATCAATCTACTTTATTAAGACTTTCAGTGCTCAAGCACACAGCAAGAGACTTACATGGATCAAGCATGTTGGCTCGAGACTTCCTTGCTTGTATCCCAATGATACAAGACTTCTGCTTAATCAGCCCACTTGATTAATACTTTCACAGCTCAAGCGTGTAGAAAAAGACTTACGTGGCTCAAGCATCTTGGCTCGAGACTTCCTTGCTTGTATCCCAATGACACAAGATTTTATCTAAATTGTTGAACAAGCTCAGAAGAATAGAGAACAAGTTGTACATGATACAAGTATCAGAGGCACGAGAAATCACCATAACAAAGACCTAAAGCACTTAAGATTTCTAAGATATTCAATGTGTAATAAATCTTAAGGCTTTTACAATTAAAACCTACATCATAAAAAATTGCATTAATAATGTGTTGATAATTGCTGATTTCGTTACTCCTTCTTATAGATGATCCTTGTTAAAGATTCAGTTTGAAACTTTAGCCATATTTATAGCCTTTTTAGAAACTAGCCATTGAAGAGGTAACTTGATCAAGAATCTTTGTTGTTACTCTACAGTACAAGAGCCATTAAAGATAGATACACCAGAAGATCTTGATCTAATGTGTAACATGTTTAACCTTTGAGTCTTCAAGATTTTCTATACTATTAGAGCCGTTGAGAGTACATATCTATAAAGCATTTCAGCCTTTCTTGAGCCTTGCAATATGTAGACTCTGGCTGACAAACTGATTTGACAATACAACTTGCTTTCTGCAGTACGAACAACTTCAGTTTTATCACCAACTCTGAATGGTACAAGAAGCCAATTTGCATTCACTAAGTGTGCTTTATGTTGCCTCTTTTGATGTTGAGACATTCAACTTCAGATTCTACCACCAGAAGCTAGCAATTCAGCAACTCTCAAAGTGTGCTTTATGTAATACAGATTATGACTATAATATTTACAAGTGTTAGAACCTGCACATATGTAACACACATCAAATAAACCATTGTTTTTTGAATACTTTATTATCATCAAAACCCAAGGAAGATATGACATGAACAAATCCCGTTCTAACACGTATTGAAGGTGAGAAAGTTACTTAGAAGGGGGGGGGGGTTGAATAAGTAAGACTAAAAAACAAAGATTTAAACACAGATATTTTTATCCTGGTTCGTTGAATACAACTACTCCAGTCCACCCTCTCAAGAGTGATTTGCCTTTCTCTGTCAAGGACTTAATCCACTATTTAATCAAACAGATTACAATAGCAACAACTAAGAACAACTGTTCTTAGTCTTCTCAAGAGCAACTGATCCCAACTGGATCCTCTTAAGGAAAACCTTTTACAAACAAAGTAAAACTTATACAAGAGTATGAATGCTTCTAAAAAGCTGTTATCACAACTGTGATATTTCTCTTAAGTTAAGAACAATGTTATAGCAAAATAAAATAATAAGAGCTTTGAGAGTTTTGCTTTGGTGAGAGATTTTTTGCTAGAAGTTCGATACTGAAGAAGATGGAGTGGACTTCTTTATATAGGCACTTAGATCCATGAAGTCTTGTTAACGTTGAAGGCTGTGCAGAAAAGCCTGAAGCCTTTTATCTTTACGTTGGAGGCTGTGCTGAAACAAGCCTGATGCCTTTTGTCTTCACTTTGCAGAAACTTTCCTTAGAATGGAATGCACAGATAAAACCTTTTTGTCTGTGTCCTTGTGTCTAGCACAAAGGAGGAAAGAGTTGTTGAGATAAGCCAACGTACATATTTAAATCTTCTTCACAAAGTAAGTTCAGCTTTCAACATTAGAATCTGAATCTTCAGAGTCTCCAGAGTAGATATCTTCTGGATCTTCAGAGTCTTGGATGTTCTTCAGATTGAGCTGAATCAGAGTATGTGCAGCTTGTGTGCTTGAGCGTGTAAATCTATCAGAGCAGAGTCTTCTATGCTTTAGAGGCTCCTGCTTCAGAATCTTCAAGAGACAGTAATCAGATTCTTCTGGGAGCAGCGTTCAGATCTTCACTTAAGATGCTCTTGAACTTATGAAGCCTTTCATAATAACATTGTTCAGATCCAAATTTGCTTTCTTAAGAGTATTTTCTTTAGTACCTGTAGCAAACAGTCTAGAACAAATTTAGAGTATATAATTCTTGAATACATAATTCATAAGTGTTATCATCAAAACATAGAGATATAACTAAGAAACAATCTGTGTTCTTACAATCTCCCCCTTTTTGATGATGACAAAACATGAGAAATTTTGTTCAATAAAGAGTATGAATTAAAAACTCCCCCTGAGATTAACAATCTCCCCCTGAAATAAATACTTCAATAGAATAGAATACTTCCCTTTCTGATTAAGTATATTTCAGATTCAGAGCGTGATGAAAGAGTTCAGAATCAAATCTTGATGCCAGATACATATGACTTCCTTTAGTCAGAGCGCCTGGTTATCATCTTGCTTGAATTCTCTTTCAGAATAAATGTATCAGAGTAAGATATCAGAGTTATCAGAGTTGATTGAATACTCAGATTTTCTTTAGAGGATCAGGTTCTGGTTGACACAGTCTCAAGGTAACTTCAATGAATTATGTCAGATATATCAATGTAATCTGAAAGACTTAAATTCAAGGTAAGTTAATAAAATGTCTGAATTTCAGTTTTAGTAATTGCTTATAGGTTGAACACTCAGTTTCTCTTTTTCTCCCCCTTTTTGTCATAATCAAAAAGATTTTCAAAGACAGAAAGATATAGAAGAAAAGAGGCATATAGGAGCAAATACATAATCATGCAATTAAAACAAACCAAAGTTCACAGTCAAACAGGCAGACGCCAAAACGCATAACACAACAAAAAAAACAGACAGCAAAAGCAGTTCATGTGCAAAACAACAAATAAAGCTAAGTCTGGCGAGAGGCAATAAGGGTCAGAAGCTCTGTCATCTTGGCAGCTGACTCTTCTTGCTTAGACATCCAGGTCTTGATTTCATCAGTTGTCTTCTCTTGCTTGATCATCCAGTCCTTTATATCCTTCACATCATTCACAAGTTCTGCAACCACAGATGAAGACGGAGCAGATGCAGTAGCAGCAGGGTTCCCTTCAGATTGGTTTTCAACAGAAGCTTGTTCAACCATTTCAGATTCAGGAACTACTGGAGGAGCAGCTTCCAAAAGTAACACAGGAGGAGGAGGAGGCATGTTCATCAGAGTTACCTTGATTAATTCTGCAAATTTATTCTTAGCAAGCTTAGAGCATTTAGCTCTAACTTTTAAGGCAACTTTGTTGAACATCCAGATGAAGCGCTTCCAAGCAGTATTTGAAACAGTTGGATCCAAACTAGACATGCATACATCCTTAACACGATCATATTCAGAATCTAACTCCTTTTTGAAAATTTCAAACATAGTATTAACACATGATCCTAGATCTGACTGTTCAGACTGTTCAGAGGAAAAAGGATTAGGGGTGTTAACAGGAGTAGGTTCAGATGGTTGAGGAAAAGTCTGACTTTCAGATGGATTGGTTTCAGGTGGTTGAGGAATGGTTTGGTTTCCAGATGTTTGAGTTTCAGATGGTTGTTGATGAGATGGAGAGTTTGGTGGGGTATGAAACAAGGAAATGTTAAGATGTTTCTTCATAACACTTTCAGAACGAGCTTGTTTAAGTGACTCTGAATCACAATCAGATGAATCAGATGAATCAGAAGATTCATCTGAGTGAACAGATGTGGAAGAAATTATAATTGATTGATTGAGGGGTTGAATATCAAGAATATTGTCAGAAAGATTTGGATCTTCTGAGGGAATTGTTTGTTCAGAGTGTTCAGTTTGAACAGTCTCTGATTGGTTTTGTTCTGAAATAATTGTTTCTGGTTGGAGAGTCTCTAATTGGGGATTCTCTGGTTGTGACAAAGTTGGTTGTGGAATTACTGTTGGAGTGTTTTCTGGTTGAGTTGGTTCTGTTGGTGGAATTTCTGATTGAATTGATTGAGGTTGTGGTATGAATGGAATTGGTACAGGAGATGGTTGTAAATTTACTGGTTCAGAGGAGAGTGGTTCAGATGAAAGATTGACAGACTGTTTGGATTTAGAAGTTCTTTGTCTAAGGTTTGGAGAGAGTTGTGGTGATGAAAGGGGTGAATGAACAGTAGGTGTAGGATCAGATGCTAATACCTGATGAATGGTGTCTCTGATCTCTTCCAGAGTGGCTTCTCTAGAACTGATTCTGGCTTTCTTTCCTTCTCTCTTCTTCTTTCTTGAAACTTCAGATGCTTTTCTCTTCTTCTGAACTGATCCTTCTTCAGCTTTCCTCTTACTACGCCTTTCCTTCGTCAGATTGGGCAATTCTTCTCCTGGTTTCTGAACAAGATTAGCAGGTAGAGGAATTCCTTCCTTTAGACATTCAGTAATGTACATCCAGACAAATTCCTTTGGTTCATCTGCACTGAATAGTGGAAAGTCTTCCACAGGAATTCTTCTGCCTTGAACCTCTTCAGAGTTTATCTTCCTTAGTTGTCCTTTCAATTCTGAAATGATTTTCATCCTTTTCAGATTGAGTCCATTTATTTCAGATCCAATGATGTAAGTCAGATCTTCAGTAATCTTCGCATCTGTCAGATGCTGTACCAGCTTGTTCTCAATAAGGATGTCTGAAATCAATCTTCCCAGGGGTATCCAAGTTCTAACTTTACCAGCTTTAGCTCTTACCTCCTCTCTGGTTTCTTTGACATGAGTTAGTAGATGACTGAAGATTAGATACAGTAGATCCACTTTGACATTCTGGCTAATGCAGTACATGAAATACAGATGTTCCGAACTCACATAGTCTGGTGAGTTGGATGGTTTTCTGTGAAAAAATGTACTCATAAATATTTTTGCCCAGATCCTATAAATGGGTTTCAGATCTTTAACCTTACTTGATGGCATTCCAGCTATAGTAATTTCTTCATAAACCCTAGCCATATCAATGCGAGAAGAAGCAAGGTTTGAAACTCCATCAGATTCGGTATAACTGAACAGTTTTCTGATCAGTTTCTCAGTAATAACTATCTCCATTCCAAGAACCGATGAATGAATAAACTTAGGACCAGCGCTTGCATGAATCCAGAATTCCTTTACCAGTGACGGAAATACAGGACCCATCAGTCTTTCAAAGTATTTCTCCCAACCTTGAGCTTTAATGGCAGGAGTTAGGTCGAACCCATTTTCCTTTAACGAATCAAGATCAATGAAGCTTTCACATAGAACCTCAAGATCTGCCACTGGAGTGAATAAGGTTCGTTCTGGTTCTTTGTACATTATAGTCTTGTTGGATTTTACAGCAGTGTTTGAAGTAGACGCCATTGAAGAAGAAGAAGATCTTGGTTAGGTTTAGGGTTTTGGTAGAGATTGAAAAGAGAACAGAAACGCATGAATGTAGTGAATGTGGAAAGTGTGAAAATAGTGTGATAGGTGATATTTATAGAGAACCAATAATCAAGCATAGGGCACAACAAAAGACACTTACGCACGTTTGGACAACATTTAATGAAAATAATCATTTCACTTTAAATTTATGACAGTTGGGGGGAAAACCAAGAAAACTGAGATTTTCAAAGCAATACCTCAAACGTCAATTCAGTTGAGCACTCCATCATTTCAGATACTGAGTGACACGTGTTTGATTTGTATGCGCATCTGATGTCTCTCAAGAAATGAAACGTTTCCAACTTTCAGATCTTCTGAGCTTGTTAGTTCAGAGTTTCACACAAAAATAATTGAATGAATATAAATGAACGAATAGTCAGATGAAATACTTCAGATCATTAAACATTTTGCATCTGAGAGGTTGCCTCTGATAAATATTACTCTGGACAAAAATCCATACAAATATTTTTCAGAATGAACTTAAATCTATCTTCAGCAAGGGGTTTTGTGAAAATATCAGCCCATTGATGATCTGTATCAACAAAAGCTAAATTAATTACACCCTTCTGAACATAGTCTCTGATGAAGTGATGTTTAATTTCTATATGTTTTGCCTTAGAATGCAAGATTGGATTTTTTGACAAACATATAGCAGAAGTATTATCACAGAAGATAGAAAGATTACTCTCATATATTTGATAATCTTCTAATTGACTCTTCATCCAGAGCATCTGAGTACAACATCCAGCAGCAGCAATGTATTCTGCCTCTGTAGTTGATAGTGCAATGGTAGGTTGCTTCTTGCTGTACCATGAGATCAGATGACTTCCAAGAAACTGACAGCTTCCAGAAGTGCTTTTACGTTCAACTCTGTCTCCAGCATAGTCAGCATCACAGAATCCAACTAATGAAAATTCATCAGATCTTCTGTAACACAAACCCATGTTAGCAGTACCTTTCAGATACCTTAGAATCCTCTTAACAGCTGTTAAGTGTGATTCTCTAGGATCTGATTGGAATCTTGCATATAAGCAGACACTAAACAGAATATCTGGTCTAGAAGCAGTCAAGTATAGAAGAGATCCTATCATACCTCTGTAGAGTTTTTGATCTACCTTCTTACTTACCTCTTCCTTACCTAGAGTGCTTGTAGGGTGCATTGGAGTCTTTGCCATTTTGCTATCAACCATGTTGAACTTCTTCAGAAGCTCTTTAACATATTTGGTTTGATGTATGTAGGTGCACTCTGGAGTCTGGTTGACTTGGATTCCCAAGAAGAATCTCAATTCTCCCATCATGCTCATTTCAAATTCTTCCTGCATACATTTAGCAAACTCCTTTCCAAGCGTAATATTTGTTGATCCAAAAATAATGTCATCTACATAAATTTGACAAATCAACAAATCTTTCTTAACAGTTTTACAGAATAAAGTTGTATCCACTTTTCCTCTGATAAAATTTTTCTTCAGAAGGAAGTTGCTCAACCTCTCATACCAAGCTCTGGGAGCTTGTTTTAATCCATAAAGAGATTTCTTTAATTTGAAAACATGATCTGGAAAGTTTTCACTTTCAAAACCAGGAGGTTGGTGGACATATACTTCTTCTTCTATAATACCATTAAGAAAAGCACTTTTAACATCCATCTGATACAGAGTGATGTTATTCTGTGCAGCAAATGAAATAAGAAGACGAATAGATTCTAACCTTGCCACTGGAGCATATGTCTCAGTGTAATCAATACCTTCTTGTTGACTGTATCCTTGAGCAACCAGCCTTGCCTTATTCCTTTCTACTTCTCCCTTTTCATTCAGCTTATTCCTGAAGACCCATTTTGTTCCAATAACATTGAATCCTTTAGGTCTAGGAACCAGATCCCAAACATCATTTCTGGTGAATTGATTCAGCTCTTCTTGCATAGCTATAATACATTCATTATCTTCCAGAGCCTCATCTACAGATGTTGGTTCTATCATTGACACTAAGCCAAATAAAGAAGATTCAGAAGTTCTGAGAAATGATCTTGTCCTTATTGGATCATCTTTCTTTCCAATTATCATATCTTCTGGATGAGAAGCTTTGATTCTGGAAGAAGATCCTCTGACAGTTGGTCTTTCAGAAATATGCAAGTTGTTTAGTTGGGAAGTCAAAGGTGTAGCATCTGGGGTTGCTTCAAATTCTTTGTTTTTTGCCTTTTCTGCCTCTGACCCTTCAGAGTCTGTGAGAATCACTTCTCTATCTGCAGAACTTTCAAACTGCTTTGGCTTTTCAGAGCCAAGCTTATCATCAAATCTAACATGAATAGATTCTTCCACAATCTGTGTTTCAGTATTGAATACTCTGTAGCCTTTAGAGCGTTCAGAATAACCAAGCATGAAACACTTCTGTGCTTTGGAATCAAACTTGTTCAGATTATCTTTAGTATTAAGCATAAAACAAATACATCCAAAAGGATGAAAATAAGCAATGTTAGGCTTTCTGTTTCTCCACAATTCATAGGGAGTCTTTTTCAGAAGAGGTCTTACAGACACTCTGTTCTGAATATAACAAGCTGTGTTAATTGCTTCTGCCCAGAAATATTTTGCCAGATTTGTCTCATTGATCATGGTTCTGGCCATTTCTTGCAATGTTCTATTTTTCCTCTCTACAACTCCATTTTGTTGTGGAGTTCTAGGGTAGGAGAAATCATGTGCAATGCCTTTTTCAGAAAAATATTTTTCAAAATGTTTATTTTCAAATTCTCCACCATGATCACTTCTGACTTTAATAATTTTACAATCTTTTTCAGTCTGGACTTGATTGCAGAAGTCAAAGAACACAGAATGAGACTCATCCTTGTGTTTTAGAAACTTTACCCATGTCCATCTGCTGTAGTCATCTACAATGACTAACCCATACTTCTTGCCTCTGATGGATGAAGTTTTCACTGGTCCAAACAGATCAATGTGAAGTAATTCCAATGGTCTGGAGGTAGAAACAACATTCTTTGATTTAAAATGTGATTTTGAAAATTTACCTCTTTGACATGCTTCACACAGAGCATCTGAGTTGAACTTCAACTTAGGAAGTCCTCTGACCAGATTGAGTTTATTAATCTGAGATATACGTCTCATATTAATATGCCCCAATCTTCTATGCCAGACCCATTGCTCATCATTCACAGATAAGAGGCATTTTACATTTTGAACTTTAAGTTCTGAAAGGTTAATTTTATAAATGTTGTGTTTCCTCTTTCCATTGAATAGGATAGAACCATCCTTTTGACATACAACTTTGCAACATTTTTGATTAAAGATTATATCATAACCATTGTCACTTAATTGACTTATGGACAATAGATTATGTTTCAATCCTTCAACTAACAGAACATTAGAAATAGAGGGTAGGTTGCCATTACCTATTGTTCCAGAGCCAATGATCTTGCCCTTCTGGTTCCCTCCAAATTTCACGTCCCCTCCAGATCTAAGTTCCAGGCTTTGGAACATAGATCTTTCTCCTGTCATGTGTCGTGAGCATCCAGAGTCCAGGTACCATGATTGGTGTCCTGACCTTGCTGCTAAGGACATCTGCAACAGGGATTATTTTGTCTTTAGGTACCCAGATCTTCTTGGGTCCTTTAGGGTTAGTTGCCTTGTAGGTTTGTCTAAACTTTTGTTTTTCAACATAGTTTTTGTTTAGACTAGCCTTAGATCTAAACACATGAGTGTTCTTTTCAGAACTCGTGTGTTTAATATCATTTAAATGACCAAATTTAAAATTAGAGTATAAAGGAGTTATCTTAATGATCAGATCATCTACAGGTATTGGTCTTACATCTTTTTCAAGAGAAGAAGATTTAAATCCAATTCCCTTTCTTTTATTCCTACTAACTCCATAGATCATAGAAGCCATCTTGCTTCTGTCTATGCTTTTAGTGAGGAACCTCTGAAAGCTAGAGTCATATTTTTCCAAAATATTTTCAGATGACTTAGCTTCAGAGTCAGATTCTTGTTGGGCAATTTCCAAATCATTTTTGATTTTTATATTTATTTCTTTCTGCTCAACAAGTTCTGTTTTCAGATTATCAATCTCAGATTCAAGATTGCTTTTCAGCTTCTTGTTTTTGAGTTTGATATTATTATAGCTTTTCAGAACTTCTGATAACACCTTTATAAGTTCTTCTTTGGTAAGTTTAGTCATTACCTCTTCAGCGTCAGAGTCAGAGTCTGACTCAGATTCAGATGATGATTCTTCATTCTGATCTTCTATTCCAGCCATTAATGCCATGTTGGCACACTCTTCTTCTGCTTCAGATTCAGATTCAGATTCATCTGAATCATCCCAAGTTGCCATAAGAACCTTCTTCTTTTTATCAAACTTTCTCTTGGGTTTCTCCTTGAGAAGTTTGGGGCAGTCATTTTTGTAATGCCCAGGTTCCTTGCATTCATAGCATGTGACCTCTTTCTTTCTAGATCTTCTGTGTCCAGAAGATTCCTTCATGTGGTCAGCTTTTCTGAAGTTGTTAAACTTCTTTCCCTTGTGCTTCCAGAGCTTGTTGATTCTTCTGGAAAGCATGGACAGTTCATCTTCTTCTTCATAAGAAGATTCTTCAGAGCTTTCTTCTTTTACCTGCAAAGCTTTAACAGATTTGTTAGATTTTAAAGCTATGGATTTACCTTTATCTTTCTTCTGGGGTTCATCTTCCTCCAGCTCAATTTCATGGCTTCTCAAAGAACTGATAAGTTCTTCTAAAGAGATCTTGTTCAGATCTTTTGCCATCTTCAATGCGGTCACCATTGGTCTCCATCTGGTGGGAAGACTTCTGATGATCTTCTTGACATGATCTGACGTTGAGTAGCCCTTATCCAGAACTTTCAGACCAGCTGTAAGAATCTGAAATCTAGAAAACATAGTTTCTACATTTTCAAACTCTTCCATTTTAAATGCCTCATACTTCTGTATGAGCGCCAGAGCCTTGGTCTCTTTAACCTGAGAGTTTCCCTCATGAGTCATTTTGAGTGACTCAAACATGTCATGAGCAGTATCTCTGTTAGTAATCTTCTCATACTCAGTATGAGAGATTGCATTAAGCAATATAGTTCTGGCTTTGTGGTGATTCTTGAAATCTCTTTTCTGTACTTCAGTCATTGATTTTCTATCAATCTTTTTGCCATCCTCACCAGTAGGATGTTCATATCCATCAATGACCATATCCCAAAGATCAGCATCATACCCAAGGAAAAAACTTTCTATTCTATCTTTCCAATAGTCAAATTTTTCCCATCAAACATGGGTGGCTTAGTACTGATCCTATCTCCTTCATATTTGTTGTTGTAAGTTGATGTAGAAGTATTATCCATATTGACAACCAAATAAATATCAAAGTATCTTTCTCACTGGATCTTTAACTGTCACGGTTAAGTGGAGCACACGCAGAACCGGAGCTCTGATGCCAACTGAAGGTGAGAAAGTTACTTAGAAGGGGGGGGGGGGGGGGGGGTTGAATAAGTAAGACTAAAAAACAAAGATTTAAACACAGATATTTTTATCCTGGTTCGTTGAATACAACTACTCCAGTCCACCCTCTCAAGAGTGATTTGCCTTTCTCTGTCAAGGACTTAATCCACTATTTAATCAAACAGATTACAATAGCAACAACTAAGAACAACTGTTCTTAGTCTTCTCAAGAGCAACTGATCCCAACTGGATCCTCTTAAGGAAAACCTTTTACAAACAAAGTAAAACTTATACAAGAGTATGAATGCTTCTAAAAAGCTGTTATCACAACTGTGATATTTCTCTTAAGTTAAGAACAATGTTATAGCAAAATAAAATAATAAGAGCTTTGAGAGTTTTGCTTTGGTGAGAGATTTTTTGCTAGAAGTTCAATACTGAAGAAGATGGAGTGGACTTCTTTATATAGGCACTTAGATCCATGAAGTCTTGTTAACGTTGAAGGCTGTGCAGAAAAGCCTGAAGCCTTTTGTCTTTACGTTGGAGGCTGTGCTGAAACAAGCCTGATGCCTTTTGTCTTCACTTTGCAGAAACTTTCCTTAGAATGGAATGCACAGATAAAACTTTTTTGTCTGTGTCCTTGTGTCTAGCACAAAGGAGGAAAGAGCTGTTGAGATAAGCCAACGTACATATTTAAATCTTCTTCACAAAGTAAGTTTAGCTTTCAACATTAGAATCTGAATCTTCAGAGTCTCCAGAGTAGATATCTTCTGGATCTTCAGAGTCTTGGATGTTCTTCAGATTGAGCTGAATCAGAGTATGTGCAGCTTGTGTGCTTGAGCGTGTAAATCTATCAGAGCAGAGTCTTCTATGCTTTAGAGGCTCCTGCTTCAGAATCTTCAAGAGACAGTAATCAGATTCTTCTGGGAGCAGCGTTCAGATCTTCACTTAAGATTCTCTTGAACTTATGAAGCCTTTCATAATAACATTGTTCAGATCCAAATTTGCTTTCTTAAGAGTATTTTCTTTAGTACCTGTAGCAAACAGTCTAGAACAAATTTAGAGTATATAATTCTTGAATACAAAATTCATAAGTGTTATCATCAAAACATAGAGATATAACTAAGAAACAATCTGTGTTCTTACACGTATCTCCATGATTGAACCAACTTCTGTTGATGAACCCCTATCTGATGAGAGCTAGATTATAGTAATGTAAGAAGAGATGAACTTGTTTCAAAGGAATGATGTTTGGGATATGGTACCCAAACCTTATCAGAAGAATATCATTGAAACAAAATAGGTATTCAGAAACAAGCTTAATGAGAAAGGAGAAGCGATAATGAATAAAACTAAACTTGTAGCTCAAGGCTACAATCACCAAGAATGTATAGATTTCTCTAAACCCTTTACACCTGATCTAAGGTTAGAGGAAATCGTATTACTTCTCTCTTATGCTATTAATCATAATATAATTTTATATCAAATGGATGATAAAAGTGCATTTTTAATTTGAATCATTTATGAAGAAGTGTATGTCAAATAACCACCTGGATCATTGCTCTAATTCATGCTATGATACTACTAACTTCTTTTCATCACAAGAAACAAGTTTACTTTTATGAACAAACACATATGCAAAAAATTTATCATAAAAACATTCATGAGTTCACATCATTACATGCAACCAATTATTATCATCATACCACATGAAAATTCGTACCGTAATCAATCAAGAACAATAATTCATACAATTTTATCCCTCCTCACATGTGAATCCCTAATTTGGTCTAGCCCTGAATCATAACCTATTAGGACTCACCCTTTGACGAAGATTATGATTTGGCTTAAGGTTGAAGAGAATATGATGATGATTAATGCTTCTTCAAGAGCTCCACACTAATCCTTCACATGTAACCATGGAGATTTGAGAACTTGGACTCATACAACCTCCTATCTCCCTCTCACTCTCGTGCTCCTCCCTCTCTATATATTTTCTGAATTTGTGAAGTAAAAGAAAATGCAAGACAATAAGTGGAGAGCCCCCTTGAAGGTACCAAATTCTAGTTTATGGAATTTATGATTTCTCAATTTACCTCTTAGATTAATTACCAACTTGTCATCCATCCTATTAACCCATCTCTAACTTTCCCTTGGCTCTACCCTTTAATTACTAATCATGCCATTCTCTTGATTAGTAAGGTTATTAACATACTATCTCATCTAGTAATTATCCCAATGTGTTATTAGCATGATAATTAAGTCATTTTAAAAGCTAAGACATTACATCATCTCTTCTTGGATTAAAATTCTTCCTCGAATTTAAAACTTACCAGAATAAGAGAGGATAAAATTCTCAGATTCTGACTTGGACTTCCAAGTATCTGCATTTCTTGATTGTATGCTCCACAATCGGCTTGGTTGAGGTTGGAATGAGAGATCGAATTCCACTTCCACTGCACCCAGAGGGATAGGGTGAACAGAAACAGAACAAACTTTTGGAACTGTGATACGTGGAACATATCATGTAGCCCGGATAATGAAGGTGGCAACGCTAATTAGTATGCTACCTCACCTATCAGTCTCATGATTTGATACGGTCCAACATATCTCAGACTCAATTTTCGCGTGTTTGAAAGGTCCACTTAGTCTTACCTTTTGGGTGACCTTCAAGAAAATGTGATCTCCCTCTTCAAACTCTAATGACCACCTCTGCCTATCTGCATAACACTTTTGGAGGTGTTTATCCTTTTCCGAAAATTCTTGAATCTTCTTAATCCCTTCGGTGGTCTCTTGGATGATTTCTGGTCCAAGAAATCCTCTTTCACCAACTTTGTACCAACACCACGGTGATAGGCACTTTCGCCCATACCACGTTTCATATAGAGGCATCCCAACTCGCATGATAGTCGGCCGAATTATCGATAAGTTGGTCGATGTTTAAAAGTAGATATGAATCTTTCGGACATGCCTTATTGATGTCGGTGTTGTGGCCACACATCTTTCATTTTCTTGAGCCTTCTTAACTAGAACCACGCTGGATAACCATTAAGTATACTTTGCATCCAAGATGAATTTGGAATCCAATAGGCCTTTCACTGTGTTTTGGATGGCCTTGACCTTCTCAAGGGTTTGTTTCCTACGATGTTGAAACACATATCGGGCCTCGACATCCAGGTTGAACTAATGGCAAGCTACTTGAGGGTCGATGTCAGGCATTCATGTGGAGAGATGACGAAAAGGCCGACGTTTTCTTGAAAGCGTTTGATTAACATAGACCTTAACTTAGGAGAAAGCCCATACCCGATCTTATTTGACCTGTCCGGATTATTTCCAAGCTGCACAAACTCAAACTCGTCGTTTAGGGTAGGTCTGAGTTTGTCTTGGCACACATCCAGGTTGAATTCATCACAGTTTCTTGACGCTGATTATTCTCTTGAGTCTCTTTGCTTCTCTTAAATATGAATCGACGGTAATTGATATTACTTTTTCGTCATGCTAGGTTATCTTCATGTGAACTGCGGAGGTGACTACATCTAACCTTGCTAAGAAGGAACTTCTCAGAATACCTTTGAAGGCGCTTGTCCACTGTACCGCGAGGAACATGAGAGTCACTATGCTCTTGTGCGTCCCTTCTCCAATCAACATCGTCATATATATTGCTCCACAAGGACGAGTAATTGAATTGTTAAAGGCTAACATATCTTCTCCGCCAAATGGACTCATATATGTATGCCTAAGACCTAGTTGTTGCAACGAGCTTTCATAAAGGACGTTGCAAGAGCTTCCGTCATCTACCAAGAGTCATATCAAAATGCGAATAACGATAACAAGCATGATAACCAGAGGTAGTTCGTAGTTTATGATTCCGTCGATCTTTTCTCGATCTAGAAATCCTAATTATGACCGATAAGCTTGTTGAATCCTTGGAATAGTATCTATTAAGAAACAATCGGGAGATGGTGAATCATTTGACATAATGATGCTTTGAAGTGCGTCGACCGATGCTTTGAAGCGCGTCGTCCGACAAAGTATTTTAGAAAATGAAAAAAAAATATAAATGTGAGAAAAGTATCTACATACTCTAAAAATATAAAAAATATGAGGTAAAATAAAAAAAATAAATTAACATATCACACATGTTAATTTTTACTTTAAATAGTGAGAGAAGTGAGAGTTATCAATATTTTTTTTTGTTGCAAAACTACTGTTTTAGTCTTTTAAGTTATTTCAAAATATCAAAATAGTCCTTTAAGTTTTTTTTAACGCTTTGCTCTTTTTTTTAAAAAAAAATCTCCGTTACAATAAATTGAAAACTCATAAACCATTTAAACTGGTTTTTCGCACTAATCACAAATATGCAATCAAATTTGTCAAACAAGTTACGGTTCATGAGAATCAGGTAAAAATAGACGAAATACATAATAAAAAATCATCTATCCAACCAAAATACACAATCAAACGCAAAATTAATTACATATTTATGATCAGCGCGAAAAAATTAGTTCAAATGGTATATGAGTTTGTAATTTATTGTAACAGAAATTTTAAAAAAAAGACTAAAATATTAAAAAAAAACTTTAAAAAATAATTAATATTTTAAAATAATTTAAACAACCTGACTAATAATTTTGCCTATTTTTTTAGTCAAACAATGCACATGAGTAAAAGTTTCTTTTAGTTTTATACTTATTAATCAAAACAATGTTTTAGACTTTTCATACAATTTAGAGAAATGTCTATTATGGACCAAGAGGTGCCAAATAGATTGCACCTCCACATGAGTCATCTCCAAATACGAAGGTTGGGTTATTTTCTGTCCACCTTCTATTATTGTTTATGTTTTTATTTATAAAATGTTTTCAATATGTTTATAAGATAGTTCGTAAACAGCAATGTAGATAGAATACTTCTAATTTCGAATTTTTTTTTATAGTAGCTATATATTAGGAATTAAATACCAAAATATTGAACTTTTCAAACAATTTACCAAACTAGCTACAATTCAGCATTGTTTCGCTATACCAATTGGCGAAAACGTGTAATTGGAATTTTAGAAAAAAACAAGTCGCCATACCAATTGGCGAAAGAGGCAAAGTGATTTTTTAAGTTTTTGCTGTTAATTGTATTTTTAATTTTTATTATTTTATTAATTCCAATTAATGTTTTAAAGTATTTATCATTAATATTTTGGAACTTTTAAATATTATTTTGTTTTTAAACATAATTATTATTAATAAACATAATTTATAATATAATTAAAATATATTAATGTAATTAAAATATTAATATAATTAAAATTACAACAATAAAAATATTAATGTAATGAAAATTACAACAACAAAAATATTAATATAATTAAAATTACAACAACAAAAATATTAATGTAATGAAAATTACAACAACAAAAATATTAATATAATGAAAATTACAACAACAAAAATAACTAATGGCCGGCTCTATCCAATCGACCACCGGTGCCACACTGTGGAGGGTGCGCGTTGCGACGAGGTCTATGACGAGGTTGTTATGGTGTGTCGGGTCGAACTCTAGAAACGGTTCCTCCGATGCTGATGACGACGACGACGAAGAGCGTTGATTTGGAAATGCAAACATTCTAGACTTCAATCCACTCAAAATGTACTAACGTAATTTTTTGGCATATAATGTTGTGAAAACATATATGTGTTCACAGTTGTATTTATAGATAAATACAATAGTACGTGGCCCATATGAAATGTCTTAAATACCCTTACAAAATTTATACACCTTAAAATTTAAAATTTAAATCAATTTATACGCTTTTAAATAATTTATAATTTAAACATATTATTTAAAAATATTACTTAAATTTATTAACATATTATTTAAAATACCCTTACATATTATCTAAATAATCTTTATTTTATACTTAAATTTAAAAATATTACTTAAATTTTTGTTGTTGTAATTTTAATTATATTAATATTTTTGTTGTTGTAATTTTCATTACATTAATATTTTTGTTGTTGTAATTTTAATTATATTAATATTTTCATTACATTAACATATTTTAATTATATTATAAATTATGTTTATTAATAATAATTATGTTTAAAAACAAAATAGTATTTAAAAGTTTCAAAATATTAATGATAAATACTTTAAAACATTAATTGAAATTAATAAAATAATAAAAATTAAAAATATAATTAACAGCAAAAACTAAAAAAATTACTTTGCCTCTTTCGCCAATTGGTATGGCGACTTGATTTTTCTAAAATTCCAATTATATGTTTTCGCCAATTGGTATGGCGAAACAATGCTGAATTGTAGCTAATTTGGTAAATTGTTTGAAAAGTTCAATATTTTGGTATTTAATTCCTAATATATAGCTACTATAAAAAAAATTCTCTAATTTCAACTGCCCTTCTTTAAATAATGTGGAAAACTTAATTTCACTTTGATTAAAGTGAATTTTATCAATCCAAATTGGGAAAGTTTGAACGTGGGTGTACATGTTTAGTCTCACATCTTTTCCACATTTTTTACGTGAGAATTCGGAGCATTTACTATTAAATTAGGTCAATACTCTTGGATTCCATTTTTTAAAAATTTTTAATTTTAAAATAATTTATATTACAAGTATCAATATTCATCTTAAACTCATGAATATTTTAAAATTTATACTATTAAATTATTAAATACTCTTTTACATATCAACTTAAAAGATCTAACAAACCATTTCACATATATTAAAAAATTGTAAAAATAAAAAATAAAAATATATTGTTATTAAATGTATTGATTATATATTATTGTATTCACCTTTATTATAAAAAATTAAAATATAAAATGGAAAAGTGATGCAAATAATATAAATTAAATAATACAATAAAAATATATATTAAGTAGAAAAAATAATTTATACTGAGGCAATTAATTTTTGTGTGGGTTTATAGATTTAAAATTGCTGCAAAAATAATAATCATGTGTATTTTTCTCTTGACGAAAGATGGGGTCAATAAATGTATTTCCAAGGAAGAAGGGGAGGTGACTTAGTTTGGAGCAATTATTATCCAATTAGAAAGTACTAATTATCATTGTTAAATGAAAGAATCAACTAAATAAAACAAAATATTGAACTTAGTAAGCAACACAAGGGATCTTTTTTATTTTTGTTAGAATCATTCAAAGTTTAAAGTATAGTCTTTATAATTAAAAACATATGAGTGCAAGTGCAAATGAAAAGGATAAATTCTTATTCAATAGAATTAGATTTAATATTAAAAAAAAAAATACATTCCAACTTTTTTCAAAAAATTTATTCATAAAATTGAATTGATTACATTTGTCTCCACTATATTCAAATAGTTTTGAAAAAATATGGTTCAAAGTCAAGCAAAATTACTATTCATATTGTGATGTATATTATTAATTGTCTTAAACATTATAGTAAAATATTCATTCTTCACGCGAGTTATAAGTTGCGAGATAGTTATCTCCACTAGATTAATATAATTCATCTGTCCAATTGTCCTTAGCTTTTTTTATCCCTCTTTTCAATTCCCTGACCAATATCCAGTTGGTTGTCTCTGCTTGACCATTGGTTTGAGTGAGGGTGTTCATTTGAAGAGAAGTGTTGCGTGATTTTCAATTCTTCCAGCAGGTCTTTAAATTTTCTATCTATGAACTGTATTCTATTGTCTTTCACAATAGATTGGGAAACTCTAAATCGAGCCAACATTTTATTCTTAAATTTTTTTAAAACATTCACCGTCGTGATTTTCTCCAAGGCTTCGTCTTCTATCTATTTGGTAAAATAATCAATGTCTACATTCAAGTAACTGAGTTGGCCTGGTGTCGGAGAAAAAGGACTAATAAGGTATAATCCTCATTGCACAAATGACCATGGTGAGGTTAAACGTTTAGCTCGGCGGATAGGTGTTGATGAAATCCTCATACTGTTGACATTGACCGCATTTCTTCACATACTCTTGAGTGTTTTGGACCATGGTCGACCAAAAATGTTCTGCACCGTGACTTTTTGGGCCAAGGCAGCGCCTCCCAAGTTTTTCCAGGATATCCCCTAGTGTACCTCTAGGAGAGTGTAACTCGCCGGTTACTTTCATAAGTATCTTAGCAGAGGAGTGGACAAACCTCTCTTATACATGGTCCCTCAAACTATTGTATATCCGCTGGCCCTTTTCTTCATGAGGGTGTCTTCTGACAGATCCAATGGTGGATTATCATGCTCAATGTATTTTATGATCAGAGTGATCCAAGAAGGAGAGGTTGTTATGCCTATGGTCATAGTGACTTTCTCCATTGGTCGAATACCTAGTGTTTCCTTAGTTTCCTAAACGAATGAATGATTGATTCTGGGACTTCGCGTGCTAGCCAACTGGGGTAATATGTCAGCGCATATGTTTTCTTTGCGTGGGATGTGAGTAATCTCATATTCCTAAAATTTTCTAGTTTTTTGGTAACCAACTTAAGATATTTTTGTAATAAAAAGTATATAGCTTGAGCTTCAAGATCTAGGACACAACTAACTAGGAATATGTTCGCAACTCGAGGCATTCTGCACCAACTTCATCGACTATCGTTATCCCCATTATTACTGCTTCTTATTTGGCTTGATTGTCGGTGGTAAGGAATTTGAACCTCAACGAGACTTCTATCATGATTTCACAATTATTTTCTAGAATGATCATGCTCCGCTTCCACGATTGTTGGATGACCCATATGTAAATACCACTAAAGTTGGGCCTGGTTCAGATTGCATGACAGTCATCTCTCTCAAGCAGTCAGCGAATAGTTGTGCTTTCAATGCCTTCCTTACATCAATAGAGATTTCGAAGTCAGAAAATTCTATTGCCCATTTCATCAATATTTCAGCTAAGTCTGGCCGGTAAAGCACACGCCTCAATGGCAAGTCCTTCTGAACCACTATGAAGTGTGCCAAGAAGTACCTTTTGAACTTTTGTGACACTACCACTACGACTTTGGCAACTTTCTCAATTTTTGTTACCAAGTCTCCGCTCCAATTAGGGCTTTTGAGACGAAATATATCAAACTTTGCCCGACCTCTGTTTCTCTTATGGGGACAGTGCTCACCACCTATTTGGAAACTGCCAGGTAAAGATATAAAATTTCCCTTGTCGATGATCAGGTGAGTACTGGCAGGGTAGCCAAGACCTTTTTCAAGGATTCAAATGTGTCATTGCATTCAATAGTTCATTTGAATTCTGCTTGTTTCCTAAGCATCCTATAGAAAGGTAAAGCTTGTTAAACGGATATGGAGATGAACATGTTCAAAGCACTTCACGTACCATTTAATTTGTAGATATCCTTCTTCGAAGTTGGCTCTTTCGTCTAGATAACCAATTCATATTTATTAAAATTGACCTCAATTCCTCATTCTGTCAAATAGAAACCTAGAAACATGTTGGCCATCATGAAGAAAGTGAAGTTTTTAGGGTTAAGCCTCATGTTGTATTGTCAGACTCTTTTAAACACACGGTGGAAACGCGTAGCGTGAAACGTTTCTATACTAGACTTCACTATCATTTCATCCATGTATACTTCCAATGTTTCCCCTATTTCTTCTCGAAAATTTTTGTTCATCATTCTCTTGTAGGTTGCTCCGACATTTTTTAAAACCTGAACAACATGACATTGTACTGGTAATTGGCCTGCTCGATCATGAATGCAATTTTTACCCGATCATGTCGAAACATTAGAATCTAGTTGTATTTAGAGTATGCATTCATGAAGGATGATAATTGCTAGTCGGGAAAATTAGTGACAAGCTGGTCGATATTTAGAAGCAGATACAAATCTTTTGGACATGCTCAATTGTGGTCGGTGTAATTTACGTACATCCTCCATTTTCTCGATCCCTTCTTAACTAGAACCACGTTGGATAACCATTAAGTATATTTTGCCTTTGAGATAAATTTGGCATCTAATAGACCTTCACCGTGCTTTTGGTGGCCTCAGCCTTTTCAGGGAAATTTCCTCTAGCGCTGGTCACATACCGGGCATCAGCGTTCAGGTTGAATTAATGGAAATCTACTTGGGGGTCTATGTTGGGAACTTTGTATGGAGAGATAACTAAGAGATCTGTGTTTTCTTGAAGGAATTCAATTCACATGGACCTTACCTCGAGGGAAAGCCCAAACCCGGTATTAACTGACTTGATCGGATTCTCTCTAAGTTGTACAGACTCAAACTCAGCGTCCGAGGTAGATTTGATGTTGTCTTCACGCGCATCCAAGTCAAATTCATCATTGCTTCTTGACGTTGATGTCAAAAAAATTTCACGAATTATTCTTATGATTATCCTTATTTCTCTGCATCAATGGTAATCAATATTCCTTCTTCGTCATGGTAGGTTATCTTCATGTGAACTATGGAAGGGACTGCATATAACCTTGTTAAGAAGGATCTTCCTAGAATATGTTTGAAGGCGCTTCTGCACTATACCACGAGGAAAATGAGAGTCCCTCTTCTCTGATGTATCCCTTCTCCAATCGACATCGTCAAATCTATCATTCCACAAGGATTACTAGCTTAATTATTGAAGGCTAACAAATCTTATCCGCCAAATGGATTCAGATCTGTCTGCCAAAGACCTAGCGGTGCCAACGTGTCTTCATAAAGGAAGTTGCACGAGCTTCTTCCATCTACCAAGGGTACTGTCAAGACTTGATTGGCGATAACATCTGTGATAATTAGAGGTAGTTTGGAATTTGCGATTTCGTCGTTCTTTTCTTGATCTAGGAATCCTAATTTTAACTGACTAGCTTGCTGAGTTTCTGGATCTGCGTCTAGTAAGAAACAATCGGAAGATGGCGTAGCATTGGACGTGGTGATGCTTTGAAGCACATCGATCGATTAGAATATGTGAAGGACTGGATCTGAAACGAAACCAGGTTTCTCCATCATCTTCACCGAAGTTACTGCTTAAGCTCGATTTGTTTCCGGTAGATATCTTTCTTCGAATTTTGAAAGCATTGTTCTTGATGAAAACACGGGAATCACAAATCGTTTCTCATAGACGGTGCCAATATTCCATTCTAGAACCAGAAATAAATGCAGTTGGAGAATTGATGATCTTGAACGGTGGTGCTAATCTCCTTTACGTACATCGGCGTGAGGTGGGCCTGCATGACTAACACTCGAACACCCAAGTTAATTCAATGTTCGAGATGATGCAATGTAAAATGGAGATCATAGAGTCTACCTGAAAGTGATGAAAAAATTATTTATACCTTGAGATGAGTAAAATGAATCAATATGAACTTTACTATTTTGGCCTTTTGTTTGGTCCGAAATAAGAATAATAAGGCCTTTTGTTTGGTCCGAAATAAGAATAATAATAATAACAATAATAATTCCCCCTATATTTTACAAATAAGTGCATAAATTGCATATTTGAAAAATGCAAAAAATCATACCTATTCAGACACACACGCACACACACATACATGCACACGCACGCACGCACACACACACCCCAATGGAAATCCAACCCAAAGAAAATCAACTCCTTTGTGGTGTTTCTTTGGGTTGGATGTTCACCATAACTCCTTTAACTGATCCATGGAAATCCAACCTAAAGAAACACCTTCTTCCACACCAATTGTATTTTCTGACAATTGAAAAAAAACATGGGAGTTATCCTCATTTGCATTGAAACAAAATACACACATTTTCATGGTTGTTTACAACAATTCCTCTAGCCACAAGGTTTTCACGGGTCGGTAACCTATTCAATATTATACGACATGCAAAAACCTTGATTTTCAATGGTAAGCAAGTCTTCCAAAGTATCTTTAGAACATAGATGATAGGATCCTCCAAAGACACTTGAATTCCTACAGACAAGATGTGTTCATAATAGGACTTTACTGAAAAACACTGCACACATCCAAAGGCCACATCCAGCCGTCAGCAGCATCTGCTTACGGGTGAGTATGTTCTATTGCCGCCAACACGTACCGCCACCATAATGACTCTAAACCAAGCTTTCCTACTTCAGTTGTGTTCAATGCTCTTCTTGCCAAGTTACCTTATCTGAACTCAAGAAGTTGTCTCCATATCTTGTTTCTGTCTTACAAAAATTTCCACAACCACTTCGACAATAATGCCAAGTTGAATTTGCCTACGTGCTTAACCTCGATGCCACCACTTTGGTTTACAAACAGAGTTCCAACTAATCCATGCAACACCTTTTCTATCAAATGAACCAGACCACATAAATTTTTTTCTGTAGAGCAACAATTTCCTTCACAATTTGTCGTGGGGCCTTGAAGAAAGATAGGTGATGAATGAGGAGATTTGTAAGAACTGAGTTTAATAAAATGGCTTTCCCCCGAACAATAATAACTTCCAATCCATGTTGACAATCTTATTCTGAAACACGCTAAGACTGGCTTCCAAAATGCTAACCTTCTACGGTTGCCTCCAACAACGAACCCAAGGAACTTGAATGGAAATGCTCCCGATCTGTAATGTAAAAAACTTTCTATAGCCTGCATAAGTTCAGGTTCAATACCAATGCCAAACAAAGAGCTTTTTGCAATATTAATCTTCAGCCCGAACACCAATTCAAACCCACAAAGAATTGACTTAATGGCCCAAAGGTTAGAACATTTTCCATCACAAACTAAGAGCCTATCGTCTGCAAACTGTAAGATGCTAACTGAATTATTTCCATTAAGTTTGAAGTCACTAAGAATATTCTTCGTACTTACCCTCCTAACCATTATAGCCATACCTTCAGCCACCATTGCGAATAAGAGAGGTGATATCGGGTTGCCTTATTTCAAGCCCCTGGATGCCTTGAAATCCTTCGAAGGACTACTGTTTATTAGCACTGACATAAAACTGTTATAGACTGCCCCCATCATCCAACTCATCCATTTGGGACATATTAACATATTATCTAGGAACTTCCATTCTATGCAATTGTACGCCTGAGCAAATTCAACTTTAAACAACAAATTTATTTGCTTCTTCCTCTTTGCTAAGTCAATAATTTCATTACAACAAGTACTTCATCGAGCAGTTGCCTACTCAGGATGAAGGTCGTTTGAGATCGCGAAATCAACTTAACGATAACATGGCTTAGCCTTTTGGACTATGATTTTGTTATCGCTTTAAGAACACATCCAACAAGGCTAATAGATCTAAACTTTTCAAAGCATTGAGGGTTATCCACCTTAGGTACTAAGGCAATGAAGGATGATGCAAATGCTTTAGGCAACCTTGCTGAATAGAAGAATTCTAATACGCAATTGATAACATCTAAACCCACGACCTACCAGCAATGTTTTAGGAATTTAAAGTTATATCTATCCGGTACAGGGCGTTTGTTCCCTTCACACTCAAACACTGCTTCATGAATTTCCTCGAAACTTTCCTTCTCCGCCACACTAAGTTTTTCAACAACACACAGGTCAAACTTGGGACGTCTTAATAATGGGCTTTGGAGCCTTTCCTTAAAGAAACTCATTGAGGCATCCTTGATAGCTGTAGGATCCTCAAGAAAACTTTCACCTAATTTGATTGCCGATATTAAATTGGATCTGGTTTGGTTTCTCAATGATGCGTGAGAGTAACTAGTATTTAGATCTCCTTCCAATGCCCATTTTGTAACACCCCACTTCCCAAAACAAATAAAATATGAATAACATAATAAAAATCAGAGTTTCCTTCCCAAGTGGGATATCACATAAAAATCACGTTTCCTTATAAAAAAGGTTTTTCTCCAAATACAGCGGAATATTTAAATAATACAATTAAATAAAAATTTTGATACGTTCACAGGAAAAAAATAGGAGTTCAACATGAAACAATAAAAATGCCCAAGTCCCGTGCTACGTATCAGAGCATCCTAGACTCGACAGTCACACCAATATCCAAGCTAGCTAAGCACCTGGATTATCTGTACTTCCGAAGAAGCACAGACCACAACAACAACAAGGGGTGAGAAATCATGATCAAAAATATAATGGTAATGTAATACATGTAATAAGGCAGTAAAACACACCAACACATCAATTATTCACCCCAACAACACCATATAACGAACCTACTGTTCAAATTACAATATAACATATTATAATGCAATTATGCAACTCAACACCATGCATGCGGTACCGACTCATTGGTTCATTCAATCGAACCTGGATAGATCACTTACGCTCCTCCTGAGACATGATCTATCCCCCACCATTCTCTACAAAGGAGTACGGATGAATCACTTACGCTCCTCCTGAGACATGATTCATCCCACCAAAACACCATGATATGCAAGACACCAATGCATAATTATTATATTCTGGCACGCTAAGTGCACACGATCCTCCTGATCATATCATCATACAACAATGCATATGTATAGATATATTACACCAACACCATATAAATCAATCAGATAGTAAACGAATTCATACTATCACACCGGATATAACTACGTCCCCCCCCACTCGGGGATACACGATCCTACTGATCACTACACACATATACATTACTAATTGCTCACCAACAATATTAAGGGAAACGCGTACTATCCCCAAGTACACAAGTTATATCCCATACTCATCATTTTCACACTACAGCAAGGCTAGAAGGATCACACGAGACCAATTCAGACATCTCACCAAAAGTCTCTGAGGTTACTCAGAACCTCCCTAAACCAACACCTCAGCCTATACACCAAAATCAATAATTCATCAACATCAATCCACAATCACAAACATGCCAATAGATATTATACTTACCAATTATCCTATAATTTCTACTCTAGAACCGACATTACGGTACATTACCGACATTTCAGAGTCACTCTGAATCTCACCAAGGTCCTAACCATAGTCATTAACGACGCTATAGGGAAACAACACATAACTTTTCCCAAAGCTATAATCACGGTCATTGCCAACACTACGGTAACAACACATAATCTCATCAGCTTTATATTCCTAGTTACTATCAACACTACAGTAACATCAACAATCCAACAAAATGGATCAATACTACAGTAACATCATCACCATATATATATATATACCCCAAAATGCATCATCAGCATTCATCAATCCCCCAACATCAACAATAATCATAGCATGCCAATATAAAACTTTATATAACGATAAATTCCTAATCCCCTCTACCCTATACATGTATAAACCATTCCCAATCAAATTTCTCCCCCCTTACCTTGACAATTGGTCGATCGATAGAATTCCTCCTAGAATTGGTCTCTTGGCCTTCTCCTTCCTCTTCCGTTCTTCGTTCCCTTTTTCCTTCGTTCTTTTTCACTTTCCTCGTTCTTTCCTCTTCTCTCTTTCTATCGCTCTTTTTTCTCAATTTTCTAAAATGTATCGTAACTCTCCTAACCCCTCATATTCTATTTCCCTTTTTAATTATTCTAATCCCAATAATAATAACTAATAAAATAATATAATATTAATAATCTTAATAATAATAATAATACTAATATAATCTTACTAATATTAATAATACCACATATTAATAATAATAATAATAATAATAATAATAATAATAATATTAATAATTCTAATAATAATAATAATGATAATAATAATAATAATCTTAATAATAATAATACTATTAATAATAACAATAATAATAATATTATTATCTCTCCAATAATCATAATAATACTTTTAATAATAATAATAATAATAACACTAATAATAATAATAGTAATAATAATAATAATAATAATACTATTATTATTATCACACCAATATCCCACGCCTATGGTAATCCCTTTCCTCTCCATTCCAACTTTTCTAATATCTCCTTGCTACCCCTTCATATTTCCTTCCTCACGGTTTCTATCGTGACTTTTCATATTTCCATTCTAACTTCCCAATAACCCTTTCACCTCTTATTTTACTTATTCCAACCACTAATATTCCCAATAATAATTCTAATAATAATAATTATAATAATCATTATAATAATAATAATAATATAATATAATATAATACTATTATAATATTATAGTAATATTCAACATAATAATAATAATAGTGATACACCCAACAATAATTATAATTATAATAATAATAATATTATCACACCAATAATAATAATAATATTAATAAAAATAATATAATAATAATATAATAATACTAATATTATTATTTCACCAAAATAATAATAATATTAATAATAGTAACAAATATAATAAATATAATAATAATAATAACACCCCCACCAATGTTACTATTATTTTTATATTACTATATTTCACACCAAAATATCACCAATAGTCCTCCCACATTAGGGACACCCACCAAACATCATCAAATACACCCCCACCAAAGGGCACACCAACATATAATTTTTAAAATAATAATAAAGTGACTAAATAATTAAAATGGGTGTTACAACTCTCCCCCACTTTAATTATTTTCGTCCTCGAAAATTACCTGATGGAAATAGCTCCGGATACGCTTCTCGCATCCTGCTTTTCAACTCCCAGGTCACACTGCCTCCTGCAGCACCTCCCCAAGCTACCTTCACCAAAGGTATCTCTTTCCCTCGGAGCTGTTTCATCTTACGGTCCTCGATCCTCAACGGCATCGTCTCAATAGTAAGATTCTCCCGAACCTGAACATCATCTCTCTGAATCACATGAGATGGATCAGAAACATATTTTCGTAATTGCGACACATGAAACACATCATGTAGATTCGACAACTCCGGCGGCAACGCCACCCTATAGGCCACAGCACCAACTCTTTGCAAAATTTCATAAGGTTCAATAAACTTAGGATCCAGCTTCTTGGACTTCAACGCCCGACCCACACCAGTCATCGGGTTAACTCTTAGGAATACGTGATCACCTACACAGAATTCCAACTCTTTCCTCCGATTATCATGATAACTCTTCTGCCTACTCTGAGACACTTTCATTTTCTCACGAATCATCTGAATCGTCTCAGTAGTCTGCTGAACAATTTCTGGTCCAAGCACCACACTCTCACCGGTCTCATACCAACACAGAGGAGTCCTACACCTCCTCCCATACAAAGCTTCAAAGGGTGCCATTCCAATACTCGAATGGTAACTATTATTGTACGTGAATTCAATCAATGATAAATGAGTGTCCCACGCACCACCCTTTTCCAATACACAAGCTCTTAATAAATCCTCAAGCGACTGAATAGTCCTTTCCGATTGACCATCAGTTTGTGGATGATAAGTTGAACTTAATTTCAACTTAGTACCCAAAGCTTCTTGCAAGCTCTTCCAAAATTCTGAAGTAAACCTCGGATCTCTATCCGACACAATACTGGACGGAACACCATGTAACTTCACAATTACCCGAATATAAATCTCCGCCAGCTTCGTCAACGGAAAACTAATATTAATTGGCACAAAGTGTGCAGACTTCGTTAACCGATCCACAATCACCCATATAGCATCAAAACCTCTCGCCGTATTTGGCAATCCTGTAACAAAGTCCATAGAAATGCAATCCCATTTCCAAACCGGAATTTCCAACGGTTGCATAAATCCAGAAGGTCTCTGGTGTTCTACCTTCGATTTCTGACACGTCAAACAGGCATAAACAAATTGAGCAATGTCTCTTTTCATACCAGACCACCAAAATAATTTCTTTAAATCATGATACATCTTCGTAGCTCCGGGATGAATACTCAGATTACTACGGTGTCCTTCACTCAAAATCAGCTTTTTCAGTTCCTCATCATCTGGTACACAAATCCTGCCTCTAAATCTCAACACACCTGTACTATCCAATTTAAAGTCACTATCGGAGTCACTTCCTACTCCAGGCATCAAATCTACCAATTTCACATCCAACTTCTGATTCTCTCTAATCATATCCAAGAAGTCATTATTTACCTGCAACATACCCAACATTACACTCTCTGCAGTAGTTTCACAAACCATGCTCAAATCTCTGAATTGTTCAATTAACTCAATTTCTTTCACCATCAGAGCTTCCATATGAATTGTCTTTCTACTCAAAGCGTCTGCCACTACATTGGCCTTTCCCGGATGATAACTCAAACTGAAGTCATAATCCTTCAAAAATTCTAACCATCTTCTCTGCCTCATATTCAGCTCTTTCTGATCAAACAGGTATCTCAGACTCTTATGATCACTAAACACTTCAAATCTTGAACCATACAGGTAATGCCTACAAATTTTCAACACAAAAACAACCGCAGCTAACTCAAGATCATGAGTAGGATAATTTCGCTCATGCACTCTCAGTTGCCGCGAAGCGTATGCTACTACCTTACCATTCTGCATAAGAACTCCTCCTAATCCCATCTTAGACGCATCACAGTACACCACAAACGGTTCACTCGGAGTCGGTAACACTAACACCGGTGCCGTAGTCAATCTCTTTTTCAACTCTTCAAAACTTTCTTCACAAGCAGCGTCCCATACGAAAACTTGGTTCTTTCTCGTCAACTGAGTTAATGGCAACGCCAAATTAGAGAACCCTTCAATAAACCTGCGGTAATAACCAGCTAAACCCAGAAAGCTCCTAATTTCTGTCGCTGTCTTCGGCGGTTCCCACTGCAATACTGCACTTACTTTTGACGGATCCACCGCTATTCCATCTTCAGATATTACATGCCCCAAGAAACTCACTCTCTTCAACCAGAAGTCACACTTTGACAGTTTAGCAAATAATTTATTTTCCTTCAACACTTGCAAGGCAATTCTCAAATGTCCTGCATGTTCTTCATCAGATTTAGAATAAATTAATATATCATCAATAAACACTACAATGAATTGATCCAAATAAGAATGGAAAATTCTGTTCATATACTCCATAAATACTCCCGGCGCATTAGTCACTCCAAACGGCATTACAGCATATTCATAATGTCCATATCGAGTTCTAAAAGCAGTCTTCTGAATATCACCTTCTTTTACTCTTATTTGATGATAACCCGACCTTAAGTCAATCTTACTAAACACACGAGCTCCCACCAGCTGGTCCATCAAATCATCAATCCTCGGGAGAGGATACTTATTCTTAATCGTCACTTTATTCAACTGACGGTAATCGATGCACAAACGCATACTACCATCCTTCTTCTTCACCAACAACACTGGAGCTCCCCACGGCGATACACTTGGCCTAATAAACTTTCTATCCAACAATTCTCCAATCTGAGACTTCAACTCAGCCAATTCCACTGCAGACATCCTGTACGGCGCCATAGAAATAGGCCTCGTACCAGGAACAAGATCAATACCAAATTCCACTTCTCGCGTCGGAGGCAATTCCGTAATGTCGTCAGGAAACACTTCCGGAAATTCATTCACCACTGCCAATTCCTCCATTGACACTTTGCTATCCACCGATAAAGTTGCAAATAAAGCAAACACTCTAGTTTCATCTTCCAACAAGGCCCTCAATTCTTTATTAGACAAAGAACTTGCTAAAGCTTCCTCTTCAGGGGTCAAGAACAACAATTCCTTCCGAAAACAGTAGATGTAGACTCGGTTGAACTCTAACCAGTTCATACCCAGAATAACATCCAATTTACCAAGTGGTAGACAAATCAAATCCACTTCAAATTCTCTACCGAAAATAGTCAGCGGACACTTCAGGCATACCAAAGAAGTAGTCACTGAACCTATAGAGGGTGTCTCAATAGTCATTCGTCTCTCCAGAGTAGACGGCACCAATCCTATCCTCTCCACACAATCCACAGAAATAAACGAGTGTGTTGCACCCGTATCAATAATAGCAGTTAAAGGAATATTATTGATAATACAAGTACCTTTGATAACACGCTCATCACTGGCAGCTTGAGTTCCTGCCAAAGCAAACACTTTTCCACCAGTCGGAGACGTCTGAGGCTTCTTCGGCTTCTCACAATGGGTACTGATGTGACCCTTCTCACCACAGTTATAACAGGTCGGCATAGTTGCTCTGCAGTCAGCTATCACATGACCTGGTTTTCCACACTTAAAACACTTTTTGGCTTCATTAGGACAATCATTAGCACGGTGTCCCATACCACCGCACCGAAAACATTTCCCTTCAGCAGATGCTCTCCCATCTCTAGGCTTCTTATCAACAACAGCTTTACGTTTTCCCTTATCAGCAGCAACACCATAAGGAGTACCACTAAACCTCTGCTTACCCTTACGGTCATTAACAGCTTTGTAGTGTGCAATCCTTGCCCGGTTATCGTTATCATAGATCCTGCTCCTGCTTACCAGCTCAGGATAGCTCCTGATCTTCTGACAAGCAATCCCCAGCTTAATCTCTGGACGCAGTCCATTCTCAAACTTTAAGCACTTAGAAGTCATTGCCCCTTCCACATTATAGTGAGGACAATACTGCACCAGCTCCTCAAACTTAGCAGCATACTCTGCTACAGTCATACTACCCTGCTTCAGCTCTAAGAATTCAATTTCCTTAGCACTCCGAATATCTTCCGGAAAATACTTCTCCAGAAAACCCTTCCGAACTACCTCCCAAGTAATGGCAGTTCCAGCAGCTTCCAATCTTTGGCGACTATTGTCCCACCAAGCTTCAGCCTCACCCTCCAGCATGTGAGTACCAAACCTCACCTTCTGCTCATCAGTACAATCCATAGTTCTGAAGATTTTCTCAATTGCCTTCAGCCACTTCTGAGCAGCTTCTGGGTCCAGAATTCCTCCTTCAAACGTTGGCGGCTTGTTGCTCCGAAACTGCGCCAAACTCCTGAATTGGGCATCTGCAGTTTGATTCTGATTAGCAACAGCTTGCGCCATTGCTTGCATAGCAGCAGCTAATGCAGCATCGTTCCTTCCTGCCATACTGCTCAAAACATAACAACACCAGGTTAAAAGATATTCAACTACATCATAACGGACAAACTCAACTCGACTCAACAACACTGGCCGGACGGACCGACCTGCTCTGATACCAATTGTAACACCCCACTTCCCAAAACAAATAAAATATGAATAACATAATAAAAATCAGAGTTTCCTTCCCAAGTGGGATATCACATAAAAATCACGTTTCCTTATAAAAAAGGTTTTTCTCCAAATACAGCGGAATATTTAAATAATACAATTAAATAAAAATTTTGATACGTTCGCAGGAAAAAAATAGGAGTTCAACATGAAACAATAAAAATGCCCAAGTCCCGTGCTACGTATCAGAGCATCCTAGACTCGACAGTCACACCAATATCCAAGCTAGCTAAGCACCTGGATTATCTGTACTTCCGAAGAAGCACAGACCACAACAACAACAAGGGGTGAGAAATCATGATCAAAAATATAATGGTAATGTAATACATGTAATAAGGCAGTAAAACACACCAACACATCAATTATTCACCCCAACAACACCATATAACGAACCTACTGTTCAAATTACAATATAACATATTATAATGCAATTATGCAACTCAACACCATGCATGCGGTACCGACTCATTGGTTCATTCAATCGAACCTGGATAGATCACTTACGCTCCTCCTGAGACATGATCTATCCCCCACCATTCTCCACAAAGGAGTACGGATGAATCACTTACGCTCCTCCTGAGACATGATTCATCCCACCAAAACACCATGATATGCAAGACACCAATGCATAATTATTATATTCTGGCACGCTAAGTGCACACGATCCTCCTGATCATATCATCATACAACAATGCATATGTATAGATATATTACACCAACACCATATAAATCAATCAGATAGTAAACGAATTCATACTATCACACCGGATATAACTACATCCCCCCCCACTCGGGGATACACGATCCTACTGATCACTACACACATATACATTACTAATTGCTCACCAACAATATTAAGGGAAACGCGTACTATCCCCAAGTACACAAGTTATATCCCATACTCATCATTTTCACACTACAGCAAGGCTAGAAGGATCACACGAGACCAATTCAGACATCTCACCAAAAGTCTCTGAGGTTACTCAGAACCTCCCTAAACCAACACCTCAGCCTATACACCAAAATCAATAATTCATCAACATCAATCCACAATCACAAACATGCCAATAGATATTATACTTACCAATTATCCTATAATTTCTACTCTAGAACCGACATTACGGTACATTACCGACATTTCAGAGTCACTCTGAATCTCACCAAGGTCCTAACCATAGTCATTAACGACGCTATAGGGAAACAACACATAACTTTTCCCAAAGCTATAATCACGGTCATTGCCAACACTACGGTAACAACACATAATCTCATCAGCTTTATATTCCTAGTTACTATCAACACTACAGTAACATCAACAATCCAACAAAATGGATCAATACTACAGTAACATCATCACCATATATATATATACCCCAAAATGCATCATCAGCATTCATCAATCCCCCAACATCAACAATAATCATAGCATGCCAATATAAAACTTTATATAACGATAAATTCCTACGGGGTTAAGGAATCCCCTCTACCCTATACATGTATAAACCATTCCCAATCAAATTTCTCCCCCCTTACCTTGACAATTGGTCGATCGATAGAATTCCTCCTAGAATTGGTCTCTTGGCCTTCTCCTTCCTCTTCCGTTCTTCGTTCCCTTTTTCCTTCGTTCTTTTTCACTTTCCTCGTTCTTTCCTCTTCTCTCTTTCTATCGCTCTTTTTTCTCAATTTTCTAAAATGTATCGTAACTCTCCTAACCCCTCATATTCTATTTCCCTTTTTAATTATTCTAATCCCAATAATAATAACTAATAAAATAATATAATATTAATAATCTTAATAATAATAATAATACTAATATAATCTTACTAATATTAATAATACCACATATTAATAATAATAATAATAATAATAATAATAATAATAATAATAATAATATTAATAATTCTAATAATAATAATAATGATAATAATAATAATAATCTTAATAATAATAATACTATTAATAATAACAATAATAATAATATTATTATCTCTCCAATAATCATAATAATACTTTTAATAATAATAATAATAATAACACTAATAATAATAATAGTAATAATAATAATAATAATAATACTATTATTATTATCACACCAATATCCCACGCCTATGGTAATCCCTTTCCTCTCCATTCCAACTTTTCTAATATCTCCTTGCTACCCCTTCATATTTCCTTCCTCACGGTTTCTATCGTGACTTTTCATATTTCCATTCTAACTTCCCAATAACCCTTTCACCTCTTATTTTACTTATTCCAACCACTAATATTCCCAATAATAATTCTAATAATAATAATTATAATAATCATTATAATAATAATAATAATATAATATAATATAATACTATTATAATATTATAGTAATATTCAACATAATAATAATAATAGTGATACACCCAACAATAATTATAATTATAATAATAATAATATTATCACACCAATAATAATAATAATATTAATAAAAATAATATAATAATAATATAATAATACTAATATTATTATTTCACCAAAATAATAATAATATTAATAATAGTAACAAATATAATAAATATAATAATAATAATAACACCCCCACCAATGTTACTATTATTTTTATATTACTATATTTCACACCAAAATATCACCAATAGTCCTCCCACATTAGGGACACCCACCAAACATCATCAAATACACCCCCACCAAAGGGCACACCAACATATAATTTTTAAAATAATAATAAAGTGACTAAATAATTAAAATGGGTGTTACACATTTCACCCTTGATTTTTTATGGATCATACTTTCCTTAAAACGTAAGTTACTCCAAATTTCCTCCCGAGCTATTAACCTTTTGGCAATGACCGTATCAGGTTGATTTATATCACTCCCCATCATCTCCTCTTCAATTTCATTTAAGCATCCTACCCATTCTTCTACTTTTAGATTTATCCATCCAATCGCATTAGAATTCCACCACCTTAATTTTTCTTTGAATGCCTTGAATTTCTCCTTAAGTATGAAGAATGCTGAACCAATTACTTCAAAAGACTTCCAACAATCCTTAACAAAACTTAAAAACTCCTTGTGTTCCAGCCAACAGTTAAAGACTCTAAATGGCTTTAGCTCCCAATTCAAATTATTAGATTTTAACCAAACCGACCGATGATCGGAAACGTCTCTATCACCAACATATTGAGCCTTTAGATCCCAGCAGTTTATCATGTTTTCAAATACAAGTATTCTATCTATTCTACTTCTACAGCTTCCGCTCAAATTGAACCAAGTAAAACGATTATCCATTACAGGAAGGTTAACAAGTTCCATACCATCAATAAATGAATTGAATTCTAACATCTCAACATAACTGGATACACCCCTACCCTTCCTCTCTTCCACCATTTTTATGGCGTTGAAGACTCTTCCGACAATCCATCCTCCTGCAGGGTAATAACTCTTGTGCAAAATAAGCTCTGACCATAAATTCCTTTTATCTGCCACACTATAAGGTGAGTAAACATTTACAACATAAAAATTGATTCCTCTCCACACAACACTTAATCCCAGGTAACCATTTCCCATGAAACTCAAAATTGGTGAGAAGAATCCTTTCTCACCTGATTGACCTGCTGAGTTTATTGCAGATGATCAGTGATTTTTATGTGTTATTTTACCATAAGTTTTAGTTAATCAACTTATACGTTTAGTTACATTTTATTTCCTTTTATTGTATTTTATGCGTCAGTTTAGTATTTTCATTGTTATTAGGTTTATGTAAGCAATCAAGAAGAATCGGAGCGAAAACCAGGAAAAATCGCAAGAATTCAGAAACGTTTTCTGAATACTCCAGGAGGTTTGACACGGCAGCCCGTGTCAGCTGACACTGCCCGTGTCAGGATGACAATTCCCGTGTCATAAGGTCTGGGACCAAAAGCCAAAAATGTAAGACTCTAGAGGTCTAACACAACCGCCCGTGTCAGCTGACACTGCCCGTGTCAGGGCTAACACTGTCAGTGTTAGGCTGACACGGCCAATATCGACTTGTAATATTAATTTTAGTATTTTTTTTTTAATTTTTTGCCCAAGTGTTGGCCTGCGAGGGTATTTTGGGTATTTCTAACCTGTCTCAGTGGATCTTTTCTATTTAAGTGAGTTTTGAGAAG
The DNA here is from genome assembly GCA_963859935.3 of Lathyrus sativus. NCBI lineage: Eukaryota > Viridiplantae > Streptophyta > Magnoliopsida > Fabales > Fabaceae > Lathyrus > Lathyrus sativus. Next base: position 52,173,763 of record OZ012738.1, read on the forward strand.
GAAAAAGAGACTTTTTAGCCTGAGAAGAATTACACGATCAAGATTGGAGAGATCAAGGTGATTGGGAAACTGAAGGTTTTCATGAGCGGAAGCCATTGGAGATCCAAGAACCACATTACCTTGTAATGTCTAGTTTTTATTTTGTATTTTCTTTGAATATTATGAGTAGCTAAACCCGCCAATGCTAGGGGGTGTCCCTGATTTGAATCGGTAATGACTCTGATTTTATTATTGCAATGACATTTCCTTTGCTTAATAACTGATTTAATCTCTAGCTGCTCTTAATGCTTGCCCTGTCGGACCAACAGGGTTTGATTTACGATTAATGATTAGGCTGGAACGTCGTTGTTAAGGTTTTGCTTTTGATTATCCTATAGTAGATATGACCTAGGACTAGGGATACTCTATAGGAACCGGAATAATTCTTGATAATTGATTTCTTAATCTCACTTATAATTCTCTATGAACGTAGGAATTAGGGTATGTGATTAAAGTTTTTCTCACTAAGGACTTAGGGGTAAACATTCTTAAAAATCGGTAATTAGTTAGTTACAATAAGTTGTTGCAGTGTTAATTCAGGGTTGTTACTGAGTCGGGTCATACACCTTTCCTAGCAGGTTACTCATATTTGTTTAAGCCATTTAGTCAATTTTCCCTTTTCACTTGAAATTTTTTTTATAATCAACCCAAACGTTTTTAAAACCCCAATTGCTTTTGTTTAACTAAAAAAAACTAGAACTATATGTTGTCAAGCAGTCCTTGAGATCGACATTCGGGGAAATCCCTTTTATTACTACATTGGCAAAATAGTATACTTGCTACTTTCCCGATCAAGTTTTTGGCGCCGTTGCCGGGGACTGCTAAATATCATAGATTGTATAGTTTTATTTTAGTTAAAACTTTGTTGCTCTGCAACTAAAATTTATTCTTATTTTTTTTTATCAAAAAAAATTAGATTATTGTTGTTTCATGAATTCTTCTATATCGTGCGACTAATAAAGTTTCTGAGTTGTGTAGTTTTGAATGTTTTTTATACACTGCCACATGTATCTCCTGCATGTTGGTCGCCTGATTCGGGAATCACTCTGAAAGAGGTGACCAAATTTTTTAAAACATATCGGAGGGAGGTAAGAATCCTTATGAATGAGTGTAAGGAAGCTAACTTTTATCCAGATAAATTTATTTGGAGAGAGTTTAGGTTGGAAGAAGAATGTATGAAAGAAGAAGAGTAAAGCATAACGTCAGACGAAGAAGAAGATGCATTAGAAGAATCTGAGGTAAACAAGAAATATGGGGAAGAAGAAAGAAGACAACTTGAAGATGATCTAGTGCTGGATGAAAATACAAATGTAAAAAATTGTATAGATGTAGACATCCAACAAAAAAATCTTCAAGACAATCCCTAAGAATTATTTCAACAAGGCGGATGAAAGACAAGAAATTGACAAAGTATTGGATTTCATTTATGTCTTGTTCACAAAAATCCCACTGAAGATGACGTGGAAGCAACATCATCAATACCTCAAGTTCACGGGATTGCTACCAAACAAAAGAAAGAAAAAAGATGACGTGTTCTTCCTTTCATATATGCCACCTTAGCAGAGAGTGATCCGTCGAGCCATGCGATGTTAAGCGATACGCTGCGTGGGAGGAAACCCACGTTTTTAATTATTGAGCATTTCTTTTTGTTGTTATTTTATTTTGTTTGCAGGTAATAAACGAGACCTTACAAGGGCAAGCTAGAGTGTTGCATGACCCTCCAACTCCTCAGTAAGGGCCTCTGTGAGTACATCTTTCCTACTCCTGTTCTAAAATATTGAGGACAATGTTTAGTTCAAGTTTGGGGGAGTTTTTACTGTTTTGAGCTTTCATTTTAAGTACCTTTTAACTGTGTTTGGGTTATGTTGTTTAAAAATCGCTTTGAACTCTCCCCGAATGAAGACGGTAAAAAAAAATTTCTTGTGAATATTGTGATGTGTGAGGTAGTCAAGAAAGTATATAGAGTTTGAGGGAAGAGGAGTTAAAACTAGGGAATTTGGGAAAGTTTGGAAACTGAGGTATAACCTGAACACCCTAGATTCCCCGAAGTAAGGAAACGAGTCCAACGTATAGATTTGTACCATAGTACTTGGATTTGTGAAGTATTCCCTAATTAGTTTATAATGATAGTCTGACATGATTAAAGAGAATTACATATATAAAATTGATTGAGAGAATGACTTGTGGGACTAAAAAAATGATGAATAATGACGGTAAAGACAACTGGTCCTTCTAAGTTGGGTAACCCTCACCCGGTTACTTAGACTAACAGTGATTGAATCTCTATAGGTGTTCCAAAGGGGACTAATAAATGCCAATGCGCGAAAAAAAAGGAATAAAGGTGCCATGAAAAAGTCTCGATCAAATTTTGTACATGTGAGGGAAAACGATCAAAAATGCCTTAATTTGATTATCCAAATGAAATGGGTAGAAAATCGAAGAAAAGACTTAAGCCTAAAGCATAGTTGGAGAGGTGACCGAAAGGGGAATTTAGGTCCATGGTGCTATCGTGGTGTGTGTTTGTTTAATACCTTCGTTAACGGACGATTACCAAGAGAACTAGTTTTAGCCGATCGGAACAAAGGCTCATGTGTGAGTATCGACACACCTTACATTCAGAAGCCTTTCATTTGATATATACAGTTTGATCTGAAAAATGTTTATCCAAGCTTGTTGCTTGAGGTCAAGAAACGATTTAAGTTTGGGGTAGTTTGATCGGTGATTTTTATGTGTTATTTTACCATGAGTTTTAGTTAATCAACTTACATGTTTAGTTATATTTTATTTCCTTTTATTGCATTTTATGTGTCATTTTGGTATTTCCATTGTTATTAGGTTCAAGTAAGAAATCAAGAAGAATCGGAGCGAAAACTAGGAAAAATCGCAAGAATTCAGAAACGTTTTCTGCATACTCCAGGAGGTCTGATACGGTCGCCCGTGTCAACTGACACTGCCCGTGTCAGGATGACACTGCCCATGTCAGAAGGTCTGGGACCAAAAGCCAAAAATGTAAAACTCCAAAGGTCTGACACTGCTAGTGTCGGCTTGTGACACTGATTTTAGTATTTTCTGATTTTTTGCCCAAGTGTTGGCCTACGAGGGTGTTTTGGGTATTTCTAACCGGTATCACTGGATATTTTCTCTTTAAGTGAATTTTGAGAAGGAAAAAGGGGACTTTTTGGCCAGAGAAGAATTACACGATGAAGATTGGAGAGATCAAGGTGATTGGGAAACTGAAGGTTTTCATGAGCGGAAGCCATTGGAGATCCAAGAACCCTATTATCTTGTAATGTCTAGTTTTTATTTTGTATTTTCTTTGAATATTATGAGTAAATAAACCCTCCAATGCTAGGGGGTGTTCCTGATTTGAATCTGTAATGACTCTGATTTTATTATTATAATGACATTTCTTTTGTTTAATAACTTATTTGATCTCTAGCTGTTTTTAATGCTTTCCCTGTCGGACCAACATGGTTATTTACGATTAACAATTAGGCTGGACCGTCATTGTTAAGACTTTTCTTTTGATCATCCTATAGTAGATATCACCTAGGACTAGGGATACCCTATAGGAACCAGAATAATTCTTGATAATTGATTTCTTAATCTCACTTATAATTCTCTATGGAAGTAGGAATTAGGGTAGATGATTGAAGATTTTCTCACTAAGGAATTAGAGGTAAATATTCTTAAGAATCGATAATTAGTTAGTTACAATAAGTTGTTGCAGTGTTAATTCAGGGTTGTTACTGAGTCGGGTCATACACCTTCCCTAGCAGGTTACTCATATTTGTTTAAGCCATTTAGTCAATTTTCCCTTTTCACTTGAAAAGATTTTTATAATCAACCCAAACCTTTTTAAAACCCCAATTGCTTTTGTTTAACTAAAATAAAATCAGAACTCTATATTGTCAAGCAGTCCTTGAGATCGACATTCGGGGAAATCCCTTTTATTACTACATTGGCAAAATAATACACTTGCTATTTTCCCGATCAGCAGACCACACATACTCCCCTGCACCCCACAAGCTTCAAACCAGAGATTCCTCCATAATTTGTATCTTGGATTCTTGTAACATATAAATATCGGCCTTCCCCTTGTTTATAATTTGGTTAATCCTTCTTCTTTTAAGGGAGCTGCCACACCCATGCACATTAAAGTAAATAAGATTCATGGAACCCTAATTCACACATCTCTATTATTTTCACAAAATTTTCTATCTTTGGCCTCAATTTCCCTAATTATTCCTTCGAATACTTTCTCATCTTCCTCTCCTTAAATCCCTAGTTGTTTGATCGTTTGCCATACCATAAATGGGAGTTCTTCCAATGACTTCCTGCATCTTGAATTCCCTTGATTGACGTCGATGTCAGTAATTGAATCGCAACACATTATAGATTCTCTAGAGTACCTTGTTGATGCATCCTCATCCTGAGTAGTATTTGGCGTTGGAATAGTCTTGATGGCCGATGAATTTGTCACTACAGGTTTAACAAATGATGAGTGGAGAAGGGAAGAGAAATACGAAGGTGTAAATGGTATTTGGAGATTTTCATATACTTTATTAACTAGTTTTTTCTTTCTTGGTTTGATCTGGATAGGAGGCCTAATAGGCCCATATGGAGTGCAAGAGATTGGGTTCGAGACTGCATCGGCCAGATCCAATTCCATGTTGCACTTAGCACACAAGGCCATGTCCATCTTATTATGCACGTCAATCTCTAAAGATAGAGAAACCTCAGGTACATGTAGTGACGTTTCACATCCAATTTGACCTGCATTAAATGACTATTCCTCTGTATTTAATGTTTCCGAGTTATCCGCCACGTTTTGATCATCTGGCACCTTGACAAAAAAGACCTTTACAGGACTTTCAACTATATTGCCTAAATGTTTTCTAACCTTTCTGACATAAGCCCTCATACTTTCACAAAAGGGTGTATTTTCCATTGCTTCACCACTTGTAAGACATGTTTGATTTCCAGAAACCTCTTTGTCATTCTCTCCACCTGCAACACTAGACTTCCTAGTCTCACCATCTTCATCATTTCCTGAAGATTGCCAAGCATCACCATCCCTGGATGAATTCGAAGAATCTGAATCTACTAACACCTTATCATCGTTTGAAATCATATCCTCTTGGGCCCATGATTATCTTCTACCAATTTAATCCTATAAATTTTATCATTGATCTCTACATTAAATACTTCGTTCAATTTTATAGGAAGTCTTGTTTTGATTAGGAACCTCACAAGGTCAAAGTGTTTATGTTTCCTAGTTTCTTCGTCGCAACAAATGAAAGTCCCTACCATGCCTGATGCAAATTTATAAAACTTTGTCCCCCATGCATGGAAAGGGAGTCCACAGTATTTCATCCAAGTAACTCTTTCGTTATCTATGTCATCTAGAGTCCAAGGCCTTATGTCACTGAACCATCTCTCTGTCCACCCATGCGTTTGTTGGACGGAAGTTTTGATGCTTCCCTCCCCACCCTTCTCGAGCAAGCATAAACTCGCCCCAATGGGAGTAGCTTTCACATTGAAAAATCCTTCCTCGTTGAGGGAATCTTGTATGTTATAGGTATTTCTTGGTTCCAGCACCACCCCTATATGTGCCTTCTCAAACCTTAATAAATCTGCTTTGTCCACATTGTATTAGAGATGGGCGAACTTAGGTTTCTTAGTTATGGTATCCAGCTTTTTATTTGATATACGCTTCTTGCCCGACACCGATGAATTTCTTCCAACCCCTTGTGCATAAGAACTACCTAGTTTATTTTGGTTGACATCAACCCTGCCTTGAAGACCTCCATATTTCTTTGTTTCCTCCTCCCTTGTTACCACCTGCACCATAGCTCCTTTATCACCACGATTGAAATGTGGTATATTGGCTAACATTTTTCTTCCATGAAGTTGAATACTATCCAACCTTGCTATCATGATTCTTACATCGGCCACCTTCCTAAATCGAGCAAATTCATAACAGCTACTCCTTTTGTCCATTCTTGCAGGTATGTAGACTTTCAAAACCAGTATGTATTCTTTAAATACCTCAAACATTTCCTTCACGTCCATGGAATTCGGAAACTTATTGAAGAAGAAAGATGTAATGGACTCTCCCTTTTCCACACCTTTTCCCCTCTTATCTTTCCAAACCGAGAACCGTAATGGTTTTCCATAGCTTCTCCTTTTTCACACCCCACTCCATTCTATTTATCCTCTAAGAATAACAGAAACTTACAACTACACCTAATGCCTGAAAATAAAACAGAAAAACGAATACAATGCACAACTCACAACCAAGAAATTTATCAATGTTGCAATAACCAGAAAGCAACTTTGAGAAGAAGATGAAGATGAACTCAATATCCATTGGAGAAGAAGAGAAAGAAACAAAAGTTTATTACAAAAGAGTTATGAGTAGTAATTGTTATTCTGCATACATTCACAATATCCAAAATGGATATATGTATCAGATTACATACAAAGGAAAAAGCTTTGTCAACATCTGGTAGAGGATGCATCATCATGATTTGAGACTTGGAATGTGCAAATTTCCCATTCAACCCCTTGAGAAATCTGATAACATAATCTTGCTCACAATATTTTCGAACTGAAGTTATGGCGACACATGCACAAGGAATAGCACAAGAACACGTAGGAATCGGTCTATAATTTTCTAATTCATCCCACATGACTTTCAATTATGTGAAATAATTGGAAACATCAAGAGTACCTTGACGAAATTTATACAAGTCTTCTTGGATATTGGAAATGCAGAAAACATCACCTTGAGAAAAACGGAGCTGCAAATTCTTTCATACGTCAGTTGCGCTTCTAATCCACATAACTGATTTGGCAATAGATTCTGAAATCGGTCTATGAATCCAAGTCAGAACCATAATGTTACAACGAATCCACGAAGCATACAACAGATTAGAAACGGGAGGCTTCATGAGGGTTCCATCAATGAACTTGTCTTTGTTCTTGGAAATCAATGCAATGTTCATTGATCTTGCCCAAGTATGATAATTCCTCTCATCAAGTAATGGTGAAACAACAACAAGGGAGGGATTTTCGTTCGGATGCAAATAATAAGGATTTGATGAATTTGTGGAAAAATTGGTGAAGCTCTGGTTAGCCATAGGTAAAGATAAAAAAGAGTAAAAGAAAAAATAGTTTCAACAACAAAGAAGAAAAGAGGAGCGATCGAACGAAACAATCAAAGAACGAAAAATAATGGGTACCAGAGCTTATTAAGCTCTGATACAATATCAATGTTGCAATAACCATAAAGCAACTTGGAGAAGAAGATAAAGATGAACTCAATATCCATCGGATAAGAAAAGAAAGAAACAAAAGTTTGTTACAAAATAGTTATGAATAATAATTGTTATTCTGCATACATTCCCAATATCCAAAATGGATATATGTATCAAATTACATACAAAGTAATGTGTGACTATTATGAAGATAAAATACATACGCGTCATAAAGTTACAGGCTAAAAACAATATATACAATAGAAACTATATAATATATATACTAATAAACTTGTTAAGAAAGTCCCTAATCCTAAGATTAAGAATTTAAACCTTAACAACATATCGTTCGTCGTTGATCATTGCATTTAAGAAAAAGATCTTTGTTGATATGAGATAAAATAATTCATTTAATATTAGCTTTAAAACAATTCATTAAAAATAACCCTTGATGATTTAGAATTGTTGTTTAGCACTTCTGATTTTTTACTTCAAAAGAGTATTTTAAACTTTTCATACAATTTAGGGAAGTGTCTTGTATAGACCAAGAGGTGCCAAATAGATTGCACCTCCATACGAGTCATCTCCAAATGTGAAGGTTAGGTTATTTCCTGCCCACCTTCTATTATTGTTTATGTTTCTTATTTATAAAGTGTTTTCAATATGTTTAAAAGATAGTTCGTAAACAGCAAGGTAGATAGAATACTTCTAATTCCAACTGCCCTTCTTTAAATAATATGGAAAACTTGATTGCACAATAATTAAAGTGAATTTTATCAGTGCAAAATACTCAAATATTGCACAGTAATTAAAGTGAATTTTATGAGTGCAAAATACTCAAATAATTCATCCATTGCAAAGACGAATCTGCATTTAAATAATATAATAATTAAAAAACCCTCCTATTACAGTGATAGAGTTGCACTTAAATAATAAAAAAATTATATATATAAAAATCAATTTATATTAATTATTAATATTAATTATATTAATTATTAATTAAAGATATATTAATTATTAATTGTTAATTATTAATGAGATATATATTAATTATTAATATACATTAACTATTAATATTAATTACTATGTAAAAATATGTTAGTTTCTGATCGTACCTGATTAGAGAGATCGCTGGGCTGCCACGCATCTGAGTTGCCGAACGGTAGACTTGACGGACAGAGGGAGAGTGTACCTGAAACACACTCCGATGCAAAAGTAAGCAATGGACAGAGCGATTACAAGTACAAAGAAAAGGAGTGAAAATTGATTACCTGACCCTCTAGTGGAAGAGGGTATTTATAATGAGCCCCCAGCGCAGGGCCAACGATTACCATACATTGGGTTAGGCTGTCAGGCCCAACAATGGTAACTACTAAGGCTGACGTGACGTCATGAAGACCAGCACATGGTCTTCGTCCTAATGTAACTGTTCCATGCTATCCGGGAGGTAGATGACCGAATCATCAAGACACAGATAATTACTTGATGACGTGTCCCCGCGTAGGGGATACGTAGAGAACATGGGGGAGGCCTGAGGAGCTTCCCGGGCTGGCTGGGCTCTGCCCGACCGTGGGGGCAGAAGAAGGCTGGTCGGACAGCTGTAAAGGTCCTGCCCGACGGATGTTGGTCTGTGTCCGACGGGAGAAGATGTTCTAGCCGACAGACCTTCTACTGTTGGTCGATGAGGTCTTATTGGGCCTTCCGACCAGGTGGAGTTTGGGTCTGCCCGATGATGGTCCAGGCGTCGGCCCAGTCCAGAACAGTAGCCCCTTAAGTCGTTGCTCGCAGTCAAGCGAGCTGCGATTTAAGGTGTGAAAGGAGTCGGGCAGGTCGCGACCATGATTTACGGGGAGCCTGCGGTCAAGGATAGGAATCTGAAGAGACGCAGGGATGGCGGAGGGTCACCACGTGTCCTCCTGCGGGGGCTACAGGCTAGGCACTTGAGTGCCTAGCGACGCTTCGTTTCCCGTGCTAGGGCGTATATATATGCAGATCCAGGTTGTCCTTTCGTTCATTCGTTTCTTTTGCTGCGGCTCGACATCTTGAGATATCTGCCCGACTCCTTCAATCTTTCTGTTCGACCTCCACAATCTCTCTGCTCGACGCGACATCCTTTCTGCCACCGTAACACGTAAGTTCCTACCTCCCTTATGGTGCTCTTTAGTGTTCTCGGCGGTATTTTAGGCGGCTCCGTTGGCGGCGCCAGGGTGACCATAGATTTTTCGACGAATACGCCGGATGGTCCTTCAAAACCAGGGTTGCGACTGACTGTCCTCGGCCCTTGCGATGAGTGTTCCGGGGATAACTGATAAAACTTTGAACGTCCCGAGGGTAGTTGACGAGTACCCCGGGCACAATTTGATATATATATCGAGGATAATGAGGTATTTTCTGGGAACTTCGGAGGGTTTGGGTTACCCCACCATCGTCCTCTAGGCGTCTAAGCGACCACGCCCTTTCACTTGAATTACGGTAGAAGGGTGGATTTGATTTGGCTATCGAATTCACCAAGTTCCTCTGCTTTTCAGGTAAATGGTCGACCATGACGAAGACGAGGTGCAGTGGTATATGTCCGAAGATGAAGAAGATCGTCAAGACGAGGCCGTCGTAGACCCCCCCGGCAGACCGGAAGAGGAGTGGGTCGGGGATGAGCCACTAAATTATATGTCGCAGTTTGTCCTTGACGACTCCGATGCTTTCGAGCTTATCGGCCCTGAGAGCTGTATCGAATATGCTTGTGGTACGATGGGGGTCGGTTCCCCATGTACGAGTTTGCCTTCAAGGAGGCGGGGATGCGCATGCCATTCACGGGCTTCCAGCAGGGCGTGTTCGGCCTTGATGATGGCGCCGTGTCAACTTTATCTAAACTCCCTGGCCTTTCTCTGGGCGTTTGGAATTGTTTGTTGTTACCTCAAACTCTGGGCCATCATCCCATTGTTCTTCTGTGTGTTTCACCTGCAGCGGTAGGCGATGTCTGGTCGACATAACTGGGTCTCCTTGAAACAACCGACCAGGCTCTTCCGAGCATATACCGATTTAGTGTGGGGGTTCAAGGACAGATGCTTCGTGGTCATGCCGGTGACAGACGAGGCTTATGACACCATATTTCGGAGAGAGGTCATCGTTGTGGACGGCCAACCCGAGGAGAGTTATGAGTCCAACTTCCCTCTAGAGTGGATGGAACTGCACTTCCGCTCGAGCACCGATAACTTCATCTACCGACCCAATCGCCTGGGTGAGGAGGATAGTCTGGCCTTTAGAAAGTTGGTCGAATCCGTCGGATGTCTTCCCCCTCGGAAGTGCGTGTCTCCCGACGGGGAGTATATCCGTGATGCTAACGGGGAGATACTGACGGAGACCCGATGTATCAATACAAAATCTCTACTCGAGTGTTGGACAGAGGCAGAGGTTCACCGGATCTTAGGTAGTGGGGCATCTCCCCGGCTAGCTTTTATTATTCATTTTTGAATTTTTGTGCTAAATATTTTCTGGTGCTCTTCTTGCAGGCGCAATGGGTTCAGTGGAGGAGCGCGTGACCAAGCTGCTGAGCAGGGGTGCCCGACGTCCTCAAGCGAGGGTGGCTGCTGTTCGGAGGGAGGTGGCCATTGGGTCTGTGGGAACGACTTCTTCCCTGCAGGGCAGCGGCTCCCCGACACATCCTCCTTCCCCCAAGAGGCGGCGGAAGGTTGATGTATCTTTGATTGATCTAGCGGACGGGTCACCGGAGTGGAGTTTCGTTCTTCCTCCTGCTGTCTCCGACCGAATTTATTTTCGGGGGGAATGGTCCTGCGGTGGCTCCAGAGGAGGCGAGGAGCATCCTAACTGCGGGCAAGGAGGCTCGGAGGAGGATGTTGTCAATCTCAGTCGAGGGGTCTCCGTCGAACAGAGCGTCCTATCCCCATACACAAAGAGCAGATGTTTGTTATCTCATTGATTCGGCGAGACGCGATTGTACCATGTCGCACTCCCGTGGTCGCGAGGTGTGTTGTTGCGGACAGTGTTTTAACTGTAGTATTTTTTCAGCTTCTTAGCATTCCATGGTCGAGCTATCGCGTCCCCATGTAAGTTTTCGAGGTAGTAGGCCTCGTGCGCTGTCTTGTCCTGAACACGGTAGGGGCTTTCCCAGTTGGCGGTGAGCTTGCCCTCGCGCGAGTCCTTCTGGTTTCTCCGTAAGACCAGATCGCTGATCTGGAATTCGCGCTTTATGACCCTGCAATCATGGCGGAGGAAAATTTTCTATTTCAGTGCGATTTCTCGGAGAGATGCTCCTGAATGTATTTCCTCAACTAGGTCGAGCTCATATCTGAGGGCTTCGTCGTTGGCCTCCCCCTCGAGAGGGGATTCAGTTCTTCTAGACGGTTCCCTTATTTCGATTGAATTACTGCCTCGGTCCCGTACGTCAGCCGGAAGGGCGTTTCCCGGTGGTCGAGTGGGGTGTTGTTCTGTATGCCCAGAGAATGTTGTGGAGCTGCTCGACCCACCTCTTCTTGGCGTCCCCAAGTTGGCGTTTCAGGCCTCGCAGAATGACTCTATTTGTGGCCTCTTCCTAGCCGTTCGTTTGCTGGTATTCGACTGATGTGAAGTGCTGCTTTGTCCAAGCTTGGTCACAATGTCTCGAAAGTTTTTGTCAGTGAATTACATACCATTTTCGGTCATGATGGCCATGGGGACGCCGAACCTGGTGAGGATGTTCCTCTTGTAGAAGCGGAGTATGTTGTGTGTCGTGATTTTGGCGAGGGCTTCCGCTTTGATCCATTTTGTGAAGTAGTCGACGTCGACTATCAAGTATTTTTTTTGATAGAAGCCTAAGGTGAACGGGCCGAGGATATCCACCCACACCAGGCGAACGACCATGGGGAGGAGAGGGACTTGAGCTCGCTCGGGGAGGTGAGGTGCATGTCCCCGTGTCGCTGGCACCTGTCGCACTTCTTTACGTGTTCCTTCGTATCTTCCTGCATCATCAGCCAATAGTATCCAGCCCTCAAGGCCTTCCTCGTCAAGGACCGTCCTCCTAGGTGTTGCGCGTTGATACCCTCGTGGACCTCTTGCAGGATGGTCGGGGCTTGGTTCTTGTCGACGTATTTTAGGAGAGGGATTTAGAATTCTCTTCGGTACAACCTGTCACACCCGCATTTTCACCGTTAGCCTTTCATGCCTTACATTTGCCATATCATACGTCGTTCAATTGCATGTCGAGCATGTGGGTTCACAGGGCAAGGATTGGTTTGGTTCGTTCCAAACAAGATAAGTTGCTTATCATGGGCTATATGGAAGGAAAGATTCATCATCTAAGGTTTGATCTATGTTGGAAAGGTCTACTCATGTAAATTACTTCAAAGAGAGGTTACTTGAAGAATATTAGGATATTCAAGAGTAAAATTTCTAATGAACATGAAATGCAAGGCATAATTCAAGACTTTTATTCATCCAACTTTGTTTCAAATTCTTGATCAAGTGAAGTTCAAATTTGCAAAGCATGAGTCAATATCACAAGTTCATAATTTAAGACTTCATCCATTTCAAGTTTAAAGGTACAAGGAAAATCCATCATGCAAAATTCAAGATTTACGAATTCAAGATTAGAGGCAAGAATGTTACGAAGAGAAATTTTACGACATTACAAGAATGTCATGTGTTACAAGATTTCTAACTCTAAGTAATGTTTAGAAATTAATCTGTTTCTAACTTTTATTCAAGTCTCTAATCAAATTCATGTTATGGTACCCTTCATGCCACACCAAGTTTTCATGTTCTACAAAGAAAAATACTTAAGAGTTAAATCAACATTGAGATGTTTTAAGATCAAGACCATGTATGTTTAACCATGGGCAATTTGAATGGGATCCAAAACAGTCCCATGCAAAAGGTGACAAATTGCCTCATGTCACAAAATCTATACATGTCACAAGACTAAGGGAATGGCATATGATAATGCATCTAAATATCAGATTTTCAAAATGCTGTCAAAAGGTAGTAGCATAGACCACCAATACAATCCAAGAACAAGTGGATAAAGGAGGGCAATACTGAAAAAAAACAGCACTAGGAAAGTGCAGCAACAAAAGCAAAAAGACAACATACTAGAAATGGAAAAAGGTGGGGCTGCACCAAGAAAGTGGTAATAAGTGTTGCCAAGAATGGAAATTCTGAAAATTGAAGCTTGTGCAAGAGCTATTGTTTTGGTACATCAGAAAAAGGCAGCAGAAAAAGTGAGATAAGAAGAGGAGAGAGGCTGAAAACATTCACCATTCATTACACATTGAAAAACCAGAAAAAATAGAGAGAGCAAAAAACCCTAAAAACCAGAAAAATAGAGAGAAAGAAAACCAACAAAATCAAAAGAGTTCCATAAAAACACAAGAACCTTTGATAAGGAAAACCTTCACAACATAGAGGGAAGAAGGAAGAGAGTACCCAACCAAAATCAGTGGAGGCTTAACAAAGAAGGAGAACCTCTTTGGTATCCATTCCTTCAAACTTTTCTCCTTTTATACTTTGCACTTGTCATTTATTTATCTCTGTTAAGCTATTTTGTGCTGTGTACATTGTGTGAGGTCCCAAGGGGGACCAAGAAACCATTTTTGAGAACCACAAAAAAGAAAGAAAAACAAGAAAAAAGTTTGGTTTTTTCACCCAGGTAGGCTGACACGGGCGGCCGTGTCAGCCCGCTGTTTGAGATTTCATGGCGCAAAACACCCAGGTCTCCTGACACGGGCCGTGTTGCACCTCTGTTTGAGTTTCCATTATGTATTTCACCCAGACCTCCTGACGCGGGCCGTGTCACACCACTGTCTCGCCTCAAAAACCCATATTGCAGGTACCTCCTGACACGGGCCGTGTCACACCACTGTTTTTTTTACTTTTTTTTTCCCGATATTATACCTCTATAATTTTTTTTTCAAAGAGTTCGCCGTTTTTTTTTCATGTCTCGATTTTTTTAGCCGACTAACCCCATATATTTGTATGATTTTAGTATGTGAATATTTCTATGGTCCTTGTTGACCTTTGAATCCAAAAACCATTTTCAAAAACAAACTCTCGATTTTATTGAGCCATTTTTAACCTTGTAAGTCGATTGCCTTGCACATCGCCATCGACCTTGTCCGTATCGCTTCAAATGCATTTTGACAAACAATAAACCTTGATCCAACATCAAGTGATCCTTTTTCTTATAAAAAAAACCCAAAATACAATAAATATATGGTTAGGGTTGTACACCATGGATTTTAAGGTGGTGGGAAGGAATGAGAATGGAATCCTCCTACACTCGTTCCGAATGTTTTGGATACAAGGCGCTCGACTTGACTATTCGAAACATTCATCTCTATCCAAAGTCCTTTTGTGTAATCCTAATCAAGAACCATTTCTCTTCAAAAAACCTAAAAATAACATCAACTCATCAAACTTCTTTTCGCCTTAGGGCATCAATCAAAAACCCTTTTTCAAGGTATAAAATCAATCAACAAATAACTATTTCACAAGCCTCTGAACTACGGAGCTCTGATTCTTCACTTCTTTTAAGTGAGGATACGTAGGCACAAGGGACACAATCCTTGGCGAGCATTAAAATATAAAACCAACCCCTCTTTTCTTAAGCAAGCAAACTTTTAAGTAAAAATACCCATTCACGCGAAATAACCTAGGAGGTTCCCATTGAGTACGATGGATGCGAGGGGGCGCTAATACCTTCCCCTTGCATAACTGACTCCCGAACCCCTAGACTTGGTTGCGATGACCATGCTCTTTTTCCAAAGGTTTTATTGCTATTTCCCTTTCCCTCCTTGGGATAAATAAAATCCGGTGGCAACTCTGTGTCATTTTTCGCGTAGTGACACAGCCTGCTCTTGAGCAGTACGTAAGAGCATGCTCGACGTTTAACCGTACTGGCTTCCTTAGCATCATCGGGGAGGCACCCCGTGCTAAGGTAAATGTGTATCAGGGTCATCCAGCAGTCGCTGTCCCTGATGGCGTTGACTTCGAGCAGTGTTTTCGCCCTCTCCATACTTGGTTGCGCGAGGATCTCCTAAATGACGGATTTGTTCCTGCCTTTCTTCTTGGTGCTTGCCAACTTTGAAAGGACGTCTTCCCGTGTGTTCTGCTCACGGGGGATGTGTTGTACCTCGGCGGATTTGAAACTTTTCACGTGTTCCCTTATGAGGGCCAAGTATTCAGCCAGGTTGTCATTCTTCGCTTGGTACTTGCCCCGGACTTGGGATGCAACTAACTCTGAGTCCCTGAAGATTTTTATCTCCTTGGCTCCAAGTTCTTCTGCCAGATGGAGTCCGACCAAGAATGCTTCGTACTCGGCTTAATTGTTCGTCATCGAGAAGGCTAGGGTCAGGGAGACTTCCACGACCGTGCCTTCCTCATTTTCAAGGAGGATGCCCGCGCCGCTCCCCGAGGGGCTTGAAGCGCCATCGACGAAGATGGTCCACTTGTGGGCTCCGGGGGTTGGCTCCATGGTGGGGGTCATCTCGGCGAAAAAATTGGCCAGCACTTGGGCCTTGAGTGTTTTCCTGCCTTCGTAGGTGATGTCGAACTCAGAGAGCTCTAACGACCATTTTAGCATGTGCCCCGCCATGTCGGGCCTGTCGAGCAACTGTTTGATCGGCTACTCAGTTCTGACTACGACGGTATGGGCCAGGAAGTAATGTTGGAGTCTCCTGGCCACGTTGATGAGGGCTAAGGCGACTTTTTTGATCTGCTGATACCTCAGTTCGGGTCTGTGGAGGGCCTTGCTCGTGAAGTAGATCGGTTTCTTCCCGTCGGGTGTTTCCTGGATTAGTACGACGCTCGCGGCCTCGGTTGAGACGGCCAGGTATAGGTAGAGGGTCTCCTAGACTTCAGGCCTCGTCAGGACAGGTGGCTCCGACAAGACGCGTTTGAGGTGTAGGAGGGCCTGCTCACATTCCTCCGTCCATTCGAACGTGGCCTCCTTTCTTAGCAGTTTGAAGAATAGAAGGGCGTGTTGCACGGACTTCGCGATGAAGCGGGACAACAACGAGAGCATCCCGTTGAGGGACTGTATTAACTTCTTCATGCTCGGTGTCGCTATTTCGGAGAAGGCCCGACACTTGTCCAGGTTTGCCTCGATCCCCCACTCGGTCAGGTAAAACCCGAGGAACTTCCCCGCGTGTACGCTGAAGGTGCACTTCTTTGGGTTAAATCGCATCCTTCACTTCCTCGTTGTCTCGAACACTTTCCTGAGGTGGGCCATGTGGTTGACCTCGGTGCGGGATTTGATGATCATGTCGTCCATGTAGACTTCGAGCATGTCGCCTATCTCTCCCGGAAGACTTTGTTCATCATCCGTTTGTAGGTGGCGTCGACGTTCTTTAGACCGAAGGGCATTACGTTGTAGTAATAGTTGCCCAACTCCGTCATGAATGCCATGCTCTATTTATCAACCTCGACCATGAGAATTTGGTTGTATCTCGAGTAGGCGTCCATGAAGGACAGTAGTTTGAAACCTGTCGAGTTGTCGACGAGCTTGTCGATGTTAGGGAGGGGATAGGCGTCCTTGGGACATGCCCGATTGAGATCGGTGTAATCAACGCACATTATCCATTTTCCATTAGATTTTTTCACAAGTACAATGTTGGACAGCCAGGTTGAATACCGGGCTTCCGAAATAAAATTTTCCTCTAGGAGGTCTTTTACAGCTTTTTCAACCGTCGCCGACTTTTCGGGGGACTGCCTACGTCTACATTGTACTATGGCCTTTGCAGTTGGATCGATGGAGAGCTGGTGGGAGGCAATCTCGGGGTCAAGGCCGGGTATCTCAGCGACACTCCAGGCGAAGAGGTTGGCGTTCTCACGGAGGCAGGCCTTTAGTTGCTTCCTCGCCAGTTCGGGTAGTTTTGCTCCGATCTTCATGCTTCTGGTCGTGCCTTCGCTGAGGACCACTATCTCAAAGTCTTCGTCCGAGATGGGGTGCGTTGGGTGGATGGCCTGCCCGTTGATCTTCGGAGGAGCTTGATCGGCCTCGTCCTCGTGGTCCAGGTTGCTGGGGAAGAGGCAGTCGAGCTCCACGGCGTCGACGTGGTCCTTTGGTCTGTTCTCCAGGACGGGCGGAGGCTTAGTCGCTTTAGTCAGGGGACCGATCATACTGAGGCCCTTCATTGCTGCTTCGAAACACCTCCAGGATGCTTCTATGTCTCCGTTGAGGGTGACGACGGCTCCTAGCCTGGTATAATACTCTATCTTTAGGTGGACGGTTGATGGAACCGCGGTGAGCTCGGCCAGCGTTGTCTTGCCTAGGATGCAGTTGTACAGGAACGAGCATTCGACGACCAAGAAGCGAACGTTGATTTCCCTGGCCGTTTCCTGTGCCTCGAAAGTGACCTTGAGCTCCACGTATCCCCACGGTCTTGTCATCGTCTCGTTGAACCCTTGGAGGTCGGAGCCAACGTAGGGGGTCAGGTTGGTCTCGTCGAGCTGTAGCGTCGAGAACAGATGGGTATACATGATATCCACCGAACTCCCTCCGTCGACCAGAATGCGGAGGACATCGAAGTTTACCATTTGCGCCCAGATCAGTAGGGGAATGACCGATTTGGGAGCTCCTCGAGATAGTATGTGATCGGGTTGGACCGACTGTAGAATTTGTCGAGCGCGCTCATTTTTCCAGAGTTGTTCGGGGGACCGCCTGAGATGACCATTGCCCTGGGGAAGTATTCCCACAGGCTGACGGGGCGCACTGGTTCCTCGGGAAGCTGGTGCCCAGTAGGCAAGCCGTGTTCTCTTAGTGAGAACTAGTCTGCAGGCCGACTAACACTGAGGGCCACCTGTAGCCCGAATTTGTTGTCGGGAGGAGGGATGTCCTCGACTCTTTTGACTTCGTAGGCCTCTTGTCGAGGGGCATCTCCTCCCCTGGTGTATCTCTTCAAGTGTCCATCCTTAATGAGTATTTCGATTGCATTTTTCAGGTGGATGAAATCCTCTGTAACGTGTCTGTGGCCCCTATAGAAGCGGAAGTATTTGAATTTGTCCACATTAGCCTTAGGGGGTGTTGGTTTGGGGAAACAGACACCTCCTCGGATGAACTCCGAGTTGGCACACTCAGCCAGTATGCGCTTGCGGGAAGCGACTAGGGCGGTGTATTCGGTGAAGCGGCCTGCGGAGCCCTTCTGCTCGCGGGGCTCTCTGGGACGATCATCTCGTCTTCGGTCTCCTCCACACCGGGGGGCTGATGCTCCTTCTTCTCGGGACCCGTGAGGGGTTTCGCGGTTACGGGATTCCCGGGCAGCATTAGCGGCCTCGGTTTCCTCATACCGGATGTAGTGCCGGGCTTTCTCGAGGAAGCCTTGCAGGGTGGTTGGTCGGTGGATCGCCACGGCCTCGTAGAATTTGGAGCCGCAGCGTAGGCCTTGCTCCATGAGATAACGCTTCATATTGTCTGAAGTCGTCACCTGGACTGCCTCCCTTGTGAATCTCTCAATATAGTTTCTGAGAGGTTCGTCCTAGGCTTGGATGATCGCGCCCAGGGAGGCCTCCGTCTTCGTATGTCGTCGGGACGCTATAAAATGTTGTGAGAAAAGATCCTTCAGGATCCTCCACGACGTGATGGACTTGGGTTCCATGCTTTTGTACCAAGCCACGGTCTCCTTCCTCAGCGTCGTCGGGAAGAGCCTACATTTGGTGGCTCCTCGGACGTTCCGGTAGTCGAGCATGACCTTGATGTCCTCTAGGTGATCGTCCGGGTCCAAGGTACCGTCGTACGTGGAGAGCACGGGTGGCTTCTCCATCCCGTGAAGGGTGGGGGTTGCCATGATTTCCCGCGACAAGGGAGGGTCCTGTAGCCGTCCTCGTCACTGCGGACACGGGAATGCGATGGCGACGGATTGTGTCGAGGGGGTTGATTACGTCCCTTCGGTCTCCTGCCCAGAGCTTCAGGTCTGTTCGCTCTTGGCTTTGGGGAGCGCATTTCCTTCTGGGGAGGTGACCTGACGCGTTTCTTGGAGGCCACAGGTTGGGGTCTCTCCAGTTGCGGCCGGCACCCCCGTGGACGGGGAGAAGGGCTCCGGGAGTCTCCGTGTTGATTTCTCCGTGGGGGAGAGCGAGACAAGGTATCGTGCTCCAGTGCGCCAGTGCGCTTATTCTGCTGGAACAACATCAGGTTTGTTTGGTTGATGGCTGCGAAGAGGGCAACCATTGTTGGGTCCGCTCCAGCTGGTGTAGGAACGGGCTGGAAGACAGTCGGGCTCCTCGCCCGTGGTGCGACGTGATGGGCCGCGTCCTCGGACGAGGGAGAGGCGATCTGGCCATCCCTGGCGTTGCCCTCGCGGGTGTGGGATGTCCATACTTGGTCGTCGCTGTTGGTGATCGCGGGTGAAGGCGGGATTGTTGACAACATCGTCGTGATGTGGGCTAGTCATGATATCAGGATTTGAAATCGAAAGCTTTGGTTCTTCTGTTCGGAGGAACGGGGAAGCTTATCCCCACAGACGGAGCCACTGATCGTACCTGATCAGAGAGATCGCTAGGCTTCCACACGTCTGAGCTGTCGAACGGTAGACTTGACGGACAGAGGGGGGTGTACCTGAAACACATACTGATGCCAAAGTAAGCGAAGGGCAGAGCGATTACAAGTACAGAGAAAAGGAGTGAGAATTGATTACCTGACCCTTTAGTGGAATAGAGTATTTATAATGAGCCCCCAGCGTAGGGCCAACGATTACCATACGTTGGGATGGGCTGCCAGGCCCAACATTGGTAACTGCTAGGGCTGACGTGGCATCGCGAAGACCAGCACGTGGTCTTCGCCCTAGTGTAACTGTTTTGTGCTATCCGGGAGGTGGAGGACCGAATCATCAGGACACAGATAGTTACTTGATGACGTGTCCCCGCGTAGGGGATACGTAGAGAACGTGGGGGAGGCCTGAGGAGCTTCTCAGGCTGGCTGGGCTCTGCCCGACCTGGGGGCAGAAGAAGACTGGTCGGACAGCTGTGAAGGTCCTGCCCGACGGATGTTGGTCTGTGTCCGACGGGAGAAGATGTTCTGGCCGACAGACCTTCTACTATTGGTCAATGAGGTCTTATTAGGCCTTCCGACCAGGTGGGGTTTGGGCCTGCCCGACGATAGGTCAGGCGTCGGCCTAGTCCAGAACAGTTTCTAATTTTATATTTGTTAAAAATATAATAATTAATATATATTAATATTAATTTATATTAATTATAAATTTTAATTATATTAATTATTAAAAAATAAAAGAAAAATACATTATACAATCTCACCTATTCAATAAACGATTGTGTTGTTATTTTGAAAAGCATGTCCATTCTATGGCAGCTCTATAATATCAATTTTTTTTATTTAAAATGATGACATATTGATATTAGGGCCGACAAAACAGGTCGTTTGTCCCGTTCTACTCCGCCTTAAGTCCGGAAAAAAAAGGTGGGGCAGACAAGTCCGCCAAATAAAAATGGACACAAAAATCTAGCCTGCTGCATCAAGGCGGCGGGGTTGCCCGCCTACTTTTTATTTTTTATTTTTTTTATTTTTTAATAGATTAATAGATTTATTTTTACATTTCAGTTAGATTTTTTACTAATTTTTTAGAACAATTTTTATAAAACATCTTTTTAACAAACTTTATTTAAAAAATATTGCATATATTCTCAAACAAATGTATAAAATAAAACCATCAAAAATGAGAATGACTAGAATTAATTAAAACTAGCGGACTTAAGGTAGAACAAACTGAACGAATAGGCGCGATGGACTTTCGCAGATAACAGATTTTGACAAGGCGGACTTTGGCGAATGGCGGTCTTTAAAAAGACAAATTTTAACGACCGATAAATCTAAAATTTTAACCCAACCAATCATATTTTAATAGGTGCGTGGATCACAACCCATTTTGTCATTCTATATTAGTATATGACATTGTGGTGTCTTCTTTTTAATAGTATGTCAACCTTATAAAAAATTCCAAGTTTGAACGTTGGTGTACATGTTTAGATCTCACATCTTTTCCACTTTTTTTAGGTGAAAATTCTGAGCATCTAATATTAAACTAAGGTGAACACTCTTTATTTTTTTATTTAAGTTGGATATTGATATTTTCAATCAATTAAATAATATAATTAAAAACATATTATTTATATTTTTGTAAAATTTTAAAATAAGTTAAAATTTAAATAATTTATATTAAAAATATCAATACTGAAATTAAATTCATAAATATTAAGAATTTACTATTAAATTATTAATTACTCTTTCTATTTTACCTTTCACATATATTAAAAATTGTAAAAATAAAAAATAATAGTATATTTTCATTAAATAAATTGATTATATATTATTGTATTCATCTTTATTATAAAAAGTAATAAAAATATTAAATGGAAAAGTGATACAAATAATATAAATTAAATGATACAATAAAAATCATATTAAGTTGAAAAAATAATTTATCCTAAAGCAATTGTGTTTTTTTTGGGTAGATTATTGGTTTAAAATTGCTGCAAAAATAATAATTATGTTTATTTTTCTCTTGACGAAAGATGGGTTCAAAGGAGATTTAGTTTGGAAATTTTAATTTTTCATCTCTCAAATTATATTTGTTATTTCTCTAATTTTTCATATTTTCAAAATTGTCTCTGTGAAAAATATATCAAATTTTGATATGAAATTTCATGTAATAATAATGAAATTTCCAGTACTGAATGAATGTTCCTCCTGTAATGTATTTGAAATTTTCGATAAGTTGCAATCAGTTTCGGAATTTTGAAATTAACATGGTGATACCGAAAATTTCAACATAAATCGAATTTCAGGTAGTGTTATTTGTTTGATTTTCTAGATGATTATAATTTTGCGACAGTTTTGAATGGCTGTGATTACACCGATAGTTTGTGTGGTCCAGACTAAATATAAAGTTGTATAAATAGGGAGTCACATGTTGTTTGATAAAAACATCTTTAAAAATACTTCTTCCTCAATTTTTAATTAAGGCAAAAGTGTATTTCAACGAAATTTCTCCTCCTGTAGAGTTCTGACTTCCGAATGACACCACATCTCCTGTCGGCCTGATGTTGAAGTTGAATGAATTGTTGTCTAATGCCGAAAACCGAAAGGTGAGAAAGATTGAGTTTCGTAAAGATTTGATTGATACTAACATGAGGATGAAATACAACCTTATTGAGTTGAAGACCGACAAAGATGTGAAGGAAATGTGGAGATCATTTCATCATAGGATAACAAAGGGGTCGATCAAGTTAGATGTTAAGCTTTCAAGATATGTTGACGATATAATAGAGATGCTGAAACGTCCAAAAGCGTCTGGTAATGTTTAAGTTTTTCTTATTTATTAATCATATTATAATGTTAAGTTTTTTTCTGTTTAAGTTATGTAATCCATTGTTAGATGTTAGTTAATGTTCATGTTGCAATTTAAAAAAGATCAATAATATTAGCAAATAAAAGAGTTATGATGAAGATGTTTGAATAATATACAAATAATACAAAAGATATCTAAATAGATCTCCCACGGGCTATGTGTGTAGCCCGAGATAATCCAGTATAAACCTCGCCATCTGGGTTTACAAAACTCATGAGGTTATCCATAATAACTGCAATCATCTGGAGGCACTGCTCGTCATCAGCATCATCTGCTGGAGAAGGCGGTGGTGGCACGTCATCAACAGGTACCCTGACATCAGAAGGCCCAACATCGGATGTAGGTGGGATAATATGAGAGAGTGATACAGTGAGGTACCACTATAAGTAACCATCCTCACACTTCGAGGAGTGCTGAACGTTGACTGCTCGATCTCTAATGACACGACCAGAGCTGATGAAGTTACTCTGAAACCACTAATCAATACCTGATGAACAAGATTTAATCAACCGATTGAATTCTCTTCTTATTCTTCACTCTTCACTCGAGTGAATCAATCACACATTGATTGCAAGAAGATTTTGCAGTGCAACAATAAAGGAGAACAAAAAGCTGAATTGGGAAAAAAGAAAATTAGGGATTCAAAACAAAATAGGAGAAGAAGAATTTCTGCGGAATAACTCTCTACTCTCAAAACTGCAATTTTATTCAAGTGAATCATGTTACAATCATATGGATTACTTCCTATTTATAAATTGAGTTTGCTTGTTCCCTAAGAAAAGTCCAAATACCTAATTTTGCTAACACTACAAAATTAAGTCCAAATAAAAAATCTATGCCGAAACTACTCTAACACTTCGATAAAAAAATAATTTTGACACATAAATTAAACTATTTAACAACTTTATTTCTGTCGAATAATCTACTTTATATAAAGAATTATAATTTAACACATATGAATCGTCTCGAATTGTGAAGGTTAGATTTATCTGCTTACTTTCTATTATTATTCATGTTTCTTATTTATAAAATGTTTTCAATATGTTTATAAGATAGTTCGTAAACAGCATGTAGATAGAGACTACTTCTATTCCAACTTCCCTTCTTTAAATAAAGTGGAAAATTTAATTTCACTTTGATTAAAGTGAATTTTATCTATCCGAATTAGGACAACTTTGAACGTGGCGTACATGTTTAGATTTCACATATTTTCCACATTTTTTACGTGAAAATTCGGAGCATTTAGTATTAAATTAGGGGAATACTCTTGAATTCTTGATATTTTTTTTATTTTAAATTTTAAAATAATTTATATTTAAAGTATCAATATTCAAAATATTTAAGAATTTACTATTAAATCATTAATTACTCTTTTACGTTTCACCTTGAAAAGTCTAACAAACCATTTCACATATAATTAAAAATTGTAAGAATAGAAAATAATAATATATTTTCATCAAATAAATTGATTCTATATTATTGTACTCATCTTTATTATAAAAAAATAAAAATATTAAATGGAAAAGTGATATAAATAATATAAATTAAATGATACAATAAAAATCATATTAAGTTGAAAAAAATTTTATACTGAGGCAACTGCTTTTTTTAATTTTTTTTGTGTGTGGGTAAATTATTGATTTAAAATTGCTGCAAAAATAATAATTATATGTATTTTTCTCCTTACGAAAGATGGGTTCAACAACTGTGTTTCTAAGGAAGAAGGGAAGGTGACTTAGTTTGGAGCAATTCTTATTCAATTAGAAATTACTAACTATCAGAAAGAATCAAATAAAATTAAAACAAAAGATTGAACTTTTTTCCTCTTGAACTTACTAAGCAACGCAAGAAAATTTTTTCATTTTTATTATAGAATCATTCAAAGTTTAAAGTATAGTCTTTATGATTAAAAATATATTAGTGCAAGTGTTAGAACACAGATCGGTTCTTAATAATATCTCTATATTTTGATGATAACTATTATGAAATTTTGTATTTAAGAATTATATACTCTAAAATTTGCTTGAGAATTTTTACTGCAGATAGTAAAGGAATTAACACTCCAGAAGCAAATCAGAATTGAACACAAGAAATTAGCTAGACTCTGAAGCGCCAGATGCATTAATTAGAAGACTCTGATTGCTGCCAACAGAAGATTCTGAGCGTAGCCTCCAAAAGATTCTGAAGCAGAAGCTCCAGAAGGATCTGAAGCAGAAGCTCCAGAAGAATTTGAAGCAAGTCAGAAGCATATGAAGCAAAGAAGAATTTTGTATGAAGAGCTTTTCAAAGCATAGTTTCTACAGAAGATTCTGAAAGTACTAAAGCTGCCAGTACTGAAGTTCTGTCTCAAATATGCTCTGATCTTAAACACGCTGAAAACACACCTGCTGCAGAAGACTCTGATTCAGCAAGACTCTGATCATCATCAGAAGACTCTGACCCAATTAGACTCTGATGAATTTGCTGAAAACTGAAGAAGATATATTCAAAGTATTATATCCGTTGGAGTAAATCAAACGTCTCTTTCCTCATTTATGCTAGACACAAGAACACAGACAAAAATGATTTTTCTGTGCTTTCTTCTTCTAGGAAAGGTCACTTGATGTAAAGACAAAAAGGCTCAGACCTTTTGGATACTCTTCTCAACGTGCAGCTCACCTTGGATCAGCTGCCTATAAAAGCAAGACTCCACCAAATTCTTTAGTTGACGTTGGCATTGAAAAGAAATTAATATTCAAGCTCTCATACTTTCATATTCATTCTAAGAAATTATTTCATTGTTCTTAAACTTAAGAGAAATATCACAGTTGTGATAATAGCTTTTTAGAAGCATTCTTACTCTTGTAATAGTTTTACATTGATTGTAAAAGATTTCCTTAAGAGGATCCAGTTGGGATCAGTAGCTCTTGAGAAGACTAAGAACAGTTGTTCTTAGGTGTTACTATTGTAATCTGTTTGATTAAATAGTGGATTAAGTCCTTGATTGAGAAAGACAAATCACTCTAGGAAGGGTGGACTGGAGTAGTTGAGTTCAACGAACCAGGATAAAAATACTTGAGTTTTTATTCTAAGTTTTAATCTTTCATACTTATTCAACCCCCCTTCTAAGTATTATCTCACCTTCAGTTGGCATCAGAGCTCCGGTTCTGTGTGTGCTACCACTTAACAGTGATAGTAAAGATCCAGAGAGAAATACTTTGATATATATTTGGTTGTTACTATGGTTGATAATACAATATCTAACACTAACAACAAATATGAAGAAAGGGACAGAATCAGCACCAAACCCCCTATGTTTGATGGGGAGAAATTTGATTATTGGAAAGACAGAATTGAAAGTTTTTTCCTTGGATATGATGCTGATTTATGGGATCTAGTCATAGATGGATATGTTCATCCCACAGATGGGAATGGCAAGAAGATAGACAGAAAATCTATGACAGATGCTTAGAAGAAAGATTTTAGAAATCATCACAAGGCCAGAACAATATTGTTGAATGCAATATCTCATACTGAGTATGAAAAAATTACAAACAGGGAAACTGCATTTGACATGTTTGAATCCTTAAAGATGACTCATAAGGGAAACTCTCAAGTCAAGGAAACAAAGGCTCTGGCTCTGATCCATAAGTATGAAGCCTTCAAGATGGAAGACTCTGAATCTGTTGAAGCTATGTTCTCCAGATTTCAGATCCTCAAGCTGGTCTAAAGGTTCTGGACAAGGGATACTCCACATCAGATCATGTAAAGAAAATCATCAGAAGTCTACCTACCAGATGGAGACCTATGGTGACAGCGCTGAAGATGGCTAAAGATTTGAACAAGATCTCTTTAGAAGAACTCATCAGCTCACTGAGGAGCCATGAAATTGAGCTTGAGGAAGATGAACCTCAGAAGAAAGAAAAAGGTAAATCTATTGTTTTAAAATCTAATAAATCTGCTAAAGCTTTGCAGGTTATTGAAGAAAGCTCTAAAGGATCTTCTTCTTCTGAAGAAGATGAATTATCCATGCTGTCCAGAAGGATCAACAGACTCTGGAAGCACAAGGGAAAAAAGTTCAACAACTTCAGAAAATCTGATCATAGAAAGGAATCTTCTGGGCGCAGAAGATCTGGTAAGAAAGAAGTTGTATGCTATGAGTGCAAAGAACCTGGGCATTACAAGAATGATTGCCCCAAACTTGAAAAAGAAAAACCCAAGAAGAAGTTTAACAAAAAGAAGAAGGTTCTGATGGCAACATGGGATGACTCAGATGAATCTGAATCATCTTCTGAATCAGAAGAAGAATGTGCTAATGTTGCACTGATGGCCAGCACAGAAGATCAGGAGGAAGGAACTTCAGGATATGGATCTGATTCTGAATCTGATGATGACGCTGAAGAGGTAATGGCTAAACTTACTAAAGAAGAACTTGTCAAAGTTTTATCAGAAGTTCTGAAAAGCTATAACAATATCAAACTCAAATACAAGAAGCTGAAAAGCAGTCTTGAATCTGAGATTGATCTTCTGAAGACAGAACTTGTTGAGCAAAAAGAAATTAATTTGAAAATAAAAAATGACTTTGAAATAACTCAACAAGAATCTGAATCTGAGGCTAAGTCATGTGAAAACATTTTAGAAAAATATGACTCTAGCTTTCAGAGATTCCTTACTAAGAGCATAGACAGAAGCAAGATGGCTTCTATGATCTATGGTGTTAGTGGGAACAACAGAAGAGGTATTGGATATGAATCTTCCTCTAGAAGTAATCCAAAATCTGTTGACAAACTCTTCATCAAGAAGATACCTCTGTACTCTCAATTTAAGTTTGGTCACTTAAATGATATTAAACACACAAGCTCTGAAAAGAATACTTATATGTTTAAACCCAAGGCAAGTCAGAATAAACATTATGTTGAAAAACAGAAGTTTAGACAAACCAACAAACCAACTAACCCTAAAGGACCCAAGAAGATTTGGGTACCTAAAAGTAAAATAATTCCTGTTGCAGATGTTCTTAGCAGCAAGGTCAGGACGCCAATCATGGTACCTGGACTCTGGATGCTCACGACACATGACAGGAGAAAAGTCTATGTTCCAAAGCCTGGAACTTAGATCTGGAGGTGATGTGAAGTTTGGAGGGAACCAGAAGGGCAAGATCATTGGATTTGGCACCATTGGAAATGGTAAACTTCCCTCTATTACTAATGTTTTACTTGTTGAAGGGTTAAAGCATAACTTATTGTCCATAAGTCAATTAAGTGACAATGGTTATGATATTACCTTTAATAAAAAATGTTGTAAAGCTATTAGTCAAAAGGATGGCTCTATCCTATTTAGTGGTAAGAGGAAAAACAACATTTATAAAATAAATCTTTCAGAACTTAAGGTTCAAAATGTTAAATGCCTCTTGTCTGTTAATGAAGAGCAATGGGTCTGGCACAGAAGATTGAGCCATATTAATATGAGACGTATATCTCAGATTAATAAACTTAATCTTGTCAGAGGACTCCCTAATCTGAAGTTCACTTCAGATGCTCTTTGTGAAGCATGCCAAAAAGGGAAGTTTTCAAAATCATCTTTTAAATCAAAAAATGTTGTTTCTACTTCCCAACCACTATAACTACTTCATATTGATCTGTTTGGACCAGTGAAAACTGCATCCATCAGAGGCAAGAAGTATGGATTAGTCATTGTTGATGACTATAGTAGATGGACATGGGTAAAGTTCTTAAAACACAAGGATGAGTCACATTCTGTGTTCTTTGACTTCTGCAAGCAAGTCCAGAATGAAAAAGATTTTAAAATTATAAAAGTCATAAGTGATCATGGTGGTGAATTTGAAAATAAATATTTTGAAAAATATTTTTCTGAAAATGGCATTGCTCGTGATTTTTCCTGTTCTAGAACTCCACAACAAAATGGGGTTGTAGAAAGGAAAAACAGAACTCTGCAAGAAATGGCCAGAACCATGATCAATGAGACAAATCTGGCAAAACACTTTTGGGCAGAAGCAATCAACACAGCTTGTTACATTCAGAACAAAGTGTCTGTAAGACCTCTTCTGAAAAAGACTCCATATGAACTGTGGAAGAACAGAAAGCCCAACATTTCATATTTTTATCCTTTTGGATGTACTTGCTATATACTTAACACTAAAGAGAATCTTACCAAGTTTGATTCCAAAGCACAGAAGTGTTTCATGCTTGGTTATTCTGAACGCTCTAAAGGCTACAGAGTATTCAATACTGAAACACATATTGTGGAAGAATCTATTCATGTAAGATTTGATGATAAGCTTGGCTCTGAAAAGCCAAAGCAGGTTGAAAATTCTGCAGATAGAGAAGTAGTCTTCACTGACTCTGAAGTCCTAGAAGCAGACAAAATTCAAGTGAAGGAACCAGAAGCAACGCCAGATGCTATTCCTTTAACTCCTCAGATGAATAATCTAAACATTTCTGAAGAATCAACTGTTAGAGGATCATCATCCAGAATTAAAGCTTCTCATCCAGAGAATGACATTATTGGAAAGAAAGATGATCCCATCAGAACAAGATCCTTTCTAAGATCATCTGAAGCATCACTATTTGGACTGATGTCAGAAATTGAACCATCTTCTGTAGATGAAGCTCTGCAAGACAATGATTGGATTATTGCCATGCAAGAAGAGCTAAATCAATTCACCAGAAATGATGTATGAGATCTAGTTCAAAGACCACAAGGATTCAATATAATTGGAACAAAATGGGTCTTCAGAAATAAGCTGAATGAGAAAGGAGAAGTTGAAAGAAATAAGGCAAGGCTTGTTGCTCAAGGGTACAGTCAACAAGAAGGTATTGATTACACTGAAACTTATGCTCCAGTGGCAAGGTTAGAATCTATACGCCTTCTTATTTCATTTGCTGCACAAAATAACATCACTCTGTATCAGATGGATGTTAAAAGTTCCTTTCTTAATGGTATTATAGAAGAAGAAGTTTATGTCCACCAACCTCCTGGTTTTGAAAATGAAAAATTTCCAGATCATGTTTTCAAACTAAAGAAATCTCTATATGGTTTAAAACAAGCTCCCAGAGCTTGGTATGAGAGATTGAGCAATTTTCTTCTAGAGAAAAATTTCATCAGAGGCAAAGTGGACATAACACTCTTTTGTAAATCAATTAAGAAAGATCTTCTAATTTGCCAAATTTATGTGGATGATCGCGACTTTCTATGTCTAATACAACCTAACTGCAAGTGCACAGTCTATCGCGTAGTAATAATAGATATCGATCCCACAGGGACTCGTAATCAAACTAGTGTTCTCGGGAGTTACTATGTTTAGCTAGGCAGAATATGTTTAAGGGAATAAGATTGTCACTAATAGGGAACTAAGAATGCTACTTAGATTATAAATGATTGAATCGATATGCAGTAATTGTGTTCTTCAGGGATTTGACAAGTTACCGGTGTACGAAATAATTTTCAAAGTTTATTTAAGCAGAAAATGGTGATTTGAAGACTCTCATCTCACGATGGTTATTGACTCTAATCATAATTCTAAGGGCCAAACGTACACTTTCGTATCCCATTCGGGGTTAAAATTATTTTTTGGAAATCTCTAAGTTCTAATTCATTTTAAAGTGCTTTCGCTGTTATTAAAATGAATGACTAGTGTTTACTATCTGACCTTACCGCAACTTTCGCTTGTTGGTTCGTATCTTAATTAATTTCCCACTTTCGTGGCAAAACTACTTTTAAATAAGTTCTCGCTTTTGCGACGAAGTTTATTCAGTAAATTAATTTTAAACACTCAGACCATAAATTACTTTTGAAAAGAAAGTTTTTCAACCAGTTGTTATCAAATCCCATTCGAATTATTACTACATATCGATTACCTAAGTTTAGCTAGACATGGATTTGGGAAAGATAAAACATAAATAAAAACAATAAATAATAATTTGCATTATAATAAAACTGGAATTACGATTGAAATGAGAAACCTGTAAATATTCCAATTGGCCTTTGGGCAGATCCTCCACAGATGTTGGCAGGATTCTGGTCTTTATGCCAAATTGATCGTACAATAAAAGTAGAAATTACAGAAGAATGAAAATGGAATGCAGAAGAAGTAAAGAGAAACAAATAAGAATATTAAACTGGAAAATATGCTCTGGAAATAAATTTGGCAGCACTTCGTTGTATGAATGCGGCTCCCTTTCTGAGGTCCCCTTCTTCCCCTTTTATAGAAGTGGAATTCTAACGGTTATCATTGAAGATGGTGGACTTTGAGGCAGATAATTCAGGGAGTAGTGGTCCACTCTGTGGCAATTGGAACTGCTTCTGTTACGTGAAATTGAAGTGGGGCGTTTTTGCCTGCATGACGGTCGTCATGGAGCTGTGACGGTCGTCACATCAGCAAAAACAGCCTTCTGCGCTTTTCATGATGTTTTCACTCTTTTTTCGTCCATATTTCATCTGAGATTGCTTCTTTTCTTCATGTTTCCTTGTTTAGACGTGATCGTTGAATACCTGCAAAACATCAGACAAATAACACGGAAATAACCCGAAATCGAATCGAAAACGGTTAAACTTTAGTTGAATTATGCATCAAAATATATATACGATTTCGTGTTATCAAACTCCCCTAAGCTTGAATCTTTGCTTGTCCTCAAGTAAAACATGAAAAGGTCGGCAAGCACGAGGCAGCTTCTTCGTTCGCAGAGTTGGGAAAAACCGGGATTCTTGGTAGGAACAAGACGAGTATCATGACGATACTGGACTACAAGTCTTCGGAGGTCTCCTTTTTATGCAAATCAGTCCCAGTCATGCTACTGTAGCTTGGCGTCAAGGGTCTCGCGGCAAGTTCACCCTGTTTGTTCTAGCGCAATCACATTAAGCCCGTTGTCCGTACACTTTCATGGCAAGTCGACCTGTTAGTGAATATGATCTCATTTCTGTTTTTGATCTTCTTCATTGATCATAAGCTTATGTCATTGATTTTTCAATGGGTTTTCGTGCCGTTGGGCTAAATGCTCGGGTGAGGAGCACCTAACTTAGAAGGAAACGTGTCTTATGTTTTTGGGCTATCTAGCTTTCTTTTCACGATTTTTCATCTTTTTGGAGATCATACACTTATTTGCATCGGTCGCTTGCTTAGAAGTGTTTTAGGATGGTGGTGACTGCTAGTATAAACTACTTGGGGCTGAGTTTGCGTAGACACTTGAGACTTTGGTACACGTAGGTAGTGAAACCGACTCGCATAAACCGGAGATCTAAGGTGTCAGGATGGTACTGGTTTTGTTAGAACTGTCGTTTCCTCGGAGTTTTAAAACTTGTTTTGAACTCGGGTGCATTCTCGTGGTGCTTTTGCTTTTGAGGAACGATCGAAAATTTTTGTTTACGTTGAATAATGTGGGGATGTTTGCGTAACGGAGGAAGTATATATAAACGAGCTTTATTTGCTAAAAATAGAAAAATGTTTAAATAGAAATTACGAAATTCAAAGTACAGTGGAATGGAAATAAAGGCTCCGCTCCCACACTATCTCAATCAGTGTCCCCACTAATTTTGAAGCATGCGAGAGGGAGATACAACTGAAATCAAAGTACAAATAAATTGGAAATATAGTAAACAAATAAGGAAAGATGGATGACTAATCATGTCCGCTGCCTCAGTCACGTCCATGCCGGCATCCTCTGGCTCTGGCAAGGGCTACTCGGTCCTCATAACTCATGGCTCCTGTGTGGTAGACGGTGTCCCGGAGTCCTTCGACCTGCAAAGTCAGATTCGCCAGGTTCTCAGTGATGGTAGCTTGGCCGATTTGAAGTTGTTGCGTTTGAGTCCGGTGCCAAGCTTCGAACTGGTCTGCTCGCTGATTCTGCTGCTGCAATATAACGAGTATCTAGGCCTGCTGGTCGAGAGAGCGGCGAAGGTCCTCTTCTGTGTAGTCGGGCACTGGATGATGGCGGCGGCGGCGAGAGGATGTACCTTCGGGAGGAGGAGGCTGCGATGTCTCCGGTTGCTCGGACCTGTCCAACTCAGCTTGGATTTCATCGTCAGAACCTTGGGTGTGGTCCTGAGTGGGAACAGCGGCAGCAGGAGGGGCAGTGAGGTCAAATAACCAGTTGGTACGATCCTCTGGATGTGTCCGGGTGCGGGACGGAAGGATGATGCTTCGGACGATCTTGCCACGCACTACCGGATGGTACTTGCCGTCAGCTCTGGAGCGGATAAGGTGGGAGGCTCTGTAGTGGTCGGTGTCAAGGAACACCGAGGGGATGGAATGGAGGTGCTGGAGGCGGTCACCTAAGTTCAGCCCAAGTGCAATGGCAGTGACAATCCCGCCAAAGTAGAATGGCTTGGAGCCACGGTTGCAGTTGGCCTAAATGTGAGCCAGCAGGAACGGAGCGGCGTTGACAGGCTCGTTGTTGAAGACGCAATGGAGGAAGAAGAGCTCTTTCGAGTTCACCTTATGGTTGCTGTCTCTGGCGAAAATTGTGTTGCTAAAGGCTCTGTGAAAGTACCTGATGGTCGGGTTATGAATATGCGTGACGTGCAGAGAGTCCCAACCATCGACATTGATGCCGGTCAACTGGTACCACAGCGCGAAAGCTTCGTGCTGGAACTGATCGGTGATGCGGCGGTGAGCATTGTCGCCGCGAGGTAGCTGTAAGATTGTGGCGATCTAGTTCTGGTTCACCTGGTAGTTTGTTCCGAACATCCGGAAGCATGCGGCACCTGAGTGCTGGCTAAGGTCGCCGCTGGATGTGACGTAAGTAAACGAACTCAAGAACTTGAGAGTGAGTTGTTCGTATGTTGGCAGTGGATTGGTGCAGAGATTCCAGATGCCTGCTCTTTGAAGCATCCAAGTTACGCCTTCAAGGAGTCCGAGCTCCGTAAGC
This sequence comes from Lathyrus sativus, assembly GCA_963859935.3. Classification (NCBI taxonomy): domain Eukaryota; kingdom Viridiplantae; phylum Streptophyta; class Magnoliopsida; order Fabales; family Fabaceae; genus Lathyrus; species Lathyrus sativus. The sequence goes on from OZ012738.1 coordinate 52,207,273, forward strand.
GACGGAATGTGTGGATAATGAGTCGGCTGGAGCGACCTTTGATGGAATGCGATGTAGTTTGCTCGCTGTCTCTCGCCTAAGTCACCTTCGCTGAAGATAATGTTACTGATATCTGGGGTTTCTTCATTTCTTGCCATTGTTGGAAGATTGAGAGGGTTCTGAAGATTGGGGTTTTTCTGCAGAGTGGGAAGAACTGACAGAAGTGTGGTTGGAAGTTGAGATTGGAGTTGAAATATATGGTGCAATGTGGGGAGGACGAAAATTTGTAGTGGGGTAGGAGTTCTGATGATTGGAAGTGGTAATGGGGGTAGTGGGAGAGAACACGCACCCTGTTATATCAGATAGCAGTTTTTGAATTCGTGACGGTCGTCACGTATGTGTGACGGTCGTTACCCGCGTGACGCTTGTCAGGGTCCTGTGACGGTCGTCACAGCAGCAAAATCTGCAGAACGCAGAATTTTGCTCTGAGGGCGTTCTTGCAGTGACTTTAAGGCCTAGAATTGATACGGCAATGTAATATAGCAGCCAACAAACAACGAATAATGCAAAAACAGAATAATTAAATAAAAACTAGAATTGAAATAACATAAAATTGAAACGATTGTATGTAGTACATAAAGAAAACTAACAATGCGAAAAATCCAAATGATTGAACGAAACTAAACTAGACTAAACTAAACTGAATCTACTGCTAAAAACTAGTATCTAGTCTATTCGTGTCTTCAACTCGTCGAATTTCCGTGCGTAGTAGTCGAGTTGGTCGCAGACTAAATCCATGAAGCCTACCAGTTCGCTGTGCATGCCTGCAATGTCAGCTTTTACATTAGTCAGAGCTGCATCAACGTCGTCCAATCGGAGTAAAACGGTATCCATTTTGTCGGTGGTATCCTCAGGGATAGGCTCAGGATAGGTGTTGTAGTGCGGAGGAGTCATAGGGTCTACTTCAGCTTCGGATACAGTATCCTCATAGTACATATAGTCGTGTGCCTCAGAGATGTGGTCACTGTCATACATATAGTTCTGTGGTGTTGACTGTGGTGAAGGAGGTCCCATAGGCTCATCCAATTCATAGAGCCAGTTGTCCTTATTGTGGATACTTGTCATCAGATGATCAGGCAGTGTGAATAGCTGTACTGGTTTTTCGTTAATGAGGTACTCATACGGTCCAGGTCCCATAGTTCCTAAAATGCGTCTGTTAAAGCAGAATTGTATGTTCATGGGTCGGATGGTGCCAAAACGAGTGCTTGCATTTAAGGGGAATCGAAGGCCAAGCTCGTGGGCAATCATTGTCACGAGGCCTCCTATAAGAATAGGTGTCTGTGGTTCCTGCGTGAGGCATTTGAAAGATCTCATCATGAAAGGCACTGCATTTACTGTATGTCCCTGAGAAGCACAAAACATGATGAATAACTCCTCTTTAGATACTGTAGTAATATTTTCTTCTTTCCCAAACAAGGTGTGAGCTAGTATCTTATGGAAGTATCTGAAGGCGGGGTTATGAATATCATCATTGTACATTCTGTCTGGTTCAGGGTGATAGTCGCCTGTGATTCTACCCCAGAATTGATCGAGTTGAAAATCAATATCGTCATCTTCTGCACTGATGAACACATGCGGTCCGCTAGGAAATCCTAGGAGGTTAGCTAGTGACATCCGACTATGGGTTTGGTCCATTCCAAATATTCGGAAGGTAATCAGCTCTGTGTTGGATCCAAAACCATAGTTGGGTATGTATCTGAAAGAACTAAGGAATTCATAGGTAAGATCCTTATAGGTAGCAAAATGTGTTTTCAGAGCAGTGTTCTCCCAGCCCAGTTGATTGAATAGGTATTGAATGCTATCTGTGATTCCTAGTTTATCCATGGTAGCCTTATCATAATACAGCGTTAAGGCGAATTCTCTTTCGGTTAGTGCTGCAAATCTTGCCTTTTGAGCTAGTCCTCGAAAGTGAACCTTTGTGAAGTCGTATTCGGCCATACTCGCAGGTAATTCGGAGAAAACAGAAGGAATGTTTTGAAGACTTTAAAAATCCTGAAAAGTTTAAAACAGGAGTTTGAAGTCAGGATTTTTAGAAACGAAAAGCGGTAGAAACAAAAGACAAAAGAGAAAAATAAAATAAAAATAAAAATATGAAAACAAACGAAAGTAGAAAGTAGTAGTAATTATAAGTTTAGAATTTTTGTTGGATTTTCAAAGTAAAATTTTAAAGAAAAATGAAATACAATAACGAGGGAAATTGGGTTGCCTCCCAGTAAGCGCTGTTTTTAACGTCTAAAGCCTGACGATAGCTTGGTGAGAAGCTATTCGGGTGTTTGAGCTGGAAGCTCAAGCAATGCTATACTGCTGACTTGAGGACTGTTGTTGTTCTTATTATAATATTTTAGACGTTGCACGTTTACGATAAACGGTGCATTCATCTTATCGGTAATTTCAACAGCTCCATTCTGAAGTACTTTAGTCACTTCATAAGGTCCAGACCACCTAGATTTTAGTTTACCTGGGAAGAGTTTTAATCTTGAATTAAATAGCAATACGATGTCTCCCATACTGAATTGTTTCCTGACTGAACGTTTATCATGCCACTTTTTAGTTCGTTCTTTGTAGATACGGGCATTTTCGTAAGCGTCTAATCGAAGTTCTTCCAACTCGTGTAAGTTCAAGATTCGCTTTTCTCCTGCCTCGGTGTAGTTGAAGTTGAGTGTCTTAATGGCCTAGAAGACCTTATACTCTAATTCTACAGGGAGATGGAAGGATTTACCGTAAACTAATTTGTAGGGTGTAGTACCTATTGGTGTCTTAAAAGCGGTCCTATAAGCCCATAAAGCTTCTTGTAGCTTTGACGACCAATCTTTCCTTGAGGTAGCGACAGTCTTTTCCAATATCTGTTTTATTTCTCTGTTCGAGACCTCTACTTGTCCGCTAGTTTGCGGATGATAAGGTGTAGCTACTCGGTGTTGGACTCCATATTTAGAGAGAAGTTTATCAAATATTCGCGATATGAAGTGAGATCCGCCGTCACTAATGACGAGTCTTGGTACACCGAATCTAGGAAAGATTGTGTTTTTAAAGAGTTTGATTACTACTCGTGCGTCGTTTGTTGGAGCAGCTATGACTTCTATCCATTTAGACACATAATCTACAGCGACGAGTATGTAGTTATTACCAAAATAAGATGGGAATGGTCCCATGAAATCTATTCCCCAGACGTCGAAGATTTCTACCTCTAAGATTCCTTTCTGAGGCATTTCATCGCGTCGTGAGATGTTGCCAGTTCGTTGGCATCGATCGCACTTTTGCACAGTGATGTGAACGTCTTTCCAGAGGTTAGGCCAGAATAAGCCGGCTTGAAGAATCTTAGCGCACGTCTTGGATGTACTAGCATGACCACCATACGGTGCTGAATGGCATTGGGAAATGATATTTTCTATTTCTTCCTCTGGGACACAACGACGATATATGTTGTCGGCCCCACTCTTGAAGAGTAGAGGTTCGTCCCAATAATAGTGTTTCAGATCGTGGAAGAATTTCTTCTTTTGCTGATAAGTGAGATCCGGTGGAAGCACGCCCGCAGCGAGGTAATTAACGATGTCAGCATACCAAGGTAATGTGACTTGGGCATAGACGGCTTCTACGGCTTTTTCGAATTCTGGATCTTCCGAGATTGAGTTGGGTGTGTCACTTTCTAATTTGGCTATCAGACGTTCGTACGGGAAATCGTCATTTATCGGTACTAGTTCGGGTCTGATGCCTTCTATTCGGGATAAGTGGTCTGCAACGACGTTCTCGGTTCCTTTCTTATCTTTGATTTCTAAGTCAAACTCTTGTAATAACAGGATCCATCTCAATAGTCTTGGTTTGGCATCCTTTTTGCTTATTAGGTACCTTATGGCAGCGTGGTCTGTGTATATGATAATTTTTGCTCCTACTAAGTAAGAACGGAATTTGTCAAGCGCAAATATAACTGCTAGAAGTTCCTTTTCTGTGGTAGCGTAGTTCATTTGGGCAGGATCTAAGGTTCTACTGGCATAGTAGATGGCATGGAGTTTCTTGTCCTTCCTTTGTCCTAGAACTGCGCCTACGGCATAATCACTCGCATCGCACATGATTTCGAACGGTAGTCGCCAATCGGGTGGTTGCATTATTGGTGCGGTGATAAGGGCTGATTTTAATGTTTCGAATGCTTTTAAACAGTCGTCGTCGAAGACAAACTCAGCATCTTTCATCAACAGGCCGGTCAGAGGTTTTGTGATTTTCGAAAAATCTTTTATAAATCTTCTGTAGAAACCGACATGTCCTAGAAAACTCCGTATTTCTCGTACGGATTTTGGAGGTTGGAGATCTTTTATAATCTCTATTTTAGCTTTGTCGACCTCAATTCCTTTATCTGATATGACATGTCCTAGAACTATTCCTTGTCGGACCATAAATTGACATTTTTCCCAATTTAGGACGAGGTTCACTTTTACGCAACGTTCTAATACCATTTCTAAGTTTTGTAGGCATCCTTCGAAACTTTGTCCACATACCGAGAAATCGTCCATAAACACTTCCATAATGTTGTCTATGAAATCTGCAAAGATTGCCATCATGCATCTTTGGAAGGTTGTTGGAGCATTACAGAGTCCGAACGGCATCCAGCGGTAAGCAAAAGTACCATAAGGACAGGTGAATGTAGTCTTTTCTTGGTCATCAGGATGGATGGGAATTTGGAAAAATCCTGAGTAACCATCTAGATAGCAGAAATATGAATGTTTGGCTAATCTTTCCAACATTTGGTCTATGAAGGGTAACGGAAAGTGATCTTTGCGTGTAGCCTTGTTAAGCTTTCTATAATCAATGCACATCCTGCTTCCAGTCACGACTCTTTTTGTTATTGATTCGCCTTTTTCGTTTTTAACTACAGTGACTCCTCCTTTCTTTGGTACGACATGAACTGGGCTGACCCATTCACTATCGGAGATCGGATAGATGATTCCTGCATCTAGCAATTTCTTTACTTCATCTCTGACTACAATGCTCAGGATGGGGTTCAGTCTCCTCTGATGCTCTCGAGAGGTTTTAGAGTCTTCCTCTATTGTAATTCGATGCATACAGATCGAAGGGCTTATACCTTTTAGATCGCTTATGTTATAGCCTAACACGGTGGGGTACTTATTTAGGACTTCTAATAGCTTTTCAGTTTCTGGTTGTCCTAAGTCGGCGTTGACTATCACTGGTCTTTTTAGTTCATCGTCTAGAAATTCATATCTAAGGTTTTTGGGTAGTGTTTTAAGTTCTAAAGATGGGTTCTTCGGACCTGGCATATGGTTTGGGGTCAATGCTAAGCTTTCGCTTAGGCTGTCGTCTTTATACGGTTTACGCCAATCGTCGTCTTCAGAAATATCAGGTATTTGAATCTTTATTATTTCTGAATACGTGGTCTCTTCATTTTCAAGTTCTCTTATGCATTCGTCAATTTCGTCTACTAAATAGCAGGTATCGTCTATGGCTGGTGCTTGTAAGAACTTGGTGAGAATGAACTCTATCTTTTCTCCTCCTACTTCGAATGTTAGCCTTCCTTTCTTCACGTCTATAATAGCTCCGGCTGTAGCTAGGAACGGTCTTCCTAGAATAATTGGGGTAACAGTGTCCTCCTTGATGTCCATGATTATGAAGTCGGTTGGAATGTAGAATTGTCCTATGCGTTCTGGAACGTTTTCCAGTATTCCGACGGGGTATTTTACTGATCGGTCAGCTAATTGTACGGACATTTTGGTTGGTCTGAGGTCTCCCATATTCAGCTTTTTGCATATAGATAGAGGCATAACACTGATACTGGCTCCTAAATCGCATAGAGCTTTGTCTATTACGAACTTTCCTATGACGCAGGGTATGGAGAAACTACCTGGGTCTTTTAATTTAGGAGGCATGCGGTTTTGAATAATAGCGCTACACTCTGCAGTAAGTGTAACTGTTTCATTATCCTCGATCTTTCTCTTATTCGACAGGATTTCTTTGAGAAATTTAGCGTATGACGGCATTTGAGTTATCGCTTCTGTAAAAGGAATAGTAATATTCAGCTGTTTAAGGAGCTCTACAAATTTCTTAAATTGTCCCGAAGTTTTGGAGTTTATTAGTCTTTGAGGATAAGGAATAGGTGGTTTATATGGCGCTGGAGGTGCTTGAGTTTTTTCACTTGCGGTATCCTCCTTCTCGTTGTCTTCCTTCTTCTCTAACTCAGATTCCTTTTCTGCTTGTTCAGTTGGTTTTTGTTGCATGGCTGAGTTTTCGGTCCTCGGATCGATCGGTTCGTCCAATTCTTTTCCACTTCTTAGTATTACAGCATTTGCTTGGCCTTTTGGATTCTGTTCGGGTTGTCCAGGAAATGTGCCAGCAGGTGCGGCAGTAGAGGCTTGCTGTTGAGCCACTTGTGATGTCTGTGTTTCTAACATTTTGTTGTGGGTGGCTAAAGCGTCTACTTTTCCGGCCAACTGTTTAATTTGCTCGCTAGTGTGTATGTTTTGATTCAGGAATTCTTTGTTTGTTTGAGCTTGAGTAGCTATGAATTTTTCCATCATCAACTCGAGGTTTGATTTCCTAGGTGCATTCTGAGCAGCTGGTTTTTGATATCCTGGTGGAGCAGTAGGCATTTGCAATGTGTTTTCGCTTTTGTAAGAAAAGTTTTGATGATTTCGCCAACCTGGGTTATAGGTATTTGCGTAGGGATTTCCTTGAGCATAATTTACCTGGTCGGGTGGGATTCCGGCTAGCAATGGGAATTCGGGCGCATTATGAGTGGTGCTTCCGCATAACTCGCAATTTGGAGTTACTGCAGCGACAGTTGTAGTGGGGTTAACGGTCAGACTATCAATCTTCTGTGCTAGAGCATCTACTTTAGCGTTGAACTTTTCAAGGCTGCTGATCTCGTACATCCCACCTTTCACTGTGGTTTTCTCTGTTGGAGTGCGTTCACCTCCCCATTGGCAATCGTTTTGTGACATGTTTTCGATTAATTGATAGGCTTCATCGTATGGCTTATCCATAAGTGCACCGCCCGCGGCAGCGTCTATTGTCAATCTAATATTGTATAGAAGCCCATTATAGAAAGTATGGATTGTCACCCAGTCTTCTAGACCGTGGTGAGGACATGTTCTCATCATATCTTTGAATCGTTCCCATGCTTCGTAAAGAGATTCAGTATCTTTTTGTCGAAATCCGTTGATTTGAGCTCTAAGCATAGCAGTTTGGCTTGGCAGAAAATATCTCGCTAAGAAGACGTTCTTCAATTGCTCCCACGTCGTAACGGAGTTGGATGGTACCGATTGCAACCATGTCCACGCTCTGTCTCTAAGAGAGAATGGGAAAAGACGAAGTCTTATCGCGTCTGGAGTTACTCCATTTGCTTTCACTGTGTCTGCGTATTGTACAAACTTCGTTAGATGTTCGTTCGGATCCTCAGTTGCGTTTCCTGAGAATTGGTTTTGTTGTACAGCTGACAGCAATGATGGTTTTAGCTCAAAATCATCTGAGAGGGTGTAGCGTATGCCTTCAGCGGTTTGTTTGGAGGTCCTTCAGCCATCGTTGGTTCTTCTTCGGATTTGGGAATGGGAGTGAGAGGTTCGGGAATGTTATGTTTGAGTTGTTTGAGTTGGTACTCAATGATTCGACTTCTTAAATGTAAGAAGCGCTCTAGTTCTGCGACTGAAGGTTTTATGATATCGCCTTGCGGGCGATTACTTGGCATACAATCGACAGAACTAGTAAAGGAAAAATGAAAATAATTAACCTAGTCTATACGGCGTAACAGAAGGTTACACTATTGACTAAACGGGTCCCCAACAACGGCGACAAAAACTTGATCGCGACTTTCTATGTCTAATACAACCTAACTGCAAGTGCACAGTCTATCGCGTAGTAATAATAGATATCGATCCCACAGGGACTCGTAATCAAACTAGTGTTCTCGGGAGTTACTATGTTTAGCTAGGCAGAATATGTTTAAGGGAATAAGATTGTCACTAATAGGGAACTAAGAATGCTACTTAGATTATAAATGATTGAATCGATATGCAGTAATTGTGTTCTTCAGGGATTTGACAAGTTACCGGTGTACAAAATAATTTTCAAAGTTTATTTAAGCAGAAAATGGTGATTTGAAGACTCTCGTCTCACGATGGTTATTGACGCTAATCATAATTCTAAGGGCCAAACGTACACTTTCGTATCCCATTCGGGGTTAAAATTATTTTTTGGAAATCTCTAAGTTCTAATTCATTTTAAAGTGCTTTCGCTGTTATTAAAATGAATGACTAGTGTTTACTATCTGACCTTACCGCAGCTTTCGCTTGTTGGTTCGTATCTTAATTAATTTCCCACTTTCGTGGCAAAACTACTTTTAAATAAGTTCTCGCTTTCGCGACGAAGTTTATTCAGTAAATTAATTTTAAACACTCAGACCATAAATTACTTTTGAAAAGAAAGTTTTTCAACCAGTTGTTATCAAATCCCATTCGAATTATTACTACATATCGATTACCTAAGTTTAGCTAGACATGGATTTGGGAAAGATAAAACATAAATAAAAACAATAAATAATAATTTTCATTATAATAAAACTGGAATTACGATTAAAATGAGAAACCTGTAAATATTCCAATTGGCCTTTGGGCAGATCCTCCACAGATGTTGGCAGGATTCTGGTCTTTATGCCAAATTGATCGTACAATAAAAGTAGAAATTACAGAAGAATGAAAATGGAATGCAGAAGAAGTAAAGAGAAACAAATAAGAATATTAAACTGGAAAATATGCTCTGGAAATAAATTTGGCAGCACTTCGTTGTATGAATGCGGCTCCCTTTCTGAGGTCCCCTTCTTCCCCTTTTATAGAAGTGGAATTCTAACGGTTATCATTGAAGATGGTGGACTTTGAGGCAGATAATTCAGGGAGTAGTGGTTCACTCTGTGGGAATTGGAACTGCTTCTGTTACGTGAAATTGAAGTGGGGCGTTTTTGCCTGCATGACGGTCGTCATGGAGCTGTGACGGTCGTCACATCAGCAAAAACAACCTTCTGCGCTTTTCATGATGTTTTCACTCTTTTTTCGTCCATATTTAATCTGAGATTGCTTCTTTTCTTCATGTTGCCTTGTTTAGACATGATCGTTGAATACCTGCAAAACATCAGACAAATAACACAGAAATAACCCGAAATCGGATCGAAAACGGTTAAACTTTAGTTGAATTATGCATCAAAATATATATACGATTTCGTGTTATCAGTGGATGATATAATATTTGGATCTACCAATACTATGCTGGGAAAGGAGTTTGCTACATGTATGCAAAAAGAATTTGAAATGAGCATGATGGGAGAACTCAGATTCTTTCTAGGAATCCAAGTCAATCAAACTCCAGAGTGCATTTACATACATCAGACCAAATATGTTAAAGAACTTCTGAAGAAATTTAACATGACTGATAGTAAGCTGGCAAAGACTCCCATGCATCCAACTAGCTCGCTTGGCAAGGAAGAGGTAAGTAAGAAAGTAGACCAGAAGCTCTACAGAGGTATGATTGGATCTCTTCTTTATTTAACTGCTTCTAGACCTGACATATTGTTCAGTGTATGCTTGTGTGGTAGATTCCAATCAGATCCTAGAGAATCACACTTGACAACTGTCAAGAGGATTCTAAGGTATCTGAAAGGGACTTCTAATGTAGGTTTGTGTTACAGAAAATCTGATGATTTCAAATTAGTTGGATTCTGTGATGCTGACTACGCTGGAGACAGAGTGGAAAGGAAAAGTACTTCTGGAAGTTGTCAATTTCTAGGAAGAAATCTAATCTCTTGGTACAGCAAGAAGCAACCCACAATTGCACTTTCAACCACAGAGGCAGAATATATTGCTGCTGCTGGATGTAGCACGCATATGCTCTGGATGAAAAGTCAGCTAGAGGATTATCAAATTTTTGAAAGTAACATTTCTATCTTTTGTGATAATACTTCTGCTATATGTTTGTCTAAAAACCCCATTTTACACTCTAAGGCAAAACATATAGAAATAAAGCATCATTTCATCAGAGACTATGTTCAGAAGGGAATCATAAACTTGGTCTTTGTTGATACAGATCATCAATGGGCAAATATTTTTACAAAACCCCTTGTTGAAGATAGATTCAAATTTATTCTGAAAAATATTGGTATGGATTTTTGTCCAGAATGATATTTGTCAGAAGGAAATTTTTACAGATGTAAAAATGCCTAATGCTCTGAAGTATTTCTTCTGATTGCTTATTTATTTTATTAATTTGGTTTTGTGAAACTCTGAACTAACAATCCTTAGAGGATCTGAACGTTGGTTAATGTTTCACTTCTCAAGAGAATCCAGAACACATGCAAGCAAACACGTGTCACTCCATTTCTGCAAAGGTGGCGTTTACACTACTGAAGAGACGTTTGAGGTGAAGTTTGAATAGTAAAATTCTTGATTTTCCCTCCAATTTGTCAGAAGCAATAAATGCTTGAAATGATTTTTATTCTTTTCATTTAATGCTGTGTTCAAACGTGCAAAAATCTGACTGTTTGTATGCCTACTTGTTTTAGTATAAATACATGACCTCTCTTCACATCCACACTTTTCACATCTCAGAAAATTTATGCATTTTCATCTTCTCTTCTCTCTGCATAAAAACCTTAAGCGTGTGACAAAACCATCTTCAATGGAAACTTCATCATCAACTGCTACACAATTTCAATCTTCAATGGTTGCAGTTACCTCTGCTAACATGGGTGTTACTCCTTACTCTTCACCAAAAAGAACATTGTTAACCCCTGTTGAAAAGCTGGAAGTTCTGTGTGAATCAATGGTGGAATTTGATTCACTTGCTGAGAATGGTTTTGAGTTTCGTTCAATCATAGGTGCTCAAGGATAGGTGAAATATTTTGATAGATTGTTTGGACCAGTTTACCCCCTTCTTGTGAAAGAGTTCTGGATCCATGCCTCAGTTTACCCTAAGTTTATCTTATCTTCTGTTCTGGGCAAATAGATTATCATAACAAAAGATCTGATCAGAAAACTTATTGGCTATGAGGAAACAGATGGAGTTTCACACTTGCCAGCTGGGCGTGTGGATATGGATGAAGTGTATGAAGAAGTGATGACTGCTGGACAAGCTTCTAACAAGTTCAAGGATCTGAAGCCTGACTACAAGATCTGGGCTAAGATCTTCATGGGATGCATTCATCATAGGAAGTCAACAAACTCTCCAGACTATGTCAATAATGAACAGCTCTATTTCATGTATTGCCTTAGTCAGAGCACCAAGGTAGATCTTCCATATAGTCTCTTTATGCATCTTTGGAATCATATAAATGCCTCTAGAGAGTATGTGAAAGAAAAAGGACAGAAGATCAGAACCTGGATTCCTTTTGGAAGGTTAATCTCAGATCTTCTAATTGAGAATGGACTGGTTACTGGTCTGTACGCTGCTGGAGTTACAGAGGAATTGGAATTCATTATGGGAAAGCCTCTGAATGCCAAAAGTCTTCAGAGACTTAAAATAGTGGATGAACTCACAACAGCTCCCAAGAAACTGAACATTTCTGAACTGAGTAAGAGAACTCCTATAGACGATTACCCTCTGTTCTATGCTGAAGAACCAAGGCACATTTTTGTAATGTATATTGATGAGTGCAAGAAAGAAGGAAAGCCTGTTCCTGCAAACATTATACAGCTAGCAAGACAACCACTGCCTGTTGTAGAAGAAGAAGAAGAACAACCACAAAGAAAGAGGACTCAGCCAGAAGCAGAAGCTACACCTGTTCAGAAGAAGATCAAGATTGCTGAGAAGCCACAAAAGCTCTTAAAGAGGAAAGAATCTGGAGACACTCCTTCTGTACCTGCTAAAAGAATCAAGATCAAAGGTACTAAATCTTCTGTATCTTCTGCAAATCCTGTTGTTTTAAATGATTCTAATGTTAAGTCTATTCCAAAACCTCCCTCTACACAAAATACATCTGTTACTGCTCCATCTCATGTTTCTACACCATCACCACAAAAATATTCTAATCCTATTTCCATTTCACCACAAAAACAAGCATCTGTTCCAACACCAACAACAACAAAAACAATTCAACCAAAAGTCTCAGTACCACAAACAACTCAACCAAAAATTCAAATCAAACAATCTGTTCCACAGAAACAACCATCAGAACAACAACCACAACCATCTGCTCAACAAAAATCCTCTGAACCATCTAAACAAAAGCCATCTGAACAACAAAAGCACCCACAAGAAAAACAACCAGAAAAATCATCTGAAACCCTACCAGAAAAAGCCTCTGAACATCAAACACCATCAGATAATCCACCATCCAAATCATCTGAACCCACTGCATCTGTACATGTTATTTCTGAACCTACCAAAACAACATCTGTTCCAGTTTCATCTGAACCAATAACAATTTCATCTGATCCACCTACCTCAGAACAACCATCAAAACCCTCTGAAATTCCTTCAGAACCAACCAATACTTCTGAACCCAACATTCCTGAGACAGAAGTTCTTGATGTCACACCACTAAAAACTGTGTTTCAAGTATCTTCTACCTCCTGCACACCATCCACCTCATCAAACTCTTCAGAATCTGACATTCACCCAGATTTTCTAATCTTTCCTTCTCACAGAGATTCTGAAGTAAACCAACCAGAACCTCCTGTATCATTAAAAGTTCCTATTTCAGATCCTATTCCCACACCTACACCATCATCTAAAATCCTGATTCCCAATTCAAACCCAACACCTAACCAAAGAACATCCATTTCCTGTGCACAAGTCTTATCACTGTTTCACAATCTTGCATATGGTTTCAAACTCAAAGATTTTTATAACAGAGTTGAACCATCTGACCCTATCACCCCCCTGAAACCCAAACTCACAATGACCCTTCCATCTGTCCTTCTCACCTACATTCAACCCATGTCAGATGTAGGTTCATTAGCAACTATATCTTATTCTGCTAAATATGACAAAGTTGTTGCTTCAGCTATCCCAATTACATCTGATAAACCTGTTGCTTCTGATGAACCTCCAAAATTTTCCTTCCAACCTTACTCCAATAAACCCTTTGATATGGTTTCCTTTCACCCCAGAGCCAAACCTCATCTGTTAAATGCCTTAAATAGATCCAAACCAGAAAAAGCCCCTGAAATTCCTTTCATTCCATACTACCCTCCTCCTCTGATCTCCATTCAAAAATCCCTTTTTCCACCTACTCCCCAACCAAAACCAATAACACTGGAAACTCTGTTACATCCTAAGCCTAGACTTAATGTTAATCATTTATTTCAATCCTTTTTACAAGAAATACAGTTGTATTTAGGTACTGTACAAAAGAAGTGTTCAGCAACAATGGATGCCCAAGAATCTGATGTCATCTGGAATGGATTCATCAACAGATTCAACTCTGTGGCCTCTAATTTAAAGAACATTTGTTCTGATGATGCGAAGCTCAGATTTGCTGAAGCTGCAAGAAATCTGTTCTGGACTGTCAAGAGATTTGAACCTTTGCTCCTTACAGATGCTCCTCCACCTTCAGAAGAAACTCCTGAACCTGCATCTGAAGATAATCCTTTGGCCATGACTCTGGTAGAATTTACTTCTGGCTCCAATGCTACAGACTCTACAGATCCTATGGAAATTGACTCTGTTCAAGCTCCAGAAAATGTTCAACCTTCATCATCTGAGATTAAGAAAGAACATCCAGATTTTGAGGATAAAATTGCTGCTTTGGAAGTTGGTCAGTCAGAGATCAAGTCTTGGATGGCAAAACAGGATAAGAAATCTGAAGACATGACAGAGTGGATGTCAAAGCAGGATCAGAAGAATGGAACAATGACTAAGTGGATGTCCAAGCAAGAGCAGTCCTCCTCTGAGATCACAGATCTATTGAAGATGCTTTTGTCAAAACACTCTTAGATTTTCATTTTTTTTCTTTCTTATGTTTTTGCATCTGATGTTTGCTTATGTACTTTTTGCTATATCTTCTGATGCATGTACTATTGATCTGAACTCATTGAATGAATTAAAGTTTTTCTCTACCGAATTATCTCATTTACTGTTTCCTTTTACTTGTCTTTTTAAAATTTTTACTTTTTGCTTATGACAAAAAAGGGGGAGAAAATATAGATCTGAACTGTTTAATTTAACTTCACCAGAATGAAACTTCAGACATATCTATTCTATCTAACATTTAATCTAAGCATTTCAGAACATTTGATAAGTACACTCTATACAAGAAACTCTGAGTCTCTCAGATCATTTGACTATTATCAAACTCTGAATCTGAAATTGGCAAGACATTCTGACTTTCAAATGTTAAAAGAGCAATCAAGATCTAACTCTGAAAATTAATCAAGACAAAAGGGAAGTTTCTATTCCTTATCTGTACTTAACTCAGGGGGAGATTCATCATCTTAGGGGGAGTTATAATTTTAATATTTTCAATTAAACAAAATTTCTGATGTTTTTGTCATCATCAAAAAGGGGGAGATTGTTAGAACACAGATTGGTTCTTAATAATATCTCTATGTTTTGATGATAACTATTATGAAATTTTGTATTTAAGAATTATATACTCTAAAATTTGCTTGAGAATTTTTACTGCAGATAGTAAAGGAATTAACACTCCAGAAGCAAATCAGAATTGAACACAAGAAATTAGCTAGACTCTGAAGCGCCAGATGCATTAATTAGAAGACTCTGATTGCTGCCAACAGAAGATTCTGAGCGTAGCCTCCAAAAGATTCTGAAGCAGAAGCTCCAGAAGGATCTGAAGCAGAAGCTCCAGAAGAATCTGAAGCATATGAAGCAAAGAAGAATTTTGTATGAAGAGCTTTTCAAAGCATAGTTTTTACAGAAGATTCTGAAAGTACTAAAGCTGCCAGTACTGAAGTTCTGTCTCAAATATGCTCTGATCTTAAACACGCTGAAAGCACACCTGCTGCAGAAGACTCTGATTCAGCAAGACTCTGATCATCATCAGAAGACTCTGACCCAATTAGACTCTGATGAATTTGCTGAAAACTGAAGAAGATATATTCAAAGTATTATATCCGTTGGAGTAAATCAAACGTCTCTTTCCTTATTTATGCTAGACACAAGAACACAGACAAAAAGGATTTTTCTGTGCTTTCTTCTTCTAGGAAAGGTCACTTGATGTAAAGACAAAAAGGCTCAGACCTTTTGGACACTCTTCTCAACGTGCAGCTCACCTTGGATCAGCTGCCTATAAAAGCAAGACTCCACCAAATTCTTCAGTTGACGTTGGCATTGAAAATAAATTAATATTCAAGCTCTCATACTTTCATATTCATTCTAAGAAATTATTTCATTGTTCTTAAACTTAAGAGAAATATCACAGTTGTGATAATAGCTTTTTAGAAGCATTCTTACTCTTGTAATAGTTTTACATTGATTGTAAAAGATTTCCTTAAGAGGATCCAGTTGGGATCAGTAGCTCTTGAGAAGACTAAGAACAGTTGTTCTTAGGTGTTACTATTGTAATCTGTTTGATTAAATAATGGATTAAGTCCTTGATTGAGAAAGGAAAATCACTCTAGGAAGGGTGGACTGGAGTAGTTGAGTTCAACGAACCAGGATAAAAATACTTGAGTTTTTGTTCTAAGTTTTAATCTTTCATACTTATTCAACCCCCCTTCTAAGTATCATCTCACCTTCAGCAAGTTCAAATCAAAAGGATAAATTCTTATTCAATAGAACTAGATCTAATATTAACAAAAAAAATACATTCAAACTTTTTTCAAAAAATTAATTCATTAAATTGATCATATTTTTCTTCTCTGTACTCAAGTAGGTTTGAAAAAATATCCTCCGAAATCATGGAACCTCAAGTAAGATAATTATCCACATGATTTATAAGTTGCGAGATAATTAATTTTACATGTTAGAGAAATATTCATTATCCACATGATTTATAAGTTGCGAGATAATTATCTCCTTTTGATCAATATATCTTAAATTATTTTTTGAACTAAACAAATTTTACAGAAGTTAATAATATAATTATCTAATTCAATATCCTCCTCCAAATGAATATCGCCACACATCAATATATTGCTTTTTTTAGAAGCGTTTGACTACGTTCGTGAAAAAACTTTGTATTTTTATCTCCATCCTTAAATCACTTATTCTTTTCCTTGTTCCTTTAAAACTGGTTCTGCATATACAATGTTTTATCTAATAGAAGTTGTGTATTTTTTCCTCCAATCCAAGATCATCATTCTAACTTGCATCATTAATCAAACCTTGTATCCTATTAAGTTCATCAGTAACTTAAGTTGCTTTAAAATAAATATTGACAAAAATTTCTTTATTTCATTTCTTAAGAATAGGTTTAAGGGATCTCATCTTAAAAGATATAACAAACATGGGCAACCAAACACACAAATATTCTAATTATCAGTAATCAGTTGTCCACAATTATCATCCAGAGTCCAAAAATTCTGAAATTTGAATGTCCTAGCCGAATTAAACCTACTCTTGTTACAACATCGAAAAATAAGAGAATGGTCTGAGTGATTCTTGATCAAAGTGAAACAATTAAATATGTTCCAATTATCTAGACAATTCTAATTACAAATGGTTATGCCAAGCTTAATAGTAGAGTAAACACTATCCTTGATCAAAGTGGAGAAAAATAAGATAATGGTCTGAGTGATTCTTGATCAAAGTGGAACAATTGATGATGTTTCAATTATCTATTCAATTCTAATTATAAATGGTTATGTCAAGCCTAATAGTAGAGTAAACAATATATTTCTTTTCATTGGTTCAAGTGTAATAGTTACCATTAATGTCAAGATGCATAAGCTCATCTTAGTATCAGGGTTTCATACTCCTCTAGCATTCCAATAAATGGTTTTTATTGGGTGGTGTTATGTTTATCCAACATGACTTGGGTGTTAAATTTCATTTTGGGTTGAGTAAGTTTATGTTTTCCCCTACCATTTTTCTGACCAATGTAAAGTTTATATGATGTGGCTTAAAAGGATTATCTTCATTAGCCCTACGAATTATTATTCTTCTTCAAATGCAAACCATCACAAGGATCTCTCACCTAGTTCTTACCACTATTTTCCATAACCATTATATAAGGACCAGATAGCTCCCTTCTATCATCCTCAAATTCCTTATCAATCACCAAATTCCTATTCAAATTCTTAGTAGTCTATACTATTATTTGTTCTTCATCCACTGAGCTTCTTTTTAATAAATGCTTATGTTAGCATGATATTTTTTGACTTAGTGTCATACCTCAATTTTGTCTGGGCATATTTAAAACTTTCATACATCTGAATTTATTTTTACTTTACATCATTTGTATAGCATAACATGTCTTTCATCATGCATTACATCTAAAATATTAGCCAGAATAAAATTTTGGATCTACATACAGAACGGTTGAACCATTTCTCAAATGTGCGTAAAATTAGTGGGGGGAAATTTTGAAATCGAGCTTGCAGACGTCAGTATTATTAATCTATGGTTTGCATAGTTTAGTCTGGCGTGCTCATTTTATTTTTCCGACAAATTTTACAGTCGCATATTGATTAGCTTGAGCCTTTTAATCGGTCAAATTTTATTTCAAAATTTGATCAAATCATGTATGTTTCTGAGAGTATTATTTCACGCGGATCATTTTAGTGCATTCATTTTAATTTTTTGAGTATTTTTGTGCATGATTCTTATTCATTTTGAGTCATTTTAGTTTATTCTTTTGTCAAATTGTTCGAAAAAAATTAAATATAATTAATTACATGTTCATTTTAATTTTATCTTGCTTGTTTAAAAACATTTGATTTTCATTTTGATTTAAAATTTAAAACTCATTTTACACTATTAAGGGTAATGTTGGTATTTTTAGATTTTATAACCTTAATTACCACCTATTATACTAACGTGTGCTAAATGATAGAGGAGGTCACCAACACTGTGTTTACACGCGGCGACCAAGGAAACTCCATTTTGAAAAGTCAGAGAATGGAAAAATGAAAAGAAAAAGGGGACAACTTCTCTACCTATCACAAAAAGTTGGGTAGTGTATCTTCAATCAATCAACTAATGATGCTATATCATTTTATCATATTTAATTATTTAAATTTTGTATATTTCTAATGCAATTTATTCTAATTTACTTTATGGGTAACGCTATCCAACTTTTTGAGATGGGTAGATAAGAATTCACCAAAGAAAGGGGACAACTTCTCTATCCACCACAAAAAGTTGGGCAGTGTATCTTCAACCAATCAACTAATGCTATATCATTTTATTATATTTAATAATTTAAATTTTGTAGCTTTAGCATCTTCTTCCTTTCCATTGGTCACAATGTGATTTCTAGAGAGAGACTCAAAATACCTTTTTTCCATTTTCCTCATTCTCCATAACTTTTCAGCATCACCACTGTTCCCTTTGTTTTCCTTAAATTTCCATTTTTATAACCCATTCTCTTCCTTAATCTCACATCATCAAATCCATCACAATGTGAATTTATTAATTTCGATTCAGCTTTATTGTGATGTTATTGTTTCTAGTTGTTTGAGTTTCGACACTGTGTTGTGTAACACCCTTCTAAACCCCACGGAAAATATATGAATAATCAGAGTAAATAATCATGCATTCACAAAACGGCGTCACACATAACTTTCAAACATCAAAAACTACCTGTCATGCTCATTAACATTTCAATAAATAATCATGCTTTTCAAAGTTTCATTTTGCATGTAGCAGTGGATTCAATTTATATCATAATTCTCTTAACAGAATAATCATGCTCATCATATAATTCAACATTTCTTAGGCACTAAGGCCAACATTACAATATTCCAATGAACATAAAAACATAACATAAAGTACATAATGTATCTCTAAAACATAAACCAAACGATCTCAGTGTTACATGACCAGAGCATGACTCGACCCGATATAACTAAATTACTAAATGGCTACACCAACAACGACCACGCAACTACGAGCAGCTCTATTCTCGATACCTGCACGATGTCAGATAGGACATCATTCCAGCAGAAGGGTGAGAAATATTATCATAATAACAATGCATATAATCATATATGTATACACAAGCCTGGAATACACACATTCCACATTTTTCTCACCACAATTCATTATGATCATCATATACCTCACAATGATTATATAAACTAATATGGATAATCATCAAGCGTGTTCATCATACACACATCCATAATCCTCATCATTCCACATCAACATTCTCATATTATGTTTATTCACCTATTCACAGTTACACATTCACAATACAGATATAAACAGATATGGATAATTACCAAGCATATTTCATCATGCCTACATCCAAAATTCTCAATCCAACAATTCAGTCACATATGCATACTTTCATACAACAATCACATATTCATCATTCTCAATTACACAAGTCATGTACATACACATATGCATAACTTCATACAACAATCATATATTTATGCCATCAGACTCAATGCAACTCATGCCATGTGTTACCAACACTTGTTATCCTTTTTCGGGTTTTACCATTAAACCGGGTCCGTCCCCTAGACCGATAACAACAAAAGCCCGTCCTCTAAGCTTTCAAAGCCACCCTTCTAGGTTTGGGACAAGTCACTAGTCTCCACGAAACTAGCAAGCATTGCCTCTTGACTAAATGATGCGTATGCAATCAACAATCATATGCACTTAAGACCGTTCTCACATCTTAATCTCATGCATAGTTAAATAATTCATCACACAAGAATTATAACATTATTTCATACTCATACATCATATCAAAGTATTCATACTTTCAACATCATCACATTTATCAAGCAATGCACACATATTCACAATATGTTCCCATGTATTCTTCACAATATTGCATACAATCAATATGCATTTCACAATATCGCGCCAACGGCAACAAACTCAATCACATTCATCATGCACTTTTAATCAATTTAAACAATGCATTATATATGCCAAAAGGCCACATTTCACAATCGATTCCATAATATAGGATTCACGCCATACGGCTACCCACAATACATCTTATCACAATAGTACACAAACTATTCATTTCCGATAAGGATTGAACACAATCTAACCAAACAATCAACATTGGATGGAAACACAAGGAAACGAAAATGCTGTCACACTCGCTAGCTTGCTCGCCTAGCGAGTTCCTAGCGAACACTCGCTACCTGTTCACATAGCGAACAAGCTCGCGAAGGCAAACAAAAGCTACTGTAAGGCTTTGCTACCTACCCGCTGGGGCTTCGCCTAGCGAACTCCTCGCTACCTTGCTCGCTACCATCAAAGAGGGTCAATTACATTATGTCCAAGTCTGGGACCATTTGCTACTAGCTCGCTATAGCGAATACTCGCGACCTGCTCGCCTAGCGAAGGTGCTAGCGAACGTCTGCGATATTCAAAACCCCAACTGTCCAAAATCATCAAATCATCACAAAATCAACCGATTCAATTTCAAAGAATTCCAATAGTCTTAGCCTAACAATCCTCGACTAATCTACACCATTTATTCCAGATTCTAACCGTTCAAACATTGGTTCTACCGATTAAACTCGTTTCTGCCCTAAAATGGGAAATGGAGAAAAACATCCAAACAATCCAAACAATCCATACATAATCATATACATTGGTAAGATAACAACATTTCACACCCTTACCTTGATTAATCGGAAGCTAGAAGTCGTTCTGATGATTCCAAGCTTTTCCTATATTTTCTCCTCTTCTCTCTTCTTCCTTCTTTCTTTCTCTTCTTTTTCCTTTCTCTCTATTTCAATCCTTTTCTTTCCACTTTCTATTATATATCCTTCTCTTTTATTTCTCCTCAATATATCTCATCTTATCATTAATTAGAGAAGATCTAGTAAATTCACCTTATTCTACCAAATAGAATAAATCAGTTAAATCCATTAACTCATATAAATTAAATAGATCCAATAATTCATTAAATCAATTAATTAGTACAAATAATCAATTATTGAAAATTGGGTTGTTACAACCCTCCCCCACTTTAGGAATTTTCATCCTCGAAAATGTTACCTGATTCAGACAACTCTGGATACGACTCTCGCATCCCAATCTCCCAAATCCAACTTTCTCCCAAACTACCTCCACCAAAGGAATCCCTTTACTTCGAAGTTGCTTCTCGTTCATCAACCTGAACTAGTAATGCCTCAACAGTCAAATCCTCCCTCACTCTTACACCATCCATCTGAATCAATGTACCTCCGCAGCTTAGACACATGAACATATCATGCAATTCCCACAAGTGACAGCGGTAAAACAGTATAACATGCTATTTTCCCCACGCTTCCACTGCGCCACTCTGATACAGATCAACAAAACACAATGTGTGCTTCCGAGACTTCAAAGCTCAACCAACACCCGTCACCACTGTAACTCTCAAAACACGTCTTTTCTTGGATCTTCCTGATCTTTTTAGTCGTCTCTTACACAATTCTCAGGTCCGAGTACAACACTCTCGCTGGACACACATCAACACAAAGGAGTCCTACACCTCCTACCCTACAAAGCCTCATATGATGTCATTCCGATACTAGAATGATAGCAGTTATTGTAGGTAAACTCAATCAGCGACAATTAACTACCCCCTGATCCATCTTGATCCAACACACAAGCTCTCAACAAATCTTCTATATACTGGATAGTTCTCTTTGTCTGCCCATCAGTCCACGGATGCTAGACAGAGCTAAACTTCAATCATGGTACTCAAGGCGTCTGCAAGCTCTCCCAAAAATCTCGATGAAAACTTAGATTCCCATCTGATACAATATTCAACGACACCTCATACTACTTTGCAACTTCCTCACTATACCTCTTAGCTAGCTTCAGCATAGAATGATTCATCCTCATTGGTAAGAAATGAGTTAATCTCGTCAATCCATTCATAACCACCCAAGTCGAATCATATCTCTTCAAATTCTTCGGAAAACCCGTCACAGAATCCATGTGAGTACTATCTCATACCACTCAGAAATATTCAACAGTTGTATCAGGCTCAACAGTCTCTGATGTTCACACTTCGACTTTCAACAAGTCTAATCAGCATATACAACCTCAACCACTTCTCTCTCCATTTATGGTCACCAAAACAATTTCTCAAATTCGGTCACATCCTCACAGTACCTGGATGGATACTCAATCTATCTCAATGTCCTTCTTCCAGAGTACTCTTATCCAACTCACACTATTTGGAACACACCCACCATCACGACATCTCATAGTACCATTTCCATCAATCTGAAAATCAACTCTTCGACTGTAATTCATTAAATTTAATCACTCTATTAACTCAAATTAGAATTCCGACCTCTTCGAATCTCATCGAGAATACCAATAGTCGGCCTCAACATACAAAGCTCAACTCCATAAGAAGTCTCCTCATAGAACAACTCATCCCGGATTTGCTTAATCAGTTCTAACTTCATTACCATCATCATTGGTATATGCAGAAATTTCCAATTCGATACCTCAGCTACCACGTTGTCTCACCCGAATGGTAATTCGACCAAAACCAAACTCCTTCAGAAGTCCTAATTATTTCCTCTGCATCATATTCAACTCTTTCAAATCAACAAATACCTTAAGTTCGTAAGATCACCAACCATCTCAAATCTCAACTAAACAATTGAGGCCTCCAAACTCCGACACAAACACACAACAGCAACCAACCCTAAATCACTTGTCAGGTAAGTCCCCTTATGTACTTTAAGTTTCCTTAAAGCATAACCAAAACTCGCTGAATTTGCACTTAACATACCTCCCAATCATATCAACAAGCATCAAAAAACACAACAAATAGTTATGTCAGATTCAGCAAAACCAACACACGGGCTGTTGACAGCTCTCCCCAAAACTCTTTGAACTTTCTTCACAGTGGCATATCACTACTTCTTCTCCAACACTGATAACGTAAGTCCCCGATGTTCAATATAATCCTCCATACTCTTCGAATATATCCAACCATCATCGGTTACACAACCATTGACTCACTCAATTTGTGAGTTATGGCGGAAACACGAATCGCACTTTCCGCACTCACTACAACATCCAAACGTATTCCATCAATAAATAACTTAATTCCATGTCACTACTTCACCATCACATAAAGCATTGTAATAGCTTCCAACGCTTCTAATATGGCATCATTCCGAGTAACGGTTCTCCCGTTACGACAACAATACGAAAACAACATCTTCACACTTAGAAGGCCATTCAACACATCTCCAACTCTTAAAATGTTTAAAGGTCTAATTATGTCAATATTGTATTCCACCTCATACTTTAATAATCACCAGAAGTCACCACCCACCCTTTACACACTCGACCTCGCAATCTGTTGCCGTAGCACACACACTAGACACAAGTCTCAAAACTACTCAATCAATTTAATTCCCTGACCATCCAAATAGAGATATAATATGGAGCTCTTAATATCGGACTAGTTTTCATAACTAAGTCAATCACAACTCCACTTCACGTCCTGGCTGTGTATCACCATCTTGTCAGGATAACTTCTAGACAACCACAATTAATCGGCAAACCGCCAACTTCCCACTTTCATTAACACTCAAAATTCCCATCAAAATTAAACATCTCAACATTGTCTTGTGCCGACTCATCAAAACAATTCTTAAGTATTGGATTTAACTCCAAACAATTCACTGCTCACGCCATCTAAGCTCGCAAGACACGTCTATCCCATCCAGCACAATCCCAACTACTATCAACAAGAGATTAAGGGTGATCAGTTCCTCAATTTGTTAATAGACAGTCGACAATCATTAGGGGGCATAAACCATCTTTACCAAACTATAAGAGCGTTTAACCACATACTGAGCTACAACTCCATGCTTGCAGCATCCTGGTGAAGCACCAGCTTCTCCCCCACTTTGATCATTCCCACTTCTGTAGACAAGGTTAGACAACAAACATGTATCAACAATATTTTCACACATATGTCGCATACAGGGGAACAACCAACATTAGACAACTTGGCTGGATGGACCGACTTGCTCTGATACCACTAATGTAACACCCTTCTAAACCCCACGGAAAATATACGAATAATCAGAGTAAATAATCATGCATTCACAAAAGGGCGTCACACATAACTTTCAAACACCAAAAACTACCTGTCATGCTCATTAACATTTCAATAAATAATCATGCTTTTCAAAGTTTCATTTTGCATGTAGCAACGGATTCAATTTATATCATAATTCTCTTAACAGAATAATCATGCTCATCATATAATTCAACATTTCTTAGGCACTAAGGCCAACATCACAATATTCCAATGAACATAAAAACATAACATAGAGTACATAATGTATCTCTAAAACATAAACCAAACGATCCCAGTGTTACATGACCAGAGCATGACTCGACCCGATATAACTAAATTACTAAATGGCTACACCAACAATGACCACGCAACTATGAGCAGCTCTATTCTCGATACCTGCACGATTTCAGATAGGACATCATTCCAGCAGAAGGGTGAGAAATATTATCATAATAACAATGCATATAATCATATATGTATACACAAGCCTGGAATACACACATTCCACATTTTTCTCACCACAATTCATTATGATCATCATATACCTCACAATGATTATATAAACCAATATGGATAATCATCAAGCGTGTTCATCATACACACATCCATAATCCTCATCATTCCACATCAACATTCTCATATTATGTTTATTCACCTATTCACAGTTACACATTCACAATACAGATATAAACAGATATGGATAATTACCAAGCATATTTCATCATGCCTACATCCAAAATTCTCAATCCAACAATTCAGTCACATATGCATACTTTCATACAACAATCACATATTCATCATTCTCAATTACACAAGTCATGTACATACACATATGCATAACTTCATACAACAATCATATATTTATGCCATAAGACTCAATGCAACTCATGCCATGTAGTACCAACACTTGTTATCATTTTTCGGTTTTTACCATTAAACCGGGTCCGTCCCCTAGACCGATAACAACAAAAGCCCGTCCTCTAAGCTTTCAAACCCACCCTTCTAGGTTTGGGACAAGTCGCTAGTCTCCACGAAACTAGCAAGCATTGCCTCTTGACTAAATGATGTGTATGCAATCAACAATCATATGCACTTAAGACCGTTCTCGCATCTTAATCTCATGCATAGTTAAATAATTCATCACACAAGAATTATAACATGATTGCACACTCACATATCATATCAAAGTATTCATACTTTGAACATCATCACATTTATCAAGCAATACACACATATTCACAATATGTTCCCATGCATTCTTCACAATATTGCATACAATCAATATGCATTTCATAATATCGCCAAAGGCAACGAACTCAATCACATTCATTATGCACTTTTAATAAATTTAAACAATGCATTATATATGCCAAAAGGCCATATTTCACAATCGATTCCATAATCTAGGATTCACACCATACGGCTACCCACAATACATCTTATCACAACAGTACACAAACTATTCATTTCCGATAAGGATTGAACACAATCTAACCAAAAAATTAACATTGGATGGAAACACAAGGAAATGAAAATGCTGTCACACTCGCTAGCTTGCTCTCCTAGCGAGTTCCTAGCGCACACTCACTACCTGTTCGCCTAGCGAACAAGCTCGCGAAGGCAAACATAAGCTACTGTAAGGATTCACTACCTACTCGCTGGGGCTTCGCCTATCAAACCCCTCACTACCTCGCTCGCTACCATCGAAGAGGGTCAATTACATTATGTCCAAGTCTGGGACCATTTGCTACTAGCTTGCTACAACGAATACTCGCGACCTGCTCGCCTAGCGAAGGTGCTAACGAACGTCTGCGATATTCAAAACCCCAACTGTCCAGAATCATCAAATCATCACAAAATCAACCGATTCAATTCCAACGAATTCCAATAGTCTTATCCTAACAATCCTCGACCAACCTACACCATTTATTCCAGATTCTAACCGTTCAAACATCGGTTCTACAGATTAAACTCGTTTCTGCCCTAAAATGGAAAATGGAGAAAAACATCCAAACAATCCATACATAATCATATACATTGGTAAGATAACAACATTTCACACCCTTACCTTGATTAATTGGAAGCTAGAAGTCATTCTGATGATTCCAAGCTTTTCCTCTATTTTCTCCTCTTCTCTCTTCTTCCTTCTTTCTTTCTCTTCATTTTCCTTTCTCTCTATTTCTATCCTTTTCTTTCCACTTTCTCGTATATATCCTTCTCTTTTATTTCTCCTCAATATATCTCATCTTATCATTAATTAGAGAAGATCTAGTAAATTCACCTTATTCTACCAAATAGAATAAATCAGTTAAATCCATTAACTCATATAAATTAAATAGATCCAATAATTCATTAAATCAATTAATTAGTACAAATAATCAATTATTAAAAATTGGGTTGTTACATGTTGAATTTTTGAAAAATAATTGTGAAATCAAGGATCGTATTATAAAAATGATTGTGAATATTTGCATATCGAATAGCATACTGTAAAAGTTCTTTCCATGTTTCATTTAATTATGTTTGGTTGTGTTGAGTTTTCTTTTATTATTTTTTTCAAACTGCTTTCCTGGATTTGATTTGATAGGGTAGTTGGTTTATGGCTTTTTTCCCAATACTATTACTTTTTTAATAAGTAAATGGGTTGATAGTTTGGTTTGTGATTGATTTTACACTGTATATAGACAAGTTTATTTGCAATCGGTGTAGTTGATTCAAGTTTAATTTAGATGAGCGATTGATGTTGTTTCTTCAATGTGGATATTTTGAAGCATTATAAATAGCTTGGCAAATATTGCAAATATCGTATAGTGTTGCTACTGTTTAATTTCTGTTGTGTTAAATTGGATTTTTATCCGTGGATTTGACAATTTCATGTCTTTATGCCGCCAAAACGTTTACACATTAATTTGGTATTTTCTCTGTGTTATGGCCTTTGAATATGACATTCTACTCGTGTTGTCATTATGCACAAATGTTAAGTTTGCAAACCCTGATTGGCTTAAGTTATTCCCTAATGTTAAGCTAGTTAATTTGATATCCATTCATTCAGACTGTAGTCTGCTCCTACTATGTTTTAATCCTGATCAAAATAGGCGCAAACAGAGAAGTTTCAAGTTTGAGAACTTTTAGTTGAAGGAAGAAGAGCTGGAGGAAGTACTTCAGAAAGATTGGAAGGTAGATGAGAAATTTGAAGTTATGCAACGTATTGCTTCTTGTGTGACTGAAATGGAAAGATGGAACATGGTGAGAAATAGGAAGAATAAAGAGGAAGTGAATGGCCTTAGAGAGAAGTCATCAAGTTATCATAAGAGTAGGGGCCTATCGAATGTTTCTCATTTTGTTAAGGCTCATAAGGAGTACAACAAAGTGCTCATTATAGAGGATACTTATTGGAGACAAAGAGAGAAAATGCATTGGTACAAAATTCTTTCACTTATTAGCTATCGCATGTCAGAACTTTCAGAAATTGAACATGCTTAAGAATGAAACAGACAAAGAGATTAGAGATCAAAAAGGCATGTCGCCAAAACCTATTTTGACAAGTTGTTTAAAGCTAAGGCGGGTGTGTTTGAACCGGTTCTATCTTTAATTTAACCTGTGATATCAAGTGATAACAATGAGAGGTTAAAAACACCTATTACTAAGTAGGAGCTGCATGAGGCTCTAAGATTTGACCAAATTTTGGTAAAACATGATGTTGAACAAGATGTTCTAACATGAAAAAATCTATAAAGGAGATTGTGTGATTAGACCATCCATTACTGTTGTGTTCAAGGGGATTGGAATCTAAGAGGATAACTTTATAAATCTGGCTTGACAACTACTGATGGTTGACTGATACTTCTGTGTATATTCTTTCATTGTTGCTGATAATGATGATATTGTTACGCATGGTGCCTTGTAAAGTGTTCTGACATTTCACCTGACTTGCTGAAAATGGTGTCATCCTCTCTAGATGTTCATGCCATCACTAGCTGGGAGTTATATAAAGGAGCAAGCATTGTGATGTGTCTTCCACTGAAGGATCTTCCTATGTTTCTTGGGAGACAATGTCAACCATGTACCATGAAGGGTAATAGGAGGAAAAGGTTGAGTTGAGGTCTTGTTTATCAAATTCATGATCTATGGAATTGGTAAACACTCTATGCCATGTTTAAGGTAGCTCAAGATACTTGATTTCTATCTCAAGTCCAATCATAAAGGCACTTTTGAATGTGTTGTATAAATAGAGTTCAAAAGAGAAAATGGTCTTCTAAGGAAGATTTATGCCTTTAAGATTTCTTTCTAGGTTGTTGCTAGAGTAAGGAGGGGTGTCTTATGACATTTTGTAACTGAAGAATACATAATTGGGATTTAAAATCAATTTTTATTTGTGTCCTTAGCAATTATTTAATTGATTATCCTTTTGATTTGTTTTTAAGGAAGATGATGTTAAAATGTCACACTTGAAGGTGCAGCTTCAGACAGTTACAAGAACTCAATAACCTTTTCTATGTAACTGATATGTCTTAAAGAATGGATACAATTGGTATCATCTGTGGAGTTCTCAATAGGTCCTTATCTTATCCTTAAATGTAATCAAGGTAGGTAACTCTTGTAATATCTTCAGAACCAATTTCAATGATCAGTTCATGGGAAAAGGAACTGATGTTCAATCAGATGTTGAAATATCACTTCAGAAGAGTGTGTGCAGAATCTTGTTGATCCAATGAGTGAACTTCTCGGACAAAGGAGGGATGTATCATATGTTCTGGATGATAAACAAATGTGTGTTTATCAAGTGTTGGGAATGTTCTTCAAATTCGTCTTGAAGAGTCATTTGGTTTACAGTCTAGGAAGTCTCTATCCAAAAACTTCTTATGAATAGGTGTGCTGGTGGAAGTCAAGATTAACTCATGGTCATATTGATGAACATTCGCTTACAAGAAACTGAGACCAGTTCCATGGATGAAGACCAGGATCGAGGGGAATTTTATTTCAAGAAACTGAGACCAGTTCTATTGCTGAAGACCAGGATTGAAGGGAAGTTCATTTCAAGAAACTGAGACCAGTTCTGTGACTGAAGACCAGGATCGAGAGGAAGTTTATTTCAAGAAACTGAGACCAGTTTTGTGGCTGAAAATCAGGATTGAGGGGACGTTTTACTCTTTTCTAAGTAAAATTACTTAGTAAAAGAAGATGGGTGAGAAAAATTAGGTATTTTCTATCATTCATAGTCAAAATTTCGGGTATTCTGATATTTAATCCACTTTTACCTTGAATGTTCAAATGTTTGTCATTCACACCTTCGGCTCTAAGAAGATTAAATAGGGGCATCTGTAATACCCTAAATTTAGATCACAAGACTTCACATCATTGTTCCAATCATCACCACAATATGGATGTATTTTCATACCTCACCAATCTTTTCAAAAATTATTGAGTATTCACCTTAACCAAGGATTAGTGTTTTGAGCCCTCTCAGAGAATTCAGGCAAGGGAGAAATAAATAATTTACATGATCTTCAACTTGTGAATCCTCTCAAGTATCCATGAAGTATCAATAGATCCTCCCCATCAAGAATCAAGCACAAGATTGCATCATTTCAAGTTGATCAAGCCTTAAGATGACATGTCACCAAATTAGGGTTTTGGTCGACCACGACCTCTAGAGAGAAATTTTCATCTGGGCATTAGACAATAATTCAATACATGATTCAAGAAGCTCAAAAGAACTTCATGAGTCCATTCATAAGTTCAAAATAGCCTCAGGGGTTTGCATCTACCAAAAATCAGGAATTACGGTTTTTTACCTAATTCAACCCCTAGGTTGACTTTTGAAGTAAGACATGATCCAAGACCTCAAGATATGTTTCAAGGACCACAAATACATTATACTGATCCACTTACAAGATTTTATTGATTCAAAGAACTTGATTCATAAGCAATACGAGGATTCAAATTCATTTGGAACACAAACGAGGGTTCCTAAGGAAAAGTCAACCATACCTTTGACTTTTGACCAAGACATGATCTCAAACCTTGGGAAATGATTTAAGTTGTTCAAAAACACCCTTAGAGGCCATCCATGATGTTCAAACAGGCCAAGGGTTTGAATTTATAAGAGAATCACAAAATTCAAAATTCATCTGATACAAAAAGTCAACTGTGCCCAAAATCAAGTTTGAATTTTGAAGTTTTTGGTCAACCATGGTTTCTTCAAGTCAATAATGATGTTAATATATAATTTGAATCATGATCAATCAAGAAAAATCAAGAAAATTGAGGTTACTTACAAAAGGGGCAACCTTGAGAAACTTGAAATTTCACAAAGTTATGGAAGGAACTTGATTTTTACCAAACTTTGCAAAGCCATAACTTGTGATTCAAGCAACTATTTTATCCCATCCAAAGCTCAAATGATAGATCTTCTTACATACAACAAGATTACAAAGCTGAAGTACCCCTAAAAATGCCTAGATTTTGAGATATGAAGCATTAAAGTTAGGGTTTCATGAGATTTTGAACTTTGACACTTAGAAATTTTTAGGCATAATCTGTTTCATGTTTTGCCCAACTTTAGAGGCATTTTTCATTATGATCCAAGATGAATCAAGACCAAATGTAAACATCAAAGTGGAATTATGATATACAAGCTTTTCAACGAGTACATGAACACCCATTGATTCAACTTGAGCAAGAAGTTATGAATCTCACAAGGTGCCTTGATACAAGTTGGTTTTTGACAGCATTGGCACATAACTTGCATCCCACGATTTTCAAGCCAATTTTGGACATTTGCATCATTGGATTTCTGTCCAATATTGTTGCACCCTAAAATTTTCCTTCACCTCTTTCTAACCTTGACTGGTTTTTGTTTCACACTCATCTGCATCTTCACTAGGTCATAACTCATAAGCATACCTTGCATTGATCTCCTTGGCATGGGATCATCAATTTTTCTTGTTAATAGTGTTTGCCCTATTCAGAGGATTTCTCAAGAGTATCAGGCGCTATAGATTAGAGTTTTTAACATCTCAGGCTACTATCTTCATCATTGTGTATCTCAGGGGGGATTGAGGTTTCTGATTCGTGTTTGAGCTTGTGGTTTTTTATCAGTTTTTCTCAGGTGTTTGTTCTTGTATTGAGATTATTGGGCGTAAAGGCAAGATATCTTATGGATTGGGTTGTGAAACACGGGGACATGTTACAATATATCAGATGGTGGATCCATATTGTAATTAGAGCATTACTGTCCTCTCAGTTGCTTGTGGCTTGTTAGTTTGTGATGCAAATTAAGGTGGAGTTGAGATTAGGTTTGGGGGTTCATTAAGAGTGCAAGGTGACCTGATTTTTATTTCATAAAGGCGAAGTTCCATTCAAGAAGACGTCATAAGTTAAAGTTGTCGGGTTTCGGTTGAATATGTAAAAGGGTTTTTTTTGGTATTCAAGACTCATCATTTCTTCATCCTTTTTAAATCAAGCTCATTTGGATATCCATTTCCTAAACCAATTCTATTTATTGATTCATAACCATTCTCATGTTAATATCCATTTCAATTCATTTTACCAATTTCCATGCCCATTTTCAAATCCAAGAATCTATTTATTTATTCAATTCCCATTTTAACATTTATTCAATATCTATTTGTCTATTTCAAATCCCATTAACCATATTTCTTCTCTAAATCCATTTCAATTCTTTTATTTATTTATTTTTAGCCATTTATCCATCTCACCATACTTAAATGTCCAAAATCAAATCCAAAATTTTGCCCATCTTAAAAACCATCTTACCATTTTCTATCCTTTTTTATCTTTTCAATTTAAATTCCTAAACCATTTTGATTTATTTTAGAATTTAAACCCATTCAATAAATTTTTATAACCTTTTTTTTTTCAAAAAAAAACCATTATCATGTTGATGTCCATTTTAATTTGTTGTCCATTTTAGTCTTTTTTTTCTTCTTAATATCCACATCAAAGTAAATTAATCCATTTTTAAGAACCATACCCATTTCATATAAAAAAACAAAAGCTTTTCATCCATTTTCAACCCATTTTGAATTTCATTGTCCATGATCCAATCCATATTTTAAACTACATCCAAATTTCATCCATATTCAATGTTCAATGATTCAATGTCATTAACTCTTCCAAGACTCAAAGGCACTCATAACAGAAAATATTACAAGCAGTGAAAGGCACTCATAACAGAAAATATCACAAGCAGCCAAAAACTGCTACAAACCGTACCGAAAAACACCACAGAGCCATCCACGCGGACCCCCCCAGTAGTGGTACGACCTACCTCCTTCCACAAACACAGCTATAGCCAACAAAATCTGCAACATACGAGCAAAAAGAAAAAGACAGTACATAATTCATGATGAAAGTTACAAGAAATTCTCCGCAAAACATATTACCCCTGCTGTGCAATAAATAAAACAGTCACAAGCTCTCTTAAAAAAAAAAAGATCACAAACAAAACCTCACAAAACAACAAAATGGTACAACACATACAAAATGACCTTTCATACGCAAAAAAAACCAACAGCCGATTATTGATTCATAAAACCTGCAGAACGAAAACCAATATTAGGGGGGAACCAACAGAAAAACCTCGACTCATTTTTCTTCAACCAAAAAGCACCACTTCAACCTTTGTCAATAAGTAACCCTCTCCTCCCTTAGTTTTCTTGGTCGAAAAAACATCAGAAAACTGTCTTTTAACCTCCAAACAATTACCAACCTCATTCCTCACTGAAGAAAAAGTTCGGACGAACCAAGTCTACCTTGTGAAATTCACATCTCAGAATAACTTGTTTTCCTCAAACCTGTTACAAAACCACCAACGTCCCAGCCGTGAGCCACTCTTGACAACAACACCACCTAACTCTTGCTCCACCCAGCTCACGCAACGAACCTCAACACCACCATCCCTAGCCTCCGTTGATGCCAAAAACTCTACCAAATAAAACCTTTGCCATTATTCTTAAGTCATCACCACAATGCCACCTTCATCAGCGCGTCCAACCATTTTCCGTTGGGGTGAAGAAAAGAGAAAGTAGAGGAAGATGCCACTGTGCGAACGTGAGAGAGACAAGACGAAGAAGAGGAGAGCGTCGCGGCGAGATTTATTGAAGGGAGAGGGGTTTTGAAGCGTGAAACGGAGAAAGTTGGTACCGGTGAAGAATAGGGAATGAAGAAGAAGGGTGCGGCGCAGGGAGAAGAGGATAGGAGATTACTTTATGTTGGAGACATTTAGGGTTAGTTTGAAGTTTATAGCATTGACAGGTCAGGCCTTAGGGCCTTTGTTTCTTTTTTATTTTCTAAAGAAATGTTACTTTTAATAGGTCATTGGGCCGGGCCTCCCTGGATTCGTTACCCATACACCCTGAAATTCTCTCTGCACCCTTTTGTGTTTTATTAATTTTATTAACCTTAATCATTTTTGTTTTAATCAAGTTTTATTTTGCTAATTATAGGACTCAGTACATTAACTAACTTAGATTTAATTAATTTAGAATTAAATTTGTTTAGGTTTTTATTAATTAACCTTTAATTTAATTAGTTTTTAGGATTAGGATTAACTTTAGGATTTAGGATATTAATTAGATTTTATTTTATTTTCTTTAATATTAGAATTTTCTTTAATTTTAGAATTAGATTTTTAGGCTAGAATTAGATTAGAAATTAATTTTTGAATTAACATAGGATTAGGCTTTTGATTTCAATTTTTAACCTAATTAACTCTTTAATCTTTGATTAATTCTTCTCTTGTTTAGTTTCGTTCAATTTTCGAATGCGTTTGTGAGTACTTTTCTTTATTTTATTAACACTTGTACATATTTTCTTTGTTCTTAAATATTAACCCGAGTTTCAATACTTGATGTTGTCTGTGATTGCGCCGCTTCATGTTTTCTTGTCGTTCACCACTTGTTCTCTTTATAACTTTTCTCCTAAAACCTTGGTCTCGTACCAACTGCATTTTTCAAAATTCTTTTTCCTAATAAAACTTGAGTGGTTGTGGAGTGGTTAGGCGTAGGCCTTCTCCTATCCCGAGTGCTGGACATTACCTTTAGGGTTCACTGTCATAAAGCACTTACCATCCAAGATCAAAACATCTTTTTAATAAAGGAATGAAGTTCTCTTTGTATTGAATTAAAGAGAGAGGATTGAGTACAGACTTCTTTCTCTCCGAGTGTCAGGATACTCACTGTAGAGTGTGTGGTCTCAATACTCGTCTTTCAATATGAAGACGTGATTGTATTCGCCACACCTTTTCATAATAAACCTTTTGAGATAAAGAATTGGGTACTACCCGCAAGGGGTTACTATCTGAGGACCTATTTCACCCCTAAAAACAACTCCTACAAATCAAATGTGACATCTTGCCTCGTTAGTGAAAACTCTCTTTTCAAAAGGATATGTTACGTCCGTTCTACCGCAAACAGGTAACGTCTAAGACTCCACAAGCGAGTTGCAATACACCTAACTGTTAGAATGCGTACGTCAACATCATCCACCAAAAATACCAGTAGTTACCCAAACTGCGTTTGCTCTGATTTCTCATACTAGATGAGGATACGTAGGCAGAAGACGACGATGTCTTGGCGAGCGCACTTTTCCACCTTTCACCCGTAGTTGGCCGAACTACGGCTGCTCTGATTCCTTATTCCCTAATGAGGATACGTAGGCACGAGGATTCATATCCTTGACGATCACACTAACAATTAACTTCCCCTATCTCTTGCCCCAGCACAATCGAGACCAACCTGTTATTCAAACCTTTTCTCTCGCCCCAGTGCGATCGAGACCTTTTCCCGTAGTTACCCAAACTACATTTTCTCTGATTTCTCATACCAGATGAGGATACGTAGGCACAAGACGGAGATTTCTTGGCGAGCAACCTTCCCCTCATCACCCGTAGTTTCCCTAACTAGGTTGACTCTGACTTTCTCATATCTCTTCAGAATACGTAGGCCTAAGACCGCGAAGTCCTACCGAGTCTCTCTACTCCCCCCTTATCTCTTTTTTCCCTATTTCTAACTTTTTATCTATCCTTTGGAACACTCTTAGAAAGTAATATCTTATAGCAATACCTTTTAGCAAATACTTTCACACATAGACAAACAAATGGTTCCCATCGAGTACGATGGATGCGAGGTGTAACACCCGTTCATTTTAATTAAATTATTTATGAATTGTTGGTGTGCCTTTATGTGGGAGTGTGTCTGAGAGCGTTGGTGGGTGTCCTTAAAGTATAGGAAACCATTTAATAAATCATTGAGTTTGATAATAATATAATATAATTAATAATGATGATAATTTAATAACTAGTAGTAATATTATATTATTATTATTATTATTATTATTATTATTATTATTATTATTATTATTACTATTATTATTATTATTATTATTATTATTATTAGTAGTAGTAGTAGTAGTAGAGAAAATAAAGGGAATTAGGGAGTTATTAGAGAAGTTGTGGGAGAAAGAGCAAAAGAACGATAAACTGCTCAGAAAACCAAATTGGAGGAAAAAGGCTGAGAAAAGAGGAAAAAGGACGTGGCTGTGGAGAAAGGAAGAACAGAAGAATTAACCGTCAGAGAGAATTGAAGGTTGTTGCAGAAGAGTCACCGGGAGAGCAAACCGGAACCGGAAGTTTAGAGTTGTCCTCAATCCAAAGGTAAGGGTGGGGTTCAATTCTATAACTGTGGGTATGATCAATTTCATGTAGGGAATTGAATCATAGGGTTAATGTTCTTATAGATCGATAAATATTAAGGATTAATGTTTCTGTAGGTCGATAAATATTAAGGATTAATGTTCCTGTAGATCGATAAATATTAAGGATTAATGTTCCCGTAGTAATATTCTCGTAGTAACATTCCCGTATTAATATTCCCGTAGTAATGTTCCCGTAGTAACGTTACCGTAGTAATGTTCCCGTAGTAACGTTACCGTAGTAATGTTCCCGTAAGTTGAAGAAATATTAAGGGTTAATGTTTGCTGTTGAGTTCTCGATTGTAGAGACGGGGTTGTTTTTAATTGTTCCCTGCGAAAATGTGTTATATCGTTATTAGTACGATGCTCTAAGGTTTCCCTAATGGGGCAAATATGTAGAAATGAATGTGTTATATCGTCAGTGTTGTACGATGTTGTATAGTTGCCCTTAATGAGGCAAGATTAGTTGCCCCGTAGTTAACGAACCTTTTCAGGAACTATTAATTTAGTGAGTAAAAGTTGTAATGTTTGTTCTCACGATAATGTGCTGAATTCCTAATTGTCGAAAGTATGTTGTTATTGTTCCCCTACATGAACAGATTGAGATGATGAATACTTGATGCATATGAAGTTGTTATGTCATTGTTGAGAAAATGTTATTATAATATTCTCCTTGGATTATGTTGATAAGTTGTAGTTATATTACTCGTATGAAAGTATATGAAAATGTGTTGAGTTCTTATTCGTAGTAATGATGTTGTCAGTTGTTCTCTGATAAGAAAATGCTGTTGAGTCCTCAATTGTAGAGACGAGGTTGTTTTTAATTGTTCTCTGCGAAAATGTGTTAGAGTCTTATTCGTAGGAACAATACTGTTGGTAGTTCTCTGATATGAACAGGTTGAAATGGTGAGTCCATAATATATGCGAAATGTGATGTTCTGTTATGGATAATTGGTTGTAGGCTTGATGCCTTGTTGCACGGTTGTTGCACAGTTGTTGTTGTTGGGTTATAGTCCATAATAGTTGCATCCCATAACATATCATTTGGCCTGGATTGACGACAGTTGTGTCTTTAATGACAAAATAAAATTATTGTGGAGTGTTATCTCCCGAATTATTATGGAGAGTTGTCTCCTGAATTATTGTGGAGAGTTGTCTCCCGAATTATTGTGGAGAGTTGTCTACCGAATTATTGTGGAGTGTTGTCTCCCGAATTATTGTGGAGAGTTGTCTCCCGAATGGTTGTGGAGTGTTGTCTCCCAAATGGTACCACATGCATATGCACAGTTGAGTCGCATTATTGAGTTGCGTTGTTGAACTGTTTTGATGAGTTGCGGAGATATGATGATAATTGTTGTGGTTATGAATAAAGAGTGATTGTAGTTTATTATTACTAATATTTATGCGAACTGCTGGAATTATAATACTGTGATAATATTCTGACATGACTTTTATCATGCCTTATGTTATATTGTTGATATCCCACCCTTTACGTTGTATGTTACCTCCATTGGTGGTAACTTGCAGGTAACCCGGAATAAAGTGTAGCTTTTCGTTTAAGGTTGTTGGTTGCTCTGATACCTAGCACTCTTGGGGGGATGAACGATTGATGTTATTACTTTTATTTAAATTTCCTTGTTGCTGAATTTTATCAAGTATTTTTCATTAAATTGGTGGCTGCTGTTAAGTGCCAGATGTTGGTTGGATGCACTATACCGATGAATTAGTAGTGCTGATTTTTATGGTTGAAACTCGTTGTTTATGTTGAATTGATGCAAGATAATTACTTGCTAGATTTTAATGAAGTTTGTTGCAAGTTTCATGGTCTTGCTTTAATCATTCTAAATGTGGGAAATGTTTTATATTCCGCTGCAAATTAATAAGATGCCTTGTAATCAAAATGTTAATCAAGTTATTGTTGCATGTTCATCCAAGCTTCTGTGCTATGTATCATTACTAAATGCATGTTGTTTAATGGAATTGTGAAATGTATGTTTCTGTGAGTTGAAATTGTAACGCCCAGAATTTGCTGATGTGACGGTCATCACAACTTCCTTACGATCGTCATGACCATCACAGTCGTGACAGCCCCTTACGACCGTCATGTTTACAAAATTTGTTGCACTCTGATTCTTTTTTCCTTAATTGTCCGTCGGGTTAGATTGGGGTGTTACACGAGGGGTGCTAATACCTTCCCTTCGTATAACCGGCTTTCGAACCCGTTCTTTTGGTTGCGAGACCATCTTATCCATTTATTTCTTAGGGTTTTCTCGATGTTTTCCCTTCCCCTCATGGGATAAATAAAGTTTGATGGCGACTCTTCTGTCTTTCCATTCTTGTAACACCCCAAATTTTAATTAGAATATTTAATTTAATTTGTTTAAATAAGAATATTCGCATTTTGGTGATTTTTGGTGGTTTTGTGGAGTTATTGAGAATTATGCATTTTTGGGTTATTTATTTAATTAATAGTATATAATATGAATATATTAGTACTATTATTAATTAAAATAAATATAAGTGAAATAAGGACAAATTGGACAATGGAGAGGAGTTAGTGAGGGTAATATGGGAAAAGCCCAATTGTGAGGCCAAAGATTAGATTTAACAAAAAGGAAATTGTGAAGGGATTATGATTCATTTGTTAGACCGTGAAAAGAATTGAGGTCAGATCCCTGAGGAGGAAGATTGGAGGCAAAAGCTTCGAAAGGTTCCCTGAAAGATTTGAGAAGGCTTGAGTCGACAATTAAGGTATGGGGAGTATTGCCTTCATGATTTTCCATGTGTAAATTTCAATGTATTTAAGGTCGATTTAAGGTTTAAGGGATTTTGG
This sequence comes from Lathyrus sativus, assembly GCA_963859935.3. Lineage (NCBI taxonomy): Eukaryota > Viridiplantae > Streptophyta > Magnoliopsida > Fabales > Fabaceae > Lathyrus > Lathyrus sativus. Next base: position 52,245,984 of record OZ012738.1, read on the forward strand.
GGCTGATTATGAGAAAAGGGATTTTTGGCCTTCATAGCCTAAATCTATTATTTGTGAATCTAACCATGGAATTCATTGGGGAAAAAGGAACCTTGGACCTTCGTGGCCAAAAACTATGATTTGACTTTGCCTAACCCTGAAGGGATAGGAATATTAGATAGTGAGTAACTCTGATGCCTTTGGGGCAATTGTAGGGAAATTTGTGATTTAGGGCATGAATATGATACAGGATTGGCCTAATAAGCCGTAGGTTTTGTGCCTTTATCGCCGTAAGACCTTAGGGATGATTTAGGAATGTTTTGGGGACATTGGGAAAATGAATATTGCTTCGCACAACAAACAATGTTTTTCTCAGACTCGCCTAGCAAAGAATCCTTCGCACAGCGAAGAAACTCGCCCCAGACTCACCTAGCAAACTTACTAGCGAACGTAGCAGAGTTCGTGAGTGTTGATCGTGTACAGCAATGCCTTGATGTTTGATTCTGTGATTTCTTTGATGAATTGACATGAGTATGATTGCGAGTTTTATGTGATGTGTACATGATTACATGATGATTTCTATGATATTTTGATTATAAAACCATGATGATGTTACCGTGATTTTGATGAATTATATGATGACATGAGATATGATGATGATTGTGATGATGATGATTATGATGAATGATGATGCACCTATGCTGTTATTATGGGGGTGATTATTGACATGTGCATCATGCATTCATGTGCATCCGGACTTCGGTTCAGGACCTCGATTACTTTGGCTTCAATCCCATTGTATGGATGTGAAGTGTTTTGATGTGCTCCAATTCTCTAATAGAATCGATCCTATTGATGAGGATCTATGGAGGATTGATGGTCCAGTGTCCATCGAGCTGTGATGATTGGTACCACATACATTGAGTCTTGTTGCATTTGCATTTATGAGTCATTTAGAATAATTTATGATGTTGTGGCCTTTGATGCCTATTGATGAATACGATGATGTTGGATATGACTATGACGCCATTTATATGTTGATTTTCATATATTAATTATTATGAATCGTTTTACTCGCCCTGCCTGTTTGAATGTTACCTCCTCGTGGGTAACATGCAGATGACCAGGTTTAGTCATGGACGCCGTTGAGCATATTTTTGAAGTTTTGAGTTGTTAGCCTTTTGGTTAACTTAGAGGGTCTTGCTCTGATATGTAACATCGGGTTGGGGTCTTTTGAGTTAAACTATGTTTTATTTGAGTTTATTTTGATTATCTTCCCGTATAAGGAAAAACCTAAAGGTGAGAAAAACACTTAGAAGGGGGGTTGAATAAGGGTTTTGAAATAATTATGGCAATAAAAACAACACAGTATTTTTATCATGGTTTGTTGAACTCAACTAATCCAGTCCACCCTACCAAGGTGATTCGCCTTTCTCAACAAGGACTTAATCCACTATATTCAAACAGATTACAGTGTCAACCACTAAGAACAACTGTCTTAGTCTTCTCAAGAAATTCTGACCATAACTTGGTCTTCTTAAGGAACCTTTTACAAATAAATGTAAACTAACAAGTGTTTAAGTTGCTTCTAAAAAGCTATATCACAAACTGCGATTTTTACACTTAGATTAAGAACGAATAAAACTATTCAGCTTATGAAATAAATTTGTATGAGAGCTTGAGAGTAGTTTTCAATTTGATTTCTCAATTGATTCGTCAACTTTGAAATGTTGTTGAAGACGTCCTTTTATAGAGCTAAAAGTCCAATGCTTGAAGACTGTGTGTGACAGAATAGTTGTAGCCTTTTTGTCTTCTATTGACTTTAGCTTTCCCAGAAGAGGAATGTTCAGACAAATCCCTTTTGTCTGATTTCCTGTGTCATACATGAATAAGGAAAGAGTAGTTTGGAATATGCCAACGAATATATCTTTGAATAATATCTTCTTCAACAATGCTTCTGTCTCAAAGTTATCAACATCAGAGTCTTGATGTTATCATAATTTTCCAGCCGTGCTTCAGCGTGAATATCAATCAGAGCAGAGTTTGAATAAGAAAGCCTTTGTACTTGCAGCGTAAAGTACCTTCAGAGTCTTCTTGAAACAATGCTTGAAACTCATCATAAAAATTCTTCAACTACGCTTCAGAGTCTTCTGCAGCTTCTGCTTCAGAGTCTTCTGCAGCTTCTGCTTCAGAGTCTCTTATGGCAGCGCTCAGAGTCTTCTGATGACTTGCTTCTGATGCTTCAGAGCTTTGCGTAGAATACTGTTCAGATGCATTTTTGCTCCCATAAGAATATTAAATTTAATATCTGAAACAAAAACACTTGAACAAAATTAGAGTATGTATTTTCTTAATACAAAATTTCATTAGAGTTATCATCAAAACATAGAGATATAATTCAACACCAATATGTATTCTAACAAAACCTTGATTTATGCCTTTTGAGTTCCGCTGCTTTGCGTAATTTGATGTATTTTGGAAAAACCTGTTGTTTACGGAGCCTTGACCTATTTTGATTATTTGAGAAATGTACGCCCTTTTTAGTGGGTTTTATTGAATATAATAATTTACTCTAATAATATGTGAATAAATGTGCCTTTTAATTGTGGGGTAGAAAAAGGTGTTACATTAGTGGTATCAGAGCTGGTCGGTCCGTCCGACCAAGTTTTTATGTTGCTAGTCCCCTGTCAGTCAATAGTTTGAGAACACTATTGGATGAGTTGTTTTCTTCTAACCCTTTTAGTGGTTACAGATGGCTGGGAGAAATGATTGTACTATTGTTGATGCGCTGGAATCACTTGCCCAAATGATGGCCCAAAATGGTGGACCTCCAGATGAGTTTCGTGCTTTGGGAAAGTTCCAAAGGAACAATCCGCCGACTTTTGTGGGCACTCATAATCCTAATGGTGCACAAAAGTGGATGAAAGTGATTGAGAAGATTTTCCGAGTTATGGCATGCACTGATGCTCAGCAGGTGCAGTTTGGTACACACATGCTAGCAGAGGAAGCTGATGACTGGTGGGATAATACTCGTCAGAGATTGGGAGATTCTGGCATTGCAATAACTTGGGCTGTGTTTAAGGAAGAATTTTTGAGGAAGTATTTTCTTGAAGTTGTTCGGGGCAAGAAAGAGGTGGAATTCCTTGAGCTGAAACAAGGGAATATGACTGTGGCTGAGTATGCGGCAAAGTTTGAGTCTTTGGTAAAGTTTTGTTCGCATTAGAATCGTGCTGACGTAGAGATGTAGAAGTGTCTCAAGTTCGAGAATGGAATGAGACCAAAGATTAAGCAGGGAATTGGGTACCAACAGATTCGTCGATTTTCAGAACTGGTGGACAAGAGCAGAATTTATGATGAGGATAGCCGAGCTCGATCTACTCACTACAAGCAGCTGAGTGAGAAGAAAGAGAAAGGTCAGTATAGAGGGAAACCGTATGTGACTTCTAGTGATAAAGGGAAGCAGAAGGCTTCAGATGGGAAAAAGCAAATTAGGGGAGCGACTACTGCTCTAGGTAAATGTTATAAGTGTGGCGAGCAAGGTCACCGTCCTGAGAATTGTAGAGTGATGAGATGTCATCATTGTGGCAAGAGAGGTCATAGAGCTACGGATTGTAAAGACGAAGCTCCGACTTACTTCAACTGTGGAGAGAAGGGCCATATCAGTACCCAGTGTCAGCAGCCAAAGAAGACTGCTACTGCTGCTCAGACAAGTGGCAGAGTGTTCGCTTTGAGTGGTGCAGAAGAATCCAAGACAGATAACTTGATCAAAGGTACTTGTTTTATTAATGATGTTGAATTGATTGTGAAATTTTGGCAAGCACGCGATGGATGTTATCACGGATGTTATAACATCCACTGTAACACAAACTATTAGAGTAATTAAAATGTTGTAAAGAGAAGCAGTAAATAACACAGTAATTGTTCACCCAGTTCAGTGTCAACAACACTTACATTTGGGGGCTACCAAGCCAGGGAGGAAATTCACTATTAGTAGAATTAATTCAGAGTCAAACACTCAGCTTTCACTCTTCACTTAAAACCTACCCAATGACACTTCAGCCTAGAGACCTCTAGACCTGAGTATACACACTCACTCCCCCTCAATCACCTCAGTGATATCAACACACAATTACAGAACAGTTATGGAGATACACTCTAAAAACACACCTTGATCTTGCTTCAAGCCTTTGATCAAGTGACACACACTCTTTCTTAACAACTTTGAGTGACACAGCAGCTTAGAACCTACCTCACCAATGCAGCATACAGTTTCTTGGTGTACAAGTATTCCTAAGACACCTAGACACACGTGAAGAACAAGCCTCTTCACTCACACATACACTCTCCAATCTCTGTCTTAAAGATCTCTCTTCAAGCTCTATTATCTGTGTGTCTACCCATTAGGAATGATCCTTCTGCTATTTAAAATAGCAGACCTGCTTTGGGCCTTGATGGATAAATTAGTTTTACCCAAGTTGAACCTTTCTTCATGAAGCTGCGCACTTATCATTAGGTCAAGGGTCTTCTATGTTATTCTCAGCAATGCCTGTTATGTTGCCTAAAATAACTATGCTTCCTGGATTGTTTCCTAAAGTATAGCCTGAGTTAATAACATAAAAACAAACTCTGCGCGCCTGATGTCATACGATCAATATTATGACATTTGGTCATGACATCCAGCTTCACTTACTCTTAGCTTTTCATGCAGAACACTATTCATGTATGTCATACCATCAGTTATGACAATCATATATACACTAATCTTTTGCCATAAAATGCAGTCAATCAAAAGCACTTACAGATTTCTATGATTGATACTGGTGCTACTCATTCGTTTATTTCGCTTGAATGTGCTAAGAGGTTAAATTTGAAATTATCTGCTACGATTGGGAGTATGGTTATCGATACCCCGTCTAATGGTTATGTGACTACTGCGTTAGTCTGTTTGAGCTGCCCGTTGACCATTTATGATAAGAATTTTGTGATGGACTTGTTCTGTCTACCCTTGTATCAAATTGATATTATCCTTGGAATAAACTGGTTGGAGTACAACTATGTTCATATCGATTGCTACAACAAGACTGTGAGGTTCCCAGAGTTTGGTGATAGTAGAGAGCTGATGTATGCATCTGCCAAGCAAGTAGAAGAACTCTTGGAAGATGAGGCTCAGATGTTTGCATTGTTTGCATCACTTCAAGTTGATTATGAAGCAGTGAACATGGAACTACCAGTTGTTCGGGAATTCCTATAAGTGTTTCCAGACGACGTGAGTGACTTACCTCCTGAGCGTGAGGTAGAGTTTACTATTGATGTGATGTCGGGCACTAGTCTTGTGTCGATGGCTCCTTATTGGATGCCTGCATCTGAGTTAGGAGAATTGAAGAAACAGTTGGAAGAGCTACTTGAGAAGAAGTTTATTCGACCGAGTGTTTCTCCGTGGGGTGCTCCTATGTTGTTAGTGAAGAAGAAAGATGGTAGCATGAGGTTGTGTGTGGATTATAGGCAGTTGAATAAAGTAATAATCAATAATAAGTATCCACTTCTGAAGATTGATGATTTGATGGATCAATTGATGGGTGCTTGCGTGTTTAGAAAGATTGGTTTGAGGTTTGGTTATCAACAAATTCGCGTTAAGCCTGATGATATTCTGAAGACAGCTTTTAGGACGAGGTATGAACACTATGAATATACTGTGATGCCATTTGGTGTATCTAATGCACTTGGTGTATTCATGGAGTATATGAATAGGATTTTTCATACTTATTTGGATCAGTTTGTGGTATTGTTCATTGATGATATCTTGATATATTCTAAGTCCGAGGAAGAGCATGCGCAACATCTAAGAGTGGTATTGCAGGTTTTGAGAGACAAGAAGCTTTATGCCAAGTTGTCCAAGTGTAGTTTTTGGTTGAAAGAAGTGAGTTTCCTTGGCCATGTGATTTCTAGTGGAGGAATTGCTGTTGATCCGTCGAAAGTTGATGATGTGTTGCAAAGGGAGACTCCAAAATCTGCTACTGAGATTTGAAGTTTCCTTGAGTTTGCTGGTTATTATCGCAGGTTTATAGAAGGCTTTTCAAAGTTGGCATTGTCGTTGACTCAGTTGACCGAAAGGGTCAAGATTATGTGTGGGACGTTTCTTGTGAGAAGAGTTGTGTAGAACTCAAGAAGAAGTTGACGGCTGTCCCAGTGTTGATTTTGCCAAATGTTATACCCCAAAATTTGACCAACCCTTTCTTTTAGCTTGGCTTATGTTTCATTTCATTTTAGCATTTGAATTTGCATAGCATTGGTTCTAATCAGGGGATCAAGAGATGTTGTGTTTGTTATTCAAGAGGAGATTTTCTTTGCTCAAGATCAAGCAAGGGTATCATTTACAAGACATCAAGGGTTCATTACCATCAGATGTGGGTTTCAAGGCTCCTTGAGAGGAGAGGTTTGTGTATGGGTGTCACCTCTTATCTTGAGGATCATCAGAGGATCATCAGAGGGTCATAAGATTACCTATTTGGATAAGGCATGGTTCAAAAGCTCAATGTATACCTTGAGGGGTCTTTATGGAGTTTGTGTGGTCATTCAATTCATCTGCAAGAGCCTCAGTCAAAGGATATGGTACTAGGGTTTCATCTAGTCAACCCAAAGTCAACTGTGGACTTGAGAGGGTCCAAGACTTGGTTCTAAGTCATACAAGCCATGTGAAGTCATCTTGAAGCATATAGGATGTCATGTTGATATCAAATAAAGGATATTCAAAGAGTTCAGGGAGTTACTAAACTAGGGTTTCAGATGATTTCAGTGTAAAATCCCCTTCTTTTGTGCCTAACTTCAAGGACAATTTTCATTATGATACAAGTTCAATCTCATTTTCCCATAAGCATGAGACTTGTTCATCATCTTTCAAGCTTTATTTTGAGTACAATAATGCATCCATTTAGTTTGTACATCTCAAGTTATGGTGTCAACCAGTTGGTGTCATCAGATGAAAAGAATTATGATCAACTCAAAGTCAACCCACTTCCAAAGCATTTTCACTTGGAATCAAGTTTCTCCTCACTTTAAAGTGAACATGAAAGTTGTTCCTCATTATCTTAGCTTTCCAAAAATTCCTAGAAGTCCTCATTACCATGTGTAGAACTCAAGTTATGGTCTTCACAAGGCAGGGATATTTTTGGAAAGTCCATTATAGATCATTTTCTTCAATGGTCCATTTCATGAACTTCAAGGCCTCAAATGCAATTTTGTCCAACATGATATTTGTGTCCAATGGCCTAAACATCACCTTAAACTTAATTTCCATAATGTTTGATAATTTATGGTATCACTTAAGCCATTTTGAAAGTGAGAATTTGACTTCTGGTCATGATTTAGATTTCTTACATTACAATTCATAAGATGAGTTGATTTTTGAACTCTTGGCATCTTTTTAGTGTCATATTGTAGTCTTGCTACTCTTTACCACATTTGGACCAACAAAAGTACATGTTTCATACCATATTTTCAAACTTTATACCATAAGAGTCATGTTGCAAAACCTTACACAAACCTTTTCTCATTTCACTAAAACCATTTATTTCGTTTCCACACACCCTTATTGTGCTGAAATGCTAACCAAAAGAAGGAGAATGATTCCATACCCGTGTGCATAAGTGAAAGGAAGTTTTTGGCCATTTTTTTGGAATCACTTGATTGAACCATAATGGGCCTGCATGGAGTGTGAAAATCCACCATATAAAGCTCTAAAGTTTGCCCTAATGCTAAGAATAGTTGTTGCTACGTGAGAGAAAGCTCTTCCATTCCAAAATTTCATCAAACTTCCATTCTTCGAATCTTGCTTTTCACTGGGTTTTGCTTTAAGTCTTGGGTCAAGTAATCTTCATAGAAGTACAAGGAGGAGTTTAAAAGCTTTAAGCAGAAGTTTGCATCCATTTTCAAGAGCCAACGAAGCAGCTCCATTTGGTAAGTTTTCTCCACTTAAATCTCTCATGTTAGGAATCTAATAGGTTACATTCTGGGTGCATCTGAAGCCCTACACAATGTAGAAAATGTTTGCAATGATTTCATGGTTGTTTAGTGCATTTTCAGTTTATGCTCTCAAATAATCATGGCTTGTTTTCATGTATTTTTAAGAACCTTTTTGCAAAATGGTTAGTGGATTCATGATCCTTGTTGAAAGAGCTTTTGAATGGTACCAACTTTTCCCATTTTTATTGAGAATTCATGACTGATCTCCGGCGAGCTGGCCGGAGATGACGACCGGAGCCTTAGCTCCGGAGTCTGGTTATTTTTATGGCCAGGCTGAGTTGTCAAGGGTTGGACTCTTTGACCTTGTGTGGTGTCATGTTTGGATTGGATTGACCATGCTTGCGTGTTGAGTTTGACTCCACGTTGTCTAATGAAATGCTGAGTTTCATTAAACCTGGCTTTGTCTTGGTTTGGGCTTAATCCCTTTCCTTTTCACACCTCCCTTTTCTGAGCCCAGATGCGTGCTACACTATGATTCAGTGTATTTGGTTATTGCTGAATACACCCCTCATTGTTTGTTCTTTCTTTTATTTTATTTTATTTTATTTACCATGTCACTTTTAATTATTTTAAAATAGTTTTGATTATTAAAAAATTCCCGAAAAATTGTTTTCTGTCATTTTGATGTGCTATTTAATTTTTCAATTTTTTATATTTTATTTTCCATTTAATTTTGCTATTTTATTTGGAGTTTAAGTTTTGATGTGTTTTATGGTGTTTACTCAATTTGAATTTGATCATTTGCCTTCAATTTTAAATCTCCTATGACCAATACTTCTCCCTCACTTAGGTGATGGATTGAGGCATTATTGAGGGTGAATTTGAGTGGTCAATGATCATTTTTCATTTGGTTTTCCTTTGACTTTTGTTGACCCTCAACACATACTCGATAAAGTGGAACATCATGCCTTCTTGGACTTAGTTGATGGTGCTTTGAGTTGAATTTGATCTTGAGGTTTTTCATTCTGTTTGGTGAATGTTTCAACTTGCCTTGGGAATTTTATTTGGCATTTATTGAGGTTGTCTTCTAATTTTGGTGAATTTTTGCAAATCTAAGTCATTTTAAGGGTGTTTACACATACTAGTTTGACTTAATTTTTGGGATATGATCATGAGTGATCCCTTAAGTACCTTTTGAGCTTTGTTACATCTTTCTAACATACTTGAGGTTCTGTTTCACTTGTTAGAGGTCATTGGTATGTGAAACTTGCATCACAAGTTATCTTGGAATCATGCTTTTTCCACTTGCTCTAAGTGTTGAGATTGTGTTAGAACTTTGGTTCCTTCACCTGACATGATCATTCTTGTGCTTCCCTTTTGTTTGAGCTTGAATTTGACGCATGCCTATTGTGGTTTTACTTCTACCCTAGGTGGTTTATCACTTGTTCATGATGATTTAGTATTAATGTTTACACTTTAAGCTTGTTATGAATATTCGTGCTTGTTTTGCATTATTGTTTTGCACTTGCTTTGCTTGATCTTTAAGAATTGTATGGTTGAGATGTGCATGTGGTGGTGGCTGCCCTACACTTTTTCCTCCCTCTTTTCTTTGTGTGTGCATCTTAGGATAGCATCATTCTCCTTTGATGATTGATGGTAATGGTTGTAGGATTTTACTTCTCCCATTTCATCTCATCTCTTGTTGACTTGTTTAAGTTGACTTTCTTTTGTGTTTGAGTCTCTTTTGTTTGTTGAGTCTTGTTGTATCTCTTCACCCTTGCATTTGTGTTTGAATTTTATGTTTGCATCTCTTATTTCATTGGCTTATTTAAGTCACTCATCTCTTTTCATCTGTGATTGAATTGCTTTGTATTTACTTGTGCTCTTTTGCCATGATCCCTTAGAATTCCTAGTCCCTCTGTTTAAGATGGGAGTAGGAGAGACATTAGCCTTTCAATCCTTTGCATGATAACATTAGGTAGTTCCCTTTTCAATCTCAACTTTAGAATCACATTGCATGCTAACATTAGGGTTTATCAGTTCCCCTTAGAGTCTTGTGTCTTCTCTTCCCTTATCATAACTTCATAAGACACTTAATAAAGGTTAACAATTGTTGTACGCTATGAGCCTTAAGTACTTGAGTAATGATAGGTGGGGGGCCTCCTCTCATGCTGTCTAGAGTGTTTAGCATATTCCCTTTGGGAGATATGCAATGCATTCGCTCTCAAGTCATAGTCTTTAGTGCAACATGAGTTTCAAATCTAACTCAATTCACTTCTTCTCATAAAAAAATAAAAATAAAAATCAAACATTTTTATCCTTCGGGATTGTTTGCAAATCATTTTCAGAAAGAGTGTGTTAAGTTTTCGTTCTACCACAAACAGACATCATCCCTAACTGCTAAAACAGATATTTAACCCTACTCATTAAAACACTTGAACCAACTAGTGGTCGTGTTAACCCGAACTACATTTTCTCTGATTTCTCATACCAGATGAGGATACGTAGGCACAAGAGGGTGGTGTCTTGGCGAGCAACCGTCCCCCCATCACCCATAGTTTTTCGAACTACGTTGACTCTGACTTTCCCATTGCACGAGGGAATACGTAGGCGTAGGGCGGCGATGTCCTATCGAGTCAGTTCTTTCCATTTATCCTCGTTTAGCAATAGCATTATATAGTTTTCACCCATAGATAGACAACAAGCATGGATCTCGTTGGGTACAACTGACATGAGGGGTGCTCATACCTTCCCCTTGCGTAACCGACTCCTGAACCCAAGATTTGGTTGTGATGACCTTGTCTTTTCCCTTTTTTGTAGGTTTTCTTCGATTGTTTCCTTTCCCTCTCTTTGGGATAAATAACGAACGGTGGCGACTCTTCTGTCAGTCAGCTGGCCCTTTTTTCACAGTAGCGACACCAAATCCGAGTGAGTCTTTTATAATGTATTGTGATGCATCGAAGATGGGTCTTGGAGGCGTATTAATGCAGAATAGCCAGGTCGTTGCTTATGCTTCCAGACAACTAAAGGTTCATGAAAGGAATTATCCTACGCATGAATTAGAGTTGGCCGCTGTGGTGTTTGTGTTGAAAATTTGGAGACATTATCTTTTTGGGTCTAGGTTTGAAGTGTTCAGCGATCACAAGAGTCTGAAGTATTTGTTTGATCAGAAAGAGTTGAACATGAGGCAGAGGAGATGGCTTGAACTTCTGAAGGATTATGATTCTGAATTGAGTTACCATCCTAGTAAGGCTAATGTTGTGGCTGATGCGTTAAGCAGGAAGTCCTTACATTTGTCAATGCTTATGGTTCAAGAGTTAGGACTGATTGAGCAATTCAGAGATATGAGTTTAGTTTGCGAAGAGACTTCTAACAGTGTGAAGTTGGGTCGGCTGAAGTTGACTAGTGGTATTCTCCAAGAGATCAGAGAAGGTCAGAAATCTGATTTGAGTTTGGTGGATCGTCTCACGTTAATCAATCAAGGTAACAGAGGTGATTTTCGGATCGATGAGAATGGTGTGATGAGGTTCAGAGATAGAGTGTGTGTTCCCGATGTGCTAGAAATCAAAAGAGCATTCTTGAGGAAGGTCACAGAAGCGGGTTGAGTATTCATCCTGGTGCCACAAAGATGTATCAAGATTTGAAGAAGTTATTTTGGTGGCCGAGTATGAAGAAGGAAATTGCAGAGTTTGTGTATGCTTGTTTGACTTGTCAGAAGTCAAAGATTGAACACCAGAGACCGTCGGGTCTGATGCAACCGTTGAATATTCCAGAATGAAAATGGGATAGCATTTCTATGGATTTTGTTACTGAGTTACCGAAGACTTTGAAGGGGTATGATTCGATTTAGGTGATTGTTGATAGATTGACCAAATCGGTTCATTTTATACCGATGAGGATCAATTATTCGTTGCAGAAGCTTACCGAAGTATATATCGAGCAGATTGTGATGTTGCATGGTGTTCCGTCGAGTATTATGTCTGATAGAGATCCGAGATTTACGTCGAGGTTCTGGGAAAGTTTGCAGATAGCTTTGGGTACTAAGTTAAGATTGAGTTTTGCCTATCATCCGCAGATGGATGGACAGACAGAGAGAACTATCCAGTCTTTAGAGGATTTGTTGAGGGCTTGTGTGTTGTATCAAGGTGGATCATGGGATAGTAATTTGTTGTTGATTGAGTTTACCTACAATAACAGTTACCATTCTAGTATCGGAATGGCACCGTATGAAGCTTTGTATGGTAGGAGGTGTAGGACTCCTTTGTATTGGTATGAGTCAGGCGAGAGTGTTGTACTCGGACCTGAGATTGTGTAAGAGACGACTGAAAAGATCAAGATGATTCAAGAAAAGATGAAAGCGTCGTAGAGTCGTCAGAAAAGTTACCATGATAAGAGGAGGAAAGCACTTGAATTCCAAGAGGGAGATCACGTGTTTTTGAGAGTTACGCCGGTAACTGGTGTTGGCCGAACTTTCAAGTCTCGAAAGCTCACGTCGCATTTTGTTGGTCTGTATCAAATTTTGCTGAGGGTGGGGAAGTAGCATATCAGATTGCTTTACCGTCGTCGCTTGCGGATTTACATGATGTGTTTCATGTGTCTCAGTTGAGGAAGTACATTCCAGATCCGTCGCATGTGATTCAGATGGATGATGTACAAGTGAGAGATGACTTGATTGTTGAGGCGTTGCCTGTTCGTATTGATGAACGAGAAGTGAAGCATCTGCGAGGTAAAGAGATTGCCTTAGTGAAGGTAGTTTGGGGAGGATCAGCTTGAGAAAGTTGGACTTGGGAGCGTAAAGATCAGATGAGGGAGTCGTAGCCGACTCTTTTTTCTTGAGGTAATTTACGAGGACGATGTCGCTACTCGAAAAATTCGTCGTGCAACGACGGGGAGGTGAAAAAGAAAGGACAGAAGAGTCACCACTGAACTTTATTTATCCCATGAGAGGAAAGGAAAATATCGAGAAAACCTTAAGAAAGAAATGGATAAGATGGTCTCGCGACCAAGAACGGGTTCGGAAGCCGGTTATGCGAGGGGAAGGTATTAGCACCCCTCGCATCCATCGTACTCGATGGGAACCATTTGTTTGTCGATGTGTGAATTTATTTGCTTAAATATTATGCTATAAAAAAAGTGTTCCAAAAGGGGAGAGAAAAGGGTTAGAAACATGGAAAAGAGAGGTAACGGGGGGAAGAAGAGAAATGACGGACTCGGTAGGACTTCACGGTCCTAGGCCTACGTATTCTCAACGGGTGTGAGAAAGTCAGAGTCGACGTAGTTCGGGGCTACGGATATATGGGGGAAATGTGCTCGGCAAGGATTGTGGCCCTTGTGCCTACGTATCTTTACTTATTAGGAAGTAAAGAATCAGAGCAGCCGTAGTTCGGCCTACGGTTTGTTAATGTTTTTATGGATGATGCTATCATGCGCATTCTAGCAGTTTAGGTATTTTGCCACTCGCATGTGAGGAGACTTATGTGTTACCTGTTTGCGGTAGAACGGACGTAACATATCCTTTTTGAAAGATTAGTTTTCGCCATGCGAGGAAAAGAGTCACGTTTGATTGGTGAGATTGTTTTTAGGAGTGAGATATGTTCTCGGGTAGTAATCCCTTGCGGGTAGTACCCAATTCTTTATCTCAAAGTTTTGTGAAAAGGTGTGGCAAATATAGCATCTTCGTATTGAAAGATAAGTATCGAGACCACACACACTACAGTGAGTATCCTGACACTCGAAGAGGAAGAAGTCTACACTCAATCCTCTCTCTTTAGTTCAACACAAAGAGAACTTTATTCTCTTGTTAAAGTATTTTTGGTTTTGAATGGTAAGTGCTTTGCGACAGAGAACCCTACGGTAAATGTCAGTACTCGGGATAGGAAAAGGCCTACGCTTAACCACGTCAGCACTCGGGATAGGAGAAGGCCTACGCCTAACCACTCCATGACCATTCAAGTTTTTGTATGAAAAGAGTTTGAAAATGCACTCGGTACGGGACCGAGGTTTTAGGTGAGAATGGTTGTGGAGAGAAGTTGTGAAAGGAGAGGTGGTGGATAAAGTCACGTCTTCGTATTGAAAGATGAGTATTGAGACCACCCACACTACAGTGAGCATCCCAACACTCGGAGAGGAATAAGTCTACACTTAATCCTCTCTTTTTAATTCAATACAAAGGGAATTCGATTCTTTTATTAAAGATATCTTGAAAGTGCACTCGGTACGGGACCGAGGTTTTTAGGAGAAAACGATTTGAAGCGTCTTCGTATTGAAAGACGAGTGTCAAAACCACCCACACTACAATGAGCATCTCGACACTCGGAGAGGAAGAAGTCTACACTTAATCCTCTCTTTTTAATTTAATACAAAGAGAACTGATTCCTTATTGAAAGGGTTTTTGAAAATGCGCTCGGTGTGGGGCCGAGGCTTTTAGGAGGAAAGATTGGAAAATGTACAAGCGTCTTCGTATTGAAAGACGAGTATCGAGACCACTCACACTACAGTGAGCATCCCAACACTCGGAGAGGAAGAAGTCTACACTTAATCCTCTCTTTTTAATTCAATACAAAGATAAATTAATTTCTCTGGAAGTATTTTAAAATGGGCTAAAAAGCCCAAAATCAAAAGAGAAATAGAATGAAAAATAATATAAACAATGATAAAAAAGGGATTAACATATTAAAACATGAAGAAAAAAAATATTTTTAGGATTTTATAATAATAAAAGCTATTTTAAAATAAAATAAAATAAATGAAACAAAACAAAAATAAAATAAAATGAACAAGGCACTAAAAGAAAGTGTCTTCCCCAAGGTTTGAACCCAAGACCTTGGGGTTGCAAGCATTAAAGATAACCATTCCAAACACTCACATGGGTGTGACAAATGTGGAAAAGGAAAGTAAAAGTAACAAAACATGAAAAATGAATTATTTAGAGCAAAAATGCCCCCAGCAGGGGTTGAACTCAGGTTCAAGGCATGGCAAGGAAATGTACTAACCACTGGGGTGGCGATACATCCATTGTATAACGCCACCCCTTAAATATATAACCTTTAAAACACATGATTTTGGGCAACAATGCAAGGCAAGCAAGGCAAAAACATCAAAATGTGTTTTGATCCTAACTCCCTCAATTCTCAACCAAATATAACAAAATTTTAGCCTATCTCACTCAATTTTCCACAAGGAACATGATGGTGCTGTTAGTTTTCTCAAACAATGAACACAACTCAAAATTCGAATGGAAATGCAAGTTAAGGTTTTGAAATGCATTTTAAGATCAAAGTTGTACAAACTGATGCAATCTGGTTTAGAGAAAGATACATGCAAATTTCACGTGTGCAGAAGGTCAAGTATCAACAGAATTATGGATCAAAAGACATTAGGACAAGATGTTGGCATATGAGTCGCAAACAAAATGAACATGACTTGAACATAATCAAAACATAATGGTCAATAACAAGGCCAAGACAATCACCGACTCATTCCAACACAAACTCAATAAATTCAAACAATCATGAGCTAAATGCAAACTAGATCAATCACCTATGAATCTCTAAACCACACTGTCAGCCAAAGATTCAAACATAGCAGTTAGCCTAACAGAACAACATGAAATTAATTGACATGAATAAACAAAGCACTAGTGTCTTATGATGCTAACAAGCAGTTCAAGGCAGAAACTCAAACATGACTCACAAGTCCAAGCAAAACACAAAGCAAAACTTATATGCTTAAAATAGTCGACAAACACCAAACATATACATGTTCATAACAATTGGTATCAACATAAAGCTGAGCAGACCTATGCATCATGCTCTAATATCATGGCTTCAAGGGTTTCTACAGCCAATGTCTCTACTAAGACCTATCATACACACATAACTTCAACAGCAAGCTCATACCTCATGATTAAAATTTTTCCAATACAAAACATAATCCAAGAAGTTTGTTTGAAAACAGGATCAGCAACACAGTTTTGTTATCAAGAATGAAAACAAACAGTTTAAAGTATTGCTTTTAAGGATAGCTAATATCTCAAAGTAAGTAGACACCAATTGAACAACTCAAGCTTAAGACAGTTTCAACAACAAACTGAAGCAGAATTTACAAACTGAAGCTCAAGACAGTTTCAACAACAAACTGAAGCAGAATTTACAAACTGAAGCTCAAGACAGTTTCAACACCAATTATAAAATAGCACATTTGTCATCACAATGCCAAGTCAAACAAAAATACATTTAAGCAGAAAGTCAAACAACTCTAAATATCAACATGAATCAATCAAAACAGTTCCATTTTGTCTTTTAAAACAGAAACAGAAGCAGAATTTACAAAGCCAAACATCAACTCAAAGCAATGCCTTAGTGATAGCTATAAACTCAATTCCCTCCAAATCCCCTTGGACGGCAATACAGCTGCAGACAAGAACTTTATCCTATGAAATGAAACTGGTAGCAAACAAACAAAGAGCTAACAAACTTGGCACCACAATCCAAACACAATAACTTTCATGATAGTCACTAGTTTAAAGGCAATTTGGTTATGAGCAAAAGGTTCTTTTAAGCAGCTATGACCAAGAGCTTAACACAACAATGTCAAACCTTATTTCAACAAGATTGCTTAGTACACACACGAAATCACAACTCTCCAATCAAGCAGAGGAAATGCTTTTACAACAGATGCAGCAACACAACACAATGCTCAGCAGAAAAGATGCACAATTGAGTGAGGATCCAAGATCCTATGCAAGTCATTAGGAGTTGACAGATAGCAGTAGGTTCTTTGGTATTTCGAATAACATCCAATGAGGAATTCCATGCATTATGTCTTTTACAAAAGCAACTCATGAAAACAAGATCACAGCATGGATAAACTCTTATCATATGAAAATCAGCCTCTAAAAACAGTCATGAACAACAAGATATAATTTTAAACATTGTCAACATCCAAACTAGACTAAACACAGCAGTTCACAAATACAACATCTTATCATGAACAGGTCTAACCAACAAGTAGGACAAAGCTCAGACTTTAAAGACGGTCCACAATGCAAATCTCCAAGTAACAATTACTCACGCAAAGTAATGATGAAAAGATTTTGGCAGCAGTTATATTTTTGGTGTTTTGACAATGTTTAATGATGAATTCTAAGCAGTATTTTAACAACAAAACAAAAGCTTAGCATAACTCAAATAAGATTGCTTGGTATGGACATATAAACAAAGCAGCATAGCCCTCATAAAGCAAGCACATTCTCTTTAAGACAATCAATAATGCAAGTTCAAGCAGGCTGAACAGATTTACTTGAGAGCAAAACTGTAATTTACAAAGTCCAACTCAACCAAACTAAACAAAACCAACATGGTGGGGCAACTGCCATTTCCTTAACAGGTTTAGTAAGGGTCCAACAATTGACAGCAATAGAACATATACATATGAACTGGACAGTTTAAAACAACATGGCACCATTCTAAGCACTAACAATATTTAAACTTGTTCAGCAGCACACACAATCAATCTCACAAAAAATAACAAAACTACAAATATTTATATGAAAACAAACTAAGGGCAAACTGTCAAGAGTTTGCATCATCTCAACAACACCAAAATAAGTTGACAACATCAATAATAACAAACAGACAGGTCAAAGTCATACATGACATAGTGGTTGTTCCTTCCATAGCAGGCTAGTAAGGGTACTAAATTGGCAGAAAAAAAAGGTTCAACATGACAGTGCCATCCTCAAGGATCAAATACATTATATGTTTCTTATGGCAAACACAAGTTCATGACAACAAATACAAATAAGTTCAACATGTGACCAACAGTTTGGGATGATGCATATATGTGAGAAAAATCAAGAGCTAAAGATCACCTACCTCTTGTAGACCTCCAAAAATCTATTTAGGGAAGACTTTGAAAAGTTATTCCAGCTGATATCCAACAATGCCTTGATGAACCAACAGCTTTCTTGCACTTTAGGAAAATGAAGGAAACCTTGTAACAGATCCAAGAACAAGTGATGCAGAGGTTCTTGGATGTTTTTGACAGCTAGTACACCTCAGACCAAAGGTGTTTAGAGTATTGAGATGGTTGAAACAAGCTTGAGCAAAGAGGTATCTAGTTTTGTATGAAAGGTCAAAGTTTTCTAGGTTGAAAGTTGACTTTTGGATACATGAAGTTTTGGACTGGTTTAAAGGTTGGATCACCTTCAGAAGGCCATTTGTAGGTTGTGCAGATGATTTTTGAGGTGGTTGAATGATTAGAAATGATGTTGGTGTGAAGTTTGCATAGAACAAATTTTGTGGTTTTGGGAGAATCTGAAAATGCAAGCTCTGGTTTTTCTCTCTTGCAACAATGATGGCTGCTAGGGTTTTTCTACAGCTGTTGCTTAGCTTAAATACCAAGTGGAAAGGAGGTTTTACCAGAGTGAAAAATGAAGGGGCAGATTTGCACCTTTCATATTTTCTTGCATCAATGGTAAGGATGAGACGTAGTACACCAGCCAGCTGCATTCCCTTGTCTTATTCTAGGTTTTCTTGTGGATGAAGAGAGTGACCTAGCTGGGTTGCAAGGAGCAGAGCAATAGCAGCTGTTTATCTTTTACTTGTTTTGGCTAAGGATTCAAAAATGGGGCAAAATGGTACAAGCTTGTGTTGGTTCATTTTGGGAAATGTTTGGTGGCTCCCAATGCAGCATCCCATGCACATGGAAATGGGACATGAGCAGATCAATATCATAAAAAACATCAGCAAGCACAAATGCCACATGTTTCACTCCTTGAAACAAGTTCAAAACATCAACTTTGAGCAATGATATCTTGATGCACAAAGATCAATTTGCCCTAAACTTGAGCTCTAAGTAAAGAGGGCATGGCAAGGAATAATTTTCATGTTGAAGTCATCTTGATTTGAGGATTGGAAGACTATGAAAAATGATGTTGAAAATCATGTCATGCAAGCTGTCCATAAATAACTAAGAAAAAATTCTAAGTTATGAATTTGGCTTATTTTTCCTCAACTTTGCACATCCATAACTTGAGCTTCACAAATCATATTGAGGACTTCTTGGACTCTTTGGAAAGCTTGTAACATTATCTACAACTATCATTTGGGAAAACTTTCCATTGGATATCAATAAAGTGATGGAAATTGGCTTGCAAAGTGGTGCAAAAATCTGTCCAAGCTCAACAGTTTTGAAATCATTGAAATCCCCAACTTTGATTGATCATAACATGAGCTCCAAGTATCATATGATTATGAATTGGTACTCAAAAGAAAGCTTAAAATACAAGGAAAAACTTTGATGTTTGATCCAAGTTCATTTAAAACCTTGATCATGAACAAAAATGGCCTTGAAGATGGCTGCTTCAACAATGAAACTTTCCATAAATGGAAAGTTCCTAAAACCCTAATTCCCCAAAATGGCAATTTTCAACAACTCTTGATTTTTTTTATGGTTCCCTAGACTTTTCTTGATTGAATTCCATCCATTGGTCATATTAAACTTGAGGAACATGATTTTGACCTTAAAAAGTCAAGAGTTAACTTTTTTCACTACACAGTTGACTTTTTCCCAAATCTCCTGATTTTCAACTGACTGATCAAATGAAGCCCTTCTGATTAAAATTGATGGTCAATCTCCCATCCTCAAACACCTTAGGAAATATGGAGGACCATGGAAACAATTTTTAATTCACAAAACAAGTTTAGCCTGATTAAAAATGAAACCCTAATTTCACCCTTTTTGTCTAGGCATTGCTTAGATGAACTGAGTGACTATTCCAACTCCACCATGACCTCTGAGGTGCTCAAAAAACTTATACCTCATGCCTCTACGAATGATAAAACCTCATGAACCCCCTGACCACCATCTGATGGTTCTTTGATAACTTTATGATAATCACAACCACTTGATGGCTTGTACCAGTGCCTTTGCTTGGGCTTGAAGTTAACAAACTCTTGGATGGCACACACACAAGTCAGAGATTAAAAAAGGTGGGAAAATTTAGGGTATGACAGACGAAAGTTCTTTTAAGTGGGGGAGAGTTGTAACACCCTAAATTTTAATTAGAATATTTAATTTAATTTGTTTAAATAAGAATATCCGCATTTCGGCGATTTTTGGTGGTTTTGTGGAGTTATTGAGAATTATGCATTTTTGGGCTATTTATTTAATTAATAGTATATAATATAAATATATTAGTATTATTATTAATTAAAATAAATATAAGTGAAATAAGGGCAAATTGGACAATGGAGAGGAGTTAGTGAGGGTAATATGGGAAAAGCCCAATTGTGAGGCCCAAAATTAGGTTTAACAAAAAGGAAATTGTGAAGGGATTAAGATTCATTTATTAGACCGTGAAAAGAATTGAGGCAAGATCTCTGAAGAGGAAGATTAGAGGCAAAAGCTTCGAAAGGTTCCCTGAAAGATTTGAGAAGGCTTGAGTCGACAATTAAGTTATGGGGGAGTATTGCCTTCATGATTTTCGATGTGTAAATTTCAATGTATTTAAGGACGATTTAAGGTTTAAGAGATTTTGGGGCTGATTATGAGAAAAGGAATTTTTAGCCTTTGTAGCCTAAATCTATTATTTGTGAATCTAACCGTGGAATTCATTGGGGAAAAAGGAACCTTAGGCCTTCGTGGCCAAAAGCTATGATTTGACTTTGTCTAACCCTGAAGGGATAGGAATATTAGATAGTGAGTAACTCTGATGCCTTTGGGGCAATTGTAGGGAAATTTGTGATTTAGGGCGTGAATATGATACGGGATTCGCCTAATAAAACCATAGGTTTTGTGCCTTTATCTCCGTAAGACCTTAGGGAAGATTTAGGAATGTTTTGGGGACATTGGGGAAGTGAATCGTGGGACTTTTTGATTGATTTTAGGTTCTAGTGCGTAGCTGAGTATTGTTGTCATCGTGTTGTTCGCCTAGCGAATAATGCTTCGCACAACGAACAATGTTGTTCCCAGACTCTCCTAGCAAAAAATCCTTTGCACAACGAAGAAACTCTCCCCAGACTCGCCTAGCGAACGTAGCAGAGTTCGCGAATGTTGATTGTGTACAGCGATGCCTTGATGTTTGATTCTGTGATTTCTTTGACGAATTAACATGAGTATGAATGTGAGTTTTATGTGATGTGTACATGATTACATGATGATTTCTATGATGTATTGATTGGAAAACTATGATGATTTTACCATGATTTTGATGAATTATATGATGACATGAGATATGATGATGACTGTGATGATGATGATTATGATGAATGATGATGCACTTATGCTGTTATTATGGGGATGATTATTGACGTGTGCATCATGCATTCATGTGCATTCGGACTTCGGTTCAGGACCTCGATTACTTTGGCTTCAATCCCATTGTATGGATGTGAAGTGTTTTGATGTGCTCTGGTTCGCTAGTAGAATCGATCTTATTGATGGGGATCTATGGAGGGTTTATGGCCCAGTGTCCATCAAGTTGTGATGATTGGTACCACATGCATTGAGTCTTGTTGCATTTACATTTATGAGTCATTTGGAATAATTTATGATGTTGTGGCCTTTGAGGCATATTGATGAATATGATGATGTTGAATATGACTATGACGCCATTTATATGTTGATTTTCGTATGTTCATTATTATGAATCGTTTTACTCACCCTGCCTGTTTGAATGTTACCTCCTCATGGGTAACATGCAGATGACCAGGTTTAGCTGTGGACGCCATCGAGAATAGTTTTGAAGTTTTAAGTTGTTGGCCTTTTGGTTAACTTAGAGGGTCTTGCTCTGATATGTAACATCGGTTGGGGTCTTTTGAGTTAAACTATGTTTTATTTGAGTTTATTTTGATTATCTTCCCGTATGAGGAAAAACCTTGATTTATGCCTTTTGAGTTCCACTACTTTGTGCAATTTGATGTATTTTGGAAAAACCCGTTGTTTACGGAGCCTTGACCTATTTTGATTATTTGAGAAATGTACGCCCTTTTTGGTGGGATTTATTGAATCTAATAATTTACTCTGATAATATGTGAATAAAATTGCCTTTTAATCGTGGGGTAGAAAAGGGTGTTACAATTCTCGCCTCTCCGTCATTGCATTTTTTGAGTAGCGACAAATATCAACACAAGTGATGAAGGAATATGAACTATAACACAAGGAGTCAAGCATCTAGCCTAGCATGTGCAAATCCATCATGACATGAACCTTGAATTTTAACTTTGGCATCAAGCATTAATGTGATACATTGAGGTGGCATGTGTAACACCCTTTTCTACCCCACGAATATTATGGCAAAATATTCACATATATCAGAGTAAAATGTTAAACACCATAAAAATCACCTCAAGGGCGTACATTTATCAATAAATTCAAATATAGGTCAAAGCTCCGTAAACAACGGGTTTTCCCAAAAGATATCAAAAATTGCAGCGGAACTCAAAAGGCATAATCCAAAGTTTTCCTTATACGAGAACATAATCAAAATAACCAAATCAAATAAATCATGGTATAACTCAAAGACCCCAACCCGATGTTACACAATCAGAGCAATACCCTCTACGTTAACCAAAAGGCCAACAACTCAAACCTCTGAAAATATCATCGACGGCATCCACGGCTAAACCTAGTCATCTGCACGTTACCCGCGTGGAGGCAACATTCAAATAGGCAGGGTGAGTAAAACAATTCATAATAATAAATGTAGGAAATCAACATATAACATGGTGTCATTTTCATATTCAACATCATCATATTCATCAATGGACATCAAAAGCCACAACATCATAAATTACTCAAGATCAGCTCATAAATACAAATGCAATAAGACTCAATACATGTGGTACCAATCATCACAGCTCGATGGACACTGGGTCATCAACCCTCCATAGACCCCCATCAATAGGATCAATTCTATACAAGAACCGGAGCACATCAAAATATCTCACATCCACACAATGGGATTGAAGCCAAAGTAATCAAGGTCCTAAACCGAAGTCCGGATGCACATGAATGCATGATGCACACGTCAATAATCATCCTCATAATAACATCATATGTGCATCATCATTCATCATAATCATCATCATTAAAAATCATATCATCATAGAATCATCAAAACTCATGGAAATATCATCATAGCTCATCATCGTTACATCATAGAAATCATCATATAATCATGTACAAATTACATAGAACTCACAATCATACTCATATTAATTCATCATACTATCACATATTAATCACATAGAATTCATAATTATACTCATGGTAATCATCATACTATCACATATTAATCACGTAGAAATCATAGTCATACTCATGGTAATTTACCCAGAAAATCGCAGCATTAAAGCATCAAGACATCACTAAACCATAACATAATTGACTTCCCAAACATACTAGATATGAAAATATTGGGAAAACAACTCTCTTATCTATATCATGTTATAGCCCTGCTCATTAGCTTTCCAACGCTTCAAACGGTTCGTCATTTGGATTAACGGTTAAAAAGTTATGATCGAAACCGTTTCTGGCGTTTTTCTACCTATGAGCCGACTCAAAGGTCGACGCACAGAGCTATGAGTCAACGCATACTGTTAAAATTTCCATAATTTTGCACTCGGGTGACCTCAAGTCGACCCAGGGGTTCTAGTAGTCGACTCACACTGTTCCGAACCTCAAAAATCACTTTTTTAAGAGCACTTTCACCCTAGATTATCACCCCAAAGTATATACCACTAACCCCCATCACCCTAGACCCGATTTTATATCAAAATAACATCCTAAAACTCAATTAGGCTATGTTTTACTCATGGAGTAACAATAATTCATTATAATTTCATTACAATTACCCCACAGACATTAGAGTTACTCACTATCCAATATCCCTACAGGGTTAGGCAAATGTCAAACTAGAGCTTTGACCACGAAGGCCTAAATTCCCTTCAACCCAAATCAGCCTCGAATCTATCAGGCCATAGTTCAAAGTTAAACCTCAAAATATGATTTGGCCACGGAGGCCAAATTCCCTTTTTCTCATAATCAGCCTCATAACCCTTAACCCTTAAATCGACCTTAAATACATTGAAATTACACATTGAAAACAATGAAGGTAATACTCCCCATACCTTAATTGCCGGCTCTAAACCTTCTCAAATCTTTCAGAAAACCTTTCTAAGTTTTTGCCTCAAACCTCCTCCTTAGAGCTCTAGCCTCAATTCTTGTCACGGTCTAACAAAATGAATCATAATCCCATCACAATTCCCTTTTTGTTAAACCTAACCTTGGACCTATAAATTGGGTTTTCCCCATATTATCCTCACTAGCTCCTCCTTAATTGTCCAATTTTCCCTTAGTTAACTTATATTTATTTAAATTTATAATAATACTAATATATTTATATTATATACTATTATTTAAATAAATAACCCAAAACTCCATAATTCCTAATATTCCACAACAACCACCGAATTTACCAAAAATGCAAATATTATTATTTAAATAAATTAAATAAATATTCCAATAAAATTTGGGGTGTTACAGCATGGATCAAGCACAAACCAGCCAAGACTCAATTCAAAGCCATGAGTGTTCAAACCTGAAAAATTGAATTGAAGTCAATGCCTAGCTATGATAGGAGGAGACTTTGGCTATATGATAAAATACATTGGATAATAGAGTGATCCATCATCCATTCACTATTCCTCCCAAAACAAACTTGCTTCTCTATAAATAGAGCTTATTTCTGATCATTTGAATGACACCAAAATAATACCAAAGGCTTGTTTTCTCACTTCCCTCTCTTACTTCAAGTTTTAAGGTTCTAAGAGGCAAACTTGGAATTATTAAAACTAGAGCCTAAACAACTCAAATAACCATTCAAGCATATCACAGATCATCCATTGGAGGTGTTTAAATCTTGATCTTCATCTCAAATCACCAAAATCAGAAAGTTAACCATCAAAACCTCATATTTTGACTTTTCTGCATTTTTCAAGCCATGCCTTGATCCAGTCACTTTCAAAACTAAAAAAAAACACGTCAAACACACTCTAATATACATCCCTAAGTTGTCCCAACAAGTGTTCCTCAACTGTAACACCATTTGAGGGAATTGTTATTTTGACCACTTTTTCCCCTTTTGTAATGAAGGTGTCATATCTTGTTCCAGCTATTTTGCTTTGCTTCCAATCATTCAAAAGGATCATTTGAGGCATATTAAAGGTGTCTAAAGCATCAAGACACATCTGTAACACCTATCTTGAAAGATCTGTGTTTGCTTCAAGAGGTAAGTTTCCTAAAAACTTGAACTTGCCAAAATATGTATTACTTTAATGTATATTGATCATGAACATGTCATATATATCATATTTGTTATGTTTGAACTATTTTTCCATGCTATTATTGATTGTATAGAGTTGTAGTATAGAACTTGCAAAACTTGACCTATTTTGAAACCACTATCGGGTTTTAAAATGTAGGAATTTTTAGAAAAAATTTAAAACCACCATTGAATTCCTCATGAAATTATAGGCAAGTTTCATTTTTATTTCACTTAATTTCATTAAGAAATGAGGATGTTACACTAGGTTTGACAAATGGTGGCAAACTTGATTTCGTTGGGCAAGTCAGCCATGGGCGCCCTTGTGTTCTGGCCAGGCCTAGAACACTTTCACCCTTATGTATTTATGGGGGTGGTTTGATACATATATGTATCACCATCATAGTGGTTGCAGTGTGTGTTTTCAAGTGTATTTGTGTGCTAGAGCGTGGGTTCAAACCCCACCCATGTCATTTTTGCCACTTTTTTTCCCATTTTCCATGTTTTTCTTATTAATTTTCAAATATTTGTTTTAATATTTAAAATTAATTATTTTCAAATAAGTTTTTGCACAAATATCACTCACATATTTAAAATATTTTATTCACCCAAAAAAATCACAAAAATTGATTTTTATTTGATATATTTTTAAGAATTTTTTACCCAAATAACCCAACTTTTCAAAAAAAAATCCCAAAATAACTCACCTTTCAAAATTATTCCCAAAGTATCCCAGTTAGAGTTTGGGATTACACAAGGGAGTTATATGAATTGGCGACACCTTGTTAAGGCTATAAGGGAGTCTCCAATTGGATTAGAGATTCCTCATGCAGTCTTCAATCCAATTGGCGACTGTGTGTTGTACTTACAAGGGAGTCGCCAATTCATCTGGAGACCCCTAGTATTTTGAAATTTGTTTCTATAAATAGAGGTTTTTTGATCATTTACTTCTATATTTCATCTGATATCTTTGTTTTGCTAATAACATGTATCGTCGCCGGTGGGAAAAAGTCGTCTATTCGAGAGAGAAACCTCTGATGGACATGTTGTTTTGGAACATACAAAGTTTCAATCAACTTAAGAGGGAGCTAAATCAATGGTTGGAAGGAGACATTGGTGAAGGGGAAAAGATTTGTAGTGTCGAGAGACTTGATCAACTACGTGGATGGGTTCGTGTTAAGACAGACAAAGATGCGAGGGAAGCCATGTTTGGACCGAATGAAATTCGTTTGATTGTTATAATCAGTTAGGAATGTCGTAATCACCTAGTTAATGTTTTATGTTTTATGAAATTAGTATGTGTTGTGTGTTGTTAGTCTTGTTTGTTGTTAATACCGCTGTAACAAAGACTCATCAATATATGAAAATATTTGGTTACAACAAATGACACGATAAGCTAATTCATGTGCAAATGAGCCTCCGACATTGGGACATTTTTTTCGGTTGTGTCCAGGATGACGACATATCTTACACAATCTTATCATTTTATCAGCCATATCCATTTCGGTTCTTATACACTTACTGTTTGGGTGTCCCTTTTTCTTTCTTCTCATGTCATCGTTGTGCCAAACTATGTCACCTTGGTATAGAGGCCAATAATCCTCCATTAGTAGCACTGCGAAGCCTTCGTTGTATACGTTCATAACATTAATCACCTTGTAGACATCAGATAGATAGCCATAAGCATCCCGACGAGCGCGTGCGCATGCTGCAATGACATGTGAGCAAGGTACACGGAAGGCCTGGTACTTGCCACAGTCACACCAACATATGTTTAGTCTGAAGGCATAGGATAAATTGGGCCTCCCCTCATTATGGTCCATTGTTTCTTGTACACTGAATGTTTGCCTATAACGACCGAAGACTGTAACTACACGTGTGCTGGTTTTGATAGTATCGTCTTTCATCAATTTCATAATGCTTTCACTAAATACCTGACCGGACATTAACACTGCACTCAATCTCTCGCGTCTTGTTGCGAAAAGTGACGCCAACCTATAATATGTTGATCTCACCAAAACGGTGATTGGAAGGTTTCTAATTCCTTTGAATACCCCGTTCATGGATTCCACAAGGTTTGTCGTCATGCGGCCCCAACGACATCCACCATCAAAAGCCCTTGTCCACTTTTCGAGTGGAATGTTGTCTAACCATCTTCCTGCATCTGCATTTGAAATCCTAATTTCGTTAAGGTAGTATTGAAATGTTGGTTGAGTTAGAGCATACCCGACATTCACAACTTTTTTGCGAAGGTTCTTGTCTTTGATTGCACGCATGAAGTTTTATGCAATATGTCTAATGCAATACACATGGGTAGAAGGAGGATTATACCACCCGTTATCATGGTTATTGTACGCACTCTCTATAACAGCGTACCTGTTTGAAATCAAACAGAGGTTGGCTTATGGAGCAACATGTGTTATGAGATTCTTAAGGAAGAAACTCCAAGCAGAAGCAGACTCACCCTCAACCAGAGAAAAGGCTATGGGAAAGACATTATTGTTACCATCTTGTGCCACAACCATAAGTAAGGTGCCCTTGTATTCTCCGTTGTAGTGGGTGTTAACAATATATATGGATGTAGATCACATACTAAAAGAACTAGTAATGGACTAGTAAAATTGTTTTTATGAGTGTCTGCATGCATGGGAACATATTTATGATTTTTAGACATCCATTAAGGCGCCACATTAATTGGCGACAAAGAAAAATTAATTAAATGCAGAAGCCAACTCAATTGGCAACATGTGACATGCATTTAAAGAAGTCACCACCTGTATTGGCGACATGGTACAACCTTTAATATGCTCTGTCTCCATGTGGGTGACAGCATGCTCTGCATGCATGTAACAAGGCTCAAGCTACGTTACTGAGCTAGATTCCCTTGTAGGGGTCGCCAATTGGACTGGCACCCCTTTGTAAATGTTCAACTAAGTCGCCAATTGGCCTGGCTTGCATGTTCAGACGAATTCTCTATAAAATGATGATACAGACATGGGTAAAATGCACCATCTGATTCTTACTTGTTGCAAAGAGGTAATATCAAGTCTATTTGTGTCAGTATACTAGGTATCTGATTCATATTTAATCAGTTATAATGGCATTGTTGACAATGGGTGAAACACATAGAGGCACTGTCGCAAATATCGCGACTTATGTAAGTGTTCATTGTTTCTTATAATTTTTTTTACTCTTATAATTTTTTTTACTATTATGTAGGAAGTCTCTAAGTTTCGGTGTCGTGCCCATGAATATGTTGCACCCGACGTATTAATTCAACCATATATTGAGCTCGCCGGCTTTGGACATGTAAGCAAAATCATGTCTTATTCCGTTGATACAAAGTTTAGACTAGCTTTGCAAGAGAGATGGCGCCCAGAGACACACACCTTCTTTTTTCCAACCGGTGAATGTACTGTGATCTTAGAGGATGTTACATGTTACTCGGTTTGCATACTGATGGCAAGACGGTCAATGGAACAACAACCCTTAATGGTTCAGTTTGTGAGGAACTTTTGGGTGCCGACTTGCTAGATGAGAACTTGAGAGGCCAAGGTATCTTACTTTCGTGCCTAAAATCATGGTACACTGGTTTTATATTAGATGAAGATTCTACAAAGGAAATGAAAGTAATAAAAACCAGATGTTATCTAATGCTTTTAATTATTTTATTTTTATTTCCCCGAGGGCACTGATTCTTCTATGCACATAATGTATTTACCATTATCAAGAGACCTGACTAAAACAAGAGAGTATACTTGGGGCTCCGCTTGTCTATCTTATTTATAGAGCTCTTTATGTAAGTGTGCAAAAAACAACACATCTACTTTTTCTGGATGCATCATTTTGCTCCAAGCATGGGGTTGGTCTAGATTGTCATCCCTAGCACCCATCAATCACAACGACTTTTCCTTCCCGTATGCACAAAAGTAAATTCCTCACTTAGTCTTTGGTTATTTCACCTTAATAATTATTCTTTCTAACTAATTAAGTTTGAACTGTTTTTGGTTTAGATGGTCGGCTAAGGGTATGACTTACAATAGATGCCCTAGACATTGTATCATTCAATACCGAAATTTGTTGGATCACCTAACACCTGCAGATGTAAGGCCTCTAAACTACATCAATTTGTATTTTATATAAATTGTTTAATGATCTAATATTTTTCTCTTCTTCAGTTTATATGGCGTCTATATCTAAACATGGAACACCTACATGAAGTCAGACAGGAAGATGTTGCCGTTTGGACTGAATGCGTCTCGATCATCAGATTCACAATTGTGGAGATGCACAACAGTTACCGTGTCAAACTACAATTTAGAATGCATCAAAACATTCCAGATTCTCCTGTTGAAATCAGTAAATGGCATCTAAAAAGAGTTCATGATCAATGGGAGTTTCCCAACTGGAAGGATTTTGCAAAATATGAGCGTCGTAAATGGATGACCCGCAGTGCCCATGTCTTACATGACCCAGTGATGGCAACACCATTTATACCAACTTTTAATTATATGGCTTGGTATAGATTGATTGCATTTGGGTTTGTCTCCGAAGACAGATATTTATATGACCCATGCCAAACCACCTACACATAAGACGCTTCAACGTCTAACCCACCAGAAAGGCCATGTTACTCACAGCCCCCACCCAACAGACTTACCAATCCATTCACCATCCAAACATGCCAAACACCCTACCATAATACCAAGAACGTCCCACATACCATCTCTCACACACTGACTACTACCCAGAATCCCAATATGGCTATGGCCCCAAAATGACAATAAGATATAACCATAACGAGGGTACATCATACCATAGCCATAACACCCAAATATATTTCCATAGCCAAAACTCTCTGACATCATACCACTACTATTTCAACCTTTCACCAACGAATCATTCACACCAATGTCCCCCTTCAACCGTCCAGGACGCACGCCAATGACCCCTTCATCACATCCGAACTACTCTGGCATGGGTCGCACACTCAGTTTCAACACACAGGACCTAATGGAAATGCAAGAGATCCTTCAGGAACCATCTGGAAATGTTCCTGAGACTTTAACTCCTCAAACACCAGGCGTGAATCAACAACATGGGCGACGAGCGCAACAAGTTATGGTGCCTATGGGATATGGAACTGGTGGCCGATATGACCAACCCAGTCGCCAAGATTAAATTATGTAATACTTTTTTTAATTAATGATAACATTTATTTTCCCCTCTGACTTATTTTATTAATTATTTTTG
Source organism: Lathyrus sativus (assembly GCA_963859935.3). Taxonomy (NCBI): domain Eukaryota; kingdom Viridiplantae; phylum Streptophyta; class Magnoliopsida; order Fabales; family Fabaceae; genus Lathyrus; species Lathyrus sativus. The sequence continues at coordinate 52,276,501 of OZ012738.1, forward strand.
GAAGTATTTATTTTTTTGAAAAAAATTTCAAAATACAAGGGGTCTCCAAATGAATTGGCGACTCCCTTGTAAGTATAACACTCAGTCTCCAATTGGATTGGAGACTGCATGAGGAGTCTCCAATCCAATTGGCAACTCCTTTATAGTCTTAACATGGTGTCGCCAATTCATCTGGATCCCTTGTGTAATCCCAAACCCTAACTGGGGTACTTTGGGAATAATTTTGAAAGGTGGGTTATTTTGTGATATTTTTTTTTGAAAAGTTGGGTTATTTGGGTAAAGATTCTATTTTTAATATATTTTAAATATTATTTTTAAATTATTTTAAATGTTTTAAAATATATATTTTTTGATATTTTTAAATCAAAATGATTTTAAATATTCATGTGGATAAAATAATTTTTCGTAAACCCTAATCCTTGTTTTTAACATGATTAATGATTTTATTTGATAAAATTATACATATTTTATTTAATTTTTCTTTGAAAAATATCTTGAAAATATGAAGTTAGGGTTTTGTTCTGATTCAATCTTTCAAACTTGTTTTCAATAACTCTGGTCTCTATTAGAGTGTAAGACCTAACCCATTTTGTAAATAAACCATTTCACGGGCCTCTGCTATAGTCTAAGTCCCGATGCACTTTTTAAAATCACAGCGCGATCACCATTTTCACAATAATCCTTGCGCTTATGCTAGGAGTGTAAGTCCCATATTTTTGTAGAAAAATAATCCTTGGGCATCTTCTAGGAGTGTAAGTCCTATCTCTCTGTACGTAAACTTTATTTTCAATAACTATGGGCCTCTGATAGAGTGTAAGACCCAACAACTTTTGTAAATAGAAATCCTTTTAGCCTTATTCATCCTAGGCTTTTTACATGATACAAACAACCATGGGTCTCTATTAGAGTGTAATACCCAACATCTTTTGTAAATAGAAAACTTTTTAGCCTCATTCATCCTGGGCTTTATACAGGATACAAATAACAAACATCTGGGCCTCTATCTAGAGTGTAAGATCCAATACATTTGTTTACTTAGAGATCAAGTCATCTTCAAAGTCAAAACTTTCTTCAATTTCTTAAAACCCTAACCCAGTCTTGAAGAAAACATCTAATCAATCACAATACACTTGGCCTCTATCCAAAGTATAAGACCCACCATCTCTTCCAATTCAATTAATACTTGTTTATATACTTATTCATATCTTTGTATATATGCTTGTACATATCTTGCTAAGTTTCTCTTATCATTTGAGTCATCCTTAGTTTAAATTAGTTCAAACAATAGGATATTTGTCAATCAGTATAACTTAGTTCAAACAACTAGTCCCCCCCCCCCCCCATGCAGAGAGGAATTATTCTTCCCAATACAGACAGCCTCCTCTTGGGCTTTGTTCAATTTATTCAACCTTGAAAAACTTCAATAAAGAGAGGATTATTTCCCAGTGAAACCTCTTCTTTAACCCCTTTAATCTTGGAATAGTTCAACAAAGAATGGATTATTTCCCGGTGAAACCTTTCTTGAACTTTACTTAAGACTTGGACAGTCTAAATTCCCTAGCCTCCTCTTGGGCTTCATACAAGGACCCACAGGCTTCCTATAAGCATCCCTAGCCTCCTCTTGGGATTCATACAAGGACCCTCAGGCTCTCTAAAAGCATAGGATAGACCATAGTCATCCATATCCCTACATCAATTCTTAGGAAAGTCAAAACCTCTTAGACATTCAAATTCACCCTTTGAGTCTCCTCTGATCCTCAACAAGGCTTGACTTCCACCTTAAAATCCCCAGCAAGGGTCAGATTACAATCAACAAAATCCCCAAAATAATCAAAGCCTTTATGGCAGTTCAATAAATCCAACCCTCCTCTAAATCTCCAGCAAGAGTCAGTTTCTCTTTTGATTCCTTAGAGCAGTTGGAACCTGCTCTTGGATTTAATTTTCCTCAACAAGAGTCAGTCTCCACTTAAGTTCCCTCAGCCTCCTCTTAGGCTTCATATAAGTATTTTTCCCAGTCAGCCTCAATCTTAGGTCTTGTACAAGACAGATATAATACTCCCCCGGTGAGTCAGTTTTCAATCCCTTTTTTAGCTTCAACGTTGGGCTTTAATCAAGGCACATAATCCAGTATCCTCATAGATGAGACTCTGAGTCCTCTCTATAGGAGGATATTTCCTATATACACCATCTTCCAAGACAAACATTTATACTTTTTCTAGATAATTGATGTAAGCAGCACACTTGTTGATTCAAAATCCATGCTGGAGTCCCTCCTTTATGATGACTAAAGTTCCTTTTCATATAAGTGATGTAAGTGGCAAGCCTCTGGATTATACACATCCAAGCCAATGTCCCTCTCTTAGCATGCAAATATTCATAAAGGAAGAAGTGGCATTGCTCTACACTGAGTTAAAGTTTTTTCCTTCATAACATTTCAACTCTCTTATAAAGGAAGATGTGGCATTGCTGGATTTCACACATCCCAGTTAAAGAAACTTCCCTTATAATAAATCCCTCAAATGATTGTAATGAATATGTGAGATATCTTAGAGATGACAAATTCTCTCTCAACAAAAACCCTCTTAGCTTGAATCAGGGGCTTTGGACAAGACACAAACTCTTTCAGCTTCAATCTTGGGCTTTGAATAAGTCACAAATACTTTTTAGCTTCAATCTTGGGCTTTGAACAAGACACCAAACATTTTTCCTCCCTTAGAATAGGAGGAACTACGAATGCTCTGATTTCGCCAAATCTCTTTACGGGAATACATAGGCATAAGATTGCGAAATCTTAACGAGCGCACTAATAAAAAATATTAGGTCCATATACCTTTCCAAAAACAAAAGAAAATCTAAAAAAATAACAAAAACATTTCCTCAACCTTCCAAAGGAGAAACTTTCCCTACCTGACAGCAAATAGACTCAAGAAATCAATTCAAATAGCAAAAAGTAAATGCAATCGAGGTTCCTATAGATTACTATAGATACTCTGGGTGTTAATAGCTTCCCTTTGTATAACCAACCCCCGATTCCAGATCTCTTCACATTTTTAGGTAAAACACTTGAGTACAGGTTTAGCTTAAGATATCTTCCCCTTCATTTTAAGCTTCATAGGATAAATATAGAAATCAGAATGTAGCACCAGGAGCGGTAGTGGTCGCGCCACAAAATCTGACGCTACACCAAGTGATGTTTTCTAATCTCCAGTAAGTTATAGATCCCTGTTAAAGTTATAAATCTCCAGTAAAGTTCCAATCCCCTGTGAAGATACTCTCCCATAAGTATTCACCTTTTTAGAAAGAAACTGAGACTCGTTCGTAACTTGTGACTCGAGGCGTGGGGAGGTTTATCATCACCCTCTTGTAGGAAGAAAATGAGACCCATTCGTGGCTTGTGACCCGAGTGTTGCACCCTAAAATTTTCTCAACCTATTTTATCTGATTTATGTTTTAATTGCATTATCATTTGCATATTGAATCATGTACATAATCTAATCATTTGCATAGCATAGCATAGCAAGGCATCCAACAAGGGATCAAGTGCCATTCTTATCTAAAGAAGCACATCAAGGGGTTTTATTCAAGTTTAAGACTATCCAAGTCATCAAGGAATGGGTTGAAGCTTTGAGAAGTTAAGGGTCAACCAGTGGACTTTTCTCCTAATCTGGGGTGTATTGAGGGTCATCAATGGGAGTATGACATATGTATTGAGGGTATGGAAGGTGTACAAAGCTTATGAAATTCCTAGAAGGTCATATTGAAGATGAGACAAGTCATTGATTCAAGTTCAAGAGCCACAGTTGAAGTGCAGTCAACTAGGGTTTCATCTGGGTCAACCCTAGGTCAACTGAGTGATTGAAGAGCATTAAGGCTTAATTGAAGGATGTGGGATTCATGAATTGATATGTTGATACATGTGTGGTGTTGTGCCAAGTATATATCAAAGAGGATCAAGAGGAGGAGGAGTTACCAAATTAGGGTTTCAGTGTAAAATCCCCTAATTTAGGCCTAACTTCCAAGCCAGATAAGTCAAAATGAAAGTTTCAAATGGATTCTTGGCCAACATGAAACTTGTAAAGCTTCTCAATATATTTAATTTGAGTACTAGAAGTCTTCAAGGAGATTTGTAGAAGTCAAGTTATGGTTCTTGCAAGTTATGGGTCATCAGAGGACATTGAAATTTATCTGTGAAAGTCACTTGACTTCCAAGCAACTTTTTCCCATCAAGGAGTTTTCAAATGGATTCTTGGCAAACATAAGAGTTCTAGATAATGACCTTAGCTTTAATTTGAGTAATAGAAGTCCTCAAGAAGATTTGTGTAACTCAAGTTATGATCTTGGCAATCCAGGGGTATTTTGGGAAAGTTGAATTATAGGTCATTTTCCAACATAGGTCAAAATCTCCATCTTCCACTCCTCAAATGAAAAAATGTTCAACATGAGATGTGTTTAGAATGATGTTTTTGGGCTAGGAAAGAGGTCATGGGTGATTGGAAGGGCTTGTATCACAAAATTGCAAAAAAATGCCCTAAAATAAGGGTGAATTTTAAATGAACCAAGGATGAAAATTGGGATTTTTGATCTATAAGTCCAAACCAAGCCATATGACATACCAAATTGATTGGAAAACATATTTTGAAAACAATGCCATTGCCACATTTTTGAGTTGAGGGTTAATTCAATGACTTCCTTTGTAAAATGGTTACTTACATTATAAGTAACAATTGCAAAACCACTCTTCAAAGCATAACCAAGGCTCTAATGAATCCTAACACATTCAATATGTCATGTGGTGAGAATTTGGATCAGAATGAGGTGCAAATACAAGCTTGAAACTCAGCTGCCATATGTGAATTTCTCATGACATTTTCAAATGCAAGAGATGTGGAACTTCTCATTGGATCAATCCAGAAGTTTCTAGGGCTTTCATTCATGTTCTATATAAGGATTAGAAGAGGTTCAAAGCATTGGTTGGTGGAGATTGAGAGAGATTGGAGAGATTGAACAGTGAGTTTTCAGGTTGCATAACAGAATCAGGTACAACCATTTGATCCATTTCAATCCATTCTTTTTTGTTCAATAGCTTCCTTTGGTGTTGGTGAATGATTCCAGATACAATTCAAGGCAAGATTGGTGCAAAATCGTGAGAGAGCATTTTGGATTCATCTCTTGCAAGTCAGAATCGGATTCTAGGATTCAAGAGGTTTCAATCCAATTTGATGCATACAGAAGCTTGATCATACTTGATTGAAGGTATCTGGAAGATCTTGGAGCTTGATTTAGAGGTTTTACCACTCTGTTTATCCAAGATTTGTAGGTATGTAAATTGCTTTCTATGGCTCGATTCATGAGGTTTCTTTAGGTTTTAGATAGTGGTAAGCATTGTAGAACATGGCTAGGTGGATTCTGGTAACAATTGGCATGATTTAGAGACAAAATTAGGTTGATCACATTTTCTGTTGAGGCTCGTATCTGATGATTCTTGGAGGTTTAAACCTAGTTTGATGATGGATTTTACTCAGTGTGAGGTGTAGTTGATGTTAAACTATTCAATTTTGAGTTTGGTGATGATTCTTGTTTGAGCCATTTCTGAGCATGTCTTCGTGTTTTAAGAAGGAGAGGGTTTCAATGCCAATGGATAGTATGATTGAATTCCTTGTGAGAAGGCAAGCCAGATGATGTATTTAGGTTAGGGTTTTGGTGAGGATTAAGAGAGTTGCGTTTGGAGAAGATGAAGGTTGAAGCTCTGTTTCAGCCATGGCTTTTCTCCCTCCAAAATTCAAAAGAAGAAGATGAACTTATCACCATAGGATCGTGCAAGACCTTTGACTGAAACCATCATCCAACGGCCACGAGTGAATCTAAGGTTGTGAAGGAATTCTGAGAGGAGAGTGAAACGCTCCGTTTCACATAATGAGTTGGCATGGGCTTAAGTGAGAATGTTGCTATGTACACCCCAGCCTGGAGGCCCACTTAAAAACACACGTGAAATCCTTGCTATTCGTACCGAACTTTTTCCATTTTTCTTTGTTTTTTCATTTTATTTTCTGATTGTATGTTGGGCCTAACGCGCTTCCTATACGCACCCCCCTCTGAGCCCATTTGGTATTTTGAACTGATTCTGATTGCTATTTGTCACGCCCATTTACCATTTTCATTTTTATTTTCTTTTTTATTTCATGATTTTGACATAGTTAATAAAAAATTCATAACTAATTGAAAAAATATCATTTTAGGGTGGGAATTTTTTCCTTATTTTCCTTAGGGTTTCTAGAATTTAATAAAACAATAAAAATATTAATTCCTTGCATTTTATATTTTTGGCATATTTTACAATTTTATTGATTTTATTTTGCATTTGTTTGATACCTTATTTTGCTGAATTTGGTATGAGAGATTGGTGAGTGTTTTTGAGTTGATTCTTGTTGGATTGATTAGATTAGAGGAACATGCTCACTTATAGATTTTTCTCATATTTTTATGATGAAATTTAGGCTAGTTTTGAATGATGAACTTTAGGGTGTTAGGATTAGGGTTTTACAACACTTAGGTGTAGTTTAGGGCATAGTTTGGAGACTTAGGGTTTGATTTAGGCCTTGGGGTTTATGTGGGGTATAGGGTACATAGTTAGGTTCCCTTAGAAATTAATCTAGGATTTTAAGATGAGCATTACTATTTTCTTTGATTTTTACAAATTGGTTGTTAATGGTGTGTTTCCCTCTTGGGATGTTGCTTTGTTTGTTGGGTTTTGGGCATTTCAATTGGGGTGTTGGGCTTGGGCTTGGTTTGTTGGAACTTGTGAAGACCTTGGATGATAATTGAAGACAAGGGATAGAGCTTGATTCCTCCCCTTGGAGATGGTTTGTGAAGACTTAGGAGATAGGAGAAATAGGGAGAGCTTTAGATTAGAATGATTTCTCCTTGCAAACATAGAAAGCATCTTGTGCTTCTATTCCTCCCTATGACAAAAGGTCCTTCTAAGATACTCACATCCCTCCTTTGGAGGGATAAGTGGCTTATTTTGGAAGTAGAACTTTGAGGGAACATTTCTCTTATAATGTTAAACACTTATAGACTTCCTTTGGTTGTCAATAAGCTGTTTAGCATCTCAACTTAATCTGTTAAGTGATTCTCTTCTATGAGTGCTTGCCAGAGCTGGGGTACTTTTGAAGACAGGAGCTTATCTAAAGCTTGGGGATCATTTAAGAGTGAAGATGGGATCTTGCTTGAAGTTGCTACTGTCAACTGTTTACTGTTAATCAACCGTAGATGTCAGAGCTGGTGTTGTTTGAACTGCTTACTGTAGGAGCTGATGTTGCTGTCAGAGCTGGTGTTGGGTTTTATTTCTTTTTCTGTATTATTTGTTGGCTTGTTCAGCTTGCCCCTTAGGTTTGAAGTGAAGCTGTTTCACTTTGCCTATTGTTTTCCCAGGTTTGAGGTTGAGTGGGACTCCTTTGCCTCGCTTGTATTGCTGCATCTCATGCATTTTACTGTTTACTGTATGTTGTTTCCTTTCCGTTTATCCCCTAGGATCTCTGTTTCCCTCTGTGCAAGAGAGAAATATGACAGACATTATGTGTTAACCCATGCATGACAACATTAAGGTAGTTTTGATTCCCTTTTCAACCCTAGGCTTTTTAGAGCTTCTTTCCCTTCTTATCTTAAAACAACTCAAAAACACAGTAATAAGGTTAATCGATGTTGTACGCTACGAGCCTTAAGCTATTTGAGAAAGGGTTGCTAGAGAGTTTCTTTCCAGTAGTCTGGCTGCTTAGTGTGGTACCCTTTGGGTGACACGCGACATAGTCACTCTCAAGTCATAGTCTCTAGTGCGTCAGAGATTGCAAACATCATAAAAAACAGTTCTTGCGTAAAAGACTGAAAACCAATCAAAACGTCATTTTTGTCCGCTTGGACCCGTAATCAGGAGAAAACCTTTTTCAGAAGGATAAAAGATAAATAGACAGACTTGTGTCGTACGTGGCTCAAACTACGTTTGCTCTGATCTTTCATGTTGTATGAAAGTACGTAGGCATATGATGACGTATCCTAGCGAGAAACCTTCCCACCTTTCCCGTAGGTAGGCGAACTAAGTTGACTCTGATTTCTCATTCCAGACGGGAATACGTAGGCATAAAGTGCGATACTTTGCCGAGTCATTTTATTTTCTTTTAACCCCAGACCTGTAGAGTAGATAGAATAACAATCCGTACTAGAAAACAAGCGTGGATCCCGTCGAGTACGACAGACGTGAGGGGTGCTAATACCTTCCCCTTGGGTAACCGACTCCCGAATCCAGGATTTGGTTGCGATGACCATTCCTTTCCCGTCTTTGCGTTAGGTTTAATTCGAGCGTTTCCTTTCCCTCCTTTGGGATAAATAACGCACGGTGGCGACTCTTCTGTCATAGCCGGCGCCGATTTTCGCAGTAGCGACAGCTGGCGACTCTGCTGGGGACTCCAACGGTTCCCTACGCGAGTCAATCCTAGCGCTTGTTTTTCCGTCGTGGGTTTTGTATGGATTTACATTTTTGTCTTTACTTTTCGCAGTTTATTGTCAGCTTTATATTGTTATTGCTGTTGTGGGGATGGGGTGATCTATTGAGAGATAAGCCGGACCTGGGCTTGAGTGCACCTAGAATTAGTTGTGGAAAGTAGTGGGCGCGTGCATGCTTTGCATGTACTAGTGTCTCATGAAATCCACGCTCGGACGAGGTTCTTCTGGTTGACTTATTTTTCAACCCGTTGGGTTGAGGGGGTTGTTGGTTAGTTGGATTGTCGACTTCGGGGACCGATCATTTGGAAGTTGGCTAAGTGAGGCCTCTTCAGGACATGATGATGCCACACCTTCTGGGTATCGTATCATCAGTCTTGAAATTTTGTGACGCCGACGACCGCATAGGATGCCGTACCTTGAATCAGTTGATAGGACACCTACCTATGAGAGGGATTGGGGCATGCAGGTAACTTGACCTCCAGATTACCGGTTTTCTTGATTGAGGTTCAGTGGTGTTTGAGGACAGTGTTATGGGTCTGTTGAGACCAGGTTGGAGCAGTATTGTGGGACGGTTGAGACAGATATTGTGGATGGATCTCTCCAGCAATATATCACTTGGTCCCTGTTGCATACTGCATTGTTGCATACTCATTCTGCATATCATTAACGTGTGTCTGTGCTGCAGGTGTATTTTCATACTTTTGATTCTAGTTGCCCGGATTTCTGTCTGCTGATATTATGGATACCCTGAAGAAGACTGTTGCGTACAAGTTGCCTACTCCAGATGTTTCTTCTTTGCTTGGTTTGATATCTCTAGCTGATGATGATGTGAAGAGAAGCTTCAGGAAGAACTATGGGAAGTTACTCAGATTGGTTTATAAACCACCCATGTATGAGCGTAACGGATTGTACGCGCTTATGCAGTTCTATGATCCCCCACTGAGGTGTTTTACTTTCCCTGACTTCATTCTGGCTCCGACTATGGAGGAGTATGCTGAGATCTTAGAGTTGACCATCCAGAACAGGGTACCTTTCATTCACATGGACGCTGAGCCCAAACTGGAAGATTTGGCTGTGGCCTTGCATTTAGACTCTTCAGAGCTGCTGTTGACCTCGTGGAATGGAGTGTCTGGTTTTTCTCTCAAGTTCATGGTTGGGAAAGCACAAGAGTATGCCAAGAGTGGATGTTGGACTGTGTTTAATGCTATTTTTGCTCTGTGTATCTACGGTATTGTATTGTTCCCGAACATGCCTGACTTTGTTGATCTGGATGCGTTCTATATATTTGCTTCAGGCAATCCTGTGCCTACATTGATTGGAGATTTCTATCACTCACTGCATTATAAGAATGAGAACAGGAGGGGCAAGAACGTATCTTGTTGTGGGCCTTTACTGTATATGTGGTTCGAGAGTCATCTGCCCAAGAGGGGTATCTTCGCTGAGTCTGCAGATACGGTGGATTGGTCTGAGCATCTGATGGGACTTTCTTCAGAAGATATTATCTGGTTTAATAAAGATTTGCTGGGATCTGTGATCATCTATAGCTGCGCCGGATATCCTAACGTTCCCCTGATTGGGAGGAAAGGGTGTATTAACTACAATCCTTCATTGTTGATCAGGCAATTCGGGTATGCTTTGAAAAGCCCGCCAAAAGAGGAGGAAGTGCAGGAATGTCTGTACTTCACAGGTGATTTGAAGGGAGAACTATTGTCCAATCTTCAGCATGCTTGGAAAAACATCAACAGAAGGGGTAAGCCATTGTTGGGTAAAAATGATTGTCAAGCTTATGCCCCGTACAAAGTCTGGATCCAAGATCGAGCCAAGCAGGTGCAGATGACGTTTCCTGCAGCATTACCTCCTGCTCCCCTCGTGGTCGAGGAACCAACTACTGTGCCTATTGAGAGGTATGAACAGGTTGTGAAGGAGAAAGAAGAGTTGATGAAAGCCAACGAGAAGCTAGAGGAAGAGCTGATGCAACTCAGGAGCGAAAGGAATGAGGCCGTATATTCCTTCGAGCAGCAAACGAAGCTGGTGAATCAACTAGGCACGGAATTGACTGAGCAATGAAAGAAGCATGAGCGATTGGGGATAGATTTCAAGAGCTCTCATGATATGCTGGAATCTAAGAAAGCACTTGATATAGCCCACCGGGAGATCTCTGCATTCAACAAAACCTGGAATGCCACGCTGACCGGCAACAAGGTAAGAGAAGACAAACTGAAGCTGCAGATCTCTGAGCTGGAAGGCCAGTTGAAAGCTAGCCAGAAGAGGTTAGAAGAAGAGGTTGCGCGGAGGTATGATGTCCAGAATGCCTTGAACAAAGTTATCAAGCGCAAGAAAGAGTCTGCATCCCAGAAACAGAAGCTAGAAGATTGCTTTGGGGAAGGTGTTTGGGAGGAATCCATTGGTGATCTCCAGCGTGTTGTCAGGCGAAGAGACTCGCTCGTCGAAGGGTTGCTTGCTCATCCAAATCATCCCAAGACTAAGAGATTATTAGAGGAGTACCAGGCATATGGTCGAACTTGATTATCTCATGTATTGATGTGTATGCTTTATTTGCATTGTGCTGGCCATCACCAGGATTGTTGGTTGAGGTCATGTCTTCCTATTGTATGCTCAGTAATATTGTATTCCTGACTTGATGGGCTTTTCTGCAATATATGAGATGTTTTCTATGATTGGGTTTCGAGCTTCTTATTGCTATCACTGTCACTGCACTGGCACTTTGGCACTAGAATCAGGGGTTGATCTCCCTAAACGCACAGACACATATTGCATCCGCATATCCATTTTGCATTGCCAGTTACCTGTTGAACTTGTATCTCATTTCCTGCACCTCCAGGTTTTCCAGGATTGACGAGCAAAGAGTCCACCGCTACTCAACCCGAAACAACTGCAAGAGAATCATGGATCAAGTCCAAGTGGAGATACAGGAAATCCGCAAGAAGCTGAATCTGTTCATGCATGCAATGGAGAACATCGCTAAGGGCCAGGAGAGCCTCCAGACTTTGGTACAGCCGCTGCTGACGCGGGCTAATGGGAATGGCAACAATGACCACAATTCTGCACACGTTGAGACTATTCTGGAGGATGGTCCCCCTACGCCTGTGGTTCCACCTGTAGTGACCCCACCGGTTGTGGTTGTAAACAATGACGCTGGCGCTGGCAATGGTAACACACGGAATGGAAATGAGACTGTTGTTAACAATGTTGGATTTGGGGACGCCAACCAAGGCGGTGGTAACAACAATGGCGGTTATGGTTTCGACAATAATGGTTTCGGTTACAATGATCAGGGATTTGATTATGTCAATCAGGACGGGAAGTTCGGCTGCAACGCTCAGGGTTTCGGTTATGACTGTTTTGGTAACGCTAACCAGGGGTATGGTGGATTTGGTAATACGAATGGTGCTGGGGTGATTCGTGTCAACAATGGGTTTGGACCTGTTAGGGTCAACCAAGGTTTCGGTAACGGGGGACGAGGTCCCATGATCAATCAACAAGGGTTTGGTTGCAACACTGGTTACGACGGATATGGAAATGGAAATGTGAATTGGGGCGAAGACTACCAGGAGGACGCCTTTTCTGGAAGAGGTGTGGGATTTGAAGGAGTTGTTGATCCTGTGTAGAGGATTAGAATGCTTGAAGAACAGATGAAGGGGGTAGTGAATCAGAACTCCACCGGTTTGGATATGACTACAATGGGCTTGGTACCAGGGTTGAGGGTGCCGTTGAAATTCAAGGCTCCAACGTTTGATAAATACAAGGGGGACACCTGCCCTAAGGTCCATGTTCGCTCTTACTACAGGAGGATGTCCGCGTATTCAGATGATGAAAGGATGCTCATGCATTTCTTTCAGGATAGTTTATCAGGACCTTCACTTGAATGGTATATGGGGATGGAGCCCACGCAGATTAAAACCTGGAAGCAATTGGCTGATGCTTTCGTGACACATTACAAATACAACAACAATCTGGCGCCAAACCGGGTCCAATTGCAGGGTTTATCACAGAAGAACGGTGAAAGCTTTAAAGAGTATGCGCAAAGGTGGCGCGATATGGCAGCGAGGGTGCATCCTCCTTTAATTGAAAGGGAGATGAATGATATGTTCATTGGGACATTTACGGGGGTGTTTTACGAAAAATTGTTTAGTGTGTCATTGAGCAGTTTCTCAGATTTGATTCTTATGGGGGAGATGATTGAGAACGGGATTAAAGTTGGAAGGTTCCAAGCAGGTGAGTCTACTTCAACAGGAGGTGCCAGGAAAGCATTTGGTGGTAGACGACATGGTGATACTAGTGTCGTGTTTGGTGGCAGGGGCAGGGGTAGAGGAAGACATCAGTATGTTCAGCCGCAACAAATAGCTAGTGTCACTATCCCGCTTCCTCAACAGAGGCAGCCACAACAACAATAGCCACAACAACGGCAAAGACAGAATCCTGGCCAGAGAAGGGTACAGAACGCGAGAGCGAAAAGAGTGTTCGACGCACCTCCTTCTAGGTATGCAGAACTCCTCCAGACCCTGCTAGGGTTGAATTTGGTTGAAAAGAGGACTTTGGCACCACCTACAGGGGCAGTACTTCCTTACGGATATGATGCCAACAAGCATTGCGAATTCCATTCTGGGGCACCCGGGCATGATATAGAATCTTGTCAGGCATTTAAACATAAAGTTCAGGATTTATTGGATAGCAAAGCTATTAACTTTGGACAGGCGGGTCCAAACATAGTACAACAGCCTATGCCCAATCATGGGGCAAACGCCATCTTGACGGAGGAGAATTTGAATCTGGTGACGGATGTCAATGAGCTGAAGACGTCGTTGGGTGAGATTAAAAGCACGTTGTTAACAGGGGGTGTATTCCCGGGTTGTGATGAGTTTTGCTTGGATTGTTGGATACAGCCAGAGGGTTGTAATGAGTTGAGGCAGGGTATTCAGGCTATGATGGATGAAGGTACCTTGCAATTTGATAGAACCGCGGTTGAAAGGCCTGTAGAGGCGTTGTGTGATGAGCAGAACGATGTTGCAACGGTGACGATTCCGAGAAAAACAATAACGATAACGGCGCCCGCCAGGCGGCCGACGATCACAATCACCAAAGCAGGACCGATTCCTTTTGAGAGTACTAAAGCAGTGCCATGGACTTACGGGTTGGAGGTATATTGCGATGGTGAGAGAATCGAAGTCAATGGACAACTAGCTGGGGTTGTAGATAATGTTGTCGGAACAGGGGGTATGACCAGAAGCGGAAGAATCTTCACATCACCCGAGGTAGAGGCGAAAAGATTAGCCAAGGGTAAAGCAAAGGTAACTGAGGGTGGTCCTTCTCAGTCGAATGAAAAGGAAACGTCACTTAAGGATGTGGAGGAGTTTATGAGGCTCATTCGTAAAAGTGATTACAAAATCGTTGAGCACCTCCAGCAAACGTCGTCAAAAATTTCCATCCTATCCTTGTTGTTATGTTCTGAGGCCCATCGGAACGCTTTGCTGAAGATTCTAGACACGTCGTTCGTTCCTCAAGAGGTTTCTGTTAATTAGTTAGAAGGGGTGATGACGCATGTCAATGCGGGGCACAGCTTGGGCTTCACAGACTTTGATTTAACTCCGAGAGGGCGAGAGCACAATCTGGCATTGCATGTGTCAGTTGAATGTCGGGGCACGGTCATGTCCCATGTTTTAGTAGACACTGGATCTTCTCTGAATGTGCTACTGAAGAAAGCCATGATGAAGTTGGATATCAGGGGGATTATCTGCACGCCCAGTGACTTAGTGGTGAGGGCGTTCGATGGAACGAGAAGGTCAGTTTTCGGATCAATAACATTACCGTTGCAGGTGGGGCTTGAAATATTTGAAATTGAATTCTATATAATGGACATCCAGCCAACTTATAGTTATCTTCTTGGGCGCCCATGGATCCATGCTGCCGGGGCAGTCACATCCACGTTACACCAAAAGCTGAAGTATATGGTGGGGGATAGTGTCGTCACCGTTTGTAGAGAGGAGGATATTCTGGTTAGCCATTTGTCTTCATTTAAGTATGTGGAGGTCGACGGCGAAATACATGAAACACCGTGTCAGGCCTTCGTGGGGTTGCGAATTAAAGACAGAGCTCAGGGTTCCAGCAAAGCATCAGATGTGGTGGTGTCATCCTACAAAGAGGCTCAGGCTCTAGTGCAGGCAGGCAAAACCAAGGGCTGGGGGAAGGTATTGGAGATTCCCGTGAAGAATGACAAGTTCGGGCTTGGATATCATCCTTCGTCATCAGCATCCTCTTCAGGAACGCCCAAGTTCAGAGGACCGATAACCATTACACCAAATGGGGTGAGCTTCGAGACTATCAATGTTGTTTCCAATGCTGAGGATGGGGATAGCGACTGTGATATGGACGCGTGGATCAAGCCAAGCGTGCCAGGACAAAGTCTCTGCAATTGGTCTATCCGGGAAACTGTTACTGTGACAACTAAACAGTAATGATTTGTTTTCTTAATTGTTGAATAATCCTGTGTCTTACCCGGGGCATAGTGATTTTGCTTAGGGCCATTTGGTTATGTACATTACGTTGTTTAATAATGAAATAAAGGCGTTTTTCATATACAAATGTTGTGATCCCTGTTTTTATTTTTACAATAAAATGGCAATGTGGTTATCTGCTTTGTATGCGTTTTGAAGCATTTAACCATTTCCTTTGCAGGATTACTATTTCAGATGACATCTATGAATCGCCTATGACTCACTTCAACTTCGAGCACCCGGTATTTCAGGCTGAGGAAGAGATTGTTGAAGATGGCGACGTACCAGAAGAGTTGACCTGGTTATTGAAACAAGAAGAAAGAATCATTCTGCCTCATGAGGAAGACATCGAGATTATCAATTTGGGGTCGGAAGAGGTTGTGAGAAATATCCATATAGGGGCTGCGCTGCAGAGCGACATCAAGCAAAAGTTGGTTGAAATGCTCAAAGAGTACAGTGATATATTTGCTTGGTCGTACGAGGATATGCCTGGGTTGGATACGGATATGGTCGTTCACTGTCTGCCACTGCGAGAGGAATGTCCGCCTATTAAGCAGAAACTCCGAAGAACCAGACCGGACATGGCTGTGAAGATCAAGGAGGAAGTTCAAAAACAGTGGGATGCTGGTTTCCTAGCTGTTACCAAATATCCCTCATGGGTCGCTAATATTGTGCCAGTGCCAAAGAAAGACGGTAAAGTGCGAATGTGCGTAGACTACCGTGATTTAAATAGGGCGAGCCCGAAAGATGACTTTCCACTTTCTCACATCGATGTGCTGGTTGATAACACTGCTCAATTATCCGTATTCTCCTTCATGGATGGCTTCTCGGGTTACAATCAGATCAAAATGGCGCCAGAAGACATGGAGAAGACTACCTTCATTACTCCCTGGGGAACATTTTGCTACAAAGAGATGCCCTTCGGATTGAAGAATGCTGGGGCAACATATCAACACGCTATGACGACTCTCTTTCATGACATGATGCATAAAGAGATCGAGGTTTATGTTGATGATATGATTGTCAAATCCCAGACGGAAGAGGAGCATTTGGTTAATCTGCTGAAATTGTTCAAGAGGCTTAGGAAGTTCAGGTTGAGACTGAACCCTAACAAGTGCACCTTCGAGGTGAGATCGGGTAAACTACTGGGGTTTATCGTGAGCGAAAAAGGAATAGAGGTTGATCCTGCGAAAATAAAAGCGATACAAGAAATGCCGACGCCTAAAACAGAAAAAGAAGTGCGTGGATTTTTAGGGAGGTTGAACTATATCGCCCGGTTCATATCTCACTTAACTGCGACGTGCGAGCCGTTATTCAAGTTGTTGAAAAAGGACCAGGTTGTGACCTGGAATGAAAATTGTCAAAAGGCGTTCGACAAGATAAAAGAATACTTGCAGGAACCTCCTGTTTTGATACCCCCAGTGGCCGGGAGAACTCTGATTATGTATTTGACGGTTCTTGAGGGAAGTATGGGTTGTGTTCTCGGTCAACACGACGAGACTGGGCGTAAAGAGCATGCAATCTACTATTTGAGTAAGAAGTTTACCGACTGTGAGTCCAGATACTCAATGCTCGAGAAGACGTGTTGCGCGCTAGCCTGGGCCGCCAAACGTTTGAGGCAATACATGCTAAATCATACAACCCTGCTAATTTCAAAGATGGATCCGATCAAATACGTGTTTGAGAAGCAAGCACTCTCCGGAAGAATTGCCCGATGGAAGATGGTGTTAACCGAATATGATATTCAGTATGTCTCGCAAAAGGCTATTAAAGGTAGCATTTTGTCAGAGTACCTTGCGAAGCAGCCTGTTGAGGACTACCAATCGATGAGGTTTGATTTTCCTGACGAGGATATCATGTACCTGAAGATGAAAGATTGTGAAGAACCGTTGCCGGACGAAGGACCAGAGTTGGGTTCCAAGTGGCAGTTAATATTTGACGGAGCTGTAAATTCCTATGGTAGCGGAATAGGCGCGATTATCACTACTCCTCAGGGGTCACACATCCCCTTTACTGCCCGATTGACTTTTCCCGTTACCAATAATGAGGCTGAATATGAGGCTTGCATCATGGGGCTGGAAGAAGCTATTGATTTGCGAATCAAGCATCTGAACGTATACGGAGACTCAGCTCTAGTGGTGAATCAGATTAAAGGAGAATGGGAGACACGTCAGCCCAATTTGATACCGTATATGAATTACGCAAGGAGATTGTTGCCTTTCTTTGACAAGGTGGAATTGCATCACGTGCCGCGAGCAGAAAATCAAATGGCTGACGCCCTGGCGACATTGTCTTCGATGTATAAAGTTAACTTCTGGAACGAGGCTCCCCGGATTGTTATCTCTCGGCTCGATAGGCCTGCATTCATATTTGCCATTGATGAGGCTCCCGATGGTAAACCCTGGTACTTTGACATCCAGAATTTCCTGAAGAACAAGGAGTATCCGGCTGGGGCATCCAGTCGAGATCAGAAGACTCTCAGGAGATTGGCTGGCAATTTCTATTTGAATCTTGACGGTGTCCTATACAAAAGAAACCACGACTTGGTGTTGCTACACTGTGTAGACGAGAAAGAGGCGAAGTTGCTCATGGAAGAGATACATGAGGGCACATTTGGTACACATGCTGGTGGGCATGCTATGACGAGAAAATTGCTGCTGGCAGGTTATTACTGGCTAACTATGGAAACAGACTGTTTCAAGTTTGCAAAGAGGTGTCATAAATGCCAAATTTATGCGGACAAGGTCCATGTACCCCCAAGTCCTCTGAATGTGATGTCATCACCGTGGCCGTTCTCGATGTGGGGAATTGATATGATTGGAAAGATCGAGCCTACGGCATCCAACGGACACCGGTTCATCTTGGTGGCAATTGATTACTTCACCAAATGGGTGGAAGCAGCATCATATGCCAATGTCACCAAACAAGTGGTCGCCAGATTTATCAAACGAGATATTATCTGCAGATATGGAATCCCTGAGCGGATTATCACCGACAACGGTTCGAATTTGAATAACAAGATGATGAAAGAGCTGTGCCAGAATTTTAAGATTGAACATCACAACTCTTCTCCTTACCGACCCAAGATGAATGACGTTGTTGAAGCGGCCAATAAGAACATAAAGAAGATTGTTCAGAAGATGGTTGTGACGTATAAGGACTGGCACGAGATGCTACCTTTCGCTTTGCACGGTTATCGTACGACGGTACACACATCAACCGGGGCAACCCCTTTTTCATTGGTATACGGAATGGAGGCAGTGTTACCATTGGAGGTTGAGATTCCTTCCTTGAGGGTTTTACGAGATGTCCAACTTGACGAGGCAGAATGGGTTAAAGATAGACTGAATCAGCTCAGTTTAATGGATGAGAAGAGGCTAGCTTCTCTAGCAGACGGTCAGTTGTATCAGAGCCAGATGAAGAAAGCATACGATAAGAAGATACACCCTCGAAGCTTTCAGACGGGCGACCTTGTGCTGAAGAGGATTCTCCCACCACAAACAGATCACAGGGGCAAGTGGACCCCTAATTACGAAGGGCCATACGTTGTCAGAAAAGTCTTCTCTGGAGGAGCCTTGCTACTATCTACCATGGATGGTGAAGACTTTTCGTCTCCTGTGAATTCGGACGCAGTTAAAAAATACTTTGCTTGAAAGCGACCCGCTGGACAGTAAAAAGAGAGTCCAGACAAAAATGGGACATCCCGGCGAACCATAAAAAAATGAATAAAAGGGTTCGGGCAAAAGTTAGGGATAAAATTGAAAAGATGTACACCCGCGAAGTCGAAAACCTGCATTGGGCGACTTCGGCAAAAAGGGTATCCCGGTGAATTGAAAACCCGCAAAGGGCGATTCACGCAAAAGTTAGGGATTGAAAAAGCAAATGACTGTGGTCCGGATCTGAAACTACATCGCTTAGTGGTTTGGGAGTACCTGAGGGTTCGTTTATCTGACACAATCTCTTCCGAAAGTTGAATACCGGGAAAGCGCCAGAGTCAGGCGGGTCATAGGAGGATCAGATCATGATGTTTGTCTGTACCACGTTGCCGGCATGTGTACAAATTTGATTTGTATTTGTATTTTTATATTTTTTGTGCATATATGTATGGGTGTGTGCGTAACTTCCTCTTTTCAGGAGTTGCATCCGGTGTACAAAACTTTGCCTATTCAGAGGCCTGTTATTAATAAAACATGTTATTCAGTATTTGATGTTTGTGCTTTACTGTTTGTATATGGAAAACGCCAATGTTTTGATGAACTTGCATGTGCATAACTTTGCTGGCCCCTGCCGATAATTGCTAAAACTTCGAATTGACTGAAATAACGTCGCGGATACTAACCTGGATAGATTTGGTTGTATAGATTTGTGTTGTCTCGTTTGTGTTTTGCAGGGTTCTCACTTTTGAAGCGAATGATCAGAAAATTGTGGCCCCCAGCCGGAGGCTCGTGGTGAAAGACTTGACTTTGTTTGACGCTAATCCCCACGCAGGTCGCGCCTCACCCCAAAAATTGAGATGATTATCCCTTACCGAAGGAAGGGTTAGGTTCCCCAGAAGAGTATCCTCATGGAAGTTGTCCACAGGGTATCCCCAGCAAGACAGATCAGTATCCCATGCAGAGGTTATACTCCCCAGAGAGTCGAAAATGTGCGCATTCAATCCCCAGTTGGGAGGATTTCCATGGCGCATAACTAAGGTAATAAGTTCAAAAGGATTAGCCCCACCGAGGATGGTTTTCTTTCTCCCCGCAGGTCGTCATGCCTTCGTCAGGATGATTATCGCCAGCGGAGTGGTAGTTTCGAGTTTGTAAACTATACCCAGACAGTTGTCCCCCAGAAGGGTTGATTCTCCCCCAGCTGAGTTAATCTTCCCAGCAGGTGTTGTTATTTCCTCCCAGTGGAAATCGATGTGTAATCTCTCCCCGACAGAGTTGGTTGTATTTCTGGCATTTATTTTTCCAGAATACGTTGTGATACTCGTTCATCCCCAACAGGATGGTATTTGTCTTCAACAGCCGTGTTGGTGAAGCAAGCTTATCAGAGCTCCCCAGCAGCCTGAACCTGCATTTGCATTTGCATACATTATCATGATTGTATATACCCGAAAACGCGTAGCATTTCCATGCCGTATGGAGCATTACGCCATTGCCGAACATATGCATTTTTGAAACATAAATCAGGTTGGTTAACCTTTTGCTTTTAGGTGTGTTTCTCAGCAGGAGTATGAAGTTATAATTCAGATCTATTACCAGACGATCGAGGTCTTGCCGTGAGACATATGATGGCACATTTCTTATTATTATTCCCCATAGAGTTACTGGCTGAAGTTTCTCTTATCCGACCAGCGGAGGGTTTCTCCGGGTTTGCTGTCGCGACAGCATTTCAGGGTTTCATGAATCAGATTTCAGAAGTGGTCACTTGTTGTCGAAACGGGTGTCGGGCAGTTATTTTCAGAATATCCCCAGTGGAGTTAGCTACTACCAAGAATAGGCAAGGAAGTTATATCCAAGGTTATCTTTTCCCGTAAGAATCAGGCGGAAGAACTTTCCTGTATGTACCAGGAAGATGTGTTATGATTTTCCCGTAAGAATCAGGCGGAAGAACTTTCCTGTATGTACCAGGCAGATGTGTTATATTTTTTTTTCCCGTAAGAATCAGGCGGAAGAACTTTCCTGTATGTATCAGGCAGATGTGTTATCTTTTCCCGTAAGAATCAGGCGGGAGAACTTTCCTGTATGCATCAGGCAGAGGTGTTATCTTTTCCCGTAAGAATCAGGCGGAAGAACTTTCCTGTATGTATCAGGCAGATGTGTTATATTTTTTTTTCCCGTAAGAATCAGGCGGAAGAACTTTTCTGTAAGTATCAGGCAGATGTGTTGTATTTTCCCGTAAGAATCAGGCGGAAGAACTTTCATGTATGTACCAGGCAGATGTGCTATGAGTTTCCCGTATGAAGCAGGCGGATGAATTTTCCGGTATCCAGATAGATGATGATCCCGTGATAGACAGGGTATGTGAGTGGTGTTCCGATATTTGATTAAAGTATTTTCCCCAAGGAAGTCGCCGTGATTTCCTCGTATTAATGTTCCCAGTAGAGTCCTCCTTGAGTCGTTTGTGGGTTGGGACCAACGAAGGTAGCTACTACAGAGGTAGGCAGAGAAACAGTACTCAGATGATTTTTCCCGTATGAAGCAGGCGGATGAATGTTCAGACAGAATTGTTTCCCCAGCGAAGTCGACAGGATCTTTCTGTGTTGGCAGACTATCACGTCTTAATCCCCAACACGGTCGCTAATTGATCAGCTTGTTGCCGTAATAACTGGATCCAGTCAGCGGATGTTGTTTTCCAAGCAGTTTGTGCAGTTTATTTCTGCGGTTGGCAAATTTCCGGGTTCTTAGTATTCAACCGTCTCGTACCTCGATTGTTTGAAGGTCGTTCGCTCTTCACCCCAGTCGGGTCCAAGCCGTTTGAATAGGGGCAGCTGTTGCACCCTAAAATTTGCTCAACCTATTTTATCTGATTTATGTTTTAATTGCATTATCATTTGCATATTGAATCATGTACATAATCTAATCATTTGCATAGCATAGCATAGCATAGCAAGGCATCCAACAAGGGATCAAGTGCCATTCTTATCTAAAGAAGGACATCAAGGGGTTTTATTCAAGTTTAAGACTATCCAAGTCATCAAGGAATGGGTTGAAGCTTTGAGAAGTTGAGGGTCAACCAGTGGACTTTTCTCCTAATCTAGGGTGTATTGAGGGTCATCAATGGGAGTATGAGCTATGTATTGAGGGTATGGAAGGTTTACAAATCTTATTAAATGCCTAGAAGGTCATATTGAAGATGAGACAAGTCATTGATTCAAGTTCAAGAGCCACAGTTGAAGTGCAGTCAACTAGGGTTTCATCTGGGTCAACTGAGTGATTGAAGAGCATTAAGGCTTAATTGAAGGATGTGGGATTCATGAATTGATATGTTGATACATGTGTGGTGTTGTTCCAAGGATAGATCAAAGAGGATCAAGAGGAGGAGGAGTTACCAAATTAGGGTTTCAATGTAAAATCCCCTAATTTAGGCCTAACTTCCAAGCCAGATAAGTCAAAATGTAAGTTTCAAATGGATTCTTGGCCAACATGAAACTTGTAGAGCTTCTCAATAGATTTAACTTGAGTACTATAAGTCTTCAAGGAGATTTGTGGAACTCAAGTTATGGTTCTTGCAAGTTATGGGTCATCAGAGGACATTGAAATTTATCTGTGAAAGTCACTTGACTTCCAAGCAACGTTTGCCCATCAAGGAGTTTTCAAATGGATTCTTGGACAACATAAGAGTTGTAGATAATGACCTTAGATTTAATTTGAGTACTAGAAGTCCTCAAGAAGATTTGTGGAACTCAAGTTATGATCTTGGCAATCCAGGGGTATTTTGGGAAAGTTGAATTATAGGTCATTTTCCAACATAGGTCAAAATCTCCATCTTCCACTCCTCAAATGAAAAAATGTTCAACATGAGATGTGTTTAGAATGATGTTTTTGGGCTAGGAAAGAGGTCATGGGTGATTGGAAGGGCTTGTATCACAAAATTGCAAAAAATGGCCTAAAATAAGGGTGAATTTTAAATGAACTAAGGATGAAAATTGGGATTTTTGATCTATAAGTCCAAACCAAGCCATATGACATACCAAATTGATTGGAAAACATATTTTGAAAACAATTACATTGCCACATTTTTGAGTTGAGGGTTAATTCAATGACTTCCTTTGTAAAATGGTTACTTACATTATAAGTAACAATTGCAAAACCACTCTTCAAAGCATAACCAAGGCTCTAATGAATCCTAACACATTCAATATGTCATATGGTGAGAATTTGTATCAGAATGAGGTGCAAATACAAGCTTGAAACTCAGCTGCCATATGTGAATTTCTCATGACATTTTCAAATGCAAGAGATGTGGAACTTCTCATTGGATCAATCCAGAAGTTTCTAGGGCTTTCATTCATGTTCTATATAAGGATTAGAAGAGGTTCAAAGCATTGGTTGGTGGAGATTGAGAGAGATTGGAGAGATTGAACATTGAGTTTTCAGGTTGCATAACAGAATCGGTTACAACCATTTGATCCATTTCAATCCATTCTTTTTTGTTCAATAGCTTCCTTTGGTGTTGGTGAATGATTCCAGATACAATTCAAGGAAAGATTGGTGCAAAATTGTGAGAGAGCATTTTGGATTCATCTCTTGCAAGTCAGAATCGGATTCCAGGATTCAAGAGGTTTCAATCCAATTTGATGCATACAGAAGCTTGATCATACTTCATTGAAGGTATCTGGAAGATCTTGGAGCTTGATTTGGAGGTTTTATCACTCTGTTTATCCAAGATTTGCAGGTATGTAAATTGCTTTCTATGGCTCGATTCATGAGGTTTCTTTAGGTTTTAGATAGTGGTAAGCATTGTAGAACATGGCTAGGTGGATTCTGGTAACAATTGGCATGATTTAGAGACAAAATTAGGTTGATCACATTTTCTGTTGAGGCTCGTATCTGATGATTCTTGGAGGTTTAAACCTAGTTTGATGATGGATTTTACTCAGTGTGAGGTGTAGTTGATGTTAAGCTATTCAATTTTGAGTTTGGTGATGATTCTTGTTTGAGCCATTTCTGAGCATGTCTTCGTGTTTTGAGAAGGAGAGGGTTTCAATGCCAATGGATAGTATGATTGAATTCCTTGTGAGAAGGCGAGCCAGATGATGTATTTAGGTTAGGGTTTTGGTGAGGATTAAGAGAGTTGCGTTTGGAGAAGATGAAGGTTGAAGCTCTGTTTCAGCCATGGCTTTTCTCCCTCCAAAATTCAAAAGAAGAAGACGAACTTATCACCATAGGATCGTGCAAGACCTTTGACTGAAACCATCATCCAACGGCCACGAGTGAATCTAAGGTTGTGAAGGAATTCTGAGAGGAGAGTGAAACGCGCCGTTTCACTTAATGAGTTGGCATTGGCTTAAGTGAGAATGTTGCTAAGTACACCCCAGCCTGGAGGCTCACTTAAAAACACACGTGAAATCCTTGCTATTCGTACCGAACTTTTTCCATTTTTCTTTGTTTTTTCATTTTATTTTCTGATTGTATGTTGGGCCTAGCGCGCTTCCTATACGCACCCCCTCTGAGCCCATTTGGTATTTTGAACTGATTCTGATTGCTATTTGTCACGCCCATTTACCATTTTCATTTTTATTTTCTTTTTATTTCATGATTTTGACATAGTTAATAAAAAATTCATAACTAATTGAAAAAAGATCATTTTAGGGTGGGAATTTTTTCCTTATTTTTATTAGGGTTTCTAGAATTTAATAAAACAATAAAAATATTAATTCCTGGCATTTTATATTTTTGGCATATTTTACAATTTTATTGATTTTATTTTGCATTTGTTTAATACCTTATTTTGCTGAATTTGGTATGAGAGATTGGTGAGTGTTTTTGAGTTGATTCTTGTTGGATTGATTAAATTAGAGGAACATGCTCCCTTAGAGATTTTTCTCATATTTTTATGATGAAATTTAGGCTAGTTTTGAATGATGAACTTTAGGGTGTTAGGATTAGGGTTTTACAACACTTAGGTGTAGTTTAGGGCATAGTTTGGAGACTTAGGGTTTGATTTAGGCCTTGGGGTTTATGTGGGGTATATGGTACATAGTTAGGTTCCCTTAGAAATTAATATAGGATTTTAAGATGAGCATTACTATTTTCTTTGATTTTTGCAAATTGGTTGTTATTGGTGTGTTTCCCTCTTGGGATGTTGCTTTGTTTGTTGGGTTTTGGGCATTTCAATTGGGGTGTTGGGCTTGGGCTTGATTTGTTGGAACTTGTGAAGACCTTGGATGATAATTGAAGACAAGGGATAGAGCTTGATTCCTCCCCTTGGAGATAGTTTGTGAAGACTTAGGAGATAGGAGAAATAGGGAGAGCTTTAGATTAGAATGATTTCTCCTTGCAAACATAGAAAGCATCTTGTGCTTCTATTCCTCCCTATGACAAAAGGTCCTTCTAAGATACTCACATCCCTCCTTTGGAGGGATAAGTGGCTTATTCTGGAAGTAGAACTTTGAGGGAACATTTCTCTTATAATGTTAAACACTTATAGACTTCCTTTGGTTGTCAATAAGTTGTTTAGCATCTCAACTTAATCTGTTAAGTGATTCTCTCTTGTGATTGCTTGCCAGAGCTGGGGTACTTTTGAAGACAGGAGCTTATCTAAAGCTTGGGGATCATTTAAGAGTGAAGATGGGATCTTGCTTGAAGTTTCTACTGTCAACTGTTTACTGTTAATCAACCGTAGCTGTCAGAGCTGGTGCTGTTTGAACTGCTTACTGTAGGAGCTGGTGTTGCTGTCAGAGCTGGTGTTGGGTTTTATTTCTTTTTCTGTATTGTCTGTTGGCTTGTTCAGCTTGCCCCTTAGGTTTGAAGTGAAGCTGTTTCACTTTGCCTATTGTTTTCCCAGGTTCGATGTTGAGCGAGACTCCCTTGCCTCGCTTGTATTGCTGCATCTCATGCATTTTACTGTTTACTGTATGTTGTTTCCTTTCCATTTATCCCCTAGGATCTCTGTTTCCCTCTGTGCAAGAGAGAAATATGATAGACATTAGGTGTTAACCCATGCATGACAACATTAAGGTAGTTTTGATTCCCTTTTCAACCCTAGGCTTTTTAGAGCTTCTTTCCCTTCTTATCTTAAAACAACTCAAAAACACAGTAATAAGGTTAATCGATGTCGTACGCTACGAGCCTTAAGCTATTTGAGAAAAGGTTGCTGGAGAGTTTCTTTCCAGTAGTCTGACTGCTTAGTGTGATACCCTTTGGGTGACACGCGACATAGTCACTCTCAAGTCATAGTCTCTAGTGCGTCAGAGATTGCAAACATCATAAAAAACAGTTCTTGCGTAAAAGACTGAAAACCAATCAAAACGTCATTTTTGTCCGCTTGGACCCGTAATCAGGAGAAAACCTTTTTCAGAAGGATAAAAGATAAACAGACAGACTTGTGTCGTACGTGGCCCGAACTACGTTTGCTCTGATCTTTCATGCTATATGAAAGTACGTAGGCATAAGATGCTGTATCCTAGCGAGCAACCTTCCCACCTTTCCCGTAGGTAGGCGAACTACGTTGACTCTGATTTCTCGTTCCAGACGGGAATACGTAGGCATAAAGTGCGATACTTTGCCGAGTCATTTTATTTTCTTTTAACCCCAGACCTGTAGAGTAGATAGAATAACAATCCGTACTAGAAAACAAGCGTGGATCCCGTCGAGTACGACGGACGTGAGGGGTGCTAATACCTTCCCCTTGCGTAACCGACTCCCGAATCCAGGATTTGGTTGCGATGACCATTCCTTTCCCATCTTTGCGTTAGGTTTACTTCGAGTATTTCCTTTCCCTCCTTTGGGATAAATAACGCACGGTGGTGACTCTTCTGTCATAGCCGGCGCCGATTTTCGCAGTAGCGACACCGAGGCATAGGGAGGTTTATTGTCTACCCTTTTCAAATGGAATACTTAATTAAATAAGAAACTGAGACCCGTTCGTGGCTTGTGACCCGAGGCGTGGGGAGTTTTATCATCAACCTCTTGTAGGAAGAAACTGAGACCCGTTTGTGGCTTATGACCCAGGGTGTGAGGAGGTTTATCATTACCCTCTTGTAGGAAGAAACTGAGAGTTGTTCATGGCTTGTGACCTGAGGTGTGAGGAGGTTTGTTGTTACCCTTGTCAATTGAAAGAAATTGATCAAAGAAGAAACTGAGACCCATCTGTGGCTGTAACCCAAGGCATGAGGAGGTTTATTATCTTTCAGCATTTTTATCCTCAAATTTGTTTCATATTCCAATACTAGTTGATTGTTAGTGTTCCCAATGGATTTAAAATCTTTTCCCATATACACTTTTCTCCTGTGGCATCTTTTCCACCACAGGTTTCCCATGTTGCATTCATTTTATGTCATATCATATGCAATTGGTGGCATCTTAAGGCCAAAAGTTATGCATGTTTGTATTTAAGTCTCTCATATCATGTCGAGACGAAGGTTTCAATCTTCATATCTCGAAATAAAATAAAATTAAATAGGGGCATCTATCACACCCTAATTTTTAACCCTAAGATTCCACATCCTCTTGCATCATTTTAGGTCAATCATCCATACTTAAATAACCCATTTGTCTAGCTTTGCTTTGTTTGCTTTTGTTCATATATGAATTAAGATTTATTCCAAGGAAGTTAAGGGGTTGACCAGTCAATTTTTGGAGAGATCTTCAACTAATCGAGTTCTCATATTCTCAATAGATCTCCCTTCATCAAATGTCAAGAATCAAATGGCCTCACATCAAGTGTTTCAAAGATTCAATTGCACCTAATCAAAAACTAGGGTTTTTCAACCAAGGTTAACTGCACTTTTGAATTTTTGATCAAGACATGATTTCAAGCCAAGGATTCATATACTCCAAGGGATATCAACAAGATCACGTGTTCATCTAGATTAGGGTTACAAGGTTGTGCAGTTGATCAAGCTACTAGTGGCTCTGAGGCTAGGGTTCTAACTAGAGATATCTTATAGTTGATTCTTGAAGTAAGCCTTGTTCATTTGGATCGTTATGTGTTCCATGGTTCTTATATGTAAGATGGCTCATTATAAAGTCTCTCAGAGGTTCATTTGGGTAGAGGATTGATTAAGATTTTTATCTGGTCAAAGAAAAGTCAATTATGGTTCTAAAGAGGTTAAAAGCTTGACTTTTGGTCATTTAGGTCATGAGAGACCATTTGAAGTAATTACAAGTTCCATGGTGAGGTTTAATCAAGGAGAATCAAGGAGAGTCATAAAATCGGGAGATGTTGCTAAATTAGGGTTTTTAGAAATATTTCTAAGTGTAAAATTCCCTCTTTTAGCACCTAACTTTCATGGTAAGTTTCCTAATGATATAAGCTCCATTACATTTTTCCATCAACATGAAAGTTGTAGAAATTTCTCTAAGATTTCTTTTAATATAAAGAAATCATCCATTGGATTTACACATCTCAAGTTATGATGTCTTCAAGTTGGTATCTCAAAGTTGAATATTTGAAAAGACTTAGAATCATCAAAATTAACCAACTTCTAAGACAAATTTCACATGGATCCAAGCCTTTCCTCAAAATACTTTCAGCATAAGAGTAGTTATTCATCATATAAGCTTCCCAAAAAGTGTAAGAACTCATGCATTCCCATGTGTAGAACTCATGTTATGATTTTTTTAAGTCAATGCCATTTTTAGATGACCTAGTTTTGGTCATTCACTTCAAGGCTAGAATTCATGAACTTCTAAGCTTTAATTCAAGTTACCTACAACATGAAAATTGTATCTCATGGTCTTGCCTTCATGATAACTTCAAATTTCATTTCATTTGGTGGCTTATTATGCATGTTATGGCATGGTGAACAAACATACATGATTATGTGACATGAGTTGGTTTTCTTGTTTTTCAGGTCACAATTTGGAATGTTCTTGTTTCTCTCTTATACCATATCATCATCCCCACATGACACCACAAAATATTTCCCAAAATGAGCAAGCATACATTCACATATCAAGCATTAATTAAAATTTTTACACCATATGTGGAATTCACCAAATCATCTCACAAATCCATTTCATTTCCTCCAAGTCACCTTTATTCATTTCCTCACCCTCATTTGTACTGAATGATGACTCGAAGTGGTGTGTCAACCATCCCAAATTCGTGTACAACATATTTTTAGTTTTTTGGCAAGTTTGCAAAACAAGTCATTCACACATTATGGGCCTTCCAAACAAGTCCTAACCCATTCTATTTAACTCCATGCAAACCCTAAACATGGGGGGAGAGATCATTTTGCTGCAGAGAGAGCTTGAAACCATCTTAAACTTTTCAAATTTCTCTCACTTTGAATATGCCATTTCCTTGAAGTTTTTGTTTGTTTCTTTCTTGATTCATACTCAGGGAAGCATTAGGAAACCATTGGTGATTTTAATCTTAAGCTTAGGCAACATTTGAAGGACCAACAGAGTTGCTCCATTAGATAACTTACTTCACTTCAAATCTCTCATTTTAGGCATAGATGTAAGTTCATATTGGTTGTATCTGAAGTCCTGCCATGTGTAGGCCATGTTTGAATACTTGTTGTGTTTGTTTAAGCAACTTTCAGTTTGTGATTCAAATTTTCATGCACTAATTTCATGATGTTAGAAGAACCTTTTTGAAAATCTAAAGCCATATTCGTGTTCTCCATGGAATTATCTTCAAATTCATGTATTGGATTTTGATTTTTATGGAAGTTTGCAGAGAACTCCGGCGTGGCTAGCCGGAGAAGACGATCGGAGCCCTAGCTCTGGCGTCTGATGTGTTTGCCTGCGTGTCATGAGGTGGACGCCACCTCTAATTAATGAAACGATGTGTTTCATTTTTTTTTGTGTTTTGCTGGTTTATTTGGAACATGGGCTTTGTATATTTCTATTCACACCCTTTCTTTCTGGCCCAATAGCGCAGTGAACTGATTTCCTTTGTAATCCATTTTGCTAATGCACCCCTTCCACTTTATTTCTTTTTTATTTTCTATTCTCTTTCCATGTTCTATTCTGATTTATTTTTAATGGTTCAAATACCTAAAATTTCCACATAAATACTTTTTAGATACTTTGAAATGTTATTTAATTTTTCATAATTTCTATTTTTATTTTTAATTATTTTTTATATTTTATTTGGATTTAATTGTGTGATGTGTCTATGTGACCTAGTCTTGGAACCTATGCCTTAATTCATGATCTTTCCAATTGATTCTTGATCCTTCTTTTTGTACACACTTGGGAACATGTATGTAGGGCACTTGAATGTTCATTTTATGTCTTGATCATGTATTTTGGGTACATGTTTGGATCTTTTTTTATGCCTAACTTGTTTGATCAATGGATTGTGTGTTTGCCTAATGTTTGAGATGGTTTGAGCATCCTTTGTACACATTCTTAGGCACTCTTTTAGAGCACCTTGATCCACCGCCGTCTGGATGTCATGACTATTTTTCCATCATTTTTGAAGCCTCCTAACTATTTTTCTTCGGTGATGCCTTGCTTGCCTAATTGTTTGGATGTGTTTGAACTTTGTGGATTGGTTAAGGATGCACTTGTGCAACCAATTAGGGTTTTCTCTCCTCTCTTGTTCTTTATTTGAAATAACATGAGTTCGAGTCTCATGTTGGAATTCATTAGGTAATTTTTTTTCTATTTTTGATTGATGCCTAATTACAGCTTGGTTTTGGATTGAACATGCTTGATACCTAACCTAGTTTCCAAACATGTTGATCACTTGTGCTTGATTGAGGTTTGAAATTTTTATTGAATGTGATCATGTAATGTTTTGACTTGATTATGGCTTTGGAATCACTTTCATTTGGTTATTTTCCTATTTTTTGTGGAATTTTCAAGTTGATGTTGCTTTAGCCTTGCACCATTGATGTTCTTGACCTAGTTTCTCAAGATGTTTTCTTGTATGACCTAATGGATGCCTATGAGCTCTTGTGTGATTAAATTACATGTTTGAGAGCTTGATTTTCATGTTGTGTTGATCATTATATGATCTCTTCTCATTCTTTTCTTCACATGATTATTTTTGTTCTTGTTATGGGCAGTATGAATGGTGTTTGCCTAACGTTTTGAGCATGATACTTGTTGACTTTGTTTGATATTTTGGAAATGAATATGATGTGATATATTTGAGTATGGTTCTGACCTTGATGCTATAGTGGGTATAATTTGATCATTTATGCTTTGTGCCTTGCTTGAATACCCCTCTTTCTTTGAGAATGATCATGTTATATGCTTGGCTAGTCTTGATGTATGTTATAAACTTATTCTTTAATAATTACTTTTGCAATTCATGGGTTGATGTTCATGATTATGTTGCTGCCCCTTCTTGGTTTCAAACCCTAATTCCACATGGCTAATCTTTTGAATTGTGTTGTGCATGAGTTATATGTGGGTAATTGTTTGGGTGTTGGTGTGATGTATGTCTTGTGTGCTTTTTCTCCTCTTATAATCTTTCATATGAGTTGAACATGATGTGATGTAGCTACTTAAATTCTTTTTTCTACTTTCATCTTTGCCCATTTTGTTTGGATGCTTTGGCTTTTGATGTCTGCTTAGGGTTCCCTATCCTTGTGTCCTTATGCATTATTGGTTTTCATTTGTACTTAACATGATGCATACTTGATCCATGATGTGATACCTTGCTTTATAAGTTGATCAGATGTTTTATTATTTATCTCACATGTTGGTATTCATCATTGATATTTGGCTTTTACTTTTGATGTCCATCATCTATATTCTTCTGATATTGTGGTTGCCTCTATTGTGATTCCAAGGGAAGAGCTTTTTGGTTGACTATATTGTCATGTGCTTTGCATCTCTTTTGCATTCCCCTTTTTATTCTTCTAACTTCTTTTCTTGACCCATATCTCCCCTTTAGGTTGATTACCTTAGGATGTATACACTTAGATTTTTCCCTTTTAGACTAACATACTTAGTTTGTATCCTTATGCTAATTCCCCTTAGGATTATTTTAACTTTAGATAACCTACAATTAGGTTCTCTTTCTCCCATGAGAGAATTAGACATGATTCATTCTTAGTTGAGATGTAATTCTCCTGCCCCATGACATAGTTGAGAAAGATGTTGATTCTTTTCCACTTGAGAGAGGTATGTGGCATACTTGTCGATTCTATATCCGAGTTGGAGCCCTTCCCTTAATGTGAAGAAAAGATCCTTCTTCCGCGTGTTTGTGGTAGTTTAGTTGAGTATTCTCCTTAAGATGACAACTTATTTCTTCTTCTAAAACCAACCAACAGACATTGCTTTTATCCATGGTTCCGAACTACAGACGCTCTGATTTCTCAAGATACTTTTGAGAATACGTAGACACAAGGTCAATCCTTGGAGAGCACACTTTTGTTTTTTAGACCCTTTTACCTTTTTTTAACTCGTAGTGACGTGAACTACGAATGCTCTGATTCCATCTTAGTCAGGATACGTAGGCACGAGATGCGATGTCTTGGCGAGCATACTTAGGAATAGCACCTTAGGTCTCCTATTTCTTCTCACCTTTAGCAAACAAATTAACAAATAACATAATAAAACAAGAGGTTCCTGTAGAGTACTACATATACTTAGGATGCTAGCACCTTCCTTAGGTATAGCCAACCTCAAACCTTAGATTCTCTTTTGCTTTGTGTTGCATTGCATACTCATGGGTTTATTCTTTCTTTTTCCCTTCCCTTGGATAAATTAAAGATCGATGGTGAATTAAGATTTGTGAAGCCTAATTAATTTAATAGCTATGGTCTCCGATTCTCACCGCGACAGCGGGATCAAGATGAGATGTTCATGCAGATGAAATTGGATCTTTTCAAAAGCTTTTTGACAATCAGCATCCCAATTGATGACTTAATTCTTCCTCAGCAATTTGAACATAGGCTCACACTTAGCGGTCATATAAGAGATAAACCTGGAAATATAATTCAATCTTCCTAAGAATCCTCTGAATTCTTTTTCTGTATGTGGAGCGGGAATTTCTTGAATAGCTCTAACTTTATTAGGGTCTACTTTAATTCCATATTGACTAAAAATAAAATCAAACAATTTTCCTAACCAGACACTGAATGTACACTTGGCAGGATTTAATCACAGTTTGAATTTCCTCAAGCGTTCGAACAGTTTTTGCAGATGATCTATATGGTCCTCTTCACTTTGTGATTTAGCAATCATGTCAATGATATACACCTCGATTTCTTTATGCATCATATCATGGAAGAGAGTGATCATTGCTCTTTGGTAAGTTGTCCCAACATTTTTCAAACTGAAAGACATTACCTTATAGCAATATGTTTGCCATGGGGTAACCAACGTGGTCTTTTCCATGTCTTCAGGCACCATCTTGATCTGATTATAGCCTCAGAAAGCATCCATAAAGGAAAAAATGGAAAATTTGGCAGTGTTGTCCACTAGTGTATCAATATTAGGAATTGGGAAGTCATCTTTAGGCCTAACTTTATTTAAATCCCTATAATCCATACACATCCTTACTTTACCATCCTTTTTTGCGAACAAGTATAATATTAGCGATCCATTGAGGGTACTTGGACACTGCTAGAAACCCTACATCGAAATGCATTTTAACTTCCTCTTGTATCTTGATGGACAAATCAGGCATAGTTCTCCTCAGCTTCTGTTTCACTGGCGAACATTCTGGCCGGAGCGGAAGTCAATGTTCAATAATATCTATGTCTAAGCCAGGCATATCTTGATATGACCAGGTAAACATATCCATATACTCATGCAAAAATTTGGCCAATCTCTCCCTGATGTTGACTTCGAGAACGGTACCAATCTTCACCTCTTTTTCCACTTCTTTTATGCCTAAGTTGATGACCTCTACTGGCTCTTGATGCGGCTGAATGGTGTTGCACCCTAAAATTTGCTCAACCTTTTCTTAACTTGGTTTATGTTTCATTTCATTTCATTTTGTTCTAGCATTTGCATTGCATAGCATATTTCATTTTACAGGGGATCAAGAGGTTGTGCATAGCAAGAGAGGTCTTATCAGAGCATTGAGCCTAAGCAAGGGGTGTTACTTAAGCTTGAATGGTCATCAAGTCATATTGAAGTGGTCAATAGCCTTGTGAAAGAATGGGTGGATGTGTGTGGGTCAGTTCCTAACTTGGAGGCTAATTGAAGAGCATTAGGGGATTGTGAATTCATGATTATGGGTATAAGATGCTGAGAGAGCTCATTGAGTGCTTTGAGAGTCATTTGGAGCTTATTCAAGTTGTTGTGTGAAGTGGAACAAGCCCCAGGCAAGAGTGTGGCATCTAGGGTTTTCATCTAGTAAATCATCAATTAAATGTGAAATTGAAGGAGGTTACAACTCAATTCCAAGTCTCTATGGTTATGGGATGTTGTGTTTAGAGGTCTAATATATCATTTCAAGATCAATTCATCAAGGATCAAGAGTGTGAGAAGTTACTAAATTAGGGTTCTCAAGGTAAAATCCCCTATTTAGTGCCTGACTTCAAGACCACTCACCTCAAGATAAAAGTCTCATCTCAACTTTTGGCCAACATGAAACTTGTGGAGCATGTTCTTAGCTTTCTTTTGAGTACTAGAAGTCCTTGATTGGATTTATAGAACTCAAGTTATGATCTAGACAAGTTACAGGTCATCAGATGAATGTGATTTTGGTTAACAAAAGTCAACCAACTTCCAAGCCATGTTTGACCTAGAAGGATGTTTCTCCTCAACTCTTGGCCAACACGAACGTTGTAGGGCATGTTCTTAGCTTTCCAAAGAGTACTAGAAATCTTTCATCTGATTTGTAGAACTCAAGTTATGAGGGGTACAAGTCAGGGGTATTTTGGGAAAGTAAGATTATAGGTCATAAAATTATAGGTCCATTTCACCAACTTGCACACTTCAAATGGAAATATTTTCAACATGAAACTTGCTCCAAATAGGGCCATTTGCATTACCAAATCATCTCTTGTCATGGTTGGAGTTTGGATTGAAGATTGGATGTTTGAATTTTTCATAAAGAAGGCTTAAAATGAGAAAATGGGAATTAAATGATTTGAAACTTTCTCAAGGCAAATTTATACTTTTTTTTAGTGCAAATGATGTTTCAAAGACAATGCCAATTTCACATTTGCAATTTGAGGTCTTTAAGTTGGTCATTTTCATGGTTTCTTCATCTTGAAGCAACAAGTTAGAAATTCACCATGGGATCAAAACAAGGGGAAATTATGGGCCATTTGATCACTTTAGGCCATGTGCAAGTGATTGGAAGCAAGAAAGAAGCATGTGCAGTGTGAAATTCGTGGGTTATGGCAAGCAAAAAGTGAAGGAAAATTGAGTTTTCATTTTCACAAATTGGCCACATTTGGGCCTCAATAAGTTGCTAAACCCATCATATATAAACATTAGGTCATGTTTGGATGCAGAGGAGATCATTTTCGTGCAAAAGGAGCAAGAACAAAGTGTGAAAAAGTGAGAGCAACTTGAAATTCGTTTTTGGAGCTACACACCATTGCAAGCAAAATTGAGCATTCAAACATCTTTAATGAAGTTTATTGAATGATTCTGGGCGTTTTTCTTTAAGCTTCAACAACATTTCAAGGCCCAGTGGAGGCTCTCCACTAGGTAAACTACTTTTCAACTTTTCTCTCAATTCATAATGCCATTTCTTGCCATTTTTGTGTATTTGTGAACTATGAACATGGTAGATCATTTCTGGTATCATTTGGTTGCTGTTTATGATGGTTGATGTTATGAGCTCCAAACTTTTTTGACTTAGTGTGATCTATTCTTGAGGTTTTATGCTTGTTTGTTACTTGATTCGTGATCTACATAACATGTAGATGATTTCTGGGCAAGTTTGGTTGAGGTTTATGAACTTTGATATTTCGAGCATCAAGCTTGTTGTTCACGATTTATTTTTATCTTGAGGTTTTAGGCTAAACAAATGATGGATTTGGATTCCCCTTGATCTATAGATGAGTTTACATATAAATTTTGTTGGATTTGGTTCGGTATAGCTATTTGTGTTGTTTTGCTCACTGTTCACGGCGAACGGAAAC
Organism: Lathyrus sativus; assembly: GCA_963859935.3. Classification (NCBI taxonomy): domain Eukaryota; kingdom Viridiplantae; phylum Streptophyta; class Magnoliopsida; order Fabales; family Fabaceae; genus Lathyrus; species Lathyrus sativus. The sequence continues at coordinate 52,312,186 of OZ012738.1, forward strand.
TTGGAGAAGATGATCGGAACTTTTTTCGGCCGACACATAGTTGTTGCAGTGTTTTGTTGACTTCTCAATAGAGAAGACAACCTTTCAACCGTGCGATCTGCTTGCTTCCATTGTGGTCCGTGAGATTAAGAAACACGATGGGCATGTTTGACCGTGTTCCATGGAATCTTATTTGAAAATTCATTAATGTGTTGGCACACTTGGATCCACATGATCTATATACTTGTTGATCAACGTTTCCAGGCTGTTGGACTACTGTATGCGCTCTGTTGACCAGCACACGCAATTATTGTTTGGTTTTTTCTGAGTTTTTGTGCGCTGTGTTGGGCCTACTGTTGGCACCCCCCTTTTGAGCCCACTTATTTTCTGAACTGATTTCATTTGCTATTTGAACCGTGGCCCTTTTCTTTTTCTTTTATTTTTGTTTTAATTTTCTGTTTCGATTTAATTCATTATAAATAATTCTCCAACTATTAAAATTCACCAAAAATATGTTTTAGTCTCTTTGACTTGTCTTTTATTTTATGGTATTTTTATTTTATTTTTTAGTTTATTTTTCATTTAAAAATGAATTAATTAGTTGGAGAGGTTTTATTTGAATTAAATTATGACATTGTGGTTTATTTTAATTGTTTCTTCCTTTTCCCTTTGGTCCAATGAATAAAAATTGATCCTCATACACTTGATGAGTTGAAAAAATTTTGAGGACCATTTTGCCCCTGGTTGGTTGACTTTAGGGTTGACTTTTGTTGCTTTCCTTTTGACTCTTGATTCTCCCATTTCAAAGTGGTACATCTTGAATTCAATTTTCTTTTGATGGTGCTTTGAGGGGATATGGACCTTGTGCTTTTGGCTTATATTTGCCAACTTATTTAACTTTCTTGTGCATTTTATTTGGTAATTGTTGAGCCTTTTTCCTAATTTTGAGATGACTTGCAAGTCAAGTCATCTCCAAGGGAGGTTCCCACATACATCTTGACCTAGTTTGACTTGGATATGACATTTTGGATCCTTTGAGCTTTCAATGCCTTGTAATTCATGTTGCTAACATGTTAAGGATGTTTTTGGTTCAATTTTAGGTCATGACACTTCTTTTTGCTTGCTCATTTGTGTTCATCTCTTGAGTCTTTTAATTAGGGTTTCCATGAGGAGCTTTCTTGCTTTTCCTTTGTGCATATGCTTGCTTTCTCTTGTGATGTGTTTGCTTTTCCATTTGTACACTCTCTCCTTATCCTCCATTCTGTCCCATGACTTTGGAATGTTATTTAAGGTAGCTTGGTCCCTCCTGAGGAGGAACTTGAAGCTTACTTAAAGTAATGAATCCATGAGGACTTTTTCTTAGTGACTTTGTCACACTTGTTTGTTTGCTTTTGATGCATCTCTCTCTCTTTTCTCTTTGCATCCTCATATGCATGCTTGGTTGAGATGGGATTGTGGTGGCTACTGCCCCACACATGCTTTCCTCCCATTTTCATTCTATGTGTTCTTACTTGTGCATTCCATGTATGCATTCTGTTATTTGCATGTTTTATTTTGTTCTTTCTTCTTCTTTTGTCTTCCTTCCCTTAGAACTTCTAACCTCTCTTGTTTAAGAGAGGTTATGATAGACATTAAGATTCTAACCATGCATGATAACATTAGGTAGTTCCCTTTTGAATCCCAACTTTAGGTCCACTTTGCATGATAACTTTTAGAATTGATTAGTCTCCCATTAGTGTTCCTTCTTTTCTTCTCATCTTCAAACATTCATAAAACACTTAATAAAGAATGACAAGTGTTGTACGCTATGAGCCTTAAGCCATTTGGGAAATGATGATTGGGTGGATGCCTCTCAATTATCTAGAATGTTAGTATATGTCCTTTGGACGATATACGACGTATTCGCTCCTAGATTATAGTCTTTAGTGCAACATGAGTTACAAACCAAGTTCAAAACATTTCTTCTCTAAAAAACACAAAAACACTTCAAACCTTTTTCACCCTTTAGGGTCTTAATCAGGAAAACCTTTTTCATAAACAAGAGTGTTATTAACTTTCAGTCCTATCGCAAACAGTAACGCCTAAGTCTCCAATGGTCGAGCTGCATACACCAAACTGCTAGAACTGTCTGTTAACCCTACTCGGGTAAAACTCTTGAACAGCCTGTGTTCTCGTTAACCCGAACTACGTTTGCTATGATCTTTCATACCAGATGAAAGTACGTAGGCATAAGACGTGATGTCTTAGCGAGCAACCTTCCCCCTTTTCTTTACCCGTAGTTAGTCGAACTACGTTGACTCTGACTTTCCCATTGCACGAGGGAGTACGTAGGCACAGAGCGGCGATGCTCTGCCGAGTCAGTCTTTTTTCTCTTTCTTTTGTCCATAAGCCTTTAGCATAGATAGTTTACATACCCTCTTAGATAGACAACACATGCGTGGATCCTGTCGAGTACGACGGACGTGAGGGATGCTAATACCTTCCCCTTGCGTAACCGACTCCCGAACCCAGACATGGTTGCGATGACCTTGTCTTTCCCTTTTCCTTCAGGTTTTTCCGATCGTTTCCTTTCCCCCTCTTTGGGATAAATAACGAAAGTGGAGACTCTTCTGTTTTTTCCGCCAGTTGTTTTTCGCAGTAGCGACAGCTGGCGACTCTGCTGGGGACAGGAATATCCCCTATGCGAGTCAATCCTAGCGCTTGTGTGTTTGTTTTTTGGGTGTTGTATATATGTGCTGTATTTATCTTTCTTGCATTTGTTTTTAGCATCATATATCATTCCTGTTGTGCTGTGGGGAGGGAAGTTCCATTGAGTGATAAGTCGGACCTAAGTTTGAGTACAAACTTAGTATTAGAAGCGAAAAGTAGTGGTGAACCTGTATGTTAGGTATGCACTAGTTCCCACGAAATTTGCGCTCAGACGAGATTCTTCTTGATGACTTTCTTTCCAGCCTAGTGGGCCGTTGAGAGGATTTCAGATTTGAGGGTTGTCGACTCTGGGGACCGATCATCTGTGATTCACCTAAGTGAGGCCTCTTTGTGAGTTGATGATGCCAAACCAGAAATGGTAAACGTATCATCATTTTTCGAAAGTCTGTGATGCTGATGAATGCATAGGATGTTGAACCTTTGTCTGTGGATAGGTCCATACCTGTGAGTGGGATTGGGTTATGCATGAAACCTTGGCTTTCAGAATACTCGATTCTTTTCAGTGTGAATTTGTTTATCAGTGGGTCCTGTTATCAGTACTTTGTTCTTGCTAAGGCGAAGCGCTGGTTCTTCTCGACCAACAGCATATCAGTCTTGATCCCTTGTTTGCATTTGCGTGTGCATTTTCATTAACATGTGTTTATGTTGCAGGTGTATATTTCCTCTTCGATTCTGGTGATTATGTTCTCTTATTGTTGACATGGAGCCCTTGAGGAGGACCCTGGCCTACAAGTTTCCTACGCCTGATATTAGAACTCTGCGAAGTTTGATTTCTCTAGCTGATAAGGTTATGGAGGATTTCAGAGAGTCTTATGGGTGGCTTTTGAATGTTGTTTGTAAACCTTCTTTGGATGAATTGAATGGCCTTCAGACGTTGCTACAATTCTATGATCCTCAGTTACGAGGCTTCACCTTTCAGAGTTTTATTTTGGCGCCTACATTGGAAGAGTATTCTGATATGTTGGGAGTACCTATTTTGAACCAGATACCATTCTATCATGTTGAGGGAGAGCCAGATCTGACTGAACTTGCTAAGGCTTTACATTTGGATGTCTCTGAGTTGAAAGGAAAGTTAGCTATTAGGAATGGAATGTTTGGGTTTCCGTTACCTTTTCTTGCAGACAAAGCTCGACAGTTTGTTAAGAAAGGTTGTTGGGTGATATTCAGCGCTATATTAGCCCTATGTATCTATGGCATTCTTTTATTCCCTAATATCCTAGATTTTGTAGATGTGGATGCATTCCGTATCTTTGCTTCGAAGAATCCCATACCTACTCTATTGGGCGATGTTTATCATTACGTACATTACAAGAACGAGAACAGGAGAGGCAAAAGTGTATCTTGTTGCGTACCTTTACTCTATATGTGGTTCAGGAGTCACCTTCCCAAGACTGGTCCGTTCTCTACTACTGCTGGTACTTCGGAATGGTCCGAGCGCTTGATGAGTTTGTCCGCCGAAGACATTGTTTGGTTTGATAGGGACGTATTAGGCATTGAGGTTATCTATAGTTGTGGAGGCTTTCCTAACGTCCCTCTGGTCGGAAGGAAAGGTTGCATAAACTATAATCCAGCCATTGCTATCAGACAGTTTGGGTATGCACTGAGAGGTCCTCCGAAGAATGAAGAGATACATGAATCTCTATATCTCACTGGTTTGTTGGAGGGGGATACTTTAGCTAGGGTTGAACATGCCTGGAGAAATGTCCACAAGAGAGGAAAGGTTTCCTTGGGAAAGAGTAATAGTCAAGCATACGCTCCCTATTTGGTTTGGGTTCAGAGTAGAGCCAAAGAGCTAATGATGCCATATCCATCTGCTAAACCTGTACATCCTCTTGAGAATGCAGAGCCTACTACAGTAGATATTCATAAGTATAATTAGGTTTTGCTTGAGAAGGAAGAATTGAAAAAAGCTAATGAAGAATTGGAGAAAGAGATTATCCAGCTTCGCAGTGAGAAGATAAATGCAGTTCATTCTTTCAGGAGGCAAACCGAGCTTGTGAACAAACTGGGTACGGACCTGACTAAGGAGACTAATGACAGAGAGCGTACAGGCCGAGATTTGAATGCCGCTTACAGTGTCCTTGCCATCAAGAAGGAAGAGTTCGATAAGGCTTACATGAGGATCTCCAAGTTCGAATCAATATGGAATGCCACGCTCACTAATAACAAGGAGCGCGAAGACCGGTTAAAACTTCAGATCAGCAAGCTGAAGGCTCAGCTTAATGCCAAAGATGGGGAAATTACAGCAGAAGCATCACTTAGACGAGACAGCGAATACAGGTTGAATGAAGCGATCGCGAACTTGAAGGATCTCAGGTTGAGAGCTGAATCCAAGAGACGCAGGCTTGAAGCATGTTCCGGGGAAGAAGCTTCGGAAGATCACGTTGATAGCCTACGGCATACTGTTAGCCAGTAGGATTTGCTTATTCAGGGGCTACTTGCTAGACCGGATCATCCTGAGACGTTGAGACTGTTAGAGGATTTCCGATCACGTCATCCTGCTTGATCTGTTCTGTTTATTACTGTTGTAGTTTTTTCTGTTGTACTTTTTACTGTTGTAGTTTTTGCTTTTTATTTGTTGTATTGACCATCGCCAGACTTGTTGGCTGAGGTCTTTTCCTTTTTTGTACTCAGCTATAGTTTGTACATTACCTGATGGCTTTTTTTTATCTATATACGAGGAGTTGGTATTCTATGCTTGTCAGCAGGGTTCTCCATTGTTATGTTTTCCCTGGAAACTAGAATCGAGGGGGAAATGTTCCTATTGCATAAATACATGTCTGCATTTTAGCATGTTTCTCGCATTTGCAGGTGCATCGGAACTGTTAACTTTATCTTGTTTCTTTTGCCACTAGTGTTTCAGGATTGCAGATCAGATAACTCACCGCTACGGTACTAGAGGAAACCAGAAAAGACTGATGGATCAGATGCAGGTAGAAATGAAAGAGATGAGAGATCGTATGGCACAACTGATAGAGGTCATGCAAGGGGTTGCTAGTGGCCAGGCGCAACTTCAGACTTTTGCGCAACCTTTGATTGCACGAGTTGATAGTGATGGGGTGTTACATGGTGGGGTTGCTTCTAACCCTCCTCATATAGAAACTCCTTGTGCAGACAATTCTATGCAAACTTTAGTCATCCCTACTATTGGAGGGGGTGGTCACGCTGTTGGTGTTGGAAATACGGCAGTTTTTAATCATGCTGGTTTTGCTAATGGGGGTAATGGTAATGGAAACGGCTTTGGCCTCGACACCGCAGGAGCTGTACATGGTAGCATGGACCACACCTGGAATGAGGATAGGCAGGAGGATTTGTTCTCGCCAAGATTTATAACTGCTAAAGTACCTTCTGAGGCTTATAGAAGGATTAAAATGATTGAAGAGAAGATGAGATCTCTTGAATGCCAAAACTCTATGGGGCTAGATATGTCTAACCTGGGGCTGATCCTAGGCTTGAGAGTGCCTCATAAATTCAAAGTTCCTGACTTCGATAAGTACAAAGGCACTACTTGCCTGAGGGTTCACCTGCGCTCGTACTATAGAAAGATGTCTGCATACTCGGACGACGAAAAACTCTTTATGCACTTTTCCAGGACAGCTTGTCCGGTCCCTCTTTGGAGTGGTACATGGGGTTGGAGCCCACTAAGGTCCGCAGCTGGAAAGACCTAGCCGAAGCTTTTGTAAGGCACTATCAGTACAACAGTGACCTTGCACCAAATAGATTCCAGTTGCAGAATCTTTCCCAAAAGAGTAACGAATGCTTTAAAGAATACGCCCAGAGGTGGCGAGAGCTTGCTTCTAGGGTATAACCACCAATGGTAGAAAGGGAACTTGTGGACATATTTGTTGCTACTTTACCAGGAGTGTATTATGAAAAGCTTATAAGCAGTATGTCGGGAAGTTTTTCAAACTTGATAATCACCGGTGAAAGGGTGGAAAACAGCATCAAGCTCGGAAAGATTCAGGCGGGAGAAGTACCCTCATCTGAAGGAGGAGGAAAGAAGGTATTTGGGAACAAGAAGCGTGAAGGTGACGTTAACTCAGTGACAAGTTCTAGAGGAAGAGGAAGGGGTCAGTCACAGAACCAATATCGCCAACAACAAGTTGCCAGTGTCACTATTTCTGTGCCACAACAACAACAACCACAACAACAACAGCAAAGACAGTATCAACCACAACAGCAAAATCAGCAAGGATATAAGAGGTTTCCTGATAGGGCCAGGCTGAATAGAGTATTTGATCCTCCACCGATGCCCTACTCTCAAGTGCTTCAGACTTTATTACAGCTGCAATTGATTCAGAAAAGGACTCTAGCTCCTTTGACAGGTCCTCCCCCACCTGGCTATGATGCAAATGCTTGTTGCGAGTTTCACTCTGGGGCGCCTGGTCACTCTATTGATGATTACAAGGCTTTTAAACACAAGTTACAAGATCTCATTGACAGCAAAGCAATAAATTTTTCTCATGATGCACCTAATGTTGTGCAGAACCCTATGCTAAACCATGGGCAGGCTAGGGTTGGTGCTATTCTGGTGGAGGAGGATTTAGACTTGATAATGGATGTGAATGAGTTGAAAACTCCATTGAAGTTTGTGAAAGACAAATTGCTGGGAGGAGGTGTATTCCCAGGCTGCAATGAGGATTGTGTTGGTTGTTTAAGTCATCTTGAGGGATGTGTTGATTTGAGAAGGTGTATCCAAGGGATGATAGATGAGGGGACGTTGCAGTTTGAACGAACCGCAGAAAAGAAACCTGTTGAGGAAGTAAGTGAAGAGAGGGATGAGGTCGCTACGATCTCGATCCCACATAAGACTATAACTATCTCAGCGCCTCCTAGGCCACCAACAATCACTATAACCAAAGCAGGACATGTGCCTTATGAGAGCACCAAAGCGATTCCGTGGAATTACGAAGCTGAGGTGTATTGTAATGGTCAGAAGATAGATATGAAGAGTTTTCCTGTGGAGTCAGCAGAGAATGTTGTGGGAGCAGGAGCGATCACCCGAAGCGGCAGGGTCTTTGCATCGCCCGAAGTGGTGGCTGAAAAAGCAGATAGAGGGAAGGGTAAGATGGTAATAGAAGAAACTTCCAAGTCTAGTGAAAGGGAATCTTTGGAGAAAGATGTGGAGGAAGTCATGAGGCTGATACGCAAAAGCGACTACAAGATAGTCGAGCACTTACAGCAGACACCTTCCAAAATTTCAATATTATCGCTGTTGTTGAGTTTCGAAGCTCACAGGAATGCATTGATGAAAGTGTTGAGTACCGCTTTTGTGCCCCAGGAAATATCAGTGAATCAACTTGAAGGGGTCGTTGGGCATGTAAACACAGGAAATGGCCTTAGATTTACAGATCCAGACTTAACGCCAAGGGGCAGAAACCACAATTGTGTGCTGCACATTTCTGTTGAATGTAGAGGAGTGGTTATGTCCCATGTCCTTGTTGACACAGGGTCATCTTTGAATGTGCTACCAAAGAAGGCACTTATGAAGCTAGATACTCGAGGTATTACCTATACACCAAGTGACTTGGTGGTACGTGCTTTTGACGGTACTCGTAGGTCTGTCTTTGGTGAGCTGACTTTGCCTATCCAAGTGGGCCCAAAAGTTTTTGACGTTGTATTTTATATCATGGACATTCAGCCTGCTTATAGCTATTTGTTAGGAAGACCGTGGATCCACTCAGCTGGGGCTGTTACATCGACTCTGCATCAGAAGCTGAAATACATGGTTGGTGGCAGTGTTGTGACAGTGTGTGGAGAAGAAGACATCATGGTTAGTCACCTGTCTTCTTTCAAGTATGTAGAGGTAGATGAGGAAATTCATGAGACCCTGTGTCAAGCCTTTGAAACCGTTCAGTTGAAGGATAAGTCTCCGGTGGTGAGAAAAGAGCCTGAAGTGGCTATGTCTTCTTTCAAAGAAGCACAGGTTGTGGTGCAAGCTGGTTCAGCCCAAGGATGGGGGCAGGTGATTGATATCCCTCAGAAGCAAGACAAATTCGGTCTGGGGTACCACCCATCATCTTCACAAAGCACGCCGAAGTTCAAGGGGCCGATCAGGTTTACTAGCGGGGGTGTCTTCTTTGAGCAGATTAGTTCCATTTATGATGATGAAGCTGGAGACAGTGACTGCGATATGGATGCCTGGATCAAGCCATGCATTCCAGGACAGCGTCTATGCAACTGGTCCATTGAGGAACTTGTCCAAGTGACCATTGAATAGTAATGCTTTTGTTTTTCAATTATTATACGACCCTATGTTCTACCCGGAGCATAGTGGTTTGCTATTTCAGGGTTTGTTTGTTTATGTTTGAATATTGTTTCATCTATTAATCAAAGGGCGTTTTTCCATTCAAATTTTGAGATCTCTGTTTTTCTTGTTTTGTTTTTAACAATAAAATGGCAATGTGTTTGTTTGCATATCGTTTGAAGCACTTAACCATTTTCATTGCAGGTCTCATATCATTGCAGATGACACCGATCAAGAATCTTCTATGACTCGCTTCGACTTTGATTACCCGGTATTTCAAGCTGAAGAAGAGATTGATGAGGATGAAGACTTGCCCGAAGAGATAGCTAGACTCTTAAGACAAGAAGAAAAGATCATTCTGCCTCATGAAGAAGAGATTGAGGTTGTCAACTTGGGTTCTGAAGAGGTTGTCAGAAATGTCAGAATAGGGGCTGTATTGCAAGAGGACATCAAGCAAAGGTTGATAGAGATGCTTCGAGAGTATAGTGACATCTTTGCTTGGTCCTACGAAGATATTCCCGGACTTGACACCGACATCATTGTTCATCGATTACCACTTCGAGAAGAATGTCCACCCGTCAAGTAGAAGCTTAGAAGAACGAGACCAAACATGGCTGTAAAAATCAAAGAAGAAGTTCAAAAGCAGTTGTACGCTGGATTTTTAGCCGTGACAACTTACCGTCTGTGGGTCGCCAACATTGTACTTGTACCTAAGAAGGATGGTAAAGTACAGATGTGCGTTGATTATAGAGACTTGAATAAGGCGAGCCCAAAGGATGATTTCCCACTCCCTCACTTTGACGTATTGATCGACAATACGGCTCAATTCTCGGTGTTTTCCTTCATGGATGGCTTCTCCGGTTATAATCAGATAAAAATGGCGCCGGAAGACATGGAGAAAACAACATTCATTACACCGTGGGGAACGTTTTTCTATAAGGTGATACCGTTAGGGTTGAAAAATGCAGGGGAAACTTATCAGCGGGCAATGGTGATTTTGTTTCATGATATGATTCATCATGAGATCGAGGTCTATGTTGATGACATGATTGCGAAGTCCCAAATGGAGGAAGAGCATCTGGTCAACTTATTGAAGTTGTTTGAGAGGTTGAGGAAGTTCAAATTGAGGTTGAATCCAAATAAGTGCACTTTCGGAGTTCGGTCCGGAAAGTTATTGGGGTTTATCGTCAGCATAAAAGGAATCGAGGTAGATCCTACAAAAATAAGAGTTATTCAAGAAATGCCAGCGCCGAAGACTGAGAAAGAGGTTTGTGGCTTCTTAGGGAGGTTGAACTACATCGCTCGGTTCATATCTCATCTAACAGCCACGTGTGAACCAATGTTTAAACTGTTAAAGAAAGATCAAGCGGTTGTCTGGGATGAAAATTGTCAAAGAGCATTCGACAAAATAAAACAGTATTTGCAGGAACCTCCGGTACTAATACCCCCAGTTGCTGGAAGACCATTAATCATGTACTTAACGGTTCTTGAGAATAGTATGGGTTGTGTTCTCGGTCAACACGATGAGACAGGAAGAAAAGAGCATGCGATTTATTATTTGAGTAAAAAGTTCACAGATTGTGAGTCTCGTTACTCAATGCTTGAAAAAATGTGTTGCGCACTCGCTTGGGCGGCCAAACGTTTAAGACAGTACATGCTCAATCATACAACCATGCTAATTTCGAAGATGGATCCGATTAAGTATATCTTTGAAAAGCAGACACTTTATGGAAGGATTTCCAGATGGCAAATGGTACTGACAGAGTACGACATCCAGTACGTTTCCCAGAAAGCCATTAAAGGGAGTGTTCTATCAGAATACCTCGCTGAACCGCCAATTGATGATTACCAACCAATGAGATTTGAATTTCCTGACGAGGGCATTATGTACTTGAAAGCAAAAGATTGTAATGAGCCATTACCCACTGAAGGTCCGGAGAAGGGTTCTCAGTGGCAGATGATTTTCGATGGCGCGGTTAATTCATATGGTAGTGGAATTGGGGCAATTATCACGACTCCTCATGGAACCCATATCCCCTTCACTGCGAGATTAACTTTTCCTTGTACCAACAATGAAGCCGAGTACGAAGCATGTATCATGGGTTTGGAAGAAGCTATTGATCTGAGGATCAAGAATCTCGATGTATATGGCGATTCAGCGCTAGTTGTTAACCAGATCGAAGGAGAATGGGAAACTCGTCAGCCCAATGTGATCCCTTACAAGGATTATGCAAGAAGATAGTTACCATTCTTTGATCGTATGGACTTCCACCATGTGCCAAGGGCGGAGAATCAAATGGCGGGCGCTTTGGCTACACTGTCTTCAATTTTTGGAATGAAGCTCCAAGGATTGTCATCTCACGCCTCGATAGGCCCGCTTTCATATTTGCTATTGAGGGAGCTTCCGATGGTAAACCGTGGTTCCATGACATCCAGAATTTCCTTAAGAACCAAGAGTATCCACCAGGGGCATCGACCCAGGATAAGAAAACTCTTAGGAGATTGTCGGGTAACTTCTACCTCAATCCAGATGGTGTGTTGTATAGAAGGAATCATGATCTGGTACTACTCAGGTGTGTGGACGAAAAAGAAGCAAGCTTGATTATGGAAGAAGTCCACGAGGGTACTTTTGGAACGCATGCCAGCGGACATGTCATGACTCGGAAGATACTACGAGCTAGGTATTTTTGGCTAACAATGGAGTCGAATTGTTTCAAACTCGCGAAGAGATGCCATAAATGCCAGATTTATGCTGATAAGATTCATGTGCCGTCATGCCCTTTGAATGTAATGTCATCCCCTTGGCCATTTTCCATGTGGGGCATTGATATGATTGGAAAGATCGAACCCACTGCTTCTAATGGACACCGTTTTATCCTGGTAGCTATAGATTACTTTACCAAGTTGGTGGAGGCAGCCTGGTACGCTAATGTGACCAAGCAAGTGGTAGCAAGATTCATAAAGAAGGACATCATCTGCAAATATGGAATTCCCGAGCGAATCATGGTTCGAATCTGAACAATAGGAAGATGAAGGAGTTATGCCAGAACTTCAAGATTGAACATCACAACTTATCTCCCTATCGGCCGAAGATGAATGGCGCTGTTGAAGCGGCCAACAAGAACATCAAAAGGATAGTGCAAAAGATGGTTGTTACATACAAATATTGGCATGAGATGTTGCCTTTCGCCTTGCACGGATATCATACGACGGTACGCACATCAACCGGGGCAACTCCTTTCTCGCTAGTGTACGGTATGAAAGTTGTCCTACCGCTAGAGGTCGAGATTCCTTCTTTAAGGGTTTTGGTTGACGTAAAGCTTGATGAGGCGGAATGGATCAAGAATAGATTGAATCAACTTAGTCTGATGGATGAAAAGAGGCTAGCATCTATTGCATATGGTCATTTGTACCAGAGTCGGATGAAGAAAGCTTACGATAAGAAGGTGCGCCCTCGAAGCTTTCAAACGGGCGATCTTGTGCTAAAAAAGATTCTCCCACTACACTCAGATCACAGGGGCAAATGGACTCCCAACTATGAAGGTCCATACGTTGTACGAAAGGTTTTCTCAGGAGGAGCCTTAGTATTATCCACCATGGACGGTGAAGATTTTGCATCCCCTGTGAACACAGACGCATTTAAAAAATACTTTGCTTAAAATAGACCCGCTGGACACAAAAAGAAAAGTTCAGGCAAAAATGGGGCATCCCGGCGAACCATAAAAAAGGAAAAGAGGTTCAGGCAAAAATTAGGGATAAAATGAAAAAATGTAAACCCGCAAATTCGAAAACCTGGAAAGGCGACTTTGGCGAAAATGGGTATCCCGGTGAATCGAAACCCGAAAGGGCGGTTCAGGCAAAAGTTAGGGATTGAAAAGCAAATGACTGCGATCTGTGTATGAACTTCTTTGCTTAGTGGATTGGGAGAACCTGAGGGCCGTTTATCTGAATCAATCTCTTCTGAAGACGAAGCGTCGGGAAAGCGTCAGGGTCAAGCGAGTCATAGAGGAATCAGCTCATGGTGTTTGTCTGCGCCACATTACCGACATTGTTATACTTTTTTTTAAATGTACACTTTTGTATTTGCTTTTATGCATACTTGTAGTTTTGCGCAACTTCCTCTTTTCAGGAGTTGCATCTGTTGTAAAACTTTGCCTATTCACAGGTCGTTTATCAATGAACGTATACTATTCAGCACTTGTCTGTGTGCTTTATTTTTATGCTTTTACTGTTTTGTTTGTGAAAAACGTCCGATGTTTTTGATGAACTTGCATATATAAACTTGCAGTCCTTGGCCAATAATTGTTAAAACTCTGATATTAACTGAACAATGTCACGGATGATGACCAAGATAGTCTTGTTGTATAGGATGTCTAGTCTGTTTGTCTTTTGCAGGGTTGTTACCATTGGGGCAAGGTTTATGAATATGGTTGGATTCATATGTTCCCTAAACAGTGTTGTTCTCCAGCAGTTGAAGTTGCATCTCTATCTCAGTAGAGTTATGTGCAGAGGGTCAGCATGTCCCTGGTGGTTTGCCGGTGCGTTTTTAATCCTCCGCAGAGTACGAGTATGTACTTACCCCCCAGCAAGTCAAGATTTGGGCATATCCCCACAGAGTAGGTGCAAAGTTTTCCCCAGTTGTGGCCTGGTACTTTTCCCTCTCCATCATTTTGATTGTAGGTACTCAGCTTTCGGTGGTGCAAACTGAGGCCTCCGGCAGTTAGGTTTTTGTTCCCCAAGATAGTTGTGTCTTGGAAGGCTGCTCAGGGCGTTGTTGTTCTCTATCAAGTAAGTTGGGTTGTTTAGCCGGATGTTTTAAGTACTCGGTGAATTATCTGTTACTCATAAAGTTTGTATTCTGAAGAGTCAGTCCGGGCATTTTCCTCAGCAAGTGGTGATCTGGATCCTAGGTTGAGTTTGGATTTCCTGTTCTTGTATGAACTTTATTCCCGGTAGGGGAGCCTTTTGTAACCTTTTCGCTTCAGTGTAATTCCAATTGTTATTGGCATGGGTAAGCTTTTCCCTGCAGGGTTGTTAGTTGTGCCTGACAGGATCGTTTCTGTTTCTCTAGCATTTATCTTTGCTGGTTCAGTTCTGTTGCATTTGCATGCGTGCATAGCATCTACCTAAACGCGTAGCATTTCCATCTCGTATGGAGAATTACGCCATTTTCAAACATTTGCATGTGAAATATATATCAGGTTGTTATCTCTTTGTTTCAGGTTTATCTTCAGAGGTTTGATTTTCTCCTTTGGTATCCAGACCATGTGATTTCTCTTGGCCCATGTGGTATCCAGACCCCGGCTCATGTTACTCCCCAGCAGTATCTTCGGATCTGGGTGGATCATGATAAGTATGGTGATGATCTTCTTTCCCTGTTGAGTATCTAGACTCTGATCCATTCCTAGTTGATGAGGTGTTCCTTTTTCCGTCGAGTATCCAGACTCCGGTGAAGATGGTTGTGGTATCCAGACCACAATGGTTGATATTATTTTGCTTTCTCTGTTGAGTATCAAGACTCTGGTAAAGTCACTTGGGTATCCAGACCTCGATCAGTTTTGTGGTTGTACTCTTTGTCCGTTGAATGTCCAGATTCCGGTGAGTTTCCGATTGATGGTATTTTGTTTTTCCCGTAGAGTATCCAGACTCAGGTCAGTTCCATTGAGTATCCAGACTCCGGTATTTTTTTCCAACACGTATTTTCTTGGTCTGTTGAGTATCCAGACTCCGGTCAAATTCCCTTGTGATGTCCAGATCACAACAAGTGTATTTGTGTTCTTTTTGCCTTATGGTATCCAGACCATGACTTATGCTCGTTTTATTATGCTTTCTCTGTTGAGTATCCAGACTCCGGTAAAGTCAGTTGGGTGTCCAGACCCTGATGAATCTTGTTTGTACTTTCTCCGTTGAGTATCCAGACTCCGGTAAAGGCAGATTTTGTATCCAGACCATATTAGTTTATTTGATGCTCCGTGATATCCAGATCATAGTAATTATTGTTATCTCTTATTGCCGTGTGGTATCCAGACCTTGGCGCCTAATACTTTTCCCATCAACGTCATTTGACTTGAACTCGTAGGATATCCAGATCCTGATGAATATATTCCTTATTGCATTGAGTATCCAGACTCAGATTTATTAACCGAGTATCCAGACTCAGGTTATTTACATAGAGCATCCAGGCTCAGATTGCATTGAGCATCCAGGCTCAGGTTATTGAGTATCCAGACTCAAATTTATTAACTGAGTATCCAGACTCAGGTTATTTGCATAGAGCATCCAGGCTCAGATTACATTGAGCATCCAGACTCAGGTTATTGAGTATCCAGACTCAGATTTATTAACCGAGTATCCAGACTCAGATTTATTACCGAGCATTCAGGCTCCGTTTATTGAGTATCCAGACTCATATTTGTTTCTTTGAGCATCCAAGCTCAGGTTATTGAGTATCCAGACTCATATTTGTGTTATTGAGTATCCAGACTCAGATTTGTGGTTTTGAGCATCCAGGCTCCAATTTGTGTTTTTGAGCATCCAGACTCAGTTTCCTTTTGAGCATTCAGGCTCCGATTACTTCGAGCATTCAATCTTCGATTTCTACGGAGTACCTAGACTCCGGTAATTTGGATTGTTACTTTTTGCTAACATGGTATCCAGACCATGGCGCCGCTTTTGACGTTTGTATTCTTTTTCCCCAACGGAGTGGCTTTGAGATCAGTACTGTTGTATTCAGATTTTTTGCGGTTGGCAAATTTCCAGGTTCTTTGGTATTCAATCGTCTTTTACCTTGATTGCATGAAAGCTGCTCGCTTTTCACTCATTCAGGTCCAAGTCGTTTGAATAGGGGCAGCTGTTGCACCCCAAAATTAGCTCAACCTTTTCTTAACTTGATTTATGTTTCATTTCATTTCATTTTGTTCTAGCATTTGCATTACATATCATATTTCATTTTAAAGGGGATCAAGAGGTTGTGCATAGCAAGAGAGGTCTTCTCAGAGCATTAAGCCTAAGCAAGGGGTGTTACTCAAGCTTGAATGGTCATCAAGTCATATTGAAGTGGTCAATAGCCTTGTGAAAGAATGGGTGGATGTGTGTGGGTCAGCTCCTAACTTGGAGGCCAATTGAAGAGCATCAGGGGATTGTGAATTCATGACTGTGGGTATAAGATGCTAAGAGATCTCATTGAGTGCTTTGAGAGCCATTTGGAGCTTATTCAAGTTGTTGTGTGAAGTGGAACAAGCCCCAGGCAAGAGTGTGGCATCTAGGGTTTCCATCTAGTAAATCCTCAGTTAACTGTGGAATTGAAGGAGGTTACAACTCAATTCCAAGTCTCTGTGGTTATGGGGTGTTGTGTTGAGAGGTCTAATATATCATTTCAAGATCAATTCATCAAGGATCAAGAGTGTGAGAAGTTACTAAATTAGGGTTCTCAGGGTAAAATCCCCTATTTAGTGCCTGACTTCAAGACCACTCATCTTAATATACAAGTCTCATCTCAACTTTTGGCCAACATGAAACTTATGGATCATGTTCTTAGCTTTCTTTTGAGTACTAGAAGTCCTTGATTGGATTTATAGAACTCAAGTTATGATCCAGATAAGTTACAGGTCATCAGATGAATGTGATTTTGGTCAAAAAAAGTCAACCAACTTCCAAGCCGTTTTTGACCTAGAAGGATGTTTCTCCTCAACTCTTGGCTAACATGAAAGTTGTATTTCATGGTCTTAGCTTTCAAAAGAGTACTAGAAGTATTTCGTCTGATTTGTAGAAATCAAGTTATGAGGGGTACAAGTCAGGGGTATTTTGGGAAAGTAATATTATATGGCATAAAATTATAGGTCCATTTCACCAACTTGCACACTTCAAATGGAAATCTTTTCAACATGAAACTTGCTCCAAATAGGGCCATTTACATTACCAATTCATCTCTTGTCATGGTTGGAGCTTGGATTGAAGATTGGATATTTGAATTTTTCATAAAGAAGGCTTAAAATGAGAAAATGGGAATTAAATGATTTGAAACTTTCTCAAGGCAAATTTATACTTTTTTGAGTGCAAATGATGTTTCAAAGACAATTTCAATTTCACATTTGCAATTTGAGGTCTTTAGATTGGTCATTTTCATGGTTTCTTCATCTTGAAGCAACAAGTTGGAAATTCACCATGGGATCAAAACAAGGGAAAATTATGGGCCATTTGATCACTTTAGGCCATGTGCAAGTGATTGGAAGCAAGAAAGAAGCATGTGCAGTGTGAAATTCGTGGGTTATGGCAAGTAAAAAGTGAAGGAAAATTGAGTTTTCATTTTCACAAATTGGCCACATTTGGGCCTCAATAAGTTGCTAAACCCATCATATATAAACATTAGGTCATGTTTGGATGCAGAGGAGACCATTTTCGTGCAAAAGGAGCAAGAACAAAGTGTGAAAAAGTGAGAGCAACTTGAAATTCGTTTTTGGAGCTACACACCATTGCAAGCAAAATTGAGCATTCAAACATCTTTAATGAAGTTTATTGAATGATTCTGGGCGTTTTTCTTTAAGCTTCAACAACATTTCAAGGCCCAGTGGAGGCTCTCCACTAGGTAAACTACTTTTCAACTTTTCTCTCAATTCATAATGCCATTTCTTGCCATTTTTGTGTATTTGTGAACTATGAACATGGTAGATCGTTTCTGGTATCATTTGGTTGTTGTTTATGATGGTTGATGTTATGAGCTCCAAACTTTTTTGACTTAGTATGATCTATTTTTGAGGTTTTATGCTTGTTTGTTGCTTGATTCGTGATCTACATAACATTTAGATGATTTCTGGGCAAGTTTGGTTGAGGTTTATGAACTTTGATATTTTGAGCATCAAGCTTGTTGTTCACGATTTGTTTTTATCTTGAGGTTTTAGGCTAAACCAATGATGGATTTGGATTCCCCTTGATCTGTAGATGAGTTTACATATAAATTTTGTTGGATTTGGTTCAGTATAGCTATTTGTGTTGTTTTTCTCACTGTTCACGGCAGACGAAAACTTGGAGAAGATGATCGGAACTTTTTCCGGCCGGCACATGGTTGTTGCAGCGTTTTGTTGACTTCTCAATGGAGAAGACAACCTTTCAACCGTGCGATCTGCTTGCTTCCATTATGGTCCGTGAGATTAAGAAACACGATGGGCATGTTTGACCGTGTTCCATGGAATCTTATTTGAAAATTCATTAATGTGTTGGCACACTTGGATCCACATGATCTATATACTTGTTGATCAACGTTTCCAGGCTGTTGGACTACCGTGCGCGCTCTGTTGACCAACACACACAATTATTGTTTGGTTTTTTCTGAGTTTTTGTGCGTTGGGTTGGGCCTACTGTTGGCACCCTCCTTTTGAGCCCACTTATTTTCTGAACTGATTTCATTTGCTATTTGAATCGTGGCCCTTTTCTTTTTCTTTTATTTTTGTTTTAATTTTCTGTTTCGATTTAATTCATTATAAATAATTCTCCAACTATTAAAATTCACCAAAAATATGTTTTAGTCTCTTTGACTTGTCTTTTATTTTATAGTATTTTTATTTTATTTTTTAGTTTATTTTTCATTTAAAAATGAATTAATTATTTGGAGAGGTTTTATTTGAATTAAATTATGACATTGTGGTTTATTTTAATTGTTTCTTCCTTTTTCCCTTTGGTCCAATGAACAAAAATTGATTCTCATACACTTGATGAGTTGAACAATTTTTGAGGACCATTTTGCCCCTGGTTGGTTGACTTTAGGGTTGACTTTTGTTGCTTTCCTTTTGACCCTCGATTCTCCCATTTCAAAGTGGTACATCTTGAATTCAATTTTCTTTTGATGGTGCTTTGAGGGGATATGGACCTTGTGCTTTTGGCTTATGTTTGCCAATTTATTTAGCTTTCTTGTGCATTTTATTTGGTAATTGTTGAGCCTTTTTCCTAATTTTGAGATGACTTACAAGTCAAGTCATCTCCAAGGGAGGTTCCCACACACATTTTGACCTAGTTTGACTTGGATATGACATTTTGGATCCTTTGAGCTTTTAATGCATTTTAATTCATGTTGCTGACATGTTAAGGATGTTTTTGGTTCAATTTTAGGTCATGACACTTCTTTTTGCTTGCTCATTTGTGTTCATCTCTTGAGTCTTTTAATTAGGGTTTCCATGAGGAGCTTTCTTGCTTTTCCTTTGTGCATATGCTTGCTTTCTCTTGTGATGTGTTTGCTTTTGCATTTGTACACTCTCTCCTCATCCTTCATTCTGTCCCATGACTTTGGAATGTTATTTAAGGTAGCTTGGTCCCTCCTGAGGAGGAACTTGAAGCTTACTTAAAGTAATGAATCCATGAGGACTTTTTCTTAGTGGCTTTGTCACACTTGTTTGCTTGCTCTTGATGCATCTCTCTCTCTTTTCTATTTGCATACTTATATGCATGCTTGGTTGAGATGGGCTTATGGTGGCTACTGCCCCACACATGTTTTCCTCCCACTTTCATTCTATGTGTTCTTACTTGTGCATTCCATGTATGCATTCTCTTATTTGCATGTTTTATTTTGTTCTTTCTTCTTATTTTGTCTTCCTTCCCTTAGAACTTCTAACATCTCTTGTTTAAGAGAGGTTATGATAGACATTAAGGTTCTAACCATGCATGATAGACATTATGTAGTTCCCTTTTGAATCCCAACTTTAGGTCCACTTTGCATGATAACTTTTAGGATTGATTAGTCTCCCATTAGTGTTCCTTCTTCTCTTCTCATCTTCAAACATTCATAAAACACTTAATAAAGAATGCCAAGTGTTGTATGCTATGAGCCTTAAGCCATTTGGAAAATTATGATTGGGTGGTTGGGTCTCAATTATCTAGAATGTTAGTATATGTCCTTTGGACGATATACGACGCATTCGCTCCTAGATCATAGTCTTTAGTGCAACATGAGTTACAAACCAAGTTCAAAACATTTCTTCTCTAAAAAACACAAAAACACTTCAAACCTTTTTCACCCTTTGGGGTCTTAATCAGGAAAACCTTTTTCATAAACAAGAGTGTTGTTAACTTTCAGTCCTATCGCAAACGGTAACGCCTAAGTCTCCAATGGTCGAGCTGCATACACCAAACTGCTAGAACTGTCTGTTAACCCTACTCGGGTAAAACTCTTAAACAACCTGTGTTCTTGTTAGCCCGAACTACATTTGCCCTGATCTTTCACACCAGATGAAAGTACGTAGGCATGAGACGCGATGTCTTAGCGAGCAACCTTCCCCCTTTTCTTTACCCGTAGTTTGTTGAACTACGTTGACTCTGACTTTCCCATTGCACGAGGGAGTACGTAGGTACAGAGCGGAGATGCTCTGCCGAGTCAGTATTTTTTTCTCTTTCTTTTTTCCATAAGCCTTTAGCATAGATAGTTTACACACCCTCTTAGATAGACAACACATGCGTGGATCCTGTCGAGTACGACGAACGTGAGGGGTGCTAATACCTTCCCCTTGCGTAACCGACTCCTGAACCTATACATGGTTGCGATGACCTTGTCTTTCCCTTTTCCGTCAGGTTTTTCCGATTATTTCCTTTCCCCCTCTTTGGGATAAATAACGAAAGTGGTGACTCTTCTATTTTTTCTGCCGGTTGTTTTTCGCAGTAGCGACAAATGGCTTTATCTTTGTGCTCGTCCTCGCACTCATCTTCAAGTAAATCACACTCGTCCTCACACTCTTCTTTATCTTGGTTGACAAGGGTTTCAAAGTTATGAGGGATTGTAGCATTATTGAGTTCAACGAGTTCATTGATTATTCTACATGATTTTTAATGTTGATTTTAGAAAAACAAAAGAAAATGTAAAAGGAAAATGCTTTTTGTGGTTTTAAAAAGTTTTCCTTTTTCTTAAAGAAAAAATGAAATAAGAGAATGAAAGACAAAATGCTTTTATTAATGACGATAATTGTTTGAAATAAAAGGGGGGCCTACATATGTTCCTTAAGCCTTGGGCAGAGCAAAAGGATTTTGAGAAATAAAAATAAATTACTTTGACAAAGGAAAAACTTCAGGTAAATCAATAGACTTCCAATTGTCCAAGTCAGTTTTGCAATGATACACCAGGCAGAGTGTTGTTGAACTAGTTGCATCGTCTTCTACAACATCTATCTCTTTGTCATGGATGAATCCAACAATGTGGAAAACCTCTTCGAAACTTTGTGCTTTAGCTTTTGAGGAACCTTGGACACCTTCATTCATTGGAGGCTTGTACCCCAATCCAAAATGATCTTTCTTCTTAGGAATGTGAATCACTTGGCCCCAACCTTTAGGACTACCCCTCTCAAGAATTGCTTTAGCACCTTTCAATGAATCAAATGATGGGCCTACAGTAATGTCTTGGTCCTTGTCCTCCAAGAATAATGCATTGGCAATCTCAAGAGCTTGGAAATAAGTTTCCAATGATCCTTCATCAGCTTCTATGTATCTGAATGACGAAAGGTGGCTAATAAATAAATATTATTCTCCATATACTATAATCAACTTTCCTTTCACCATAAATTTCATCTTTTGATGGAGTGTAGATGTTACTGCACCAGCAGCATGGATCCATGGTCTCCCCAACAAGAAACTCTATGCTGGGTTAATATCCATGACTTGGAAAGTTATGTTAAAGACATGCGTGTTAGAACAAGATTTGTTCATGACATATTTTCCTTGGGTTTTAATGATAACAAAGTATTTGAAAGACCAATGGTTTATTTTATGTATGTTACATGTGTGCAGGTTCTAATACTTGTAAATATTATAGTCAGAATCTGTTTTACATTAGCACACTTGGGAGTTGCAGAATTACCAGCTTCTGGTGGTAGCATTTGAAGAAGACTTACTAAGTGATGTCTGGCGTAGACTTTGAAGTTGAAGGTCTCAGCATCAAAAGAAGCAACATAGTTTTCTCTACACTTAGTGAATGCAATTGGCTTCTGGTACCATTCAGAGTTAGGGATAAAGATAAAGTTGTTTGTACTGCAGAAAGAAAGTTGTATTGTCAAATCAGTTTGTCAACTAGAGTTTACAAATTGCAAGGCTCAAGAAAGGATGACATACATTAGGGATATGTATTCTTAATGAATCTAATGGTACAGTATCTCTTAAAGACTCAAAGGTTAAACATATTACACATTGGATCAAGATCTTTTGGTGTATCTATCTTCAACATCTCTTATACTATGGAGAAAAACCAAAGACTTTTGATCAAGTTACCTCTTCAATGGCTAGTTTCTACAAACGCTATATATATGGATGAAGGTTCAAACTGAATCTTCAACAAGGATTATCCAGAAGAAGGAGTAACAAGATCAGCAATTATCAACACCATTGTATATGCAGATTTTATGTTGTTTGTTGTAATTGTAAAAGCCTTAAGATTTCTTACACATTGAATATCTTAGAAATATTAAGTGCTTTAGGTCTTTGCTATGGTGATTTTCCGTACCTCTGATACTTGTATCAAGTACACCTTGTTCTATATTCTGTTGAACTTGTTTAGCAGTTTAGATCAAAGTCTCTTGATATGTGCTTGAGCAAACATTTTATGTCATTGGGACTTAAGCAAGGAAGTCTCGAGTCAAGATGATTAATCCATGTAAGTCTCTTTCTATGTACTTGAGCAATGCAATTCTTAATCAACTAGGTTTATTGAGCAAAAGTCTTAAGTCATTGGGACTTAAGAAAGGAAGTCTCGAGCCAAGATGCTTGAGCCACGTAAGTCACTTGCTATGTGTTTGAGCTGTGAAAGTTTTAACCAAGTGGATTGATTGAGAAAGGAAAGTCTTTGGTTGTGATTCAAGCAGGAAAGTCTCAGCCATAGTGGATTGGAGAAGAAGTCTTGGCCATTGTGGCTTGGAGCAGAAGTCTCATCCAGAATGGCTTGGAGCAGAAGTCTTGGGTCTGAGGGACTTGAGCATAAGCAAGGAAGTCTTGGTTCATGGAACCTAAGCAAGAAATCTCGAGTGAGGAGCTTGAGTAAGAAGTCTTGCACCTTGGGTCTGAAAAAATGTAAAAGTCTTATGGAGAACGTATAAGCGATTATAATCTTGATTTGATTATAGTGAAAATCTCTTGTGAAGCAAAGGGAATAAATTACTCTTCAATTTAGGAGGAACCAATATAAATCTTTGTGTCTTCTGCTATTATTTATTTACTTCTGTTAATGTTCCACTACTAAGAAATAACAAGAATCTGAACACCAATTTAAATTCTGAACTCTGATCAGATACAAACTAAGAAAACGAAAAACATAATTCAATCCATACT
The DNA here is from genome assembly GCA_963859935.3 of Lathyrus sativus. Classification (NCBI taxonomy): domain Eukaryota; kingdom Viridiplantae; phylum Streptophyta; class Magnoliopsida; order Fabales; family Fabaceae; genus Lathyrus; species Lathyrus sativus. The sequence goes on from OZ012738.1 coordinate 52,335,410, forward strand.
TCCTGTGTATTTTTCTCACCTTCAATTGGAATCAGAACCTGGTTTATGCATAACACTTGACAGTGACGCAGATAATGATCCAATAAGAAAATATGTTTTTCAAAGACTCTCCTTCAAGAAGGAATCAAGTGCCACATGAAAAATATCATATTGTTTTTCCTACCATATTCAAAGGGTGATTCCACTGAATTTAAATGATGGAAAAGAAAAACATATTTTTAACTTATTGGTCTTGATAAAAGGGTTTCTGAAGGTCTATATAATATTCTTGAAAAAGGTATTACTATAGAAGTTGATGGTGTAGAGATGATCTGTTTGAAAGTCTCCATCACTAGCTCAGAAGAAACTTATTGAATATGTTCAGAGGTAGTTGCATTCTGGTATGGCCTCTATCTCACTTGTGAGTATGTTAACATCATTGGTATGTTTGATGCTTGGTCTATCTTTGAATCCTTGTGCACATATTTGTGGGAATCAGTTTTACAGCTTTTCCAGTTACACTTCATCTAATCCTTCAAGCAAATTCTGAGAAGATCGGTTTAGATTCAAATCTGAGATCACAGTTAGTCAAGAAATTATACAAAGTGGATTTATTGTGCTCTGTTGGTTTGTCTTGCAGATCTTCAAAGAAAATAAATGAAGTTAGATGATGAAAAACTATCTAACAGATCACCATTCCTAAAGCTTGGTTCTTTGGAATGTTTGATGATGAGGAATTTATATTTCTTATCAGAAGAACTTCTTAACTGGCTGAGTGGGCTGTGACATCTGTTGATAAAAGAGTAACTTCAGAAGCTTCTTAAATATTAGTATTTCAACTGATTTCTTAGATCTGAAAGTAAGGAGAAATACTACTAGAACCTAATGTCAATTAATCTTCATTGTACATTCTTTTGAAGATGACATTAGTGCAAAATTTAGATGAAAGAGTAATCTGACTCTGCCAGTCATCACTGCTTCTGAAGAAGCATCTGAGTCCTGAAATAAAAATCAAGTATTGAATGGATTTGAATGGAATGCCGGCTTGATGAAATTGGATTGACATATGATGAATTGAATATGTGTATGTAATGGTGATGAATTAATTTGAATTTGAAGCTTGAGTTATGTTTGAAGGAATGTGATAAAGCTTGAATGATGATATTGATTGTTATGTGATTGTATTTAGGGATGTTTTCATATGTTCATAGGTTCAAATTATACTATTGGTTTCATCTTCTCTTAACTTAATGTATTTTGTTTTGTAGATGAGCTAAAAGTTTGATGATTGGCACGACTTGGAGTGGAAGAATAAGCATGATGTTTTGGTCATGAGGATGAATTGTGAAAGCTTGGAATTTAGTTTAGGATAATATTATACCTAGGACCTCTTGTGATAAAGTGACAAAAATTATAGTTTTAAGTCTTGTAATTGCGCTTGCCATTGAACTTGTATGAATTTTTTGAAGGAAATTGTAACTTTGACATGAATTTGGGAAGAAATTATAACTTTGACATGAATGAAATTTGAAACTTTGTTTTGAATTTGAATCTTGAATGGAACTTGTAATTTGATATGAAATTGAATCTTGAATGGAATTTATAATTTGATATGAAATTGAAATTTGTAACTTGGAATTTTTAACATGAACTTGAACTTTGTAACTTGGTCATGAACTTGATCTAGAATTGGTATGAGTTTAGAGATTTTGAATTTTGAATGATTTTGCGCTACATGAATTTGAATCTAAGTTTGGAGTTTAAATGAAGTTGAATTTGATATGGAATTCAAAATTTGAATTTGGAGTGAACCATGAATTTAGGCAATTGGAATAATTTTCACATTTGGAATTTGAATTGGAGATTCGAATTTGCCATTTGGAATGAAATTGCACACCTCGAATGAAATTTGAACCTTAACTTGGAATGGGTTTTGAATTTAAAATTGATGAACTTGAATTTTAATTGGTGACTTGAAACTTGAACTATCTATGTTGAAAAAAGAACCAAACATAAACCTTAGATAATGAACTAAAAGACTTAGTTTTGGTGAAACAATCTTTGACAATATTCCTTGAGCCTTATTTATATTACTTAAGCAAACTAATTTTCATTTGTGACCATATATAACCAAACATCCAAAACTTTCCCTTACAAACAAATAACAAAACACTTTTGAATGAACCTCAAATTCCCTTGTTTATCTTGACTTTGACAATCTCATAAGATAAATCTCAAATCTTGGACAAATCACCAGCAAAACCTTCAATGACTCGGTCCTAGAGTCATGGCCAAAGGCCAAATGATTATTCTAGAGATAAACCATAAGCAATGTACACTTAAGACAAGAGAATAAAGGGGAAAGCAAAATTAGGGTATTAAAGTAGTCATGAGGATAAAAGGAATGCTGACAGAGTTGCGATTATGTTAGATGTGATTTGTAAGAATAGAAGTAACCTGATTTGAAATAATGAGCAAGAAAAAGGATCTAAATATGGAATGATTGCATTTTTAAATTGGCACAATTGGTTTATTGCTCAAGAGAGTCATGATAGTGATTTTACCGAGCAGCCTCTAACCTCCTGGTGTCCGCTTGATGAAGGGAATGTGAAGTGCAATGTAGATGTGAGTTTTAACACCAACTGTGGAACTACGAATATGAGTTGATATGTGAGAGATAACTTGGATAGATTTGTTTATGCATGCGTAACTTGGGATTTCAGTATCCACTATGTGCTAGAAGCGGAAGCCTTGGTCCTCAAAGAGGCAATTCATGGAACTATAGCAATGCTGGAATGATTGCATTTTTGAATTGGTACAATTGGTTTATTGCTTAAGAGAATCATGATAATGATTTTACCCAGCAGCCTCTAACCTCCTGGTGTCCGCCTGATGAAGGGAATGTGAAGTGCAATGTAGATGTGAGTTTTAACACCAACTGTGGAACTACGAATATGAGTTGATATGTGAGAGATAACTTGGAAAGATTTGTTTATGCATGCGTAACTTGGGATTTCGGTATCCACTTTGTGCTAGAAGCGGAAGCCTTGGCCCTCAAAGAGGCAATTCATGGAACTATGGCAATGCAATTGGATAATAACAGTTGTATTTCTGAGTTTAGTTTAATTATTCTATCCATCCAAAACTTGTTGCAATTTTATCCCAACTTTAAGATAAAATTTGTAAAGCGCTAAGCAAATATGGTTTCCCACTCTTTAACGAAAGTGGTCGATTCTTGTTCTAGGCGTAATATCATTAACGTGATTCCTCACAGTATTAAACACAAATTAATGAATAAAATACATTAAATTTGTTTTTGTAAAAAAAAAAACATAATAATGAAGAGGAGGTAATCATAATTAAAATTATTTTACCATAGAAAATCAAAGTATAATAATTGAATTTTTTAAAGTGTAATAATTGAGAAGTTAATAATTGAATTTTTTAAAGTGTGGTAATTGAGAAGTTAATTAATTAAATAAATAAATAATTTAAAAAATTGAATTTGACATTAGAGGGAAATTCTGCTTATATAATTAAGAGATGCGTTAAAAAAACAAAATAAATAAAAACATAATAATGAAGAGGAGTTAATCATAATTAAAATTATTTTACCATAGAAAATCAAGGTATATTAATTGAATTTTTTAAAGTGTGGTAATTGAGAAGTTAATTAATTAAATAAATAAATAATTTAAAAAATTAAATTTGACATTAGAGAGAAATTCTGCTTATATAATTAAGAGATGCGTTAAAAAAACAAAATAAATAAAAACATAATAATGAAGAGGAGTTAATCATAATTAAAATTATTTTACCATAAAAAATTAAAGTATATTAATTGAATTTTTTAAAGTGTGGTAATTGAGAAGTTAATTAATTAATGAAATGATAAAATAAAACAATTTTTACATTCACTATTAATTAGTTAATTAAATAAATAAAAAATTAAAAAAATTGAATTTGACATTAGAGAGAAATTCTGCTTATATAATTTAAGAGATGCGTTAAAAAAACAAAATAAATAAAAACAGAGAGAGCTCAGAGGCATCTTTTTCATCCAGAGGATCAGAATGAGTGATGTTAGCTAACACCACTTGGTATATCATCACAGCTCTCTCCGTAATTGCACCAGCCGAGAATCGAACCCGGGTCTGTACCGTGGCAGGGTACTATTCTACCACTAGACCACTGGTGCTTGATGCTTCAACTTCCCCAATTATTGTTCTTCTTTTATAAAGCTATCTCATCAATGAGGTTTAATCTTTTAGTACGTAGCTGTATATATCTTACATTCAATCTAAATTATAATTTTACCATTCATTCACTAAACAATTTCTAGAAAAAACATCTCTAATTATGATCTCTTGAAGAAACAGAAAAATATTATCTTCTTTATGGAAACACAAAAGATTATCTTTAATTTGTCATCCAAGCATGTGTTGATTTTATTTATTTATAATAAAGTGATGGAATTAAAATTTTAATTTATGTTAAAGAGAACTCCTCAAATCCTGCTTATTATTATTATAATTCTTATTTACATTTTTAAATGGTGAACGTTATTCTTTTTAATATATCCAAAGTCATTATCTATCATATATTTTATTTTAAAAATTTATTTGTCATTCACTCACATTTTTTTTTCAATTTTCATTATTATTTAATTATTCTGTAAGATTTTGGGTTGAACTCTATCTCTGTCAAGTAATAACTTTAATATGTTTCGATAAGAGACAAACATGAAATCTGATATTTGCAAATTAAGTGTGAGATGTTGTGTCGGATACGGTTTCAGAAAGAAAGCAAAGTTGTGAAGAACATGATTTCTGTGTGTTGAATTCTTTCCATTTCTATTTGATCTTGTTGGAAACATGTCTTGAATTTCTTAACTTGAGCATGATTTTGTGATGTATATTATCGATGAAGCTTGCCCCTTCCGTTTATCCTGTCTGATCACATTTCAATGACTATATATTTTCTAGCTCAAGAATGATCATTGGTCAATTTATCATGGAATTGATGTTGTTTCTTTATTGTCTTGGCCAGAAGTTGACCGCCATACGTGGACCTAGTGAGCTTAGGGCACAAAAAATGATCACCGGTAGCATGTCCAGTATTCATTGAATTGGTGCTTCCCGTGACAGCTTTCTTCAAGTTTGAATACAAGTATATAACCTTGTGCGGGATCCTGTCTAAGTGTTACCGGAGCATGAGGAGAACGTCTAGCAGATACTGTCCACCTAGGATTGATTTTTTTGGGAAGAAATATGGGAGTTCTAATTTTTTATTTAATAAGACAAATGAAAATTAATTTTGGTCGTTGAACTTGAAGTTGTTCTGTACAAATTAATTTGAGCTTCAATCCCACTTATAATGACATGATAATTTTGAGTTCTGTATAATGTGAACTTCGAAGAGTTGGATTTTGAAATCAACTTAATCTTGCAAAAATTTTAAATTTGAAATACCTGAATCCTTGAATATTGATTTTTTTTACTTGAGTTTTGTGAAGATCAATGAACTTGTGTACCTTGAACCTTGGATTTTAGAAATTCATGTGAATTATCAATTTTTGTACTTTGTAAAGGACCTTTAGTTTTGTATTCAATCTTGTCATGGAATCACTTGGAGTTTGTCTTGTAAAGCACAATGAATCTATTTCTCTTAGAATTGATGAGCTTATGGATCATTTTGGATTTAAATTCTTGAACTTGTAATGACAATCTTGGAATAAAATTGAAATATAAGAAAAAATGATCATGGGATGCTAAACCAGACATAGACTTTGACTTGGATTATTTGGACATGGATTTGAAATATGGAATTAGATAATAGAATTGGTATTGGAATTTGGGTTTCATTGGATTTCAAATTGAATTGTTGAAATGGATGTGGATTTTAGATTTGGATCATGGTTGCATTTTGAAGGTGGAATTGAAATTGAGTTAAAAATGGATATCGATGTGAATTTAGATAAATGGTTAGAAAAATGGATATTTGAATTGGTTTAATGGATATGGTTAGAAAAAAAGAAGGATTAAAAGTGGATTATAAATTTGAAATGGTTATTTGATATGGATTTGAATATGAAAAAAAAATAGATAAGAAAAAGAAATGGATTTAAAATATGGATAATGATTATGGATTTGGAAAAAAAAAAGGTTTCAATTTGGACATGGGCGTGGTTAGTGTTAATGGACAATCCACTCATTAATTGAATCCCAAACTTAAATCCACACGAAGATTCTTCTATCTTTGACTTTAAGAACTTAATCCACTTGAAACATCCTAGAATCCACGAATTTGTTACCCTTAATATTATGTTCAATCATATTCCTCTCCATAGCTTAATCAACAACTTCTTGACTATGGACTCGACCTGGGTAGCATTCCTCTTCGCTGTGACAACACCCAGTGCAATCAACATAACGAAAAATCCAGTCATGCACTCAAGGACCAAGCACATTGACATACAACATCACTTTCTACGAGATCATGTACTTCAAGGAGATGTCGAGATAACATTCGTAGATACTCATAATTAGATTGCCGATATCTTCACAAAACCTTTGGCGAAGGAGTCTTTCTACAAAATACAAAGGGAACTTGGAATTTTGGATGAAACTGACGTAGAAACATAAAAGAACTTCATCTGCTGTGTTTTCTCAAAATTTCACTGCAAGCAATCGATTACACCCCTGTAGCAATCGATTGCTCACTGTAAGTTTTACAATTTTTATTTAATTTTAAAGCAAGCAATCGATTGCACCTCTGCAGCAATCGATTTCACTCTGTAGCTTTTGCCAAATTTCGCTTCTGTTTGATGGAGCAATCGATTGCACCATGTGAACAATCGACTGCACCTTCTGAAAAACTGTTTTTTCTGTTTCTATTTAATAGATCCATGAATCCTTAAACCTTCCAACTACCCTCATTAAACTTTTTGACCTACCTATGATTAGCCATTACTTCTTAGCCCTAGTCTCAAGATTTGACCATAAAATCTCATATTCCCAAAATCTTAAATACCTTCAACCACTCATATCCCACATTTAATCCTATTTCTTCTTTCAACCATTATAAATACCATCTCTCATAACCTACCTCTACCATCTCTCTCAATTAACAAAACTTTCCCATAAACCCTAGCTCTGGCTCTGATTGAAGTTCCTCTACAAGTCTCATCCTCTGCAGACTTTTCCCATCCAAAGGCTTTCCTAGAATTGGAACCAATTCTTCTGTCTAACCTGCCTCTGTCAGATGTGCAACTAAACCATTTTCTATAAGAATATCAGAAATCAATCTGCCCATTGGGATCCAGTTTCTGATCTTCTGATGCTTTGTTCTGATTTCCTCTCTGGACAGTTTTACATGGCTCCATAGATGAGCAAATAACAAGTGTGGCAGATCTACCTTGATGTTATTTCCAAAGCAATACAGAAAGTAAAGTTGTTCTGCGTTGATGTAATCTGGAGAGTTGGTTGATTTCCTATGGTGAATACATCCCAGAAAGATCTTCGCCCAGATCTTGTAGTGCACTTTCAGATCTTTAATTTTTCTTGAGGCCAACCCAGATGTAAAAACTTCTCTGTAGACATCATCCATGTCTATACGTCCAACAGAGAGATTGTGAACGCCATCTACTTCTTCATATCCAATTAATTTGCGAATCAAGTCTTCAGATATGATTATCTCTTTACCCAGCACATACAAAATAATGAATTTTGGGTATACCTTTGCATGAACCCAGAATTCTTTCACCAAAAGAGGGAGGACTGGACCAAACAGTCTATCAAATTAGTTAGTCCATCCTTATGCATAAACAATTGGTTGCAAATCAAACCCATTCTTTGCAATGTAGTCAAAATCAACCATGAATTCACAAAGAACTTCCAAATCTTCAACAGGAGTGAGAAGGGTTCTTTCAGGTTCTTTGTAAGTGACGTTACCCGTTTCAGATTAGATCCAACCATTGTAGATGCAAGCTTTTGAGTTTATGATGACGAGGTTGCCATTGAAGAACTTTTAAGATTTACTGAGCTTCGTTTAGATTTGGGTTTGTAGAGATGAATACAATGAAGAAGACAGAAATGCATAAAGGTTATGAACGAGAGTGAAAAGTGTGAGAAGTGTGAGAATATGGGATATATAGGGACAAAATTTAGGGTACAAATTTACACTCAGCAATTAATCACATCAAAAAAATAAAACAAAATGATTTTCAGCATTTAATGAGATTTGACAAAAGTGGGGGAAAACGAGAATTGTAATGATTCAAACAGTACCTCAAACGGTGTCTCGTTGTTTACACTCCACCTTTTCAGATTCTGTATGACACATGTTTAATGTTTGGGTGTCTCTGAAACTTCTTAAGGAAATGAAACGTTAGCAGCGTTCAGATCCTCTGAAGGTTGTTAGTTCAAGGTTTCAAAAGAAATAAGGTAACAAATGAAATACAGATGAAAACACTCCAGAGTATATACATTAATCAATTTTCATATGAGTAAATTTGCTTCTGAATAATAATGTTATTCTGGACAAAAAACCATACTAATATTTTTCAGAATAAATTTAAATCTGTCTTCAGCAAGGGATTTTGTAAAGATATCAGCCCATTGATGGTCTGTATCAACAAAATTTAAACTTATAATTCCCTTCTGAACATAGTCTCTGATGAAATGATGTTTAATTTCTATATGCTTTGCCTTAGAATGTAAAATAGGGTTTTTAGATAGGCAAATAGTAGAAGTGTTATCACAGAAGATAGAAATGTTACTCTCATATATCTGATAATCTTCTAGCTGACTCTTCATCTAGAGCATCTGTGTACTACAACCAGCAGCAACAATATATTCTGCTTCTGTTGTTGAAAGTGCTATTGTGGGTTGCTTCTTGCTGAACCATGAGATCAAATGACTTCCCAGAAACTGACAGCTTCCAGAAGTACTTTTACATTCTACTTTGTCTCCAGCATAATCAGCATCACAGAATCCTACTAGTTTGTATTCATCAGATCTTCTGTAACACAAACCCATGTTAGTAGTACCTTTCAGATACCTCAGAATCCTCTTAACAACTGTTAAGTGAGATTCTCTAGGATCTGATTGGAATCTAGCACACAGACAAACACTGAAAAGAATATCAGGTATAGAAGCAATCAAATACAGAAGAGATTCAATCATACCTCTGTAGAGCTTTTGATCTACCTTCTTACTTACCTCTTCTTTTCCTAGAGTGCTTGTTGGATGCATTGGAGTTTTAGCCAACTTACTTTCTGTCATGTTAAACTTCTTCAGAAGCTCCTTCACATACTTTGTCTGATGTATGTAGGTGCCTTCTGGAGTTTGATTGACTTGAATTCCCATAAAGAATCTGAGCTCTCCCATCATGCTCATTTCAAATTCTGCCTGCATAGATTGAGCAAACTCCTTTCCAAGCATAATATTTGTTGTACCAAAAATAATATCATCTATATAAATCTGACAGATTAAAATGTCTTTCTTAATTGATTTATGAAATACAGTTGTATCCACCTTTTCTCTGATAAAATTGTTTTCCAGAAGGAAATTACTCAACCTCTCATACCAAGCTCTGGAAGCTTGTTTTATACCATAGAGTGATTTCTTTAATTTAAAAACATGTTCTGGAAATTTTTCATTTTCAAAACCAGGAGGTTGATGAACATAAACTTCTTCTTCAATTAAACCATTTAAGAAAGCACTTTTAACATCCATCTGATACAGAGTGATGTTATTCTGTGCAGCAAAAGAAATTAATAAACGAATAGATTCTAACCTTGCCACAGGAGTATATGTCTCTGTGTAATCAATTCCTTCTTGCTGACTGTAGCCTTGAGCAACCAGTCTTGCTTTGTTTCTGACAACTTCTCCTAGGTCATTCAGCTTGTTTCTGTAAACCCACTTAGTTCCAATAATATTAAATCCTTTTGGTCTTGGAACCAGATCCCAAACATCATTCCTTGTGAATTGGTTAAGCTCCTCTTGCATAGCAAGTATCCAATCATTATCTTGCAGAGCTTCATCCACAGAGGTAGGTTCAATGATTGATACCAAACCAAACAATGACGTTCCAGATGATCTGAGAAAGGATCTTGTTCGGATAGGGTCATCCTTCTTTCCAATTATCATTTCCTCTAGATGAGAGGCTTTGATTCTGAAGGATCTTTTCAAAGGGGGTTCTTCAGAAATGGTCAAGTTGTCCATCTGAGCAGTCAAAGGAGTAGCATCTGACGTTGCTTCTGGTTCTTTTACTTGAGCTTTGTCTGCCTCTGAATCTTCAGAGTCTGTGAGAAGCACTTCTCTATCTGCAGAAATTTCAAGCTGCTTTGGCTTTTGATTGCCAAGCTTATCATCAAATCTAACATGAATTAATTCATCTACAATCTGTGTCTCAGTATTGTATACTCTGTAGCCTTTAGAGCGTTCAGAATATCCAAGCATGAAACACTTATGTGCTTTAGAATCAAACTTGTTCAGATTGTCTTTAGTATTCAAAATAAAACAAACACATCCAAAAGGATGGAAATAAGAAATGTTGGGCTTTCTATTCCTCCACAATTCATAAGGAGTCTTCTCCAGAAGAGGTCTTACAGACACTTTGTTCTGAATATAACATGTTGTATTAATTGCTTCTGTCCAAAAATGTTTTGCCATGTTTGTCTCGTTGATCATAGTTCTGGCCATTTCTTGCAATGTTCTATTTTTCCTTTCTATAACTCCATTCTATTGAGGAGTTCTAGGACAAGAAAAATCATGTGCAATTCCATTTTCTTTAAAATATTTTTCAAAAAATTTATTTTCAAATTCTCCACCATGATCACTTCTGACTTTAACAATTTTAAATTCTTTTTCGTTTTTGACTTGTTTGCAGAAGTCAAAGAATACAGAATATGACTCATCCTTGTGTTTCAGGAATTTTACCCATGTCCATCTGCTGTAGTCATCAACTATGACTAATCCATACTTCTTGCCTCTGATGGATGCAGTTTTCACTGGTCCAAACAGATCAATATGACGTAGCTCTAATGGTATAGAGGTAGAAACAACATTTTTAGCTTTGAAAGAAGATTTTGAAAATTTTCCTTTCTGACATGCTTCACAAAGAACATCTGAGTTGAACTTCAACTGAGGAAGTCCTCTGACCAGATTGAGTTTATTAATCTGAGATATACGTCTCATACTTGTCGCTACTGCGAAAAAAGAGGTCGGCAATGACTAACAGAGTCGCCACCTATCGTTATTTATCCCAAAGAGGGGAAAGGAAACGATCGGAAAAAAACCTGACGAAAACGGGAAAAGACGAGGTCATCGCAACCAAGTCCTAGGTGAAAGTGAAAAAAACACTTAGAAGGGGGGTTGAATAAGAGTTTTAAGAAATATGGCAATAAAAACAACTCAAGATTTTTATCTTGGTTCGTTGAACTCAACTACTCCAGTCCACCTTATCAAAGATGATTTGCCTTTCTCTGCAAGGACTTAATCCACTATTGATCAACTAATTACAATAGAAAGCACTAAGAACAGCTGTCTTAGTCTTCTTAAGAACTACTGACCACACCTTGGTCTTCTTAAGGAACTTCTTACAAATTAATGTAAACTAACAAGTGTTTGAATGCTTCTAATAAGCTTGTTGCGGTGAAATTTGGATACCAAGCTATTGATTAACTTGAATCTTAATTCATTTACAACCGGACTTTAATTTATCCAAAAAGGAAAGGTTTAAAGAAAGAAAAACCTATAAGAATGCAAAGCAAAAGGCAAGGCCTAAAGCTGAGCAAAGAGAGATCTAAAGGATCGGGGGTTGGTTATACCTAGGGAAGGTGTTAGCATCCTAAGCATCTGTAGTACTCTACAGGAACCTCTTGTCAATATTTGTGTTTGCTAAAGTTTGCTTGTTAAGGGTAAAGTGCTAAGGTAAAAATCTAAAGTAAAGTATGTACAAGTTTGCACGCGAAGACATCGCATCTCGTGCCTACGTATCCTGACGGGAATGGAATCAGAGCGATCGTAGTTCCCCTAGCTAGGGATGAGGAACTCTTGACTGTGGTCAAGATTCCAAAGGGATGTAAGCATTCATAGAGAATTACTTACAGGGAGTGCGACAACTCCAAACTAAAGGTTATGCTAAACGGGAAAAGAAATGTCCACGACGGGATGACTAAATAGAGCACGGCGACTCCAAGTCCTATGGTTGAAGTAAAAAGGGAAATGTCCACGGCGGGACGACTAAATATGAGTACGACGACTCAAATACTAAGGCTAGGATAAAGGGATATCCACGGCGGGACGGTAAAAGTGAGCACGGAGACTCGGATCCTAAGGTTCTATGCAACAAACAGTCATGTTTAACAAAATCCAACATAGAAACCAAACAGCAGCCCAAAAAGAGACTAGTTTTGGAAAACAGAGTCAAAAGCACAACTTTACATTATAATGCCCTCATAACAGTCATTCATACAAACACACACAGGGTGGACAAACCTATTTAACAATTGCAAAATTCCAAGAATGATAATGACAACTTTTGATTATAATCATGCACTTATCAAACACTAAGTCATCTTTTGTTATTAAAAGACAGTCCATTTGACGAAACAAACATAAACCAAACTTTTACATGAGCACCAAGAAAGATATTCAAACACAACAAAGTGATATGATATCAACATACAAGACAAAGATGTTTAAACCAATACATAGATGGTGAAGATGATAAATGGTGCAAAGGTTGACCAAAAGTTCTTTCAGACAAATTTAAAGGTAACTTCCACTGGTGGAAGTTCAGTGCAAAAAGTGACAAAAATCATTTTCATACAGTTTTTAAAGTAACTTCCACTGGTGGAAGTTCAGTGCAAAAAGTGAATAAAATTATTTTCATACAGTTTTTAAAGTAACTTCCACTGGTGGAAGTTCAGTGCAAAAAGTGACAAAAATTATTTTCATGCAGTTTTTAAAGTAACTTCCACTGGTGGAAGTTCAGTGCAAAAAGTGACAAAAATTATTACACACATCATAAACATGTTGAAGAATGAATTTGAGCACAAGATTGAGTTCAAAACAGACTGTGATGAAAAATGATGATCAAGTTGTCATTTGGTATTTTCATGCATGCATGAAAAGTTCAAAACAGCTCCTAGGCACATGGATCAGTTACAAAACAAGCTGTAATGAAACTGGTTCATCCATTGCAATTTGGCATGTTGAAATGCATAAGGGAGTTCAAAGCAAATTCTGAGCATACTCACAGCAAACACTCATTGCACACAAGTTATAAACAAGCTTATTGATGTTTCTACAATTCACAATTTGGCATAAACTGAGCAAAGCAGAATTTGACATGTTTGATGGTTATGCAAAAGCTGTTTTGAAAGTGCAGTAGGTGTTTTTTCAAAATGAATGAGATTCATGCTAACCAATGATGCACACATACCATATACATGAAAATGAACGTGGTCATGCTTGAAGTTCATGCCTATTTCAAACAGAACAGAAATTGGTATGTTGATGGTCAAAATTGCAAAAACTGTCTTGAAACCACACTTGATGATGCAGTAGGGTATTTTTCAAAACAATAAGATTCATGCCACAACAATGACACACACACACCACATATATGCTAAAGGATGTTTCTATGCTAAAAATGCAGACTCAATGCTTCCAAATCAGAAAGTGACATAGTGATGGCATCTTGATGCAAATGATACACATTGAACATGAAAAACCACAACAGGTATAAACAACTTAAACAAAACATCCACACACCTCATAAACATGATAATAAGTGTGCTTAAACCAAGAAAGCAAGCAAACTTCAAATAATGCAAAGTTTGACATAATGGCTGCTATGCAAAACAATTTTGAGGCAGACTGCAAGTACAGCAGGGCGTTTTTCAAAATGGTGAAGTTTAAGCCAAAATAATGATGCACACTCATCATATATGCATTAACAATTGGTTTCATGCTCATAATTAAAACACCATTTCCTCAAAATTCTGACTGTCATGTTAATGGCATATTGAATGAAAGATGCAAAAATGATTCAAGATCTTGAATGCAAGCATAGCTCATACTGAGTGAAAATCAGTAGTAACAATTTGAAGTAAATAAGAAATGACAAGTCTAAAACCATAGCAAAACAGTTGCAAATCAACAAACAAGTTTATGTCAAAACCTTTAATGCTACTCTTATGGTCACTTTCTCAAAACACATTTTTAACAACAAAGAGCAAAATCTTGATGGTATATCATCAACGCACCTCAGAAGCATTATGCTTTTGACAAAAAGCAACAAAATTGCAATGAACACAAACTCTTTACAAAAAGTAATTTGGGAGATGCAAGCATTTGGCAATTTGGCAATTTTTGTGACAGTTGGTGTAAACACAATTCCAGTTGATCTTTTATGCTTTGGATAGTTGCATCATGATATATATGAGGTGTATGAGTGATTAAAACATCAAGAACAAGGCTATACAAGCATTTGGCAGATTTTGAACATAGTGGTCAAAGTAACTTGGTGTGAAAGTTGACTTTTGGGAGAATGGTGTTTTTGAGTGGTTTTAAGGCTTGGACACCTTCTATACCATATTTATGGATTGTGTGGATGGATTTTGATGAATTTGAATGTATGGAAATGAGTTTAGGGGCTGGACTGTCAAGACAACTTTTTGGTATTTTTGGTGATTTTGAGATTTTGCAAAATTGAAGTAAAGAAGGAAAGAGGGAGAGCTTGTGATTTCTCTGGTATTTGAGAGTGCTCTTGTGTATTGAATGAAGTGGAGATTGTCTCTATTTATAGGCAAATGAGAGAGTATGGCAGATTTGGAGGTTTCCTTCCTAAGAAGGAAAGGTTCTGTATTTTTGAATCAAATCTCCAAAAAGGACTTTCTTGGCTGATAGGTAAGCTTAAAGTCAAGAAAAATGATGAACTTAGAGTGGCTAAAATCAGGCTAGAAGGTATAGGTTCATGGCTAGTTCAGAATTCACTTTCCACCTCTTGCTTGTTTTATGATTTTTTAATGCAAGTTGTAAGGCAATTTGCAAGCACACTTGCAATGCTTGGCAAATCCATTTCCTCTGCATAATTCTCATACTTCTTCATTCTAAAACACCTACATATCAGAAACAACAACATCCAAGGGCTGAGATTGGTCCAATTGATCAAAGAAATGATTTTTGAAAGTTTGTCAATGTGGGACTCAAGTGTGAAAACACCAACTTGCCAAATCCATAACTTTCAGCTCACAAGGGCTATTGAGATGTTCTAGTACAATTTGGAAAGCCCTCATATAGATCTAAAACATTCATGTTTTCCAGAACTTCTAACTTTAATTGGAACTAGGTCAAAAATCTCTCCAAAGTTGGTTGAAAATAAGCTTAAAAGTGAAAATAACTTAGAACTTTCTAAGTTATTTTTCCCTCTTGTAATGACTTTGGTCTTAACTCCCAATCTATGCATTTTCTGATCATGGACCACTTAGGTACTTTTGTAGGATTTGTCAAGAGCTTTCCAATGAGTTTTGAACCACTTCATTTGGATGTGTGGTTAAGGAGTTATGGTCTTGCCCCTTTTGAAACCCTAATTCCCAACTTTTCCGATTACTCCTTCATCCTTGATCCAATGATCATGAAAATTTATGGGCAGGTGTAATATGACATAAAGAACATTTTTGATTCACGTCTTGAGGTCAGATTCCTTATGGTTGAAGAGTTGACTTTTCGGCCAACCGTACGATCGATCGATGACTGACGAGGCGACTGTTGACGTTCTGAGTCCTCTGAGGTTTTAAGACTTCTTGAGTTAACTTCCCTGAGCCATATGAGCTTAATGAACCATAAACCCACCATTGGAATACCTTTTAAAACAAAAGTCAAACCACAGTTGACTTTTTCTGCTCGAAAAAAACCCTAATCGGGTATCCTGAACTTCACTGCTTTTGACTCCTGGGTAACAACCTCAAATTGGATTCATGCTTGATCCAATAGAATATTCTTGATGATGTGGAGACCCAATCTCAAAGAAAACCAATCCAAAACATTGACTGGTCAACTCTCGAAATCTCGATTTCGGCTGTACAAAACCCTGATTCTCCTGTAACTTGACAAAAACCACTTGGAAAGGGTTATAGTTAGATAATCAAAATGGAAATGATCCTAAGATGATGATGAGGATCTAAGAGGTCAAAATTTGGGGTGCAACAGTTGCCCCTATTTAAATATCTTCACTAGATGGTTTTGAGAGATGTCAATCTGAATAGAATCGTAGTGAAAGGTATTTAAATATAGAAAACCAGAAATTTTATCCATTAGATCTGATGGTATGCAAA
This sequence comes from Lathyrus sativus, assembly GCA_963859935.3. Classification (NCBI taxonomy): domain Eukaryota; kingdom Viridiplantae; phylum Streptophyta; class Magnoliopsida; order Fabales; family Fabaceae; genus Lathyrus; species Lathyrus sativus. The sequence goes on from OZ012738.1 coordinate 52,351,737, forward strand.
AGGGCAAATGCTGAAATGCAATGAATTCTAAATGATGCCTTATGATGCAAGACAAATGCAACAACACGAGCAAAAATAAAAGAACAGTATAACAACGAGCAATTACTTACTGGGGAAAGACAACAACACAGGGGAAGCAACAAACATGAGAAACAAATATCTAGAAAACCATCAGATAAGTCACGACATAAACTGTTTGGTAGGTGCTAAGTAAATTGAAATTCGTCCACAAGGTAAAACGCGAGTAAAACACGACCTCGGGAGAAAAGGTAGAATGGGGAATAAAACACCCATGTAAGGTAAACTCATCCACAAGGTAAAACGCGAGTAAAACACGACCTCAGGAGAAAAGGTAAAATGGAGAATAATACACCCATGTAAGGTAAACTCATCCACAAGGTAAAACGCGAGTAAAACACGACCTCGGGAGAAAAGGTAAAATGGGGAATAAAACACCCATGTAAGGTAAACTCATCCACAAGGTAAAACGCGAGTAAAACACGACCTCGGGAGAAAAGGTAAAATGGGGAATAAAACACCCATGATGTGCATATGCATATGAATTATGCTTATGATATTTGCATGTATAAATTATGCAGATGATACGATCCAATGCAAATGCAAATGCCGATGACAAGGCTCGACTCTTTTGGTGAGAAGACAAGACTGGAAGACAGATTCCTCAACACGAAGATCACTTTCAATCTGCTTGGGGACTAAAGATGTTGTTGATGAACACATCTCTGCCGCACTGATAAATTATATCAAATGGATAACCCTTGTAGGAAGGATAAAGAGCTGATTGGGGTTTCTTCAAGTAAACTGCCCCAGTTTAGCTGTCTGTTAAAGATGAATTGATGATTACTTCAGCTTGTCTGATGTTGATTGATGCATCGGGTGCTTGGAGAGCTTGCCCCAGTCTGAGTCTTGAAATATATTATGGATAAAACCAAATCTGAGAATACCATGCCTTGAACAAATATTCAATTGATTCTTAGACAGGATGTAAAAGGAACTTGCCCCTGATAGGATCACTTGACCAAGTTTCTCAATGTTTGAAAATTCCTTGAGAGGAAAGCCAGTTTGCAAACAAAAGTGTTCGTACAAACATGGTAATGTAAAGTTCATGCAACTTTTTGAAATCAAAATCACTTTGAAAGATGCAAAGTAAATGAGTCATCAGTCTGAACACGGTGGTTCAAGACACCCAAAGTTTAGAGTAAAGGTGTATTGCCAAAATAATTGATTCACAAAGATCTTTTTGGAGTCAGTTTACGCAACCTTGTTGTAGTATGCTTTCAAAATAACCTTTTTTCAATTAGGTCTTTTGAGGGTTGTAATGTGGCCTGGTTCACGGTTTAAGAAACAAAGGATAAAGGCTTAAATTTTATTTGTACCCACCTAATCTACGTGATGATCTCTAGTCTTATGCTCAGTTAAATCAGACTATGTGCTCAGGTTCCCATAGGTTAGGAATTGCACTGATAATAGCCAAGATGATGGTTCAGAAGTCAGCAGATTTTTCGAAAAGGCAGTCACTGCTTCTTTACAATATTTTGTAGTTTTTTTCATTGAGGATTTTCATGATGAAGGGTTTAAAGATCTCCTGTTTTTATTATCCCTAATTTTTGCCTGAACTGTTTCTTTTGAAGCTTACAGTCAGCGGGATGCCCCAGTTTTGCCTAAGTCTCCTTCATAGGTTTTGACTTAGCGGCTTTTTCCTTTGATATTTTTTGTTTGTTGAAATAAAGTGACTGCCTAGCTTAATGATCACGGTGAACCATCACCGGCTTCTTGGCTTGAAAAACAACCTCGACACTTATTTGTTGTGTGCGAAGGAAAAATTGTAGTGGTTGCATCCTTTATTATAAAAGGTGTCTCGTATGAACACACAACCGAGTTAACTAAGAACTACTCATCCCAAGGTTAAAACTGCGGGTTTTGTAAAGAAAGAAACTCCAACTTCTAGGTTCAAAGGGGTTGACAAGGGATTATCTTCCTTATTTCTCCAGTGTTTAGGAGTTGACATAATGCCTTACATCATCAACAAAGTTTGATTGAAAGCATACTAACAACAATTATGGGTATCTTGTTTTCATCATCCTCCCTCAAATAATTGCATAATCAAAAATTTGGACAAGGAGTAAATATTTGAAAGGTAAAGCATACAAGATGCAAATAGGACAAAATGAATTGAATCAAAAGTTGCAATGCTCATACATTAAGATGAAAGTACATACACTAATTAAAAGCAAACAGCTTAAACAAAATAAGGAAAGTTCAAATAGTGACAAAACAAAAAGGCCTTGTGACTAAATCAGTACAAGGATGAGTTGTCTTGTCTGAAACACTGACGTCAAAAGATAGTCTGCTGAAGTCAGACTGAATCTTCACTTTTGATGCACTGGCAGAGGATTTTTCTGAACATTCAGATGGCTGTCCGTAAAATCAAGGATTCCAGTTCTAATCAATCCATGCACCCTAGCTTTCAATGCAAAACGATGCTCCAAGTCGTGGCCTGGGGCACCCTCATGAAAAGCACAATGGAGATCAGTTCTAAATCCAACTGGAGGAGGATTAGGAGAGGGTGCAAAAGTCTTTGTAGTGATCAACCCTTATTGAACCAGGCTTGGATACAATTTTGTATAAGTCATGGGAATAGGATCAAACTAATTCTTATTCTGATACTGGTTCTGTCTAACAGCAAGACGTTGAGGAATTTGAACTGGTCGTAGAGCAGCAATAGCAGCAATAGTAGCAATAGCAGGGTGATTATACTGAGGTCGGGGATGAGGCCTCCTCACTTTAGCCATGATAGCATTAGTATGCTCTTCTTTCTTCTTATGGAAATTCCCAAAGGATTTCTTTGCACCGGTAGAAGATTCAGCAACCTTGGACACCTTACCACTTTTCAGCCCTTCTTCTAACCTTTGGCCAATGGTTACCAAATCTGTAAAACTCGAAGAGACACTCCCAATCATCTTTTCCCAATAGAAGGGAGACAAAGTATCCATAAACATTCCAGCTAGCTCCTTTTCTGCCAGAGGGGGTTCAACTTGAGAAGCTAACTCTCTCCAACGTTGAGCGTATTCTTTGAATGATTCTCTTTCACTTTGAGACATGTTTTGAAGTTGACGACGGTCAGGAGCCATATCCAGATTGTATTTGTATTGTCTCATGAAGGCATTGGCGAGATCTTGGAAGCAGTGGATGCTGTTATGTTCCAAATTCATATACCACTTTAGAGAGGCACCACTCAAACTGTCTTGAAAGCAGTGGATGAGCAGCTTCTGGTTGTTGGTGTAGGCTGCCATCCTTCGGTAGTACATAACCAAATGGGTACTTGGACATGAGTGCCCCTTATATTTCACAAATTCTGGAGTCTTGAACTTAGCAGGCATAACCAGACCAGAAACTAAGCACATATTGTCAGCATCGACATTGAAGAAATCAGTGCCCTCAACAGCTTTGAGTCTCTTGTCTATGTTTTGAAACTGTTCATGGACAATCTCAGGTTCAACAAAATCTTCATGGTCTTCACCTTGAGCACTAGCAGCATTGTAGTCAAAGAAAGGAGTCTCAAAGGGAGCTCGACCATTCTAAGTAACAGTGTGGACCACAGGTCTGGGCTCTGTAAAGACGGGAGCTTGAAAAACTGGTCTGACAGTCGGACCAACCATAGCAGTAGATGCAAGAGGTGGAGAGTAGTTAGGAGGTAAACCAAACTCTGGACAAGTTGACTGTGGCATTTGAACAGGAGGAGGATCGACACTTGAAACTTCTTGAATGACAGTCCTTTGAGATGGCTCTCCTCTGGCAATCAATACTTGAAGCATTTCGGTGAGTTTAGTCATGTCTGACTTCAATTCATCGATCTCCATTCGAACTTCTGCATTGTGTACTTCCTGCTCTGACATCTTGCATCTATAGTTAGCTCTAATCCGATATCACTGTTGAGGAATCAGCTTGATAACTCAAAGGTACACTGGACAATGAAGACAGCTGGACATGAGCGACCGGACAAACAGAGGTATGTAAGGAACCATGCAAAGATGCAAATGCAATGCAATGCGATGCATGAGAAGATACAAATCACACATAACAGGATCAAAGGTTCGAGATCACAGCATGGGGCTTTAGTAAAGAACCAACCATAAGGTGTGTACTAGGGGTAAAGCACTTGTACAACAGGTTCTAACAAAGTTCCCAGAGTCAACAACCCATCTTTCGGATATTATCGACACACCAAATACTTGGAAATCAATAATATTCTCAAGAGTGTCTCGTCTGAGTGTAGTATCGCGTATCAACTACTTCGTGATTACTCCCTCATAGTCATCGCACTACGTCCTAAAAGGCCAAGTGGGGTAAAAGGTAACTAAAAGTCCTCAGTATCAAAGGCTCATAGGTTGAAAGTAGTAATGTTTTCACGAATATTCGTTCAATAAAACTAACTTTCGATAGGGCCTCCACTGAGTGGTGGTTTTCTCAAGTCAGCTTGGTCGGGAATCAACTCCCTACAAGCCTTCTTGAATATACCGCCATCCTATCATAAGTGCGCTCAAGTACGGGTATAGTACTATCCTTACCACTCAAAGTAACAAACCTGCATACAGAAAAACCCAAGCACAACCAGATATATGTACAAATATATACAAATATAAAAGCAATTAAACATATAACAAACATAGATATAAACAAGGTGGGCTTAACCCTCTTAGGGGAAGTTGTCCCCAGTGAAGTCGCCATTTCTGTTGCGGTGAAATTTGGATACCAAGCTATTGATTAACTTGAATCTTAATTCATTTACAACCGGACTTTAATTTATCCAAAAAGGAAAGGTTTAAAGAAAGAAAAACCTATAAGAATGCAAAGCAAAAGGCAAGGCCTAAAGCTGAGCAAAGAGAGATCTAAAGGTTCGGGGTTGGTTATACCTAGGGAAGTTGTTAGCATCCTAAGCATCTGTAGTACTCTACAGGAACCTCTTGTCAATATTTGTGTTTGCTAAAGTTTGCTTGCTAAGGGTAAAGTGCTAAGGTAAAAATCTAAAGTAAAGTATGTACAAGTTTGCACGCGAAGACATCGCATCTCGTGCCTACATATCCTGACGGGAATGGAATCAGAGCGATCGTAGTTCCCCTAGCTAGGGATGAGAAACTCTTGACTGTGGTCAAGGTTCCAAAGGGATGTAAGCATTCATAGAGAAGTACTTACAGGGAGTGCGGCGACTCCAAACTAAAGGTTATGCTAAACGGGAAAAGAAATGTCCACGACGGGACGACTAAATAGAGCACGGCGACTCCAAGTCCTATGGTTGAATTAAAAAGGGAAATGTCCACGGCGGGACGGCTAAATATGAGTACGGCGACTCAAATACTAAGGCTAGGATAAAGGGATATCCACGGCAGGACGGTAAAAGTGAGCACGGAGACTCGGATCCTAAGGTTCTATGCAACAAACAGTCATGTTTAACAAAATCCAACATAGAAACCAAACAGCAGCCCAAAAAGAGACTAGTTTTGGAAAACGTAGTCAAAAGCACAACTTTACATTATAATGCCCTCATAACAGTCTTTCATACAAACACACACAGGGTGGACAAACCTATTTAACAGTTGCAAAATTCCAAGAATGATAATGACAGCTTTTGATTATAATCATGCACTTATCAAACACTAAGTCATCTTTTGTTATTAAAAGACAGTCCATTTGACGAAACAAACATAAACCAAACTTTTACATGAGCACCAAGAAAGATATTCAAACACAACAAAGTGATATGATATCAACATACAAGACAAAGATGTTCAAACCAATACATAGATGGTGAAGATGATAAATGGTGCAAAGGTTGACCAAAAGTTCTTTCAGACAAATTTAAAGGTAACTTCCACTGGTGGAAGTTCAGTGCAAAAAGTGACAAAAATCATTTTCATACAGTTTTTAAAGTAACTTCCACTGGTGGAAGTTCAGTGCAAAAAGTGAATAAAATTATTTTCATACAGTTTTAAAGTAACTTCCACTGGTGGAAGTTCAGTGCAAAAAGTGACAAAAATTATTTTCATGCAGTTTTTAAAGTAACTTCCACTGGTGGAAGTTCAGTGCAAAAAGTGACAAAAATTATTACACACATCATAAACATGTTGAAGAATGAATTTGAGCACAAGATTGAGTTCAAAATAGACTGTGATGAAAAATGATGATCAAGTTGTCATTTGGTATTTTGATGCATGCATGAAAAGTTCAAAACAGCTCCTATGCACATGGATCAGTTACAAAACAAGCTGTAATGAAAATGGTTCATCCATTGTAATTTGGCATGTTGAAATGCATAAGGGAGTTCAAAGCAAATTATGAGCATATTCACAGCAAACACTCATTGCACACAAATTATAAACAAGCTTATTGATGTTTCTACAATTCACAATTTGGCATAAACTGAGCAAAGCAGAATTTGACATGTTTGATGGTTATGCAAAAGCTGTTTTGAAAGTGCAGCAGGTGTTTTTTCAAAATGAATGAGATTCATGCTAACCAATGATGCACACATACCATATACATGAAAATGAACGTGGTCATGCTTGAAGTTCATGCCTATTTCAAACAGAACAGAAATTGGTACGTTGATGGTCAAAAATGCAAAAACTGTCTTGAAACCACACTTGATGATGCAGCAGGGTATTTTTCAAAACAATAAGATTCATGCCACAACAATGACACACACACACACACCACATATATGCTAAAGGATGTTTCTATGCTAAAAATGCAGACTCAATGCTTCCAAATCAGAAAGTGACATAGTGATGGCATCTTGATGCAAATGATACACATTGAACATGAAAAACCACAACAGGTATAAACAACTTAAACAAAACATCCACGCACCTCATAAACATGATAATAAGTGTGCTCAAACCAAGAAAGCAAGCAAACTTCAAATAATGCAAAGTTTGACATAATGGCTGCTATGCAAAACAATTTTGAGGCAGACTGCAAGTACAGCAGGGGCGTTTTTCAAAATGGTGAAGTTTAACCCAAAATAATGATGCACATTCATCATATATGCATTAACAATTGGTTTCATGCTCATAATCAAAACACCATTTCCTCAAAATTCTGACTGTCATGTTAATGGCATATTGAATGAAAGATGCAAAAATGATTCAAGGTCTTGAATGCAAGCATAGCTCATACTGGGTGAAAATCAGTAGTAACAATTTGAAGTAAATAAGAAATGACAAGTCTAAAACCATAGCAAAACAATTGCAAATCAACAAACAAGTTTATGTAAAAACCTTTAATGCTACTCTTATGGTCACTTTCTCAAAACACATTTTTAACAACAAAGAGCAAAATCTTGATGGTATATCATCAACGCACCTCAGAAGCAATATGCTTTTAACAAAAAGCAACAAAATTGCAATGAACACAAACTCTTTACAAAAAGCAATTTGGGACAACATGACTATATTCTCACAACAAGCATTTCAAAATTGTGAAACATGACAATGCATGAATACTGAAGAGGTTGAGCATTACATACCTCTTGTAGCCAATCTTGAACAAGCAAAACAGCCAAGAAAACCAGAGAAACTTCAAGCACCACCTAGCTTTGAAACTTTTCTTCCTTTTGAAGCAAGATGCAATTTTTGTGACAGTTGGTGTAAACACAATTCCAATTGATCTTTTATGCTTTGGATAGTTGCATCATGATATATATGAGGTGTATGAGTGATTAAAACAGCAAGAACAAGGCTAGACAAGCATTTGGCAGATTTTGAACATAATGGTCAAAGTAACTTGGTGTGAAAGTTGACTTTTGGGAGAATGGTGTTTTTGAGTGGTTTTAAGGCTTGGACACCTTCTATACCATATTTATGGATTGTGTGGATGGTTTTTGATGAATTTGAATGCATGGAAATGAGTTTAGGGGCTGGACTGTCAAGACAACTTTTTGGTATTTTTGGTGATTTTGAGATTTTGCAAAATTGAAGTAAAGAGGGAAAGAGGGAGAGCTTGTGATTTCTCTGGTATTTGAGAGTGCTCTTGTGTATTGAATGAAGTGGAGATTGTCTCTATTTATAGGCAAATGAGAGAGTATGGAAGATTTGGAGGTTTCCTTCCTAAGAAGGAAAGGTTTTGTATTTTTGAATCAAATTTCCAAAAAGGGCTTTCTTGGCTGATAGGTAAGCTTAAAGTCAAGAAAAATGATGAACTTAGAGTGGCTAAAATCAGGATAGAAGGTGTAGGTTCATGGCTGGTTCAGAATTCACTTTCCACCTCTTGCTTGTTTTATGATTTTTTAATGCAAGTTGCAAGGCAACTTGCAAGCCCACTTGCAATGCTTGGCAAATCTATTTCCTCTGCATAATTCTCATACTTCTTCATTCTAAAACACTTACATATCAGAAACAACAACATCCAAGGGCTGAGATTGGTCCAATTGATCAAAGAAATGATTTTTGAAAGTTTGTCAATGTGGGACTCAAGTGTGAAAACACCAACTTGCCAAATCCATAACTTTCAGCTCACAAGGGCTATTGAGATGTTCTAGTACAATTTGGAAAGCCCTCATATAGCTCTAAAACATTCATGTTTTCCATAACTTCTAAATCTAATTGGAACTAGGTCAAAAATCTCTCCAAAGTTGGTTGAAAATAAGCTTAAAAGTGAAAATAACTTAGAACTTTCTAAGTTATTTTTCCCTCTTGTAATGACTTTGGTCTTAACTCCCAATCTATGCATTTTCAGATCATGGACCACTTAGGGACTTTTGTAGGATTTGTCAAGAGCTTTTCAATGAGCTTTGAACCACTTCATTTGGATGTGTGGTTAAGGAGTTATTGTCTTGCCCCTTTTGAAACCCTAATTCCCGACTTTTCCGATTACTCCTTCATCCTTGATCCAATGATCATGAAAATTTATGGGCAGGTGTAATATGACATAAAGAACATTTTTGATTGACATCTTGAGGTCAGATTCCTTATGGTTGAAGAGTTGACTTTTCGGCCAACCGTACGGTCGATCGATGACTGACGAGGCGACTGTTGACGTTCTGAGTCCTATGAGGTTTTAAGACTTCTTGAGTTAACTTCCCTGAGCCATATGAGCTTAATGAACCACAAACCCACCATTGTAATACTTTTTAAAACAAAAGTCAAACCACAGTTGACTTTTTCTGCTCGAAAAAAACCCTAATCGGGTATCCTGAACTTGACTGCTTTTGACTCCTGGGTAACAACCTCAAATTGGATTCATGCTTGATCCAATAGAATATTCTTGATGATATGGAGACCCAATCTCAAAGGAAACCAATCCAAAACATTGACTGGTCAACTCTCGAAATCTCGATTTCGGCTGTACAAAACCCTGATTCTCCTGTAACTTGACAAAAACCACTTGGAAAGTGTTATAGTTAGATAATCAAAATGGAAATGATCTTAAGATGATGATGAGGATCTAAGAGGTCAAAATTTGGGGTGCAACAATGTTGTATCACAACTGTGATGTTTACACTTAAGATTAAGTACAACAAAAACTATATGGTTTTATGAGAGATCAAATGAATAAGATCTTTGTGATTTTCACTTTGATGAATCAAGCGTGTGTTTCTTTCTGAGTGAACTTGCAATGAGCAAATGGTGAGTAGTGAATTAGCAATCTCAAAATGTTGAAGTAGTTCTCCATTTATAGCTTTTTCCAAATGCCTTGAGTGATGTGCAGCTGAATATAATATTAAATTTGTAAGAATTTTCATCACCAAAAGTATGGGCAGAGATATGCTTTCTGCAGAAAGGTATGGTTGTAGAAGCCTTGGGATTTGCACCACGTCACTTCTTTGGACAAATTAGCCGTTGGTTACTTTGGAAGTAGCACCACGTCTAATCAAGTTTACAGCTTCTTCAACAAGCTTCCTTCAAGATGAAGTCTTCATAATCTGTACTTCAGAACTTGTAGTAAACTTAAAAGGTATGGAATGTTTTAAGATGATCAGAGCTTAAGATGAATGAGAAGTTTAGAGCCTTGATAGATGATCAGATCTTAATGTATCAGACTCTCAATCTTGATCAGAGTCTTCATCAGAGTATGCAGCAGTAAGTACTAAGAGCGTGAATATTAATGATAAGAGTCTAATTATCAAAGCCTCAACTTTTGTACACTCCTTTCATTAACGCTTCAGATCATTCTGTAGCTTCTGCTTTAGATCCTTCTGGCAGCGCTTCAGAATCTTCTGATAGTCTTGCATCTGATGCTTCAGAGCTTTGCATAGTTTCTTTGTACTTATGTATTTTGCTTCTTTAAGAGTATTTAATTTTATACCTGAAACAATAATACTTGAAAAAATTTCAGAGTGTATATTTTCTAAATACAAAATTCTATAAAAGTTATCATCAAAACATAGAGATATAAGAAACACCAATCTGTGTTCTAACAATCTCCCCCTTTTTGATGATGACAAAACATAGGGAATTGTGTTCAATAAAAAGAAATAAAATATATAACTCCCCCTGAGATTAAGAATCTCCTCCTGAAATTAATACTCTAATAGAAGAGAACACTTCCCTTTTTGCTTGAGTATATTTCAGAACCTGGTAGAAATCCTTGTTGAGAGAAAGAATCAGAGCCTAGATGCTTTCCAGAATTAGAGTATGATGATTTCTTTCAAAATGAAGAGTCTGGTAAATCTTCCAGATTCAGAGTCAAATTTGCTTCAAGGATCAGAGCTTGGTTGTGTAATTCTCAGGGTAACTTCAGATCATTTTTGTCAGATGAATTAATAAGATCTAAAAGTCTTAAGATTCAATGTTAGATTAAAACAATGTCTGAATTTCATTTTAGTATTGCTTATGGTTTGAACAACCAAATTCTCCTTCTCCCCCTTTTTGTCATAATCAAAAAGAATTTTAAAGACAGAAAAGATAACAAAAGAAAAGAAAAACACAACACATAAAAGAAAAACATAGCAGCTAGATTCATTCAGATCAAAGTAGCACAAAAAGCATAAGATGTTCATACAGCAGATGATAGAAAATAGAACAACAGAAAACAAGTGTAAAACATAAATGCAAAGACATGAAAAAGAAAACTAGGGCTGGCAAGAAGCAATCAAGGTCAGAAGATCAGTAATCTTGGCAGTGGACTCTTCTTGCTTGGCCATCCAAGTCTTGATCTCTTTAGTAGTCTGTTCCTGTTTTATCATCCATGTTCTGATTTCCTTGACTTCTTGGACAACATCTGGAATCTCAATCTTCATCTCATATACAGAAGGTTCAGAAGTAGATGCAGTTGCCATTGGATGATCAATCTCCATGTCAGATGCAGGAGTATCTTCTATCATTGCAGAATCTTCAGCAGGAGCATCTTCCAGAAGAAGCACTGGGGTTGTGATAATGCTCAGCAGAGTCTGTCTGACCATTTCAGCAAACTTAGCCTTTACATCATTAGCACAGAGTGTTCTGAGGTCATATGCAACAGAGTTGAACTTAGAGATGAATCTGTTCCAAGAAGCTTCAGATTCAGCAGGATCCATACTAGCCATGCACTCTTTCTCCACAGAAGCAATCCTCATACGTAGTTCCTTCTTAAAATTCTTGAACAGAGTAGAAACATCTGATCTAGGTTTGGGGTTCAGGAAGTCTTCTTTGGTGACTGGTTGTGATGGTTCAGGAGGTGTTTGGTTTTGTTCAGGAGGTGGGTGATCAGATGATGGTTGTTCAGATTGTTGGGGTATGGATGGTTGTGGTTCAGATGGTTGTGGTATGGATGTTTGTGGTATGGTGAGTTGAGGAATGAAGGTGTCATCATCAGATGGTGTTGATGTAACAACATCAGATGAGGGTGGTATAAAATCTGTGAAGTTGAATTTGAAGCGAAGAGGGTTGTCAGATGCAGGTGATAACGCGAAATCATATATATATATATATATATATATATATATATATATATATATATATATATATATATATATATATATATATATATATATATATATATATATATATATATATATATATATATATATATATATATATATATATATATATATATATATATATATATATATATATATATATATATATATATATATATATATATATATATATATATATATATATATATATATATATATATATATATATATATATATATAATGATGTACTTTTCTACTAATCGGCGACCGTTTTCACTCCGAATTCGGATACTTCCACACTATTTGCCCAGTATTTTGCAGGTATTCAAAGTCTATGCTCAAACGAAGCAAGATAAAGAAAATAAGCATTTACAGGTGAAAACCATGTGAAAATCAGGCCAAAAAGCAACATAAACGAGTTCTGCTGATATGACGACCGTCACAAGAGTGTGACGACCGTCACAGGTCCATGACGATCGTCATGGAGTTAAAATGCAGTTTTCTGCACGTCCTGTCAAATTATGAAAGTGCCAAAGAGAACTGGTACCACTAACTCCTATATTCTCTGATATCATTCCCACTTCCCGAAGAAATAAACTGTTGAATATCCCATCTATAAAAGGAGGTAGCTGGTACCAGAAAGGGGAGCCACATTGAAGAAACGAAGTGCTGCCAATTTACCTTCAGAGCAATTATTAAGTTTCCCATTTTCTTATCGTTGTTTTATTTCCTTTTTCTTTCCTTGCAATTGCTGTTTTACTTTCCCATTTCTATTCTGTACGAGTAATTGGCATAAAGACTAAATCCTGCCGCCATTTTGGAGGATTTCCCAAAAGCCAAATCAAATTGTTTACAGGTTTCTATTCTAATCGTAAATTGAATTGCTATTTCCTATTGTAATGCATATTAATATTTTTTGCCATTATTTACGTGTTGTTAATTTATATTCCATGTCTGGCTAAATCTTAAGTAATCGGTATGTAATAAATAATCTGATGGGATTCAATAATTAACCGGTGTATATCTACCTTTTCAAAAACTTATTTATGGCTTCAGTTTTTAAATCGATTTTTCTAAATAAACCTTCGTCGCGACAGCGAGAAATTATTTACAGTAGTTTTGCCACGACAGTGGGAAATTCATAAAGGTACGAACCAACAAGCGACAGCTGAGGCTAAGACCAGATAGTAAAAACTAGGCATTCATTTTAAAAACAGCGACAATGCTTTAAAAGGAATTAGAACTTAATAGTTTTCAAAAAGCAACTTTAACCCCGAACGGGATAGCGACAGCATACGTTCCGCCTTAGAGTTGCGACTAGCGTCAACAACCATCGTGAGACAAAGGTCTTTAAACCATCATTTTCTTCTTAAACTATTTTTGAAAACCTAAAGACACCGGTGACCTATAGAATCCCTGAAGAAATAACATATTACATACCGATTCAAGCATTCATACCTTAAGTAAAAGCTTTAGTTCCCTTTAGTTCACGCACTTATTTTGTTATTATTCCCTTAAAACATTATCAACCTAGCTAAACACAGTAACACCCGATAATACTAGTTTGATTACGAGTCCCTGTGGGATCGATATCTATTATTACTACGCGATAGACTGTGCACTTGCAGTTAATTGAGTTAGACATAGAAAGTCGCGATCAGCAGGTAGGTCAAATGGTAATGGTTTATAAGGATCAGGAATTTGTAAGCTAGTTGGTGAGGGGACTTTAGAGTCATTAGAATCAGATGATTCAGTTGAATGACATGAAGTTGAAGAGATGACATACATGGTTGCAATGGGTTGCACATCCAGAATGTCTTCAGATGGTTGTTGGACAGATGGTTCAGGATTTTGGATGATTGGTTCTTCTAGTGGTTGAGTAGAAGAGAGTGGTTCAGATTGTTTTTGTTGTTCAGATTGTGTTTGTTGTTCAGATTGTTGTTTTTGTGGTTCAGTTTGTGTTTGTTGAGGGGGTTGTTGTTCAGAAGATTTCTGCTGAGGGGGTTCAGATGGTAGTTGAACAGAAGATGGTTGAGAATGTTTGTGAGGAGATGAAATGGGTTCAGATGAATGAGGTTCAGATGATTTTGGAGGTGATGGTGGAGGTGAAGGTGAGGGTGAAGGGACAAATGGTTTGGGATCATATGTTAATACCTGTTGAATTGTTTCTCTAATTTCTTCCACAGTAGCTTCTAGAGGATTTTCCTTCTGCTTCTTGTCCTTCTCAGGTCTGTCAGCAGCATCAGAGGCTTTCCTCTTAGGCTGTGCAACAGATCCTTCCTCAGCTTTTCTCTTCCTGCGCCTTTCTCTCAGAAGATTTGGCAGAACTTCTCCTTCCTTCTGGACTATGTTAGCAGGCAGAGGGATACCATTCTTCAAACAATCAGTAATGTATGTCAGAATGATGTTCCTAGGTTCATCAACACTGAACATAGGAAAATCTGCTAAAGGAATTCTCCTTCTGCTGACTTCTTCAGAGTTAAATTTCTTGGGTTTTCCAGCAAGCTCTGAAATGACCTTCATTCTTTTCAGAGTGTTCCCATTGATAACATATCCTATAACATAAGACAGATCATCTGTCACTCCAACATCAAACAGATGTTTCACAAGACCATTCTCTGTTAGAATGTCTGATATCAATCTTCCCATAGGGATCCAAGTTCTGATTTTTCCAGCTTTAACCCTTACTTCTTCTCTTGTTTCTTTGATATGGTTCAGAAGATGGCTGAACAGAAGATAAGGTAAATCCACCTTCTTGCCTTTACTCATACAGAACATGAAGTACATTTGTTCTGAGTTCACATAATCTGGTGAGTTAGAAGATTTTCTGTGAAAGATAGAACTCATGAAAATCTTGGCCCAGATTCTGTAAACAGGCTTCAGATCTCTGACCTTGTTGGATGGTTCCCCAGAAACACAAACTTCTTGAAAAATGTCAGCCAAATCCACATGATCAGTAGCCATACTTGTGATTCCATCAGTTTCCTTATACTCAAGTAGTTGTCTGATTAATTTTTCAGTGATGACAATTTCCTTCCTAAGAACAGATGAATGAATGAACTTAGCGCAAACTTGAGCGTGTATCCAGAATTCCTTCACTAAGGTTGGATAAACAGGACCCATCATCCTGTCAAAATACTTTTCCCAGTTCTGAGTTTAGA